>JAQQAC010008525.1:15134164-15210013 GCA_029783875.1 Phataginus tricuspis | reverse complement strand
TTTTTTCATGTGCCTGTTGGCCATCTGAATTTCTTCTTTAGAGAAGTGTCTATTCATGTCCTGTGCCCATTTCTTAATTGGATTATTTGCTTTTTGTTTGTTAAGGTGCGTGAGTTCTTTGTATATTTTGGATGTCAACCCCTTATTATACATGAATTTTTATCTTTTTGTTATTGATTTATATCTGCAATTATTGTATGCTATTTTTTATAAGAAGAAAAAAAAGTTTAAATAAAAAAAAGACAAAGAAATATATCCTCTAATAGGAGACTGACCACCTTAGAGAAGACATGTTTCCAGTAGTGAGGACAAATCATTTTGCTTGGTCAGTCTTATTGTTTCCAATCTCAAACCAGGCATTATATCAATCCGTATTCCCATTATCCAAGAGCCTCAATTAGGGCATATATACTTGGATTCCTAGCTCTGGAGACTTGTTACTGAGTAGTGTTGTAAATAGGAGACACTTATGATTTATTTAGTTCTGTGCATCTGGAAGTAGATAAGAAGTTGATCTTATTTGCCAAGCTCTTTCATTGCTTATTTCCCTCACCCTTTCTTCCTTCTGTATTGAATACATTCACTTAATGCTTATAATTTATCACTAGTGGTTTGGAAGTTAGATTCTTTATTATTTTATTAATAGTTACCATTAACAAATTTAAAGTTAATGAATATATCTTCTAGAAAACTATTGACTCTTTAGAATAGTGTTCAGCAACTCTTGCCAATATACTGATAAGTGAATTGTTAAAAAATTATATTTCTGGCATATTAAATCAGCATCTAAATATTTTCACATAATTTGAAATAGCTTCCAAATTTTTATGTAAACATAAAGTGACTACAAACCTAATGGCATCTACATACTGTACTGATTCATTGCTTTCCATCACCTATTTTAAAAATAAAGATTTTTAGCGGTCAGATTTTTTCAATGTTTCATATTCTCTTTGAACTTATATTTTAATTTACATCATAGAATTTTATCCTAGCATACTATAATTAGTCTTAAAAGTCTCATGTATCTCTGCAAAAATAAATTTACTTTTAAAATTGTCAGTATTTCTTTACCATCAGGATCTGAACATTATTTTCTTCTTGATTAATTTATTATTACAAATATAATTAAAATAATTGAAAAAAGCATATAAATATAGAAAATATATTTTTTAATTATTAAAATATTCTGTTAAAAACAAATTTTAGTGTGATTTATTATTGCCCCTCAAATGTGTCATATATGCAAGGATTAATGATTTTTATTGCTAGGATAAAATAGATTTCAATTTTATACCATAAATGTTTTTATTGTTGTAAGTGTTGCCTAAATCCTAAATAAATAGATGGGAATGGAATTTTTATTTAATAGTAATGGCATTAATTTTGTGTGACCATACCAATTCTGTGTGCATTACTCTTTCACATGTTTCACAATTGATATGAATATTGTTTTTCATCATGATGGAGTAAAAGATTTTCATCTTTAATATAGAAGCTTTTAACCAAATATGAAGTAGAATTTGCAGTTATATCAGCATTTAATTTTCAATAAAAGTTCCATTACTTTATTGAGAAATGGAAATACAGCATTTAATTTGTCATTAAACATGTATTTTAGGTTTTCTTCACCTACGACACATTTTTAGCATATTGCTTCTATAGAGCTTATTGCAGAAGAATGAATAATGTACCAAAAAAGAAAAAAAGTTGATATACTCCATGGTACAAGTGACAAACCACTTAGCAAGAACCCAGACTATTCTATATCCTCGATCAGGACAACTCAGCCTTGATTTCCCTCATGTAGTTAAGTCTGGTATTTTCTACTTCCCCTCCACTGATGGCCTGGCAGCTCTGTGCATCTTAAAGGCTGTGAGGTGGACCGTGGCCCAAACATCTGATATGCCAAGTGTCCAGCTAGGGCATCAGTGTCATATACTTTTCCCACTACTACCCATAAAAGAATGGTTTTAATTAGTTGAACCAAGCAACATGTGTCCTAGAGCATTGTAGTTTATCCACACACACTGTGTGCGTTCCTAAAGTTACTTGCAACTAGAAATTGCCAGACAGAGCATCCTTGATACACTTAAGTGGATTTCTGCTCTAGTGAGCTGCGGGTGGCTCATACTGGCTCATGCCAGTCATGCTCATCTCTTCCAATTATGTATCCAGTGAATCCATGCAGATAGCTTGAAATTGTCTATGGTGTGATTATTTACATGGAACTTGGCAAAAGATGGAGCTAGGGTTTCCCCAGCCTGACAGACAATTGTTAACCATTATCAGCACACCACTGACTTTAACACCATATTGTTTCTGCATCATGAGACATAAGGGATGTCTTTGTTCTTGCCATCTTCATTCCCCTGGCAAGACTCAGGAGTCTTTATTATGTTTTCTCTAGCACTGGTCCTCTTACATAAGATATTATAGGGTATGATTAGCTAGTTTAATTAATTTTTCTCAATTGGGACTTATAAATAGGAATTCCAAATTAAAAGTAATACAAATAGTTGGACATGTCTGAAAGGTTATTTTTAAAATGAGATATTTCCCCATAACATCTGGTTATCTTCTACTCTATTCTAAAACCTTCTTGCAAATTAAATTGCTCAGTACAAATTCATAACATGTCACATAATGCCTCTGAATTCTTTAAGCTCTCCACACTTCCTTCCAAGTAATTCTCAAACTTCTTAACCTGGTTTTGAAAGTCCCTCAATGGTAAGACCTAAGCCCAACTGTACTGGGCCTAACTTCCTAATTTATTTCTAATACTAGAGAATCCATTTTTCCAGAGTGTGCTTTTCTCTTTCCCAATGAAGTATTTGTTCTTACCAGTCTCCCTGACTACAATGCTTAACCTCTCAGCATTGAGTTTTAGTGGTAATTAATGTGTTAGCATGAAGTGATCTTCCCCTCTAGGAATTCCCATCATAGTTAATTCCCATTTTTATGGGAATTTTAACATCTACCATTGATAGTATGGTTCATGTACATGTTTTTATCTGGTGACACCACATAATTTATTATCTAGAGTGGAAGCCTTTTGAAGGTGAAAGGGACAGCTCATGCTAATTAGCCTAGAACATTCTGTGTAACCTGGCACAGTATAGGGCAAATTAAGGCAGACAGTCACTCTGTCCCAAGGCCTCTTTCCCAAGATCATAACCTGCTTTAAACTGTGACAAAATCAACGAGTAGAGAGTCAATACATATTTGCTGAATGATGATTTAACAAAAAGCCTCATATTATACCAATTTTCTTCGAAATTAGGTTGTTTTTTTTTACTTTTGACACTGTAATTCCTCACATTGGGTTTATAAAACTAATTTTGAAATTTTTCATACATAACAGATTTCACCTTGATTTACAGACTTATGATACTGCAGGGTTTATATTAAGAGGATGATTGGGCCAGATCCAATAGTTATCATTCTTCATAAAGTTGGGAAAATTCTAGGAATTAAACATAAGCTGTACTTCTGCTGGACTGTAAGCTGGTATACAAAATGGAAGAATGATTCCATGTAAGTTTCCTCACAGGGGACCGAACAGCTTTATGGGAGAGACGTGATCCTAAGACAGGAAGGAGCCGAGGCAGGAGGAGTTATACCCAGCATCAAACATTAGTCACTGGGACAGAAATACATTCTTGTACAGGGTTCTAGCTGGTTGATTTGAATTTGGTCTCTGACAAAGACCCCTGGACACTCTTGTGTGCTCCAAGAAATGAAAGCACTGTAAGTAAACATTACAAAACTGGTTCATTTAACTCATTTAAATATTCAATACTTTACCCACAGCTAAGTACTAACATATAACATTGATAAATCTTGATGCTTTGAGCATATGTATCTTTTCACCTAACAAAAACTTTGAGTTTTTTTTTCTTGGAACTTCCAAGAAACTATCTTGAGCAGCCCTGATAATGATTGTCTGTGTCACACATTTCTCATCACTTTAAGGGTCCTATGTGAGCTGTTGTGAGCATTAGGAGTCCCAGAGGAAGGAGTAACTGACTCATATGTAATCATCTCACATTCAGCTTCTATCTGCTCTATGCCAGGCAATTGTCTACGTGCTATGACATCACAGTATTTCTCTTTAGTTGGTGACTGTCAGACAGGTCTCATATTTCTGAGCCCTGTGTCTTGGGTCTAGTTCTTTTCTATAGGTCTTGGTCTTCATGCAAATAACCAATATTGGTACAGACAGAAACTTCTGGAATGAAAAGACAGACGTTAAGTTAGGATACTTTCTGCTCCAACTACATAAAAGACCTCAAGGGGATAGTGATTCCATTGTCAGTTTAGCAAAAGCTCAGCTCTGGTTTAGCAGGAAGAATCTGTTGTACAAACAAAACATCCCCTGTGGTCCCTTTCATCAGTGTGTAGTAAGAAAGGTTGGAGGGAGTATTCATTTTTCCTGTCATTTTTACTCCGTACACTTGATGATACTTTTCTCCAGGAGTTGGCACGGTAAGGCGCAAGGAAGAAAAGCTGTACAGTGAGCAGGTGTGACAGGAAGGAATGAGGAACAGTTCTCCCCAGGGGCTGAGAAGGCTAGTGATGTGTCAGTAGAAACTGAATGCTTAGCAGAGAGGTAGAAGCATCTTTCGGCAAATGACTAGTGGAACCATCACATTTGTGTGGGTAAACTCTGGGGCCTCAGTGTGTTTAGGAAGCACTCTTAGAGGACAGGGAGTCATTGGGAACAAGGGAGCACAATAGGGGGTAAAATACAGGCTATTATTCATAACGTGACTCCATCAGTTCTATCAGGGAGGCTAAGCCTAAACAATTTCTGATGTAGAAGATCACATATTTTTATACTCAGAACCTCTTCCTAAGTCTCCTCTCTCTCAATCTTTATAGTTTTTTCTGAGGATTGAGTTACATATTAGGCCAAAAAGTTTTGTAATGTCCTCTGACCAAAAAGAATTAATACCTATTAATAATTAACACAGCCATTCATATATCTAAATCCTAGGAATCTTCATGCCAGCTCATATTTTTATCAAATATTACAAGATGTGTACTTTTTACCTCTTTTGCCCATCATCAGGTCAGATGAAAAAATAATGTGAATCAGAAACTGACTCCAGTTATTAGAAGAAAGAAATTTATGTGTAGGAAAAAATGTATCAAGGATCATGGGGACTATACCCTAAAATGTTTAAAATCATTACCTATGGGGACTGAGATTGAGAATATGCAGGATAGTTTACATTTACATTAGACAATCTTTATTGATTGGGCTCTGAGAGCTGTATTACCTAAAGTAAAATGTAAGCAAAATCAATAAATAGTTTACATATTATTTAATACAGTGAATTGAAAGAATTATCTAGCTACTTGGAAAATCTATTTTGATAATAGTTCATCATATTATATTCCAAAATAAATTCTAGATAGTTAAAGCTAAAACTTTTAGAGTTAAAGCTAGAAAAACCTAGAGTTAAAGCTAAAACTATGACATAGAAATGCCATAGAAAAATATAGGTGATTATCTAATATTAAAGAAAGACTTTTAACAAAACATTAAAACAATGGAAGAACATAAAGGTCACATGTATTTGACAATTTTAGTAACATAATAATTGCAACCACAGGCTGGGAAAAATATTTGCAATAAATCAGCATATAAAATGTTAACATATATTTAAAGCTTGCATATATCAATGAGGAAAAATTTTCATGCCCCAAGTAAAGAGTGTGACACAATTACAGGAGAGAAAATGCAAATGCCTGTGAAGATTAGAAGTACTCATTATTAGAAGTGAAGATTAAAACAACTTTCTAATATTTTAATATCTTATAGGGCAAGACACCCCTCCCTTGCAGCTTTTCTCCTACAGTGTTTGCCTAGCTATTATTCCATGCATATTTGTTCATATAAAATTAGCATCAAATTGAGTAGCTCCAAAAATAGTGTATTAATATTTTATTGGGTTTTTATGAATTTTATGAATTATTGTAAGACAATTTGACATCTTTATGATATTTACTTATCCTCTCTGAGACAGGAAATGTCTTTCCATTTGCTCAAGATTATGCTTGTGACTTACAGAAGTACTTTAAAGCTTTCTTCCTACTATAGGTTTTTCTACAGGTGTTAAGTTTATTGCTAAGTATTTGATCTTGTGTGTCGCTGTTGCACATAGGGTGTTGTCTATCATTATATTCTCTATCGAGGTACTGTTTCTGTAATCTATGAAGGCTATTGGTATCTCTAAGGTAATTTCACCTTTTGCTACCTTACCGAATTCTTTTATTGTTAACTTAAAATGGTGATTTAAAAAAAATTGATTCTCCAGGGTTTTTCAGGCATATCTTGGCAAATAGAAATAGGTTTACTATTTCTTTTCCAGTTCTTAAGATTCTAATTGATTTTTTTCTGCTTGCATTTGCTGATACTTTCAAAAGAATTTTAAATGGTAGTGAAGATAGTGAGCATAGTTGCCTTTTTCTTTATATTAGTGGAAAGTCTTTAGTTATTCTCCATTAACTGAGGTGCTGGTTTAAGATCAAGGTAAATATGTAACTTAAAAAAAGTCCATCAATTCTTATTTTTAAGTGTTTTTTAAGGAAATGAATGGATTTGTCAAAGGCTTTTAAAAACTATAAAAATAATCATATGTTTATTAGGTTTAATAAAATATATTATGTCTGGGCTTTCCAATATTTACCAATATTATATTCCTTAAATAATTCCTACATGGTTGTGAATTATTATTTTCTTGATGTGACACTGAGTTCTACTTGCTAAAATTGTACTTAGGATATTTACCTTGATATTCATAAGTAATATTGGTTTGCAGTTTTCATTTTTTATGGCACTTCATTTTTTAGTTAGTTATATTTTTTACTAAAAGGAATTTGGACTGTGTTTCTTTTTTCAGTTCCCATGCTTGGAACAATATATGTAGCATAAGGACTGTTTGTTTTGAAGTCTGGGTAGCTTCCTTGTAAAACAGTCTTAGTCTGGTACATTTTATCTTTCTCTGTTTCTTCTGTGAAAATTGGTCTAGATTGTCTTCCTCTGGTGGAATTAAATTTCATAAGCTGTGCTTTCCTAGGACCTTGTACATTTCATCTAACTTTTCAAGTTTATTTATGAAGAAGTCTTGGAAATATGCTCCTTCATAACTTTGTTATTTTTGCAGTAGTTATGTTTCCATGTTGCTTGCTATTTTGTATCTTTGTGATGATTTATGCTTTTTTCCCCCATCCCTCTTAATTACATTAGATAGTGCCTAGTATATACTTTGAGCTTTACTAAAGACAACAATTTTTAAATGACAGTTGAAGCTCTCATGTTTATTTTCTCTATGTCATTTACTTCTCCTTTTTTCTTTGTTATTTCCTTTCTTCTGGTTTTTGTTGGATTATTTAATTTTCTATTTCTGATTTTCAGCTGGGAATCTAATTTATTCATTTACATTATTTTTAATTATTAAACATGTTAGGACTATGAATGTTCCCTGTGATCACTGCTTAAATATTTCCATATGTTTGGGTATGATGTGTTTTTATTGTTATAATTTACACAACTGTGTAAGTTTAGTTTATATGTCCCCTTTCAACCCTTTCAGCCAGAAACCCAGGTGTTCTTTAATAGGCAGCTTATTTTTTAAATTTACATGTTGAAGGAACATGGAAAAAATTTAAATTTTTATTTAAATTTCTATTATAGATATTGAATTTTATTTCAATATTGAATTCCATTACATTGTGATATGAGAATGTTATTTAATAATTCTACTTTATAACACTCATGTTTTCTAGTGATGCAATATATTATAAAAATCTCTTGAAAACTGATATAGATACAGATATGTAGGTCAGTAGATAGAAAGATAAATACAATCTCCTTAATAGTAGTTATGTTATTCATTATGAGGTGTAAGTCTTCTTTACCCTCACTTACATTTTGGATCACTTGACCTTTCTTATGCTAGTGTGGTGTGTTAAAATATCTAAGTAGTGTGTTTCTACCTGTTTCTCTTTGTATATCCTAGTGACCTGTTTTACAAAGGGTCTGCGGTGTTTTCTGTGTACAACTGTTACAACTATATTGTGATTTTTAACTTTTAGCACAAAATATCCTCTGTTTAATCACACTTCCTATTATAATCCATGCCAAGCATCCATATAGATTATTGTCTCCCTTTCTTGGTTTCTCAATTCCTCTATTATTTCTTCTCCAGTGATTTTTCTTTTCAGCTCAGACTCAGTAAGTCACTCTCATGATCATGTCTAGAATTGTCATTGTCAAAAACTGAAACCTTTCATTATCACCATTACAGATCACCTTTTTGATTCCTACTCCTCCTGTTCTCATTCTCTCTGGTTCCAAAACTTGCACAATTCGTTGCCCTCACTAGGATTTATGGTCCAGTTATGATACCAGCTCGCCAGCTTAAACTACCGCTTCCACTAGTTTTCAGCATCTGTGGAGGTGATATGTGGTTTTTGTCCTTTTTGTTGATGGAGTGGATGATGTTGATGGATATTCAAATGTTGTAGCATCCTTGCATCCCTGGAATAAATCCCACTTAATCATGATAGATGATCTTTTTGAAGTATTTTTGAATTTAGTTTGCTAATATTTTGTTGAGTATTTTTGCATCTATGTTCATCAGGGATATTGGTCTGTAATTTTCTTTTTTTGTGGTGTCTTTGCCTGGTTTTGGTATTAGAGTGATGCTGGCCTCATAGAATGAGTTTGGAAGTATTCCCTCTTCTTCTACTCTTTGGAAAACAGGTGAATGGATATTAGGTCTTCACTAAATGTTTGATAAAATTCAGGGGTGAAGCCATCTGGTCCATGTTTTTGTTCTTAGGTAGTTTTTTGATTACCAGTTCAATTTCATTGCTGGTAATTGGTCTGTTCATATTTTCTGTTTCTTTCTGGGTGAGCCTTGGAAGGTTGTATTTTTCTAGAAAGTTGTCCATTTCTTCTAGGTTATCCAGTTGGTTACCATATAATTTTTCATAGTATTCTCTCATAATTCTTTGTATTTCTGTGGTGTCTGTACTGATTTTTCCTTTCTCATTTCTGATTCTGTTTATGTGAGTAGACACTCTTTTTTCTTGATAAGTCCGTCTAGGGGTTTATCTATTTTGTTTATTTTCTCAAAGAACCAGCTCTTGCTTTCATTGATTCTTTCTATTATTTTATTCTTCTCAATTTTATTTATTTCTGCTTTAATCTTTATTATGTCCCTTCTTCTACTGACGTTGGGCCTCATTTATTCTTCCTTTTCTAGTTTCATTAATTGTGAGCTTAGACTGTTCATTTGGGATTGTTATTCTTTCCGGAGGTACGCCTGTATTGCAATATATTTCCCTCTTAGCACAGCCTTTGCTGCATCCCACAGATTTTGCAGTGTTGAATTATTGTTGTCATTTGTCTCTATATATTGCTTGATCTCTGTTTTTATTTGGTCATTGATCCTTTGATTATTTAGGAGCATGTTATTAAGCTTCCATGTGTTTGTGGGCTTTTTTGTTTTCTTTATGTAATTTATTTCTAGTTTCATACCTTTGTGATCTGAGAAGCTTGTTGGTACAATTTCAATCTTTTTGAATTTACTGAGGTTCTTTTTGTGGCCTAATATATGATTTATTCTTGAAAATGTTCCATGTGCTCTTGAGAAGAACGTGTATCCTGTTGCTTTTGGATGGAGTGTTCTGTAGATGTCCATTAGGTCCATCTGTTCTAATATGTTGTTCAGTGCCTCTGTCTCTTATTTTCTGTCTGGTTGATCTGTTCTTAGGAGTGAGTGGGGTGTTGAAGTCTCCTAAAATTAATGCATTGCGTTCTATTTCCCCTTTAATTCTGTTAGTATTTGTTTCACATATGTAGGTGATCCTGTGTTGGGTATTTTAATATATATTCATAATAGTTATATCTTCTTGTTGGATTGACCCTTTTATCATTATGTAATGTTCTTCTTTGTCTCTTGTGACTTTCTTTGTTTTGAAGTCTATTTTGTCTGATACAAGTACTGCAACTCCTTTTTTCTCCCTATTAGTTGCATGAAATATCTTTTTCCATCTCTTCACTTTTAGTCTGTGTATGTCTTTGGGTTTAAAGTGAGTCTCTTGTAGGCAGCATATAGATGGGTCTTGTTTTTTTATCCATTCAGTGACTCTACGTCTTTTCACTAGTCCATTCAGACCATTTACATTTAGGGTGATTATTGATAGGTATGTACTTATTGCCATTGCAGGCTTTAGATTCGTGGTTATGAAAGGTTCAAGGTTAACTTCCTTACTATCTAAGTCTAATGTAACTCAATATGCTATTACAAACATAGTCTAAAGGTTCTTTTTTTCTCCTCCTTTTTCTTCCTCCATTCTTCATATATTAGGTAGCATATTCTGTACTCCTTTTATATCCCTTGATTGACTTTGGGGATTGTTTATTTAATTTTGCATTTGCTTAATAATTAGCTGTTCTACCTTCTTTACTGTGGTTTCATTACCTCTGGTGACTGCTATTAAACCTTAGGAACACTTCCATCTATAGGAGTCCCTCTAAAATACACTGTGAAGGTGGTTTGTGGGAGGTAAGTTCTCTCAGCTTTTGCTTATCTGGAAATTGTTTAATCCCTCCTTCAAATATAAATGATAATCTTGCCAGAGAAAGTATTCTTGGTTCAAGGCCTTTCTGCTTCATTGCATTAAATACATCATGCCACTCCCTTCTGGCCTGTAAGGTGTCTGCTAAGAAGTCTGATGATAGTCTGATGGGCTTTCCTTTGTATGTGATCTTATTTCTATCTCTGGCTGCTTTTAAAAGTCTGTCCTTATCCTTGATCTTTGCCATTTTATTTACTATATGTCTTGGTATTGTCTTCCTTGTATTGGGAGATCTGTGCACCTCCATGGCCTGAGAGACTATCTCCTTCCCCAGATTGGGGAATTTTTCATCAATTACCTCCTCAAAGACACTTTCTATCCCTTTTTCTCTCTCTTCTTCTTCTGGTACCCCTATAATGCGAATATTGTTCCATTTGGATTGGTCACACAGTTCACTCAATATTCTTTCATTCTTAGGAATCCTGTTTTCTCTCTGTGCCCCAGCTTCTTTGTATTCCTCTTCTCTAATTTCTATTTCATTTATTGTCTCCTCCATAGTATCTAATCTGCTTTTAAAACTTTCCATTGTATGTTTCATTTCTGATACTGTGTTCTGTAATGTTTGGATCTCTGACCAGAATTCCTGAGTTCTTGAATATTTTTCAGTACCTCCATTAGCATGTTAATGATTTTTATTTTGAAATCCCTTTCAGGCAGATTCATGAGGTTGATTTCATTTGAATTTTTCTCTGTGGTTGTATTCATTATTTTACTTTGAACCAGTTTTCTTTGGCATTTCATAGTTGTACATGGTGCCCTGTAGTGCCCAGAAACTCTATGCTCTGGAGCTGCTCAGCCTCTGAAGCAATGTCAGGAGGTGGCAGGGAGTGGTATTGGTGCCTGAGGGGAGGAAAGAGCTGTTTCCTGCTACCTGGCTGCTATGCGTGTCTCCACTGCCAAAGCCAGTGTGCCAAGCACACAGGTATAAGCCTCTGTGCCCTTGCGTTTCTAGTTGCTGTAGACAGAGCTTCCCTCTGGCTGGCCTAATGCCAGGGTTGGGTTTGCCGGTTTGCGAGCTAGGTGGGGTTGGTCGGGAGTAAGGCTCAGTAGGCTGTGTATCACGGAGGGGTTCCTTGGAGCTCTGTAGCCAGCCAGGGGGCTGGAGCTCCTGAAGGTCTTGAAAGTTCCCAACTTCTGGGCAGAGTGCACCCAAACAATTTTGTCTACCTGTCCTTTCTCCTGAGCAGTAAGCTCTGTGAAATCCTTGCCCCTTTAGCAGCCCACTTGCTGTTAGGAAGTCTCTCAGACTGCCCACCTTTCTTTTGTCCCAGAGCAGTTGGATATAGAGCCCTACTTTCCACAAGTGGCTAGCATCTCAGTCTCTCCAGGTATTCTGCCTGTCTTAGCTTTCCAACCCCTAATCATGAGAGTACCATGAAAACACCATGAAATGTAGGTTTGTGCTCCCAGATCAGATCCGGAGTTAGGTATTAAGCAGTCCCAGGCCTCCACTCCCTCCCTGCTCTGTTTCTCTTCTTCCCGCTTGTGAGCTGGGGTCGGGGAAGGGCTTGGGTCCCACCGGGCCATGGCTTTGGTATGTTACCCTGTTCCACGAGGTTTATTCTTTTCTCCAGGTGTATGCAGTTTGGTGCAGTCCTCTTTCCTCTTGCTCTTTCAGGATTAGTTGTATTAATTATATTTTCATATTATATGTGGTTTTAGGAGGAAGCCTCTGTCTCACCTCTCACACCACCATCTTTAATCCTTCTCCTTTTCATTCTGTCTTTTAGCCATATCATTCCACTAAAATTTGTCTCTTCAAATCATTTAGGCACTATGTAAAATTCTGTGGTCTGATTTTAGTCTTGAATTACTTCCTTGAAAAGTCTTCATTCCTTAGATTTCCAAAATACCCCATTTATTTTGCCTTATTTCTATGTTCAATTTTCAGTTGTTCATTCTACTTCATTGGTCTAATGATGTGATCTCTTGAGACAGAGTCCTGAGGCTTCATTGTTTTACTGTCTTCTTTCAATATCATGGGTGTGATGGCTTGAAAAGCCATACTCTCATATATTTTGAATACTCAAAAATCTCTAACCCAGACCAACCACTCTCCTGAATTCTGGAATTGTATATTCATCTTGGACTCAAAATAACGACTTAGTAGTCACATATAAATTTCAAATTTAATATGTCCCAAATGGAACTCATAATCTTTCTTCCATGTTCCAGTAAATGCCAACTCTGTCTTTCCAGTTGCTTAGGCTGAAAAGCTAGGAGTCATCCCTCTCTTTCTTGCTTTACCTTATGCAATAGATCAAAAAGGTATGGAACCCTAAAATGTGATTTCTTATCAAATCCACTGCCACCATCCTTTTACAAGCCATTATTTTCTTTTCCCTAGATTATGCAATAGGCTCTTGACTCATCTCTCTGCTCCCACGTTTTGTTTTGTGCCCCCAGTAATCCCCGAAATCCTTGTCTCCTTCAGGTATTTGCTGAAAATGCTACTTATCAGTGAGGCTATTCCTGCCAACTTGCTCAAAATTGCATTCAACTCATAGGAACTTCCTATCCTCTTTCCATTCTTTATGTTACTCCATAGCACTTTTCACCATCCAATGTGATATATAGCTTGTTTTATGAGTTTCTGTCTTACCTCACCAATGTGAAAGCTCTGGGAAGCTTCAGTTTTCTGTCCTGTTCACTCCTTTATTCCTAAGACACAGAAGATTATCTGGCACAGAATAGACAGTAAATATTTGTTCAACAAAAGGATGAATAAGGAAATTGGTTTTCTGATATTTAAGATGCACATAAATGGGGTATATATATATTCACCATATAATCTACAACTTAAATAAAGGTTATTATGGATAAACTCTCCTTTCACATTTCTAATCTTCATAAAATTCTTAATATTTATCCTTGAACTATTTACTTTGTATTTACACAAATACTGTCTCTAGGGTCTCTACCCTGCTCATTAAGTCTCATTCCCTTTGTTGTTATGTATACTAAAATCCTTTTAAGGACTTTGAATTTCCCCTCCATTAATTTTCCCCATATTTCAGCCCATATCGATCTCTTTTCCCTTTGAACTCTCAAAGCAAGTAAAGATTATCTTATCAATTTAACTTTTGTTCTTTTATCTATATGTCACCTAATTTACACAGGTGACTATAAGGGTAAGACATTTCATAGTTTTTATGTATCACTTACACCTATCATTCTGATGGGTATATAGTTGGCACTGCGTGACTTACAGGTTACTGATTTCCTGAATGCCTACTGCCTAAATGATTGATTGATTGGGCCAAGGATAGAATGTATGACTGTAGAATGATTCTAATATTACTTGTTCTGATCTCTTATTCAGGATCCATATCTTAGTAACTTAGTGATTAATTATCTCATAAATATGTCACAGCAAATTATACTCTTTTGTGGACATCTGGATTCTTTGAAGGTGGGTTTACTTCAAATTCCAAGTTTGATAAATGCCAGAGATTTCCTGAAGGTGCTTACCATCTGGGAGGAATCTTAATATTTCTTTGAACTTTCCAAACATTTTCATATGAAACAAAAGAACGGTAAGAGTAGTTTTACTGGCTTTCACAGTGTAAAAGTCAACATCTCCTTTTCAATGCTAAGGTATTCATTTGCATGTTTCATTTATAATCTCTGTGGAAAGAGATATTCATGATAGCAAGTGACAAAATGCTAAGACATGCACTCTGAAATTCCTCATTCTGTGGGGCTTCATATCACATTTGTATTACATGCATAGTAAGACAAATGCAAACCATACTTGTATTAATTTAAATTTTTACTGATACATATAAATTTTATTCATTAATGCAGTCATTTTATACATGCTTACTTGGTGGATAGTATATGAAAATCCTCAAGGTAGATATTTGTTACTTGAGCAGTAAAATATCAAGATATCTCTATAATTAGTATGCCTAAAAATGTCCAAGATGCTCTTTATTAATAAATTATATAAATTTAATAAATGAATTCTCATTTTTTCAATAGGAATATAAGCAGAAGATACTTTAAACTTGTGCTAAAAAGAACTTAATAAAAGTATTCAGATTTATTCAAATCTTACTAGCTATATTATCTTAATTAAATTATATAAATTCTCATAAGTTTTTCTTCTTCCCATTTAGAATTTAGTCAATTCCATATAACCTATTCATTTCAAGAACAGTTAAATTAATTATTGCATTGTGCTTGGCTGAATTTTTGATTTTTGGTTGTCATTATATTTATGAAAAATTAATAAAGCCAATTAAAGTAATATACTACAGGTGCTTTACAGTGAGGAAAATCAGATAGCCAAACTGACAGTTTCTTATATTTAATAGCCACTTTATAAGATGTGTCTTCATTTATATGCTTTACAATCCACTGGACTTACACATATTTTAGTAATACTGAACCTTATACTATCTACGGTGATGAAAATTAATATTTAAAAGCAATCAAGCCTTTGATTAAAAGCAATATCTAGCAATCTATACTAGATATAGTACAATAGTTCACAAAATACTGTTAAGGGTAGCAGAATAAATTTGAAAAGTACAGATGTATGTTGTTTCAAATATTAAGACAAAAAATATTAGCAATCAGGATTCTAAAACATTTACAGAGAAAACACACCATGATCAAGTAGAGCTTATTCTAGGAATGCAAATCTGGTTGAGTGCTAGGAAAGCTGTCACATTCATATATGTAAGGAGAAAAGAAAGAAAGAGTCTATAAAAGATTTGGCCATATTATATAAAGATGTCAGGAAAAACAAATCTTCTCAAAATGGGTATTAGATGGCTGTTGACTGAATATATTTTATCTTTCTCTATCTCGAAGTCTTATCTCTATTTATGTACCTTATCCTAAAGTCAGCATATTATTCCGTATGGCAATAAGAAAGGTATTTGCACTAATACCAGGATATAAACCGCTAAGGGTGAGACAGCCAGTGCTCCTCTATTTCTCAGTGACCAACATGGTGAAATCAGAAACGGTGGACTTCTCATATGGCAGTGCTGTCCTCTAAAGTTATGTGTTCTGAGAGTGTCTGGCAGAATCTATATCACTGAAGACACTTGGCACCAATTCTGACATAGTCGTAAGTACGTCGAGATTCAAAGGGAGAGAACACAAACCCTACCTCTCAATGGGGGAGTATCAATATCTTATTGTAGGAAGAGTATGTGGGATGGTGTAGGCATCTTTTAACAAATGTATAAATGTCATTTATAATAAAGCAAAGAAGATGCAGTACTTAGGAATAAAGAGGAAATACACAAAATTTACATGAAAACATTTTAAATGTTTCTTCAAGACACAGGAGTAGACTTGAACTAGGAAGAAGACAATTCTTGTTCTTCAATAGAATAGCATAACTCCCCTGATTTAATTTATAAATTTAATGGAATCCAAACAAAAATTCCAACAGGCATTCCTATAGATCTAAAAAAACTTAGACTCAAGTTAATTTGTAATAATAAGCATGTAAGAACACTTCAGAATGTATTAAAAAACTAAGTCTACAGGGGGAATTTCCTTACAAGATATTAAAATGTAACATACATCTACAGTAAATAATGATGTATGAATAGAAAGATATACCAATGAAATAACATAGAAAGTTGAGAAATAGACGTAAGTATATATGAAAATTCAGTATAGGATGGAAGTGGCATATCAAATCTCTGGGGAAAATTAAGATTTTTATAATAAATGGTGCTAATATTGCAGTAATAACAATTTTGAAAATGGTAAACTTAGATCCATAGCTCAAGACTTTCACAAGAATAAATTTCAAATGGATAGAAGAAAAAGAGATATAATTGTAAAAATATTTAAACACATAGGTACAAGAAAAACTGTGTTAATGTTTATATAGTCTTAGTATAGAGAAAGATTTTCTGTGACACAAAGTCCAGATGGAATAAAAGGATAGACTGATCAATTTGATTAACTTTTTAAAGAAATTACATGACCAGACTGCCATTGGAAAATATCAGACAAAACATTCATGAGACAAATAAAAATATTTGCAATATCACCGTTAAAGGGCTAGTAACATGAACATATATATTTTCTAAAACCTACTTAAAAGTAGAGGGGAGATACTTCTGGGTCAGCTCTGATGTGTAAAGAGCTTGGAAGTTATCACTCCCATACTTATACCACAAGAAAAATAAAATGAACAAACTAAACACAATAAAATGAGAGAAACTCATAGAACATTGTATAGAACTTATCTTTACTCTTTGAAAATGTCAAGTCATGAAGACAAAACAGAATGAAGAACTATTTCATATTGAGAGTCAAAAGAGAGACATAGCAATTAATGCAATGTGTGATCCTATATTGGACTGGAGCTTGGACCCAATCTTCTTTTTGCTTTTGTTAAAGAGGACGTTAGTGAGACAATTGAAGAAATATGAATAAGGTTTGTAGATTATATAGTAATGCTATGTTAGTATTAATTCCTAATTTTCATAATTGCACTGTATTTAGTAAGAAAATGCTGTTATTTTTGGAAGTACACACAAAGTGAGGATAGTCATCAACTTATTTTCAGAAAAAGAATCATATAAGTCTGTAGAGAAAAAGTGATAAAGCAAATCTACTAAAATATTTACAATTGAGAAATTTGTATGGAGGATTATATGGGAGTTCTTTGATATTCCTGCAACTTTTCTTTGAGTCTCTAAATATTTCCAAATTAAGCTTTAAAAATAAGGAGATCTAATAGAATAATAGGCAAATAATAGAATTGTTTAAAGAATGCCTAAAAGTCTAATGGAACATGATGAGTTATATAAACTCCCAAGTAGTCAGAGATCGCTAAATAAAAGCAATGAGATGACAATTTACATACTTAGTTTGGCAAAAACAGGAAGAAAAATTTTATTGGGGATCAGTGAAGGGTGACAAAGTATAAAAATCCTCAGGCTTTGCTTCTAAGAATTAAAAACAGCAGAGCTATCCTGAAGAGCATAGTCAGTGAGACAGTATGTGTGAATTTCCAGCCATCTACCCATATCTCCTTCATGTATATAGGCCAGATAAAAACTGCAGATGGAAATGCATCAAACACTCAATATTTTCCGTGTTAGAGGCAGTGAGAAACAACCTAAGAGCCCCTCTTTGGGGGAATATGTAAAGAAAATGAACTAGGTTTTTTTCACAGTGTGTATATAACATTAAAAGCACTAAGTTACTTATGCACAAAACTGTGATGTTATGTGTTGAATGATCTCCAAGGCAAATGTGAAAAATAGAATGTCTATAAATATAAAACACATTAACACAAAAGCCTACAGTGTATTTTTGAAAGGACCTAAAGAAAATATAGCATATTTGAGGTAGAGAGAAAAATAACTGGGAATAAGAGAGAAAAGGGGAAATAATGATTGCTGATGATAGTACCCCGTGAATTTAGGAGTGGGGTTATCTCAATTCTACACTGAATTCCAAAACAGGAAAATAAAAGGCAAATAAAGAAATTGTGACATGGAAAACAGATGAACATTTCCTAAATACACAATAATTAAAGAGGAAATGTATCTGTCCAGTCTGAATGACATGAGTGAAAATAGAATGCCAGATACACCGAAATGTCTTCTGGCAGGGAATGCTGCGCGGAGAATGAGCAGTGTCGGTGGTGCCGTTTGCAGACGAGGCTTGTGCGGCCTCAATTTGGGCCAGCAGCTGCCACGAAGCAAGTGTGCAATAATTCTCAACTGAATAAAAATGAGTAAATGATTGAGTGCTTTCTGTCTTTTGTTAGCAAGTTGGTGAGGTGAAATTTGGTAAAAGCATCAGCGTATCAGCTCTTCTGTATTGTTAAAACTAAACTGTTGATTGGAGAAAAAAAGAAAAGGAAAAGAAAGATGGCATCGGGCCACAAATACCCTCTGTTCTAACTGCCTGGCTTGTGCTCATTAGCTGTGGGTATAAAACAAAATGCCAAGCGCTGCTTGCAACCAATCCAAAATTAAATAATGCTGTATTGTAGCTTCTGGGTGTGAAAGGTGTCCTCTCTAGATTGTAACTATAGGAGTTTAGTCTCAGCCTGAAAGTCAATATTTTTCCCTTATTGCCCGGCTCTGGACACTCACAGTGTGTATGACTGCCAGTGAGTAAAAAATGAGAGAAAAATAGTGTGGTATGAAAGATCTCATGTATTTCATATTGTCAGAATAGAACCTCTACATCAAAGGAATAATATGTCAGCTGTCAGTCACAATTGCTGTTTTCAGATATCTTCAGTGCTATGGATATAGAAAAGTAATAAACAATGTTTTTGTGTTTAGACTCCAGATTAGGAACATTTTATCACATCTCTCCTTTCTCTAGACTGGCCTTGTAAGTGGCCTTGAAAATAATAAGTAAAATTAACATCCGCATATTGATCTGTGTAGGAAATTTATTCAAAGAACCTGTAAAATCATCTCAAAAGCTCTTAGTTTACCATGTTGCAAGATATATAATGAGTTATAGCAAAATTTTTCTTAATATTACTTATTTGTATACATGCATGGATACAATTTTATGTGTTTAAGAAACTGTATGTCCCTTGTTATTTTTTAAAGTAAGAATATGTAAATAAATATTCAATGGGAGAAAAGGTTTGATCTCAAAAGGTCTGCTTCAAAGGGACATAAACTACAGAAATAAAGCAAAGATTTGGCAAGATAAAGAACAGTTCAGCTAAATGAGGGGCAGGTCCAGACAGGGATATTCAAAATAATAAAGGTAGGAACTACACTCATTGCACACAATGTTAATTCTTGCTGAGAAAGAATGGGTCAATGAAATAATGTCTATAGCTGTGTGGTGTTTTCTTTATTTGCAATGATTAGAGGAGGTAGATGGAAAATCTTTGATTTGGCCCTTGAACCAGCTCTGAGAATCAGCAGAATGCAAGGGCTCTCTTGGAATCCAGGTTGTTTCTGTTTCCTATCATCTGTCTCCATGTTTTTTTACTTTTTACAGTCTTACTCTCTCTTAACTCTCTTTATATACATTACATTTTAACTCCCCATTAGAAATTATTTTACTGCATTAACATATCATCATTAAAAATCAATTATCACTAGTGAATGGTGTTTTTATGCCAGTTTAACTTACCAGGCTCTGGAAAACCATGTATTTCTATCATCAAGTCTATAAAATTCCTAGTTTATTCTGGCCAAACTATTATAGCAAGAGAGCATGATGCCTCCTAGGGAATCACTTGTAAGGAACTGCTTTGGCAACATACAGAAAGGGGTCCATGGCTATGAAGTTTTCTCAGAGCATTATGTCCAATGTAAGCATAAAATCCATCATCTATCTTCCAACCCTTTATTCATATTAACTTTCCCCTTAAATAATGGATATGTGTGTGTGTGTTTATGAGTGTTTGTGTATGTAAAATCCTCCTTTCGTTTCTCAAATGCCCAACATAGACAGTCTAACCCAATAAATTTAAGAAATAATGTACTCTTGATTAATTCAAACTGATAGTTGTTTGTGAATTTAATCTTTGTTATTTTAATTTTTCCTCATACAATACAGCATAATAGTCCATAGCACAGATTATGTATTCAGAGCAGACTTGGATTAAGATGTTATCTATACCAACTTTTAGCTTTATTATTTAGGCAATTTTATTTACATATCTGAGCTTTATTTAACTTTCAAGCTTCTTTCAAGTATTAAATGAAGTTACACATGTTAATACAGTTTATAATAGGGTCCAGGTTCATATGAATTGAAATAAGCATCTATTATTATTATTGCCTTCTATTAGCATCACTCTTAGGCTGAGGAGAAAAAAATAATGGTAAGCCACTGTCCACAAGTATGATACAAAATTATGTTAATTTTAATTTAGAATATCCCTGTTTTTGCAAGTATAGAGATTACTTGGTTAAATTTATTAAATGGTGTCATTAGTATAGCCACTTAATTTTGTCATGGAATAAAGTTATTGTGATAACTTTACAAGTAATCAGTGTTGCATGGGAAGTGATACTTTAACATGCTGTAGCACTCTAATACATGCAACAAAAGCTACTTACTAAACTTCTTGAATTTTAAATACAGCTATTTTAAAAACCAGCTGTGTTTGTGGGAGAAATGCAAAGCCCCTAGTGATTTGAGAAACTAGGTTATGTTAGCTCTGTGAATACACTAATTTATAGTCAATGACTTTGTATACTCTTACTTTCATCATCTTCCTTTCTTTTTCTGAAATACAGTTGATATACAATTTTATATAGGTTTCAGGTGTACCACATTGTGATTTGACAATTATATACATTATGGAATGCTCACCACAATAAGTGCAGTTACCATCTGTCCCCATACCAAAATATTACAATATTGACTGTATTCCCTGTGTTGTACTTTTCATCCCCATGATTAATTTATTTTATAATTGGAAATTTGTATCTCTTTATCGGGATTTATTTTTTTGTCACAGATTATATTTGTTCCCATGAGCAAAAAAAAAAAAAAGGAAAGAAACATTATATGTCATTGTCAGAAACTTCCAGATTTTTGTATCATGAATTTTGTTAAATTCTATTTCTTCTTGAAGACTTTGCAATTAGCCCTCCAATTTTATTATCCCTTCTTTATATTATTTATTTTATCTTAATGTACAGTATTTCCATTTGTTTGTCTTGATCCTTCTTTTTAGTCTGCTAGCTTTCCTGCAGTATCTAGGAATTTGGGGGTAGCTCATTCATATTTTTAAATATCTCTGTTGACAAATGCCAGTAGCTTATAGAGGATTTGGGGTAACTGATATACACATTTTATGGCATCTCTCAGACCTTCTTAAGTGTCAAAGTAGAGAAGATCTGACCCTGGGGTTGGCAGTTTCCTGTTTCTTACTCTTAGATTCAGCATGCAACTTTCCCTGGACACTCCCTCAACTGGCTCCACTGATTGTGGAAGACATTGGCTGATTGGCCCAGAACTTCCAAAGAAAGTGTTTAATTAATAACTCTTGTTAGTGATTTTATTATTTTCACCAGTGTTTACAGGGTTCAGTTGTTTCCAAAGATCTTTGATCTACTGACTTTATTTTTTAATCAAATGTGTCTGGTAGAAATGGCATATATGACCCTTGAATTTTATAAATTAATAAATTAACCCTCAGATTAAATGAATGCCATAATCTTAAAATGCTGCATCTAGAGATTCAGAAATCTGCATATAAACCAAATAAATATTTACATTTTTGTTGAGAATAAATGAAATAAATGTTGTGTTAGGTTTGTGAACTTCACATTCACAAATAAGAGAAATCTGTCTGACAACTTACCTTGGCATGATTAGCAATTATATTACATATTTATTTGGAAAAGGAAAATAGAGAAAATAAACTTTGAGTTTTTTAGTATGAATAAAAAATTGTCCTGTTTTACTGCTGATCAAATATATAAATTACCTTACATTCCTGACATGGTTATATAGCAGAACATCTGCTTGTAGCTTATAAACCAACAAAAGTACACAAACACTTTGGGAATGAATAAAATGTGCAGTAAAGATTGAAGAGATTGATATCATAAGTTAGATATAATAACATATTTGGATTCAAGGACAGTGTTAGGACAAACGCCTTATTTGTAGCAGCGGAGTACTAGCTTGCCAAATTGAAATTGAAATATACCTATAATCTTTGAAAATATTCAGCAAATACTTTTGTTATCAAAGCTGTACTACAGAAAATTGCTTAGAAATAAATCCAGATGCTTACAGCTCAATTATATCAACCTTTGAGAAAATGAAGTTTACATTTGGATGTAACTTTGTATAATATTTATGTTGCTTTGCTAACAAAATATTTGAACATGTAAGTGCTAAGAATTGATCAGTAAATAGAAGTTATATGAAAATTTTAAATTACATTCTTTAACTTCAGAAGTTCATGGCAAAGTTTTTTTTAGAAACTTTAAAAACCAATCAATATAATATTTAATATACTATGCATATGTGCTTTGGGATGTATCAATGATATAATACATATGTACATATTTATTTAATGACAATGCTTATATGCTTGGGAATTTGATACTACATAGACACTATACTATTATGTTTTACTCATTTGGTTTATATTTTGTCCTGACTCCTATAGTATCTTTATGTCTTCTTAATGTGTTATAATATTAGCATACTATAAATATTAGAATACCATGTCAAAATATTATCTTTTTCTTAAAAGTAAGATCTTATTATTCTTAATTTGCAAGACACACTAATTTTTGTTACATTTTACCCAATTTCCAATAGAAAAGAATCTTACTGTGTTCACATATGAATGACGGTGGCATTATAAGAATTATTTTCTTTTTAATGCCTTCCACATTTTCCATATTTTGTGGATAATACATTACTTTCATAGCAAAAATAAAAATTATTTTCAAATAACATTAAGTTCAAATTATTTTCTTATAATCAACAGTGTGTAGTGAGTCATCCAACAAATATTAATCATTTCCATTATTCTATGGACTCTCAGGCATTAAGATACAAGTTTGACTTATTGTTTATTGGGAGAAAAATAAACAAAAGGTAATTAAAATGCATTGTGAGAGATCCAATTTTGTAAGCAGATGTAGCATGCTATGCTATTCTGCTTAAAATTAAAGAAAGAGATTTAGTAGACACTTCCAGTGAGAAAAGATTTTGAAAGTTAGGGCAGAAAAAGACACATAGAGATAAGAAGAACACAAGAGGAATAGCTCAGTGGTGAAAGGGGGATGCCGAGGATGAGACCCAAAACTGTGACTTGGGAAACTAAAAAAATCCCTGGTGAAATGATGGACTTAGAGAATGTTTGGAGTATTTTTAAATGAAGTCATGGGTCAAGATGAATCACTTAGTAGGTATATGGAATTCAAAGAGAACACGGCCAACAATAGAATCACAAGGGAATATGTCTTTTAAGGATAGCATGAAATTAAATAATACTAGCTATTATTTACATCTGAGCATCTATCTGTCAGTACATTTTCCACATTGTTTGGTCATATATACAATCCTCTCACCAATCCCATGAAGAGAAAAATATTTTTAGTAGCACTTTGCAGATAAACTGAGTCACAGAGAAGCCGAGTAATTTGTGCATGGCCACAGAAATAATAGTGTTAAGAACAATATTTCAAACTCAGGCAATATGACCACAGAGGCCACAGTCTTAAATACTATATTCTCTACTAAATGTGGAGGGTCCATAGAGGTCAAAATGCCCAGACAGTAGTCCAGAAAAGTTATGTGAAAAGCAAGAGAATGGTTTGGTGTAGAAGCTAGTATTTCAAAAGGTGGTACAGATCAAATGTCAAATTATATGCAGAGATCAACTAGGGTAAGGAGCTAAATTATCCAATGGATTAAAATTAAATTGCACAGTATGTATAGTTTAAGGAAGGAAGCCAGATAGGACTGAGAAATAAATGGGAAGAGATTATGGACAAATAGTGGAGATGTTCTTATGGGCACAAGGAGAGAGTAGCCATCCAGGTTTTTTTGAATTAGCCCTAATTAAGAAAATTTCCTGGTTTCTGACACTCAATCCATTTGTCATCTAGGCTGGAAGATACTGAAGCCTCATATCTGTCCTCTTGCTTATTGGCGCCATTGCTGCCAGGAGCACTAGACAGCCTCCGCGGGTCTTGCACCTGGTAATACTCAATCTGATGTCAGTTGAGACAGACGAGTATCTTTGAACTCTGGGTCTGTCTCTTTGATATCTCTGCTTATTTCAGATTTTCTTGGCATTGATGTCATCACACAAACTTAATGTCTTCCTTCCTTTCTCTATTTTTTCAATATCGCCTTTCTTGTCTCTGCTTCTTTGCCCCCCAGTACAAGACTTTCCCTCAGGTTCAGTTATCATCCTTTGCTGTCCTTCCTTGTGTACCACTGCTCTTCTCTTCTGCTGTGCATCCCTTACCCAGTAGCAATATTGATTCCTAGATCAAACAATTAGCTCCACACTGGATGTTCCCAAAATTGTGTTTTTAGTTGGGTCTTCATTCCTGAGTCCTCTTGACTATTTTCTTTCAAATTTGCCTATAATTTTTATCCCAAAAGTTTAATATGTGTAAAATTATTTTCATTTATACTCCTCCCTTTTGTGCCCTATTCTGTCCTCCTTCTACTAAATGCAAACTTGGAGAAGGTAAAGACCATACCTCGCTTGCCATCCCTTCAATTTTGCAGCAGCTAGCACAGGTATAATTTCTCTTCATTCTCTAGCCATTCGTGGATCTCAAGTCTGTTTTTTATCCATCTCTGCTTCATCAGCTCAAATCCAGTTTCTCATTTATTCATGCCTACAGTAATTTGGCAGTTTATATCTTGGTCTTGGTGAACCGGTACTTCTTACTCCTTCTTCTAATCAAAGTGGAATTGTTGTAGTGAGTGTGGTGGACAGCCTCCCCAACTCTTTTAAAACTACATTAACCATAGAATTCTAGGTATGTGTGTTTTTATATGAATTACAGCTTATGTTTACCTTTTTACAATCTGCTTTATTAATTTAATATTATCTTTTAACTATGTTGATAAAAAGATCAATTTTATGAATTTAACCATAGCTTAAAATTCTGTTTTCAATTATACCACATATGAGGAATCCATTCCCTTACTGCTATATGTCAGGTTCTTTGTAATTTTTCCCAATTGTAAACCATCTTTTCAAAACACATTATTGAATACATCTACTTGTGTAACTGTGTGATAGTTTCTCTAAGTATTTTTAGAATTTCTCTGGAATAGAGTAGGTACATTTTCCCTGTTGATAGATGCCATCAACCTGCTTTCCAGACTAACCATTCCACATGCATGTTATCAGAAGTGTATGAGGGTGCTACCCCCTGCAATCACTAGCACATCACTGCTAGCACACTTCATGCTAAAAAGCCTTTAAACTGTTCATCAATCTGGTAGATAAAAAGGTTTTTGAATTTATTATATTAAATATGTTCATTTCCTCAGTAATAAGGGGTAGTATGTCTTTAAGTTTGCTAGCCATTTTTATTTCTGCTTCTTTGAAATTCTGTTCATGTTCTTCTTATTTGGCTTTATTATTTTTTTTTTTATCCACTTCCACCTCTGTCTCTGTACTGCACAGCCTACTGTGACAGAGAAGGAAATGTAATTCTTTGAAGGATCTGCATTTCACAAAGTTTCAGAGTGTATTGTTTTGTTCTATGTTCTTGTAGGTCAACTTCAGGTAGAATCATAAGCGGAGTATAAATGTGTTACAGAATCAGTGAACCCACAGAGTAAATATTGTAAGATAATTTAAAAGTTATTTGTAATAAGTCAACCAGTGTGGCCTTAAAGTTATTACTATTGGTTTACATCATAATCTGTTCAAAAGATAAAAGGCAGACCCATCCCTTTTATAACAATAATTCAAATGTATTTCAACCATTTTTCTCACCCATTCCATATGTATAAGTCAGTCATGAATAACTTTCTAAGTTGGTTGAAAAGATTCACTAGGAAGCATAAGTTATTTGCTTACTTTTGATCTAAAAATGAGAACTTTAGGAGAAAATTTTAATAGAAATTTATTCATTAAATATATGAATATATTATGTATACAATAAAATATATTGTAAATATGCTTACCAGAAATAAATTTTACAAGCTAGTTCTTAAAAAGCTCTCTCCTTTTCTCTCTCCCCCTCTCTCCCCCATGTAGTTAAAAGTCTGCAGGTTTAATGAAGTATGGAGCATATACAGATTTTTTTAATTATGTTTTAAAAAAAGTTATAAATGTTACAACTCAACACGCCTGCCTTTAAGTAACAGTGAATTTGAGATAAAAAACAAATTCAACTTTAGTTCATTTCTACTTGTATTTTCAGAAAGTAACATATTTTTAAATTAATATTTTAATGCCATTCCTATATTGCTATGTGACAGGTAGTTAAGAACAAATTTACAAGTAAATTTCAGTGTCAACAAACAGCAGATTGAAAATATTTTATTCCAGAGAAACAGAATGAGGCTGAATGCAGTTACCTGGACACTCCTTTTTAATTAAGCAAATGAATTTAGGTTTGCATAGCAAGACCTTATATCCTAGAGAAGCATTACCTACCAACTTTCCCAAAGGCAGTCTTCAGAATTCCAAATGAACTCAGCTGCCCATTGGCAGAACAAAACCTGCAGATTAAAAGTTTGAATGCATATGGATTGATGTATAGATAGCTAGGTAGGTGGATATATATAGCAAGAGGTTAATTAAAGCATCGTGAACAATAACATTAGATGTTTCCTTACAGAAACTTTTTTCAAGTAATAGGTTCTTTACTAAGAATATATAGATGAAGAATCTCTCATCTTGCATTATGAATGATTTTCCAGATAGTGGTGCCATATAAATATTTTATTGGAAATAAAAAACAATTTAGTGCTGATGTTTTTTAAATGCTATTTAAAACCAGCATTCTCCTAAACATCATGTCCTTACCTGACAAGGGAATGGCATGAAAGGCTTCGGGTTCTTCCTGAAAGGTTTTCTGCTTGTCATTAGAAAAGGCAAAGGAAGATTTCTGTTTATTCTCTAGCAGAATGTATCCCAGACACTTAGAAAAATTATAACTACTCAAAAAAAGTTAAGAAAAATAGCCCTGAGAGGTGGAATTTATTCTCAGTGTAAGTTTATAAATTTCCATTAAAAATAGTAACTTTCATTTAAAAATATGCAACACTGCTGTTTATAGCTATCTTACCAGAAATCAGGCATCATGCAATGCAGTATATACATGGTATTCAAGTAGCAATAACAATAAGCATGCATTGAAGGCATCATCCATATTTTATATTTGTGAGAAATTAAGCTCACCCACTTGCTTAGGGTCAAACACAAAGTCATGAACGGGTTTGGGATTTCATCCCAGCTGCATACATTTAGAAATCCAAATACTTCACTTTTAAACATATTCTCAAGATAAAACAAAAATGGAAAGAATATCCATTTGGCCCACAATCAAGAAGATATTTGAACAAGTGATTCAGTTCAATTTAAAAGAATAATATGGAGAAATCAATCATTGATTTCCATGGAATTTCTGACTTTCTCAATGTAAAAATAATCTAAAATCCTTATGTGGTCATCTTTCTCTTTTTATGTTTGCCTGGTAGTTGATAAAATAAAACATTGTTGAGAGGTTTTTTTTTTATCATTTCCTACATAATCATACATGGATTATAAGCCACCTTTTTCCAGAAAGGTGTTCAAGCACCATGTGAAACGATACAGCAAGATAAAACAGCATTTAAAATTGATAGTGAAGCAATTCATTTGGAGAGAGAAAATGAGAGTACATAGAGAAAATAAAGACAAGACCAAGCCTAATAGCCAAACTATAGGGAAAAATTTCCTATGCAAGTTAGACTTGGCTAAAGAATTTGTCATTAGATTTCTGATAGTCAGGGGAAAGAATGAAACGTTATCTTTTACAATTACCACAGTGTCCATGAGGTAAAATCAAACAATTGCTCAAAATAGGTGTAACTATGAAATGACAGCAAGGCCTGATTTCCAATACCTGTAATAAGAATGTAGCTATTTTGTAAAGCTGGTTAAAAGAACTTTTTACTTTGATAGTCAGACTTGCAGGGTTTCAGAGAAATAGCCATAGTGAAAGTTAGGAAAAAGAAAGGGATACATACCTAAATAAAGGGCTACTGCAGAAGTATTGTGACAGTATCAATAGGCAGAGTCAAGATTCACACCAAAAGGCCATTGAGGGGACTGACCCTACTACGTGCACACAGAAATAAACCATGAAAACCTCAGGTTTTATTCGTCATAGATAAATTCCCTAAAATATTAGCAGTGAATATTTTTAACTCATCTATATCCAAATAACCTTACTTAGTCATTAGTAATCTCAGCAAAGGATCTTTAAAGTATGTGGCAATTAATAATGAAAATTTCTGGTAGAGTTTTACCTAAAGTCATCATACCTGGGAAATGGATTCTGAGATGAATTTTTCTGAACTGGAGGATTATTAGACAGCACACTCAACACCAGTACCTGCAGGAGAGAGAAGGAAATAGCAGTGGACAAAAGTGCCATGCAATTTTGTCACAAAGGCTTCAGCTCTTCCAGAGGGAGCCCTGGAGCTGGGTGACTCCTGCAGAGTGGCCCTCCCTGTGGCCACAGGCCAGTCTCCATAGCCCCATATAGTCCCTGGCTGCATACCCTACAAAGGGATGCTCTGTCACATCTTCTGCTTGGGCGATTCCTGGAGAAGGACTCATCTCAGCATCACCAGCCACCAACACTCTTAACAGCATGGGAAATGAACACTTCAGTCTGAAAGAAATGATTAAGGTGGCGTTCCACAGTATTTCGCACAACTCAAGACTAAAATGATTGACAAAGCATGTCTGAGAAAAAAATTCTACCTAAGATTATTGTCTATAAGCTAAAAGTGATGGCTTTTATTTAAAATAATCCTGTGCATTTCCTCTTGTGGTTATTAGTATTCATAATCTGAGATGAGCTCTTATCATTCTATCCATGGTTCATGGTCTTTACATTGTTATTTGATAAATTAACTGTTATATTTGTATTCAGTCCCTACTGATGGACGTGGAGAAGGAATATGTATTCCTGCCAACTGAAAGTAGTATCATCACAGAAAGACATAAAGGAAATTTTGGGTCTGAATTTCAGTTTTGGAAGGATAATAAGATAAAAATAAGATGAAAAAATTATTCTGTCTTTAACATCTGAAGATGTTGGATACTATGGAAAGAATAAAGCATTAAATGCATCATTAAGTCATAAGTGAGGTAAGGAAATCCTCCCTGAAGAGAAGAGGAAACTGTAAACCAGAGTCAAAGCCCTTGAGCTGCCTTGGTGGCATTTTAACACTCATCAGATAACTGGAGAAAAGGCTTTGGGTCTCCAAGCACAGGAGGTTGGAGCCGACATCTGTGCAGGCTGAGTCCTTGGAGGGCTACATTTCTATGTGAAAAATCCTGGAGTAGGAAAAAGAAATCTAACCATTTCAAGTTCATGACAAGAAAGAGTGCTGTGTATCTGCCTTGATAAAGAAAAGGATAAGGTAGTAATAGGAAACCTGGGGACTACCTGGGATTTGGGGTTTCCATTTGAAAGCACCCCCTGCCCCAAACATATGCAGATAATCACACCCAGGAGACCAAGTTCTCTGCAGCTTCCTCTAGGCCTGGTGTGATTTCATCTGTTAGTGCTGTTTTCACAGGGATGATTTCCAGGGTTCCAGATGAATTTAGAGTCCTCACTTACATCTACCTGCCTCACTCTGGGCCAGGCCATGCCTCCTGTGCTGGGGCTGGAATCCCACTGTAGTCATTAGCTGTAGGGCTGTTTTGGGTTACTGTTCATTGCTCATCTGTCCAAGACCAGTTCAGCCTAATTCTTCTCTGTTAAGAGTCCCTCCATTTTTAACACACACATCTGTCTCTCTTTGGAAGTAAACAATGTATTTATTTGGCTCTTATGTATCTACCTGGCAAGCCTGTGTGCTCATTGTCTGCTGTGGTGGGCGTGGATGTAAACTCTGTCCACTGTGTAGCCAGTATCAGAAGATCATAGTCTGCTGATCCTATTTTAAAGGTTAGAAATGAAAATCCTAAGTGATTCTTTTTTTTTTGACAGTATCATTAATATACAATTACATGAGCAACACTGTGGTTACTAGATTCCCCCCCATTGTCAAGTCCCCACCACATACCCCATTACAGTCACTGTCCATCAGTGTAGTAAGATGCTATGGAGTCACTACTTGTCCTCTCTGTGCTATACTGCCTTCCCCGTATGCACCCCCCCACTACATTATGTCTGCTAATCGTAATGCCCCTTTATCCCACTTATCCCTCCCTTCCCACCCATCCTCGCCAGTCCCTTTCCCTTTGGCAACTGTTAGTCCATTCTTGGGTTCTGTGAGTCTGCTGCTGTTTTGTGCCTTCAGTTTTTGCTTTGTTCTTATACTCCACAGATGAGTGAAATCATTTGATACTTGTCTTTCTCCGCCTGGCTTATTTCACTGAGCATAATACCCTCCAGCTCCATCCATGTTGCAAATGGTAGGATTTGTTTTCTTCTTATGGCTGAATAATATTCCACTGTGTATTCTCTAATGATTTGTTTCCTTTGGTGTATCAGTGTCACTGCTATCTTCCTCTATACAAACTGCAGAGTCTTAATCTCAGTGAGATGCCCTGGGACACCTACACTTGACAGAGATGTCTCCCCAGGCTGTTACAGGCATCCAGTATTCTGGTCTACCCTCTAGGAGTCCTGCTGGGGTTTTGTGTTGCAGTGATGATTGTTTTTCAGTTAATTCCACACACGTGCAAAAGAATGTTTTCTTTTTAATTGGTGCTTCTACTTCAAGGTTATGAAAAGTTAGAAATTATCTCACTTAAATGTGATGAACCTTCTTACCTGGTCCTTCTATTTTGAAATATAATGGTAATAGTGCTCTCTAGCTGGGTTTCAAGTGATTGTCCTTTGTTTGATATTAACTGAATTTTCAACAGTGGCAGACCAAAAATTTTGAGATTTCAGAAATATACTTTTGTATGTAGAAAACTGTTTTAATTTCATTACTGAATTCAACTCCTTTATAATATAGTAATTTTTTTTTTATCCAGTTTCCCTTTTTCGCTTTAGTTCAGGAATTTAAGAAATTCAGCCAAAAATAATCCACTTACCCTACTTTTATCTGTTGCTTGTAATGCTGGTCAAAGTTAGGGCAAGATGATTATTTTTTAGTTGATTTTGTAAGGTTTAATGAGAAAAGGTAAAGTTTATAAACAATGTATTGGCAATCTTAGGATGCTACAATCTTTAAACTTTTTTCATAAAGATTCACAGATTTAAAAAATTTCAAAAACAAAATCTCAAAAAACAAATTTATAAAATGTACTTTAAAATAGTCAAAAGAAAAAAGATTTATATGTATTTGATCTCTTCTGTGCAATTTAATAAAAATTTAACTCCATTCTTCTCTACTCTAATGATTACTTTATACACTATCTTTCTAAATACTTCAAATATACGCTTTTATAATTGCATTCAGATTTCTAGCTGCTTAGATATAGAACCAGCGACTTATCTGTTTTTTTCCCTATATTGCTTGGTACCTCGTGCCGATCAAACAAAAGCACCCTAATTAGATGGATACACTTGAGGACAATGGACTAATCTTAGTGTAAGAGGCTTACATTAAGCTTTTAGGGCTTAGTGTTAACACATTATTAAAAATACGTAGTCTGTTACTAAATAAGCAGAGGTCAGATCTCACCACGACTATTTCTTTGTAAGGTAACATACACTCATGATAATTTAAATACTTCTAAGTCCAATAAAACTTATTATTTTCTAATATTTTATTAAGAAGAAAATTTTTAGTTTAAGGTATACCATTTAAAAATGTTTTTGCAAACTTTAACTATAGCCAAAATATACTGATTTATTAATTTATGAGGTAGGTCCTTTTTCAGGAGTTCTTTGTGCAAGAAACTGAGCTACACCCAGGGGGTTACCTGATCTCTCTCAACTGTGTGTCTCTCTTGACTTACTTCCTTACCTTACCCAGGACCCCAGCAACTGCCTTTCTCCACGCATGCCACACCACACCTCACCCTCCCCAGCACTCCTGTCCTCCTTCCCCACTACCCACTTCCTCTCTCTTTATCTTTACTTCATGCCGGTAACTATCTTAATAGAGTATCTGAAAGACTTCTGATCACACAATGGCTTGGTTCCTTGTGCCCTGTTGTATACCCCTGGTCAGTCAGCCAGGATGGTAAGAGGAGCAGAATGTCATGCCCTGTGCAGAAAAGCCCCTTCTCGGGTTATGACAAGGAAATGTTCTTAGAAGGGACTGAGTGAAGCCAGGAAACAGTATATGTATTACCCAGGGAGAAGTGAGCATGTAGTTTGAATAAATGGGCAGCATGGAGAAAATTCTCATTGGTCTTTAAGTATTTATTTACACATGTACTATATATTGGGTGAACTGCTCCTCTCCTCTCACCTGCCCATTTGATGCCTTGTTACTCTTTTCTCTGCTCTGAGACTACCCAAGTTTCTGTCTCCACATCAGTTTCTCAGAAACAACTATCTATGCATCCCATCTCTCTCTCAGAATCCCTAGTTCCTTAGTAACTAAATCCATGCACCCAACCCTTCATCTCTACCCTGATGACTTTGCCCAACAATCAGCTTCTAGTGCTCTGTTTAAAGTTCTTTCCTAGCTTATAGGAAACATTATCAATGTCTAAGGCTAAAGAAAGAGTTTCTAAAGTTTTTTCTGACTAATAGTATTTATATAGGGCAGTGATATTACTGCTGCCATAAGATTAAATTTACCAGTAAGTTTGGGAATTGCTAAGTTAAACATAGTCAAGCTTTTTTTTAAGTTACAAATTTTACAGAGTTTTTGATAATACCCATATACCAATTTACATTTAGGAGGGATATATTATTTCCATCATAAGTGGTTAAAGAACTTTTTATGGCATATCCAATTGGAGCATTTATTCCAGAAGATACACTTTGAGAAAAACTAGGTGAATTAGAGTCATATTAGCTATTCATAGACTCAGCCTTACAATTGCAGAGGTTTAACACTGTGATATTTATTGCTCAGTCATTCATGAGTCCTGGGCATGTGCTGCTGTTTGGCAGGTGGTTTTCTTCCATATGGTGAATCAGGGCCTCAGGCTCTTTCCACCTTGGTGCTCTGTTACCCACCAGGATCTCAGAGTCCTTTACTTCTAGGTATTAGAAGAGGGAGGAAAGTAACAAAGGCAAGTCTGCTTCATAAAATCCAGAGATTGTCACAAAACTTTTCTGCTTACATGCTTGGTGAGAACCAGTCCCCAGATCACACTTTGACGTACAGGAAAGCCTGAGGACAATCTAGTCCTCATCTGGGTAACTGTACCCAAGCCATGCCATACATAATGAAAAGGGGGGCATGATATTTTGATGGGTAACTACCCACTTCTGCACCGAGTTAAAGGAGTTTCTTATCCTACTGCATAGTATATACTGGATAGTGAGGAGAAGGGCACTGAAGGAGAGAGGAGCGCCTGCTCCCCTTGTGAAATCTAGGAAAGACAGTTTCAGGCAACCCATTTGGTAATGTGAATTCATTTTCCCATTAGAACTTGGCTATGCATGTTACTTATGATATATTTCCTATTATTTCCAACATATTACTAAGTTAAAATGTTGAAAGAGATTAGATAGTTAGTCTAGAATCTATTTCACTATTGTCCTTCAAATAAAAAAAGTCATTGGTAGTAATTCAAGATGACACAATATTATTTACCTGTGACCAAGTAATTTAAAAGCTAAAGAAACTTTAAATAATGTCTATATAATCCTATGAGTCTGGATTTATTGATACTTTTGCCTTCCCTCTAGAATCCACCTCAGAGTAAATTATTTTCCAAACAAATTTGGTGAAAACATGTCCTAAGTGTTAACTACTCAAGAGGATAATAGTCATTGGCTTCCTCACTGACGTTGTCTTCCATGGTTCCACAAAGAGATTTCCGTATATGACATATAGAAGACATCTTAAATCTAGAAATATACTTTACCAATTTGATGAAAATGATTTCATTTAATCCTGAAATTTACACTTACATGTATGTATCCTTTTTCTCTTTTGTAAAATAATTGAAATGGCTTATTTTGTAAAGAATCGGTATTTAGTTTAGTAAAATTAGAAGTAAAATTTATAGGAAAGAGATATGAGGAAGATGCTAATTTTTATGACTGAACATAAAACCTAAATGTGGTGAACTTAAAGATGAGGAAAATGTGACAACTCAAGTATTAGAAAAGAAGTACACCATTTTCTTAAGAAACATAGTTTTGTCTCTCCTATTATTACATTCCTAAGGGAACTTCTTACATATGAAAAACAATAAATGATAGAATAGAAAACATTTGTGATAAAGTTTAAGGGCAGTTTAAGAAGTGGAATTCAAGAGGCTGGTTATTTTAGGAATCCTCAATAAAAATTCAAGACATTGCATTCAAGTTCACTTCAGAAGAGTAATTCTGCCAGTGGCTACACTCATATTATCCCAATATGGCATCTTTCTGCTGCTGGACTCTATCAAATGCTAGAATTCTAAAAAAAATGAGTAGTTTTTCCTTTATTCTATGTTCTTTAAAATAATATAGTATCTCTCAGCTGGAATTCTGACAAGAAATTACAGCCTTCAGCAAGTACATAGGGTTAATATTCTCTATGGCCAATTAAGGGCAGATGCATTAATTTTCTTTAGCAGTCGTTGGGATTAGCATATTTTATGAAAATTAAGGGAGTAAACTTAATGGAAGACATATTTAAAGAGGCATTATTAAAAACTGTTGTATTAAGCAATATATTTTAATTAGAATTTTCAAAGAATGGAAGAAAAAAGGGAAACAACCTAAACTTTATTCTTAGTTTTAAAAAAATTACACACACATACTTATGTACATATTGCAGATGAGAATAAAATAGAATATTTTCTCTAGACCATTTTGCACAAAAATTACTGAACATGTTAAAGTGTGCTCAGTTCCTTATCTTTCTTATAAACTCAAATTAATCTTACCTTGTAATCTGTAATAATTTGTTTTTAGTTGTATAACATCCCATGTAATAATATAATGCTTCATATTGAGATAAATGACAGATTTCATGCAAAATAAATGATATAATTTAATGGCTTAAAATAGTGTATTCACCTGACCAGTCTCCTTTAATATCCTAATTGCATTTTTCACTTCCAGATATTTCTTTTGTTTAATAGACTTTACTTTTAAAAAGCACTTTTAGGTTCACAGTAAAATTGAGTAGACAGTACTGAGATAACCCCATATATCCTCTGTCCGAGCACATACATGGTCTCCTCCATTATCAACATCTTCCTGAATGGTATTTGCTAAAATCAAAGAACCCATATTGGCATCATTATCACCCAAAGTCCACAGTTTACATTAAGGTTCACGCTTAATGTTGTACATCCTGTGAATTTGGAAAAATATATGATAGCATATATCCATGATTATAGTATACAGAGTGGCTTCACAATCCTAAAAATCTTCTCTGCTTTGCCTATTTATCTCACTCACCCAACTCTTGGCCACCACTGGTCATTTAACTATTGTTATAGTTTTGCCTCTTATAGAATGTCATACAGTTGGAATCACACAGGATGCAGCCTTTTCAGATTCACTTCTGATACTTAGTAATATGCATTTAAGGTTCCTTCATATCTTTTACTGGCTTTGTAGCTCATTTCTTTTTATTAATGAATAATATTCCACTATGTGTATATATCCTAGTTTTTTGTAATTGTTCATCTACTAAGGACATCCCGGTTGCTTCCAAATTTTGGCAATTATGAATAAAGTTGCTGTAAACATCACTGTGCAGTTTTGTTCTGGAAATAAATTTCCATCTTTTGGGTAAGCACCAAGAATCATGATTGCTGGATCTTATGGTAAGAATAGGTTTAGTTTTGTAATACACTGCTAAACTGTCTTCCAGAGTGGTTGTAGTATTTTCCATTCCCAAAAGTAATGAATAAGGATTCTTTTGCTTCACATCTGCACCAGCATTTGGTGTTAATAGTCTTCTGGAATTTGCCCATTCTGCAGATATGTAGTGCTAACTTAGTACTGTTTTAATTTACGTTTCCCTAATGTCATATGATGTGGAACATCTTTTGGTATGCTTATTTATTATCTGTATATCTTCTTTGGTGAAGTGTCTGCTAAGGTCTTTAGCCCATTTTTTTTAATTTTGGTGTCATTAATATACAATTACATGAGCAACATTGTGGTTACTAGATTCCCCCATTATCAAGTCCCCGCCACATACCCCATTACAGTCAGTGTCCATCAGCATAGTAAGATTTTAGCCCATTTTTTAATCAGTTTTTTTTTTATTGTTGAGTTTTCAGAGTTCTTTGTATATTTTGGATACCAGTTCTGTAGCAGATATTTTGCAAGTATGTTTTCCCAGTCTGTCTTCTTATTCTTTTGACAATGTCTTTCACAGAGCATAAATTTTAATTTTGATGAATATCAGTTCTTTCTTTCAACATAATTTTTTAGTTTAACTCAGAATTTTAGCAAACCACCCAACTCAAAGTAAAAGAACACAAATGGGTATTTAAAAAAAAATGTAGGACCCTTATTTCCTAAGCTAATTTTTCTTTTCACTGTCAAACATATTAAATATTATAGTGTTTTTTTTTAAGATTGAATTCTTGAGGAGTTTTAGGTAGGGAGTTACCCCCTGCTTCCCCTGTCATTAACATCTTGCATTAGGTGGTACATTTGTTGCAAATGAAGAGACAAATGATACATTAACTAAAGTCCTAGTTTACATTGTTTTAACTCTTTGTGTTGTGCATTCTGAGTATTGACAAATGTATAATATGTATCCACCATTTACAATATTTCCCACGGTAGTTCTAGTGCCCTAAAAATCTCCATGATCCAAATATTCATCCCTTCCTTCCTTCCCTGAATTCCTGGCCTCCACTGATCTTTTTAGTGTCTTCATGTTTTGTGTTTTCCATAATGTTACACAGTTGGAATCATACAGTATGTAACATTGTCAGGCAGACTTTTTACTGCAGTGGAATTTGTATGTCACTATTCAACAATATTTAGGATAAAACAGATTTCCCAGATTCCTTAGTACACATGAGAAAAATATACTGGGAATGGATAATCATGCAGATGCTTATATTTCAAATGGCAAACATATGTTTGAACTGTTTCATAGTTTCCAGTAAACAATGAATTATACTGTATTGCAATAAATACTTGAATAAAAGAATAGTTGTTTCAGAAACAAGAAAGAATAGGATACATTATGGTAATGTTTCTGAAACAATAAAGCTGTTTTTGGACTATAATTTATTGGAATATAGTTCAGCAGATAAAAGCTGTTTTCAAGTTAAGTTTATCCTTGGACACTTATAAAATAAGATTAGCTTTATAAGAGGATAAGAGCCTCAAGAATATGAAAAAGGATTGTAATTATATGCATTAATGGTAATGAGAACATTTATGACAGTTATCACAGTATAGACAGAAAGTAAAAAAAAAGTTAATGAATATTAGTGAAGACAGAGAATAGATAGAAGTGACCACTCTGTAGCATATTTTACTTTGTTTTTAAGTTTAGGTGTAGAAGATTGAGATACTTATGCCCATTAGTTTATGGAACATTTTCATCAGTACATCTTTGGTCCCCGTAAATGCTCTCACTTGCAGTTTCTACTTATCGTTTATTCACTTACTTACTCTTTCACTCCTTTGATTTTTATATCCATTTCCACAGCCATTATCAGCACTTGCCCTCTCTTTGTAGTCAGTCATTCTGTTCTTAGTTATTGTTTTATTCCTGTGTATTCTGACATATAGATTTCATCTGGGTTATGTACACATTTTTAATTTATATAAATATTCTTCTATTTCTTACTCTTTTAATTTCTAAGTACCGTTGCTAGTTGTACATTGACTCCTTTGTCACACATGGCCACAAGATTCTACATGGTGTGTATGCACTATATTTAGTCATCCACATTTCCAAGGATGGATGCTCAGATTTTATCCACATGCCAACACCCCCTACCACCCACATGTACACACAAAACGCACAAATGCACAAGGACACTGCACAAACCTATTCCCCAACATATTGGTATAAGACAATGAAGTTAAGTGGCATAAGGCAACCAATTCATTGTGTGCAAGAAAAAGCAAATGCCCATGGTTCTGAATTTTGTATTAAAAGGTAGAAAGAGGATGGATAGTAAAACCATTACCTACAGTAAGTTTGAACTGCTGTACACAGGAGACAGAGATAACCAAATGGAGGGGAAAGAGGGACCGGGAGAGGTAACAGTACATACAAAATTCCAGGGGCTGAAGCTTGATGCTGTGGAAGTAGATGTGACCACCAAGAAGGAGTGTGCATGTACAGAGCAGGCAATTTGTTGCAGTGGATTTAATTGTTCTCTTACCGGACTAGTAAGCAGTTGAGAGAGGTGGGGATGGGGAGGGAAAGAAGGAGAGAGAGAGAAACAGGGAGCAAAAGGAGAGACAGAAAGGGAAAGAGATTTATGGTATCATGCTACTGAAGGAAGTGTTGGGGAGAAAAATACTACCACAGTCTGGGAAGGATATTATGTATCTCGGTCTCAGGAATAACTAGGAATAGGGCTATGTTTGCCAAGTGGAGTTAGCCTCCCTAAGGTTCTCTGCCCTCTCTTAACCTAGGCTTATTCTGGCTTTCTCTACAGAACTGATTAAGGAAATGACAGTTTCTGTGGGAACAGTTGTTGGGTAGGGTGGGTAAAGGGAAATGGAAGCAGTTTCATGGGAAGGATTCTATTACAGGATGAACTTGTCTGTGATATGACAAAAACAACTTGGAAAAGGTGCCACTTGGAATTATATATAATTAAGTATAATAGATAAAATGTAGAAAAAAGAATTCACATTAAGTATTTTCCAAGTGGATGGTTGTAATTAGTATGTGTAATGGAATTTACATTAAAGATATGATCCTAGACTACATGTTTGAGAAAAAAAAATCCATCCTCAAAATTCAGTGGTGAAATAGATGGAAATCTAGAGTGTCCTTCAAGGAAGCTTAGAGAGTCTTTTAAGATTTGACTGAGATGACCCGTTGCATTTCTGCATGAAGGATTTTCTTTTATGGTGAAAAGAATCTCCATGTATTAAAAACTTAAGAGACTCCTTAATTTAAGAGGCCAAATGCTATAGCTCTATAAACTCAATATTGTGTATGCCAAACTGCCATGGGGATTAGAAAATTTGTGAACAACAGAGTAATCCAAAATCAGAAAACTCTTATCAGGAGTATCACTGCCTAGTGTCATGGAGAGAATCACCTTGCTCATCTGTGTCTTCATGGGGTCTCTGTCCTATCTCTAATGATATCCATCTAAGATTCTCTCAGTTCCATGCAAGTAGGATATCTACAATTACAAGTTCAACAAACTAAGTGTACCTACTCCTCCTATGCATCTCACCTCTTCAAAATGCACACATGAATGTTTGCATACACACAACTTAGTTTTATAGGACAAGGGTAATTACAAAGAAGTTCATAGGAGGAAAGTGAAATGGTGAATTTTTTATTTATAGGAAGTATTGTTTAAGATGACCAATGACTGTACAAATACTAGCAACTTGTTCAAAGGGCTTCATTTTCAAGGTGAACTTTACAGTCATTTGAAACTAGAAGTTTGTCTAACCAGAACTCCTTTTTCAGAATACCTTGATTCAAGTCTGAGCCAGAGACGTTTGCTGGTAAAGGAATTGGGTTAGAAAAGGAAACTTAAAAAATAAAAAAGGCAAACGTTGTAAGAAAGAAGAGATAGAAATTAAGTGAAGAAATAATGAGGAAAAAATATTAGGACATCCCTACAGGAGTTATATAATAAAATACATTTAAATTAGATTTTCAATCCCTAAGGTTGCCTAGATTGATTAAAAGTGAGAGAACTAGTCTTCAGGCTAACTTACTAGCTGCATAGAACCCACTTAACTTCATTTGTTTGCATGTGTGAAATAAAATGAGAACAATAATGTGTCTGCTTTACAGGTAATCATTATGGTATTGACTCAGTGTCTGCTAAAGTGCTCTTTGAACTAAGCTATTATGGTTAATTTAATAATTAAGGTGGAATATAAAGGCATTGCTTAGGATATGGAAGGAATTCTTAGCTAAGACATTACCATGAGGACTACCTGTGCAGAGTTACCACACTCTAAAGCCTTATCCTTGATTTACAGGTTCGGAATTGTGATTTTGTCCAGACAGGAAGTGATCTTCCTTTTATGAATTAAATTATGCTTAGAAGTAGCTGACAAATATATGTACAAGCCAGAGGTGTACATTCCCTCTCTTTCTCACTTCTTATTGACAAAAAGAACTTAACATCTGTGAGGCAGACCAGGTGCCTAGGAGTGGTCAACATATTCTCTCTAGTATTTAATAATAGTGGAGGTGTTGAATTATAAACTGAATTTAGTGGTGCTATATGTAGGCTCTCAGTAAATATTTATGGAGACAGTGTAGATTTTAACTCTTCAATCACTTCTTTTTGAGTCTTCATGCTTAAAAAGGCACCTTATTTTTATTTATTTATTTTAACCATTTTTTTAAAATTTTGCTATCATTACTGTACAATTACATGAACAACATTATGGTTACTAGACTCCCCCTATTATCAAGCCCCCACCACATACACCATTGCAGCCACTGTCCATCAGCGTAGTAAGATGCTATAGAGTCACTACTTGTCTTCTCTCTGTTATACTGCCTTCCCTGTATCCCCGCCCCTGCTACATTATGTCTGCTAATCATAATACCCCTTTTTACCCCTTACCCCACCCTTCCTACACATCTTCCGCATTCCCTTTCCCTTCGATAACTGTTAGTCCATTCTTGGGTTCTATGAGTCTGCTGCTGTTTGGTTCCTTCCATTTTTGCTTTGTTCTTATACTCCACAGATGAGTGAAATCATTTGATACTTGTCTTTCTCCGTCTGGCTTATTTCACTGAGCATAATACCCTCTAGCTCCATCCATGTTGTTGCAAATGGTAGCATTTGTTTTCTTCTTATGGCTGAATAATATTCCATTGTGTGTATGTACCACCTCTTCTTTACCCATTCATCTACTGATGGACACTTAGGTTGCTTCCATTTCTTGGCTATTGTAAATAGTGCTGTGATAAACATAGGGGTGCATATGTCTTTTTCAAACTGGGCTGCTGCATTCTCAGGGTAAATTCCTAGGAGTGGAATTCCTGGGTCAAATGATATTTCTATTTGAGTTTTTTGAGGAACCTCCATACTGCTTTCCACAATGATTGAACTAGTTTACATTCCCACCAGCAGTGTAGGAGGGCTCCCTTTCTCCACATCCTCACCAACATTTGTTGTTGTTTGTCTTTTGGATGTTGTCCATCCTAACTGGTGTGAGGTGATATCTCATTGTGGTTTTAATTTGCAATTCTCTGATGCTTAGGGATGTGAAGCATCCTTTCATGTGCCTGTTGGCCATCTGAATTTCTTCTTTGGAGAAGTGTTTGTTCAGCTATTCTGCCCATTTTTTAATTGGTTTATTTGCTTTTTGTTTGTTGAGGTGCTGTGAGTTTGTCATATATGGTCTTTATTATGTTGACATGCTTGCCCTCTATACCCATTTTGCTGAGACTTTTTATCATGAATGGATGTTGAATTTCTCGAATGCTTTTTCAGCATCTATGGAGATAATCCTATGGTTTTTGTCCTTCTTTTTGTTGTTGTGGTGGATGCTGTAGATGGATTTTCAAATGTTGTACCATCCTTGCATCCCTGGGATGAATCCCACTTGATCATGATGGATGATCTTTCTGAGGTATTTTTGAATTTGGTTTGCTAATATTTTATTGATTATGTTTGCATCTATGTTCTTCAGAGATATTGGTCTGTAATTTTCTTTTTTTGTGGTGTCTTTCCCTGGTATTGGTATTAGAGTGATGTTGGCCTCATAGAATGAGTTGGGAGTATTCCCTCCTCTTGTACTTTTTGAAAAATTTTAAGGAGGATGGGTATTAGGTCTACACTAAATGTTTGATAAAATTCAACAGTGAAACTATCTGGACCAGACATTTTGTTCTTAGGTAGTTTTTTGATTACCAATTCAATTTTCTTGCTGGTAATTGGTCTATTCAATATTCTGTTTCTTCCTGGGTCAGCCTTGGAAAGTTGTATTTTTCTAGAAAGTTGTCCATTTCTTCTAGGTTATACAGTTTGTTAGCATATAATTTTTCACAGTATTCTCTCATAATTCTTTGTCTTTCTGTGGTGTCCATAATGATTTTTTCTTTCTCTTTTCTGGTTTTGTTTATGTGTGTAGACTCTTTTTTTCTAGAGAAGTCTGGCTAAGGGTTTATCAATTTTGTTTATTTTCTCAAAGAACCAGCTCCTGCTTTCATTGATTCTTTCTATTGTTTTATTCTTCTCAATTTCATTTATTTCTGCATTAATCTTTATTATGTCCCTCCTTCTACTGACTTTGGGCCTCATTTGTTCTTCCTTTTCTAGTTTCATTGATTTTGAGTTTAGACTGTTCTATTGGGATTGTTCTTATTTCCTCAGGTAGGCCTGTATTGCAGTATATTTCCCTCTTATCACGGCCTTCTATGCGTCCCACAGATTTTGCAGTGTTGAATTATTGTTGTTGTTTGTCTTCATATATTGCTTGATCTCTGTTTTTATTTGGTCATTGATCCATTGATTATTTAGGAGCATGTTATTAAACCTCCATGTGTTTGTGGGCTTTTTTGTTTTCTTTGTGTAATTTATCTCTAATTTCATACATTTGTGATCTGAGAAGCTGGTTGGTACAATTTCAATCTTTTTGAAATTATTGAGGCTCTTTTGTGGCCTAGTATATGATCTATTGTTGAAAATGTTCCATGTGCACTTGAGAAGAATGTGTATCCTGTTGCTTTTGGATGAAGTGTTCTATAGATGTCCATTAGTTCCATTTGTTCTAATACTTTGTTCAGTGCCTCTGTCTCTTTATTATTTTCCATCTGGTCGATCTGTCCTTAGGAGTGAGTGGTGTGTTGAAGTCTCCCAAAATTAATGCATTGCATTCTATTTCTCCCTTTAATTCTGTTAGTATTTCTTTCACATATGTAGGTGATTGTGTGTTGGGTCCATAGGTATTTATAATAGTTATATCCTCTTGTTGGACTGACCCCTTTATCATTATGTAATGTCCTTCTTTGTCTCTTCATACTTTCTTTTTTTTGAAGTCTAATTTGTCTATTACAACTACTGCAACTCCTGCTTTTTTTTTCCCTATTAGTAGCATGAAATATGTTTTCCATCCACTTTCACTCTGTATATGTCTTTGGGTTTGAAGTGAGTCTCTTATAGGCAGCATATAGATGGGTCTTGTTTTCTTTATCCAGTTAGTAACTCTATGTCTTTTGATTGGTGCATTCTTAACATTTACATTTAGGGTGATTATCGATAGGTATGTACTTACTGCCGTTGCAGGCTTTAGGTTCGTGGTTACCAAAGGTTCAAGGGTAGTACCCTTACTTTCTAACAGTCTAATTTATCTCACTTTGTATGCTATTACATACAGAACCTAAAAGGGTTTTTTTTTTGCTCATTTTTCTTCCTCCTCCATTTTTTATATGTTAGGTATCATATTCTATACTCTGTCTATCCCTTGATTGACTTTGGGGATAGTTGATTTGATTTTGCATCTGCTTAGTAATTAATTTTTCTACTTTGCTGTGGTTTTATTTCCCCTGGTGACATCTACTTAGTCTTAGGAATACTTTCATCTATAGCAGTCCCTCCAAAATGCACTTTAGAGGTTTTTTGTGGGAGATAAATTCTCTCCGTTTTTGCTTATCTGAAAATTGTTTAATCCCTCCTTCAAATTTAAATGATAACCTTACTGGGTACAGTATTCTTGGTTTGAGGCCTTTCTGCTTCATGCATTAAATATATCATGCCACTCCTTTCTGGCCTGTAAGGTTTCTGTTGAGAAATCTGATCATAGCTTGATGGGTTTTCCTTTGTAGGTGATCTCTTTTCTCTCTCTAGCTGCTTTTAAAAAGTCCGTCTTTATCCTTTGTCTTTGCCATTTTAATTATTATATGTCTTGATGTTGTCTTCCTTGGGTTTTGGAGATCTGTGCACCTCCATGGCTGGAGAGACTATCTCCTTCCCCAGATTGGGGACGTTTTCAGCAATTGCCTCCTCAATGACACCTTCTATCCCTTTTTCTCTCTCTTCTTCTTCTGGTACCCCTATAATGTGAATATTGTTCCATTTGCATTGGTCACATCGTTCTCTCAATATTCTTTCATTCTTAGAGATTCTTTTTTCTCTCTGTGCCTCAGCTTCTTTGTATTCCTCTTCTCTAATTTCTATTCCATTTACCATCTCTTCTACTACATCTAATCTGTTTCATTTCAGTTATGTAATTTCTTAATGATCGAATCTCTATTTTAAATTTGTCCGAGTTCTTGAATATTTTTCTGTACCTCCATGAGCATGTTTATGATTTTTATTTTAAAATCCCTTTCAGGAATATTGGTGAGTTCAGTTTCATTTGGCCCTCTTTCTCGGGTTTGTGAGATTTTGGTCTGAACCAGGTTCCTTTCACTCTTCATAATTCCATGTGGTGCCTTCTAGTGCTCAGAAGCTCTAGTCTCTGGAGCTGCTCAGTTCCTAGAGTGATGTTGGAGGTTGTAGGGGAGCAGCGCTGGTGCCTGGGGTCAGGAAAGAGCTGTTTCCTGTTTCCCGTCTGCAGTGCCTGTCTCCAGTATCAGAGTCAGTGGGCCCAGCACACAAGTGTAAGCTTCTGTGCTTGGTGTCTCTTCCTGCTGTCAGCGGGGCCTCCCTCTGTCTGGCCTGATGCCAGCATAGTGACTGCCAGTTTGCAAGCAGGTGCCAGCAGGCCAGGAGGAAGGTACAGCAGGCTGCGTGTCACAGTGGGGGGCCTCAGAGCTGAAAAGCCAACTAGGGGGATGGAGCTCCTGAAGCTCTTCAGAGTTCCCAACCTGCTGGGCAGAGTGCACCCAGACAACCTTGTTCCCCATCCCTTCTCCTGCTTAGCAAGCTCTGTCCATACCCTGCCTCTTCAGCAGCCCTCTTGCTGTTAGGAGGCCTGACAGATCGCCTGCCTTTCCTTTGGTCCAGAGCGGCCTGATATGGATCTCCATTCTCCACACATTGCCAGAATCTCAGTCTCTCAGGCACTCTGCCTTTCCCAGCTCCCCAATCCCACCACCCTCCAGAGCACCACACAATGTAGGTTTGTGCTCCAAAGCAGACCTCCAGGGCTGGCTGTTCAGCAGTCTTTGGCTTCCACTCCCTCCCTGCTCCATTACTCTTCCTCCTGCCAGTGAGCTGAGGTGGGGGTAAGGCTTGGGTCCCACCAGATCAGATCAAGCCTTTTGTAAGTTAACCAGTTTCTTGAGGTCTACTCTGTTCATGAGGTCTCTATGTAGTCTGGTGCATCCTTCTTTCCTGTTGCGGTTTTAGGGCTGGTTGTATTGACTATATTTTCACACTACATGTGGTTTTGGGAGGAATTCAGTCTCACCTCTCACACCACCATCTTGAATCCCTCTTGGCACCTTATTTTTAATAGCTCTTCATTCAGAGTGCATAAAATATATGTGATTAGATCACTATCTCCATACTGTGTTCAAAGGAACATATTCCACCTATTCCAAAATGTAAGTGAGTGAGTGGGGGGACCCACCAAACAAAATGTTAGGGAATTCTGTATTGAACAAAATTAAAATGTTTCTTTACCCCAGACTTCTCAGAGTGATTAGTATGTTAATATGTATTATGAATCTGAGTGGGAATATATCCCGCAACACTTTCCTAATTCTATTTGAAAACTGAATTATTGTTTCACTGGGTTTATTATAAATCTTCTATTCTATTAAGTATGTTTGGTAAAGGCAGGCATGCCAATAATGAACCATTAGGCTTTATACCCTTGTTACAAAGATTAAAATATAGATGTTTTTCAGTGTCTTATTTAACATGACAATCTCTAGGGTACATAGCATTATTATTAGTTCATTATTTATTATTTTCCTTAAGTCAGATTCCGGAAGTTCTTTGCAGTTGTCTCCACTTACCACTGAGAAATATTTGTTTTTAATAGCACTCTTGGTTTTCCAGCAACATTCTACACTAGCAAATCCGTCTGCAACCACAGTGACTGATCCCATCATGGTGTAACCTTAATTTCAAGTTAAGGTGGCACAACGCTGGTGATTCCATGCATTTTTCAATTTGTGTTATACAATTATTATTAGATTATTTGATTGAGGCACACCAATAGTGTTTCAAATAGATGATGTTCTACAGGAAAACAATTTTTTGTCAAGCCCACTGAATATAAGATCCTTATGTCACCCAAATGTCCCTACTATGATCTGTTCTCCATGTAAATATAACTATAATCTATTTTCCATTGCTTTAAGTAGTGTTCGTATATCTATTAAAAATACATTGCTGGTCCCTTATATATAATCATACTGGATTTATGGAACATATCCATTTTTTCCTCTACTTACTGGATGATTGTAATCATATCTGCCATGTCAGATTAACATATTTTGGTTTTATTTTGTTTCAACATATTTTCATTCTGACTATTTTGTTACTAAGCATAAACATGTTCTATGAGGCTATTAATATATGGATTGTTAGACAAACAAGGAAATATTTGTCAAGTAAATGCATTATCATTAGAGGAAATTTTTTAAAACAAATTGTGTTTTATTTTATTATGCTTTTAAAAACTCATTCACATAGCTAACAAAAATACAAATAAGAAATACAAAATGCCATATATATTGTCTTATTTTATATATGAATACATTTAAAACCTTTTTACAACTCAGACCATCAGTGTTCTATAAATTATGAAACATTGAGCAGTCAGTGGCTAAGAACAAAGGTAACAAATCATGCTCCAGATGATAAAAGTTATTAGCAACAATCTCAAAATATTTTTCTATAAAAGTTGAATTAGAGTTCAAATTCCTAGGTCTATCAATTTATATCATGGTAGTTTATTTTCTAATAATAGCAGGAATAAGGAAGCCCAATAAAAATGAAAATAAAATAGACACTTACAGCAAACAGCATAGTAAAAAACACAACACATATAAACAACTTACGTTTTGTTTGTTCTTTCTCTTATGCTTGGGGAAAAACAGTTCATTATAAGTTATAAATAACATTAGCAAAAATAAGAAAAAGAAAATCCTTAGATATTTTAAATAGAATTATCTCTTCTTTAATTAGGAGTTGAAAATATAATGGACTTTTTATTCTTTTAGCATGCAGTAAAGAATATGTGGCAAAGACATTTAAAATGTGATTTGTAATTGTATTTAAACAACCTAGCACTTCACTTTCCTCATATGTTTATTTAAAATATTTAATTCCCAAGGTCTCACAAATACCACCATACTAGGCTCCAATTTCTCTCTAACTTTCCTCTTTAAGGTATTTCCTCATGCAAATTGAAGTATAGAATGAATATCAGATAATCAAAGCCATAAAAAAGTATGTGTTTACTTTTCGTCCTGATCAATTTCTCTTGAAATCTGTGATGCTAGTCATTTGAAAGAAATTTATTTTTGGTTTTAATTTAACCAAGAAAATATACCTGAAATCTATTTCTTCTTGCTACTGGATTCTTCCAACTTCCTTTTTTGTTTGTTTGTTTTTTCTTTTTGGTTTTTTGTATTTTGTTCTTTTCTATACTTTTAATTTAAAATGAACATTTATTACTTTAGTTAGAAAGTAAATTGTTTTAAAAACATTAATCAAGGGTATTTCTGATTCTCCCAATTTTTCTAATTTTGGAAATTGCTTCAGCCAGCTACAAGTGTATTTCAGTCACATTCTAAAACGATCACATACACCACCCCGTGCACACAACACGCCATCCCATCATTTACACTTGCCTTCCACAACCAAGAGCCAGTTGACTTTTTTTATAATTTATTTTAGTATCGTTAATCTACAATTATATGTGCAATATTATGGTGATTAAACTACCCCCTTCATCAGGTCCCCCCCACCAACCCCAGTACAGTCACTGTCCATCAGCGTAGTGAGATGCTATAGAATCACTACTTGTCTTCTCTGAGTTATACAGCCCTCCCCATGCCCCCCAACATTACATATGCTAATCGTAATGCCCCTTTTTCCCCCTTATCCCTCCCTTCCCACCCATCTTCCCCAGTCCCTTTCCCTTTGGTATCTATTAGTCCGTTCTTGGGTTCTGGGAGTCTGCTGCTGTTTGGTTCCTTCAGGTTTTTTTTCTTAGTTCTTATACTCCACATATGAGTGAAATCATTTGATACTTGTCTTTTTCGGCTTGGCTTATTTCACTGAGCATAATACCCTCTTAGCTCCATCCATGTTGTTGCAAATGGCAGGGTTTGTTTTCTTCTTACGGCTGAATAATATTCTATTGTGTATATGTACCACCTTTTCTTTATCCATTCATCTACTGATGGACACTTAGGTTGCTTCCATTACTTGGCTATTGTAAATAGTGCTGCGATAAACAAAGGGGTGCATATGTCTTTTTCAAACTGGGCTGCTGCATTCTTAGGGTAAAATCCTAGGAGTAGAATTCCTGGGTCCAATGGTATTTCTATTTTTAGTTTATTGAGGAACCTCCATACTGCTTTCCACAATGCTTGAACTAATTTGCATTCCCACCAGCAGTGTAGGAGGGTTCCCTTTTCTCCACATCCTTGCCAACATTTGTTGTTGTTTGTGTTTTGGATGTTGGCCATCTTCACTGGTGTGAGGTGATATCTCACTGTGGTTTTATTTCTCTGATGTTTAGCAATGTGGAGCATCTTACCATGTGCCTGCTGCCCATCTGAATTTCTTCTTTAGAGAAGTGTCTATTCATGTCCTCTCCCCATTTCTTAATTGGATTATTTGCTTTTTGTTTGTTAAGGTGCGTGAGTTATTTATATATTTTGGATGTCAACTCCTTATCAGATACGTCATTTATGAATATATTTTCCCATACTGTAGGATGTCTTTTTGTTCTACTGATGGTGTCCTTTGCTGTACAGAAGCTTTTCAGCTTAATATAGTCCCACTTCTTCATTTTTGCTTTTGTTTCCCTTGCCCAGGGAGATATACATGAAGAATTCGCTCATGTTTATGTCCAAGAGATTTTTGCCTATGTTTTTTTCCAAGGGTTTTATGGTTTCATGACTTACATTCAGGTCTTTGATCCACCTTGAGTTTACCTTTGTGCATGGGGTTAGACAGTAGTCCAGTTTCATTCTCTTACATGTAGCTGTCCAGTTTTTCCAACACCAGCTGCTGAAGAGGCTGTCATCTCCCCATTGTATATCCAAGGCTCCTTTATCAAATATTAATTGACTGTAGATGTTTGGGTTAATGTTTGGATTTTCTATTCTGTTCCACTGGTCTTTGGGTCTGTTTTTGTGCCAATACCAAATTGTCTTGATTAATGTGGCTTTGTAGTAGAGCTTGAAGTCAGGGAGCGTAATTCCCCCTGTTTTATTCCTCCTTCTCAGGATTGCTTTGGCTATTTGTGGTCTTTTGTGGTTCCATATGAATTTTAGAATTATTTGTTTGAGTTCATTGAGGAAAGCTGTTGGTAGTTTGATAGGGATTGCATTGAATCTGTAGATTGCTTAAGGTAGTATAGCCATTTTGACAATATTTATTCTTCCTAGCCAAGAGCATAGGATGCATTTCCATTTGTTACTATCCTCTTTAATTTCTCTTAGGAGTGTCTTGTAGTTTTCAGAGTACAGGTCTTTCACTTCCTTGGTTAGGTTTATTCCTAGGTATTTTATTCTTTTTAATGCAATTGTGAATGGAATTGTTTTTCTGATTTCTCTTTCTGTTAGTTCATTGTTAGTGTGTAGGAAAGCAACAGATTTCTGTGTGTTAATTTTGTATTCTGCGACTTTGCTGAATTCAAATATTAATTCTAGTAGTTTTTGAGTGGCGTCTTCAGGGTTTTTTAAGTACAGTATCATGTCATCTGCAAATAGTGACAATTTTACTTCTTCTTTACCAATCTAGATGCCTTGTATGTCTTTGTTTTGTCTGATTGCCATGGCTAGGACCTCCAGTACTGTGTTGAATAACAGTGGAGAGAGTGGGCATCCCTGTCTTGTTCCCGATCTTAGATGAAAAGCTTTCAGTTTCTCGCTGTTAAGTATGATGTTAGCTGTGGATTTGTCATATATAGCCTTTATGATGTTGAGGTACTTGCCCTCTATACCCATTTTGTTGAGAGTTTTAATCATGAATGGATGCTGAATTTTGTCAAATGATTTTCAGCATCTATGGAGATGATCATGTGGTTTTTGTTCTTCTTTTTGTTGATGTGTTGTATGATGTGGATGGATTTTCGAATGTTGTACCATCCTTGCATCCCTGGAATGAATCCCACTTGATCATGGTGTATGATCCTCTTGATGTGTTTTTGAATTCGGTTTGCTAATATTTTGTTGAGTATTTTTGCATCTACGTTCATCAGGAATATTGGTCTGTAATTTTCTTTTTTAGTGAGGTCTTTGTGAGGTTTTGTATTAGAGTGATTCTGGCTTCATAGAAAGAGTTTGGAAGTATTCCCTCCTCTTCTATTTTTTGGAAAACTTTAAGGAGAATGGGTGTTATTTCTTCTCTATATGTCTGCTAGAATTCAGAGGTGAATCCATCAGGTCCGGGGGTTTTGTTCTTGGGTAGTTTTTAGATTACCACTTCAATTTCATTGCTGATGATTGTTCTGTTTAGTTTTTCTATTTCCTGCTTGGTCAGTCTTGGAAGGTTGTATTTTTCTAAGAATTTGTCCATTTCTTCTAGGTTTTCTAGCTTGTTAGCATATAAATTCTCATAATATTCTCTTACAATTCTTTGTATTTCTGTGGGGTCCATCGTTATTTTTCTTTCTCATTTCTGATTCTGTTTATGTGTGTAGATTCTCTTTTTCTCTTAATGAGTCTAGCTAGGAGTTTATCTATTTTGTTTATTTTTTCAAAGAACCAGCTCTTGGTTTTATTGATTTTTTCTTTTGTTTTATTCTTCTCAATTTTATTTATTTCTTCTCTGATCCTTATTATGTCCCTCCTTTTGGTGACTTTGGGCCTCATTTTTTCTTCTTTTTCCAATTTCAGTAATTGTGTCTTTAGACTATTCATTTGGGAATGTTCTTCCTTCTTTAAATAGGCCTGGATTGCAATATACTTTCCTTTTAGAACTGCCTTTGCTGAATCCCACAGAAGTTCTAGCTTGTGTTGTTGTTGTCATTAGTCTCCATATATTCTTTGATTTCTGTTTTGAGTTGGTCATTAACCCATTGATTAATTAGGAGAATGTTGTTAAGTCTCCATGTATTTGTGAGCCTTTCTGATTTCTTTCTAAAATTTATTTCTAGTTTTATACCTTTGTGATCTGAGAAGTTGGTTGGTAGGATTTCAATATTTTTGAATTTACTGAGGTTCTTTTTGTGGCCTAGTATGTGGTCTATTCTGGAAAATGTTCCATGTGCACTTGAGAAGAATGTGTATCCTGTTGCTTTTGGGTGCAGAGTTCTGTAGATGTCTGTTAGGTCCATCTGTTCTAGTGTATTATTCAGTGCCTCTGTGTCTTTACTTATTCTCTGCCTGGTTGTTCTGTCCTTTGGAGTGAGTGATGTCTTGAAGTCTCTTAAAATGAATGCATTGCTGTCTATTTCCTCCTTTAATTCTGTTAGTATTTGTTTCACATATGCTGGCACTCCTGTGTTGGGTGCATATATATTTATAATGGTTATATCTTCTTTTTGGAATGACCCCTTTATCATTATGTATTGTCCTTCTTTATCTCTTGCTACTTTCTTTGTTTGAAGTCTATTTTGTCTGATACAAGTACTGCAACACCTGCTTTTTTCTCTTTGTTGTTTGCATGAAATATCTTTTAGTCTGTGTATATCTTTGGGTTTGAGGTGAGTCTCTTGTAAGCAGCATATAGATGGGTCTTGCTTTTTTATCCATTTTGTTACTCTGTGTCTTTTGATTGGTGCATTCAGTCCATTTACATTTAGGGTGATTATTGATAGATATGTACTTATTGCCATTGCTGCCTTTAGATTTGTGGTTACCAAAGGTTCAAGGGTTCCTTCTTTACTATCTAACAATCTAACTTAACTTTCTTGTTAAGTTATTGTAAACACAGTCTGATGTTTCTTTATTTCTCTCCCTTCTTATTCTTCCTCCTCCAGTCTTTATATACCAAGTGCTTTACTTTTTTGCCTTTAGTTAGTATTTGGATGGTCTGCTTTCTTTGCTATGGTTTTATTTTCTCCTGTGGTGTCTTTTTAGCCTTAGGAGTGCTTCCCTCCAGAGCAGTTCCTTTAAGATGTCCTGTAGAGGTGGTTTATGGGAGCGAAATTCTCTCAGCTTTCATTTGTCTGGAAATTGTTTAATCCCTCCGTCATATTTAAATGATAATAGTGCTGGATACAATATTCTTGGTTTGACACCCTTCTGTTTCATTACGTTAAATATATCATGCCATTTTCTTCTGGCCTGTAAGGTTTCTGTTGAGAAGTCTGATGATAGTCTGATGGTTTTCCTTTGTAGGTGATCTTTTTTCTCTCTCTAGCTGCCTTTAATACTCTGTCCTTATCTTTGATCTTTGCCATTTTAATTATTATGTGTCTTGGTGTTGTCTTCCTTGGGTCCCTTGTGTTCGGAGATCTGTGGGCTTCCGTGGACTGCGAGACTATTTCCTTCCCCAGCATGGGGAAGTTTTCAGCAATTATTTCTTCAAAGACACTTTCTATCGCTTTTTCTCTCTCTTCTTCCTCTGGTACTCCTATAATGTGAATATTGTTTCGTTTGGATTGGTCACACAGTTCTCTTAATATTCTTTCATTCCTAGAGATCCTTTTATCTCTCACTGCCTCAGCTTCTCTGTATTCTTGTTCTCTGATTTCTATTCAATTAACAGTCTCTTGCTTCTCATCCAGTCTGCTGTTAAACCTGTCGATCGCTTGTCTGATTTCTGCATTGTCTTTCCTCATTTCCCTCACTTCCTCCCTCAGCTCTTGCACATTTCTCTGTAGATCCATCAGTATGGTTATGACTTTTATTCTGAATTCTTTTTCAGGAAGAGTGTGCATTTTCATCCCTTCAGGCTCCCTCTTGGGTGTCTGGATGATCTTAGTTTGGACCATATTCCTCTGTCTTTTCATGGCTATAGAAGTGGTCGCTGGTAGGTGCCACATATGTCAGCTGGGCTCTTTAAGACTTTAAAAATAAAAAATAAAATAAAATAAAGAAAAAAAGAGAAGAAAAAATAAAAAATAAAACAAAACAACAACAACAAAAAAAACGCCCAGCAGGAGTAGATTCTGTGGGGATGCTGTAGGTGGTGCTGTTGCTCCTCTATTCCGCAGTGGCCGTGCTGTTCCGCAGGGCCCTTTATAGCTCTGCCTCGTGGGGTGCCATATCCTCTAAGGTGTAGCTGCAGGCTATGTGCTGTCCTGTATCTTCTAGTCTCTTTTTTAGAAATAGTTGTATTGTTGTATTTTTATAAATACATATGATTTTGGGAGGAGTTTTCCACCGCCCTGCTCACACCACCATCTTCCCAGAAGTCCTCAACTTCCTTTTAATTTTTTTGAAGTAATTAATCATGCACCAGATTTTCTATATTACTTAATAATCAAATCAAATTTTAAAAATGTCTTCTGTTCCATGTCAACATGCTCATTACTTTCACAATTACATTTGCCTGTCAAGGGGTAATTGAAATCCTGAGGGTAGCCACCATCTGAATAGCTCTTCTAATACCAGAGAGCTAAAGATCATGAAGAAACTTGTGTCAGTGAGGACAGAGTAAGCCATGATCAGAGATTGTTGCAGTTTCTAAAAGAAAATTCCATAGATTTTGTTGATAGCATGAGTTTCCAAGGGTACCAATTTAATTTTTTGTTTCATTTTTTATCAAGTTAAGACTTAAATTCTATTGATCCATTAAATAATCAGGCATTTAAAGACCACATACTTTATAAAAACCACTGTTGGAAGACTTATGTCAGAAGATGGAATTAAGTGCATAGATAGTAAGATCATATACTATTAAGATGAGATAAAAATATATACACAGTTAAATAAAACTAAAATCAGAATATGATACATTTTATGAGAAATACAAATTGAGCATTTGGGAAATACAGAGTAGAGAGAAATGTTATTTCTGAGATACCAATTATGGCTTTTTTTAGATTAGGCTTTGAATGATGAATAGAAGTATTGAGGAGACATGGGTGTTGAAGATGAGTTCATACAGATAAATCATGTGACTCAAGAATTTTAAATGGTAAAACAGAGAACTTTCCTGAAAAATGCTAACAATGCAGTTTAGTGAAGTAAAGCGTGGGTGATGAGAAAAGAGCAAAAATCTGAAAAATAAAGGATTGCCTGGGATGCTTACAGGGTCTTGTAAATCATTCCAAGGAAGGTGGGTTTATAGTAGAAAAGACTTGTAGTATTTCCTGTCAACATGAAAATGATAATGTTCATAATGGATTATTTAGAAAGCACACTAAATATTCAAAGTAAAGGACATAAATCTATAATCTAAGGGCTGATTTTGTGGGGTTTTGAGCAAGGATAAAGAGTAATTCAGTAAAGTAAATGTAAACGTGTGTTTATACTCTAAGAACAGGAGGCATTTGCCAGGTTAGAGATGAAGTGGGTCTTGAACTTCAACAGAGCCATTGGGAATGGAAAGGTTGAATGAAAATGGGAGATCTTGATTTAAAAACGCGTGTTGATTAGACATTCATTGTATTTGATATTCAAGTATTGATTTTAAGTACACATCAAGTAATAATTACCAAAAATATGCCAGATTCAGTAAAAAAAAATTCATTCACTATCTCATTAAGTTACTACAACATTCCTCCGAGGAATACTGTTAATTTCTGATATCTATAGAAAATGAGTTTGATTTAGATAGATGAAACATGTGACAGTCAACAGTTAGTAAATAGTCAAGTTTCAAATCCAAGCTGTCTGGCTCCACATTCCCTTCTAAAATGACAATATGCTGGACATCAAAAGTAGGTAAATGACTTGTGAGGTTGCTAGTTGATGAAGAAAAGCTTCATAACTGTAATGATAATGAAGCTTGATGTAGAGTCTACTTAAGTTCAATGTTAATCCCTCCAAAAATAAACAATGTGAAGTTTTATAATAATATTAGACAAAATTTTAAATTATTTTAAATAAAATGTTAATGCTTGAAACTGTTGAGGACTTCTACATGTGAGACATTATTTTAAGCTCTTTACAGCCTCATGTAATCGTTTCAGTAAATATGTAAGTCCTATTACTCTTTACAAATGACAAAATTAAAACACAAAGAGATTTGTTATGTGGTCCCAGCTCATACAGAAAGAAGGTGGCAGAGCCAGGACTGGGGCCTGGACCATAGATAGGTTAGTTTTTGTTACTTTCTGGTGTTTGGACTATGTCATCCATACAGAAAATCCAGAAATTATTTTCTCCCTTTTAGATGTTGAAAGGAACAAGAGTATAATGAAATCAGGGAAGTATAGTGACAGTAGAAATAAATTCTCTTTTTAATGCTTCTACAGAAGGGAAACCAGATTATTTTGTTATCTAATAAATTATTATGGACTTGGTGCATGAATGTGAGGATCAGGTTGAATATATACTGAGTATATATTATACAGCTTTAGGTATTTTTAACTACATGTAGATAATATGGAAAAACTCACAATTTTATTTTTTAATACAAAATAGAAATAGAAATGAGGTTAAATTCAAAACATAGTACTGTAGTAACAGTCCTGTATTTATACAGGGTGATTCTGTTTTATCTAATTTAAATGAAATGTAATTATTTATATGCCCCAAAGTATATGTCATATAGAAAATATAAGTAGAGAGCTAAGCTTAAAATTCAAAACTTTCCAAAATTAAATTTGCATACTTAACTTTACCTATATGCAGTTCTTTCATTTCGAAATTTATCTTATGAAAAAAATTTTCAAGATTACTATTGAACTGGAAATTACATCTGTGATAGAATTAGTTTCTATTGCACTGAGATAAGTCTAACAGTTGCACTAGATATTTCCATAGCAACTCCAGGGGGAACATGTCAGAACTCTTCCTTCCATGGCATTTGAGAATATATAAGAACAGTTACTGTGTGAGAATTAGTCAAGAACATCCCTCTGAGACAAAACCATATTTTAAAGCCCTGTGTCACTTTATATGTTCTAATACTCTGGCTTTCTTCATAGAGAGTTCAGTCTCCGAGCTACTTCTCTCACACTGCCTGGGTGTTCTTTAGGCCTTATCATGTCTGAGATTTTCTCACCTTCGAGGTCTCAAAATTGGAAGTTCCATCTTCTGATAAAATACCTGTCATAATATTTCTCATGTTTCTTAACTTATAGTGAACTTGATCATTAATTTATTATCAATTGTCATTCTTTGACTCAAGGTTATTTTTACAGCCCCACATTACTGTTCTGGTTTTACTTGTCTCTACCCAATGAGAAAAATAGTGACAAACCATTTGAGGCCCATTATCTTTTGTTGCTTTAGAATGACACGTTATCATGACTTCTGACATTCCTGCCTAGCAAATCCTCGTTTTGAGACTCTTTCACTGTTAATTCTGCCTGTTTCTGTTCCTAGATATAATGTTGCAAAACTATATTAATTAGAGCCAGTAGATGTGTGCCCATATAACTAATGTCTAAATCAGAGATACTTTTCACTCCTGAATATTATAAAACTGGTGTAAACCAAGGGAAACAACCAGGGCGTGTCACCATCCCAACAAAGTAGACCTATTTTCTCATGAGTATAAGTTTTCAGTGATGCTTGAAATTCTCATATTTATTATTTTAATTTCAGCTTATTTCCTATATAGCATGTCTGGTGTCAGCTTTAAGTCTGAGCCTCACGAATTGAATTTCTTCATCTCCTAAGTTTAATTCAACCAGATCCATAACTTTCTCTTTCCATAAGAAGAGTGAGACCTCACCACCTCAAAATCTTTCTCTATTGTAGTAGTAGTTATTTTCTCTATCTGACTTGAAAAAAAAGATCTTCAATTCATACTCAGAATTCTGTTTATGGTTATACTACCCTGTTGCTTTCTTTTTGGGTTGGGAAGGGCAGGGATAGAAGCTGAGGCCATCATAATCTCTTGGCTTTCCTCATACTGATTACAACTTCCTAGAACATATGAAATACTTATTTCCAACACAGACCTAATCATTATATAAGAGTTTCTACATGGTTCTGGATATTTATTTTAGATAGTTATTTAGATACCCAGCAGAGGATTTCTCATCCACTGTGATAGATTCAAGCTTACCTTAAGCAGTTGTCACTCCTCAAACCACTTTCAACAGACTTGCTGGTTGTTAGATAAATGTCTGAAATTATCATTGATACCTCCAAGTTAGCAAATCCAAAGCTGAACTTATTGGTGCCATCAAGCCTAAAAGTTTCTCTATATCAGTATAAGAAATAATGTATTTCCTTATTAGTTTAGTTGTGAAACCTTGGGTTAATTGTAAATGCCCCTCTTTTCACTATCTTCAGGTTAAAATTAGTCACCAGTACTCCTCACTCTTATTGCCATGTTGTCCATTATTACTGAGATTCTTGTCATTTAGCCCACATGGTACTTCTGCCAGATTAATCTTTAACTCTGATCATTTCAAGCCATTGAACTCTTCAAGAATTTTCATGGAGCTCTCTTGGAGGTTTACCTAAATACAGGCTCCATAATTGTGCCCTCATGGCTTTCTTTTTCCTAGCCTCAAAATATTCCCTTTTGTTCTCTCTCAATATCCTGTACATTAGCTAGATTAGATGGCATGCCATCTCCTTATGTTATCAGAATCTTCATTTTGTTGCTCCTTCTATGGACATGTCTGTTGAAACTTCATATTCTTTAGGCCTACATAAGAGTCCATCTTTTCCATGAGAAATGGTTTACTCTCTTACCAGATATGAAATCTCCTTTCTTTAATTCTCATTAACACTCTTACTTTTTTATTTGGTTTATTCTGTCTCATAAACATTATTTGTGTACTTGATTTACTCTCCTTATAGAGGGTTGTTTTCTAAATGAGAGAACATAAGGTTGCTCATGGTTTGAGTACTGAAACACCATGCTTACTTGTACTAGCCAATCATTAAGTACTTGTTGGAATTAATGTATAAGTGGAACTATTTGAATATTGTAGAAATATGTGTATAATGGTAATGTAAAAATATTATTAGATCTCTCTGCAAAAGAAATTCCTATCACAAGTCGGGCAGCAACTATCATTATACCTAATAAATAGTTCAGCCAGCTGATGCATGAAGTACAGTATTTATTCAGAGATAAATCCTAGTCTCTGATAGTGCTGAGAAAAGAGACTAGGTTCTTTACACACCTCTTTTCCTGTTGGTTTTAAAAAGAGCCCCCTGTATGCATGCAAGCTGCTGCAGTGATTCATTAAGTAAATCCAATCTCCCATTTCCCTTAAATCATCACTGATTTGAACTCACTGTTTTCTCAAGTTAGGCCTTAGAAAATTATGGCCAGTTTTTCATTCCTTAATTAACCTAAAAGTGAACTATATTTCATTGCTTGTAGGATGGTATGGGAAATCTGAGAGTCACCAAGAAGGGAATTCGACTTGAAGGTATATCTGAGTTTCTACTTCCATTGTATGTGAAAGAAATTCATTCCCGAAAGGTATGTGATACTGGCTTTGGCTTTACTGTGAGAGATAATTGAGAGGGTATGTTTTAGCTTGAACTAGGAGGATAGAAGCCCCTTACCTCTTCAATACGCATTCAGTTTCCTTAAGATAAAGACTTATGTAAAGAAACAAACAAAAAAAATGAAACAATTGAAAAACTTTATTAGTTTTAAACTGATAAATTAGAGAACCATTTTGAATTAAACTGCAGTGCTATTTTTGTTAGTTTATAAAATGTGCCCCTCTGCTTTCAATCAAGTTAAAGATACATATATAGTTAATTCCAAAAGGGGCATTTGCTACATCTTGAGTAATTTTTGTAGGAAACAGTGATTTTAATAAATTATTTGAATTTAATATAAATCTTTTTAGCTTTAATGGACATGCGTTTTCTCTAAGAGTTGACAAAGCATCTTAGTATAGAAATTAAAATTATTTCTGGGTATATGATATTTAAAATAAGTAAGAGTATTTATCCTTTTAAATGTGTGTGTGCTATGTGTGTTTTACAACTTATCAGTATACTAAAAGTAAAAAGTATAGCTTAGACATGGTTCATTTTGGCTTAAGTAACACACGTAAGTTCTTGGGTACATCAAAATCTAACTAGAATCTGTCAAATCTGTTAGGTATTTTCCTGGGATACGTGTGTATGTGTGGAAATACATTTATTGAGATTGAGAAAGTGCACAGTTTGTTACTATATAAAATGTGGGAAGATTGTTAACCTTATTTTATAAACATGTAACTCTATTTTAGAGAAGAATAATTTTTAGTATTACCAGTGTATAAGTTAATGGGTTGCATAACAAGCCATAATTTGATAATATGCTTCAAAGGTATTTTTTCTTTTATATATCAAAGTGAAAACAGAAAGAGGATTCCTTTTCATAAAACGTCTAGTTAGGCTACATTACAGTAACTTTAAATTTTATTCTGTTATACCTGCTGAGCTTCACTAATATATACTAAATTGACTGTTTCTTTTATTCCTAGAAGTTTTATATTGAAAGTATTTTCTGAATTTTGGTCAGATGAGTAACATAATAGATACATGTATGAACCCCTGAGTTGACATGATTAAACTATAACACTGACTAAACTTAAAATAAAAAGTTTGATGCTTCTAAGTTTATGAAAACTGAAAAAATAACATGCACACACAAGTTAGTGTCTTCCCATTGAATGGAAGTCAGTACTACTCATTTATTTATTTGTTCTTGTGTATGGCTTTATTAAGCAGCTTAATATTTAAATAAATAAAGACATATATGGAAATCAAGAAATTACTTAACATAGGAAGAAGATGAAAATAATCATAGGCAGGAGCTTCTTGGAAAAATGCATCTTATCACTAAGTCCAGGGATGGCAAAAGTTATTTATCTTCTGTGCCACTTAGATGAATTTGGAGTGGCTGCCTGGAAACATAACTTAAAGAGGGACTAAGTCCTTTGCTAGAAAGTGAGTCATAGAATTTACCTTCCAGCTGGAACATTTTTGAGACTATAGCAACAGGTATAAACTAAGATTTTCCTGGGTAATTGGAATGTATGTCCACTGGGGTGTATGTTCATTCCATGTAAGTATGGACAAAATAGTGAAGAGTCCGTTGATTTTATGGCATTAATGAGGTGGTGGCAGTCAGGCTTCCTAACCTTTACCTCTAGGAAGGTCTGCAACCTCAAGTTCACAGCTTTTCCGAAACACACTGTATCCACTGAAATCTGTGTGTTCTGTTTGCATCCCAGTCCTGCTGCTTGTCCTTCCCATTTCTCCTCTCATCTACGCTTATGTTCCAGTAACCGCAAAGCATGGGATGGCACAGGCAGATGGAGCATTTCCATCAGCAATTAGACAGGTGGCCTGGTTTGAGGAGAGAAAAAGGGAATTCATTTTCTCCTTGAAAATTTCTCTACACATTCACTACAACAATAAATATTCAAAATAGAGAAAAATTTATCTTTTATAAGTAGTTCCCACATAAGAATTCTCTTATTCATGAAGGCATGCAGTTGTTTCTTTCTGTCATAAATTTAGTCATGGTTTAAAACCCAGCCACAGTTTCCCTGAAACTTAGTTTTCTCATTAGTAAAGTGAATTTGGTGGAAATTTATCAAAATACTTAATTCTTAGGTTAAGAAAGAATACAATTTTGTTTTGGTAATACTATTTAAAATGAGATTTTTTTTTAAATTCTGTTTTACATTTCAGTGTTTCCACACATTTTCATGTGCTCAAATATTCTTATGATAAAATATCAAAGTTCCTATAGGTCTAAGATAAGGAAATCCATTAAATTCAAAGGTATTCATAAAGACTCAGTTAAGCTGAAAAAAATACTACTCTGTACAACAGTTTATACTTGAGCTCATTTTTCTTCTTGCAATTTTGATGTGTGTGTGTGTGTGTGTGTGTGTATTACCTGTATTCATGCCAGTGGGTTTTCTTCTTTATAATTAGCCAATATTTCTTTATGAAATACAGCATTTTCTTAAAGTTATTCTCTGGTTACATAAGTAACTAATCCTACACATGAAAGGGTAATAGATTTCTGTTGATCAAAAAATGCAGTTGCCCACAGACACACACATCTAGTCTCCTAACTTAATAAACCATGGACTGCTCCTATCTACAAGCTAACTGGTTCCCTTCCCTCATGCATTTTTGCAATGTTTAATTAAAATTTAAATACAGATATTTAAAATTCTATTATTATAATACACAGTTTATATAAATACACGTGCTTTAAAAAAATCTTTCTAAGTAGTTCATCAGGTCTGTACACAGAAAAACATTGCATCCTATGTTTGAATTATTTTAAAATGCAATGCATTCCTCAAAATCAACATTATCTTCAGGGAATAAGAACTCACCTAATGTTTGTGTGATTAAGTATATAGTTATTTTCGAGGGGAAACATATGAAGGATATGGAACTTGGACTACCTTTACATAAATGATAGCATTGCTGACATTCTGAATTGATCCACAATGTACATGCTGTAGCATTAGGTCAAAATCTTTGAAATATCAGGAAATTAGAACATAATCATCAGGCTTTTGAAAATATAATTAGAATATGTTTCCCAAAGTTTCTTGAGTCCAAAATCCTGAAGTAGTAAAATTAGCTACATTTCCCTGATTCTTAACAGGAGTATTTGCATCACGCAGTTCTCTGGACTTCTTTAAGTATTACCTGACTTCATCTGATATTAGTGGAACAGCTCTCTTGTTTATTTTTTCCCATTCAAGGATCCTTAGTGAAAGTGGTACCTCACCCCTGTCTCTGATTCCAGCATCCTGCATGACAGACTGACACCTGTGTCAGGAGAACTGCTTCCAGATTAATTCCAATTCCAATAATTCTACTGTGAAGCAGACACTTGAGTTCTTAGGACTCCTGTGTTTAGCAGAGCTGGGGGTAAGGCTCTGCTTTCCTCTTCATGCCTGGTTATTTCACTTGGCTTCAAAGCTGTGAAACTAACTCAGTTCTTGGTTAAAGCCAGTTTTTGACCCTAAGTGTTTCGTTATAGAGGTCAGGCACAAAACCATGGGCCAGGCAAAGACAGGAAACGTCTTTCCTGGTAACACAAATATGCAGGTTTCTTCATACTGATGCCGGGGTTCTTGTTCACGAAGCCGAAGAATGAGCTTAGCAAACAGGCAAGGTAGGAGAGTAAGGTACAGGCTTTTATTTAGAAATAAAGTGATAGGACAGAGCTCCCTGTTCACGCCAGGAGGGGACAAGAGAGTCCCGTGTGCTGCGTTGTCTAGGGGTTCTATAGGCAGATTAAGATTTTTTGAGAACATGAAAAAAGGGTTTAGGGGTGTAGACCTGCCACGTGTATCTGAATACCCCGAATTAACTTAACACAAGGAATTCCTCCCCCCCACACACCCGGATTTCTCTCTAGAACACCTGCGTCCTGGTCTAGGGGCATATCAAAAGGCAGCCTGCCCAGCCCCCAAGGTCGGCTGAGGTATTGTTTGTTTGCTAAAGAGAAAGTTAAGAATTCTGCTTCCCAAACTTCCTGGGTGTTAAAATGCAATCTTATCTTTAAGGTAGAATCTTCCCTGCCTTTCACTATGTTGTTTACAGCTGGGTCTGCATGCTAAATTAGTTGCCCAGTTTGTCCTGGGCCTTTTAGCATGCTAAAGTGAATCTTACAAATGGTTAGCATAATAACAACATGGGGTACTCTTCTTTATCTGGGGAACACCCACTGATCTTACTGAAGAATGACCCTGGAGCTTAATGTTTAACACAGAGTTTTGGTAAGGGGTTTCCTTGCATGTAGTTACATTGCTCTGACTGCAAATATTCTGCCTTGCTTTTTCCAGAGGCCCTGCCCCTACTCTGACTACACCCACAGTCCCTGTCTCAATATCATGCAAACCAATTCTTACAAACATATTGGCAGGCTTCTATAAGCACTTTATTATCATTATTATCATTATCATTTTACATTTAATGTTTAATTCAGGTGAAATTAATTTTACTGTACTGTCTTATTCAAGTTTAAAAAACAGATCACCCCAACTCTTTATACTCAGAAAAAATTAACATGTGGTGAACATCATCACAATTATATAATTATACATCTGTACAAATGGAAGGATAAGTACAGAGACATGTACTGCTATTTATAACTAATGCATTATAAATAACTTAATAGAAGAAAAATGATCTGAAAAAATAGAAAGAATTGTTGAGCTTACATATTTCTTAACCACAAGAACTTTTGTTAAGTGTCTTTATGGTTAACAATAAAAGATCATGAATACCATTAAGCTGGATGCATTAGCTCCATATTTTAATTTCACACAATGTTCGTTAACTCCCTGCAGTGCAATTCAAAGTGATTAGCTCCTCTCCAATTTGTCTTCACCCCTCTTCACATTCATTTTTTTATAATTATATTATTTTTAACTTTGTCAGAACTCATAGTATTTACATTATGTCCTGCAACTTTGTTTTGACATTTTGGTCTTAATTCTACATATAGATGTCTGCAATATTCACCATTTAAAAAATCCTTCCTGTATTATGGATTCTCTGGGATTGAGTTTATTATTCAAATCTTTCCTTCCTTCCTTGTACTTCATTGCTAATTCATTTCATTTATTAATCCTTGAAATATTTCATGGGAAAGGTGTCTGACTGTTGTTGCCTTTATTCTTTTCTGGGAATATTATTCGTGGCTCATCCCTTCCTTTCCTGTGTGACTCTTTGCTCTAATTAATTGTAGCCCTGACTATAAGCTTGTATAAAACTTCTGAGAGCAGGCTGGTACTTTTCTCTTTGATGACATGAGTGATCGCCTGGATCCTGGATATATTTTTGCCATTTCCCTTCTTTCATTTCAGGGACATTTTTTTTATTACCTCACTCAGTATCTTTCAGTTTCATGTTGAAATCTTTAGTTCAGAGAAAGCAATCATTCTTATGTTGGATCATCTTTGCCTTACCCAGCTATCCCGATTTCTCTAATTATTTAAAACTCTATATTTTCCCTCTTAGTACATGTAACTAATTATCTAGACTCTTTCTTCCATGCCATTAGTTTATTTTTCTTTCCATATGAATTTTGCTCTTATTCTCGCTAACCCATGCATTTTATGTATTACAGTGCTGTTTTATATATTACAGTGTTCCAGACATAAGAATTTTTCCTTAGGTAGACAGTTATCTTTTAAAGCTTAGGTTGTTTTATTGTCTATGAGCTATACTTTCATTAAAATTAAATTTTTTATTCTAAACTTTAAAGCACTTGCCTTACCAAGTTTGAATTATCTCTAATGAATCATAATTTCAAGTGGGGGAATTACTGTCTAGCAACTTTGTTTCACTAGAGAGATTGTTGATCGGAAGTTGGAGATGTTTCTTTTCCCCTGAGGTGTTAATAAATGATTTATGCCAACAAAGTATGGACTGTTTTAATTCCATGGGTCTCAGGGGCCCTGTCTACCTCTGTAGAATTCTTCCAGTGGCAGATGTAGTCATCCATTCTTTACCATCCACTTTACCATCCTATTTTCCTCTATCCAGATTGTTTATTTGCCTTTGACTTCTCTTAAGTACATTAACTCTCCTTTTTGTCCTCTGGGAATATGGGTGAAAGTAGGGTAGGGGTATACTCCATAAGCTGCTATGAAGTAATCTCTTTCTTTTCTTCGCTTCCACTTTTTCAAGTTTAGAGTATAAGCTTGTATCAAGAAATTGTTGACTCTCCCAAAAAAACTTTGTTTTTTGAAAGAAGAATTGTAGTTTAAATTTTTTTAAATAGGGAGAAGCAATTTTTGAAACCTTTTCTATTTTTATGTATAATATAAAGTAGTTCTTCCTTTCTTTCACCAATAGCCCCTAATACTATATTTTGAATAGTCCATTTTCCCATCACTGATATGGAATATGATTTTTCTCATATATTGCATCTTAAATATGCATAGATTTATTGCTAGTTTCCCTATTCTGTTCTATTCATATGTTTGGACTGAAACCAAACTTTAAGGAATATATTTTATAACTGTTAGAGCAAGTTCTTTTTCATTGCTTTTTCTCAAAAGCTTTTGCCTACTGTGAACTTTCTCTTCCAAATGAACTTAATAATCAGCTGTCAAGTTTCATGAAAATTCCTGTTGGAAACTTAATTATGGTTGCATTTAATCTGTAGAGAGCTGACATCTTTATACTTTTGAGTTTTCCATCTAGGAATATGGCTTCTTTCTTCTTTTTTTTTTTTACTCACTTATTTTTTTTTTGCTATTATTAATGTACAATTACATGAGCAATATCATGGTTACTAGACTCCCCCTATTATGAAGTCCCCACCACATACCCCATTACAGTCACTGTCCATCAGTGTAGTAAGATGCTATAGAATCACTACTTGTCTTCTCTATGTTATACTGCCTTCCCCGTATCCCCACCCACTGGCTACATTAAGTGTGCTAATTGTAATGCCCCTTTTTCCTCCCTGTTCCTCCCTTCCCACCCATCTTCCCCAGTTCCTTTCCCTTTGGTAACTGTTAGTCCATTCTTGAGTTCTGTGAGTCTGCTGCTGTTCAGTTCAACCATTGTGGAAAGCAGTATGGAGGTTCCTCAAAAAACTAAAAATAGAAATACCATTTGACTCAGGAATTCCACTCCTAGGAATTTACCCTAAGAATGCAGCAGCCCAGTTTGAAAAAGACATATGCACCCCTATATTTATCGCAGCACTATTTACAATAGCCAAGAAATGGAAGCAACCTAAGTGTCCATCAGTAGATGAATGGATAAAGAAGAGGTGGTACATATACACAATGGAATATTATACAGCCATAAGAAGAAAACAAATCCTACCATTTGCAACAACATGGATGGAGCTAGAGGGTATTATGCTCAGTGAAATAAGCCAGGAAGCAAAAGACAAGTATCAAATGATTTCACTCATTTGTCAAGTATAAGAACAAAGAAAAAACTGATGGCTTCTTTCTTTTGATTTTTTTTTTTTTTTTGAGAATTTCCTTTGCATTGCTCAGGAATACCTAACATTCATCTTCATATAAACATTACACAATTTTGTCAATCATACAATTGCATATGGCAATGGCTTTTCCATTCACTTTTCTCACTGGCCTTTATCCTTGTGTAAAAGAGCTGTTATTTTTTTTTTTTTTTTGGTGTAGTGAATATAATCTGGCCATTTTGCTGAAATTTTATTCCTCTATTATATTTCAAATCATGTTTGTGGCTGTTCAGATATGATTCTTGATAATAGTAGCTAACATTCAGCTTACTAATGTCAGCAGTCCAATTCTGGTTTTGAATCCTGGTGCTATCAGTTAGCAGTAGTGATTACCTACCTTTTTAAAACTCTGTGTGCCTTACTTTAATCATATGCAAAACAAAGACTTTAATATTTTAAGGACTGCACTTACATCATTTTTGTTAGATGAGATTAAAAGAATTAAAACTCTTACCATGGTATGCAATCCAAGAAATATTGTTGCTTATTATTTTTAATAAAAGCCAAACAGTATACTAAATACTTTGCATATTTTGGTTCATTTAATCCTCACTATGTGATGTGTATTATTATCAAAGACACTATATTTTGAAAATAGAGTTTAAGGATTTGCTGACTTATAAATAGGATGTGAGAATAAAAGAAACTGCCATGGTATCAAAGTGTTTTTAATCTAGGTAGTTGGTATTAACCAATATGGGGGAAAGTATGGAGTAGGGTAAGTATATGAGCACATTTTTGGAACTGTTAATTTTGTCCATAAGAAAAGCACAGCTTTCGACATAATAGGATTTTAAGATGGTGGCATGAGAGGTGAGATGGAGAGCTCTTCCCAATACCAAAAACACTACAAAAATATAGTTAATTAATACAACTAACCTTCAGACAGAAACAAGAAAGAAGGCTGAACCAGACTGCATACAGACGTCACTAACAGAGCAGACCTCAAGAAACAGGGTAACATATAAAAGCCTTAATCCAGTGGACCCAAGCCCTCCCCCCATCCAGCTCAATGGCGGGAGGAAGAGAAACGTAGCGGGGGAGGGGGTGGAAGCCTGGGACTGCTCAACACCTAGCCCTGGAGATCTGCTTTGTGAGCAGAAACCTATAATGTGTGGTGCTCTGGATATTGGGGAGCTTGGACAGGAGAAGTGCTTGAGAAATTGACATTCTGGCTGTTTGTGGAGGAGGGGAGCCACACTGGGAGCTCTGGGTCAAAGGAAAGTCACTCAGTCTGAGAGCTTCCTAACAGGAAGAGGGCTGCTGAAGAGGTGGGGTTTGGGTGTAGCTTGCTGCACAGGAGAAGGGAGAGCTGGACAACGTTAAGGTTGTCTGGGCGCACGCTGCTCAGCTGGTTGGGAACTTTGAGGAGCTTCAGGTGCTCCATCCCCCTGGCTGTCTACTCAGCTCCAAGGCCCCCACTGTGACACACAGCTTGCTGCGCCTTCCTTCTAGTCTGCTGGCACTGGTTTGCAAACTGGCAGTCACTGTGCTGGCATCAGGCTGGCCAGAGGGAGGCCCCGCCTACAACAGTTAGAGGCGCAAAGCACAGAGGCTTACCCGTGTGTGCTTGGACCACTGGCTCCAACACTGGAAACAGGCACCAAAGATGGGAATCAGGAAACAGATCTTTCCTCCTCCAAGGCACCAGCTCCACCTCCTATGAACCACAACCTCACTCTAGGGGCTGAGCAGCTCCACAGACTAGAGCTTCTGTTAACTAGTGGGGCACCACAGAGAAACATGAAACGTCAAAAGAACATGGTTCAGACCAAAATGTCACAAACCCCATAAAGAGGGCCAAATGAAACTGAACTCACCAATCTTCCTGAAAGAGAGTTCAAAATAAAAATTATAAACATGCTTATGGAGGTACAGAAAAATATTCAAGACTTCAGGAACAAATTTATGTCGAAGATTCAATCATTAATAAATTCCATATCTGAAATGAAACATACAATGGAGGGATTTAAAAGCAGATTAGATATAATAGAAGAGATGGTAAATGGAATAGAAATTAGAGAAAAGGAATACAAAGAAGCTGAGGCACAGAGAGAAAAAGAATCTCTAAGAATGAAAGAATATTGAGAGAACTGTGTGACCAACCCAAACGGAACAATATTCGCATTATAGGGGTACCAGGAGAAGAAGAGAGAGAAAAAGGGATTGAAAGTGTTATTGAGGAGGTAATTGCTGAAAACTTCCCCAATCTGGGGAAGGAGATAGTCTCTCCAGCCATGGAGGTGCACAGATCTCCCAACACAGGGCACCCAAGGAAGACAACATCAAGACATATAATAATTAAAATGGCAAAGATCAAGGATAAAGACAGACTTTTAAAAGCAGCTAGAGAGAGAAAAAAGATCACATACAAAGGAAAACCCATCACGCTATCACCAGACTTCTCAACAGAAACCTTACAGGCCAAAAAGGAGTGGCATGATATATTTAATGCAATGAAGCAGAAGGGCCTTGAACCAAGAATACTCTACCCAGCAAGATTGTCATTTAAATTTGAAGGAGGGATTAAACAATTTTCCGATAAGCATGATCTGAGAGAATTTACCTCCCACAAACCACCTCTACAGTACATTTTGGAGGACTCCTATAGATGGAAGTATTCCTAAGGCTAAATAGATGTCACCCAAGGAAAGACAAAGAGGACAGAATATGATTCGTAACATACAAAGAATGGAGGTGGAAGAAAAAGGAGGAAAAAAAAAGAATCTTTAGGTTGTGTTTGTAATAGCATATGAAGTGAGTTGAATTAGACAGTTAGATAGTGGGGGAATAACCCTTGAAACTTTGGGAACTACAAATCTAAAGCCTGCAATGGCAATAAGTATATACTTACCGATAATCACCCTAAATGTAAATGGTCTGAATGCACCAATCAAAAGACATAGAGTTACTGAATGGATAAAAAACAAGACCCATATATATGCTACCTACAAGAGACTCACTTAAACCCAAAGACATACACAGAGCAAAAGTAAAGGGATGGAGAAAGACATTTCATGCAACTAATAGTGAGAAAAAAGCAGGGGTTGCAATACTTTTAGCAGACAAAATAGACTTCAAAACAAAGAAAGTCACAAGAGGCATAGAAGGACATTACATAATGATAAAGGGCCAGGCCAACAAAAAGATATAACTATTATAAATATCCATGCATCCAACACATGATCACCTACATATGTGAAACAAATACTAACCAAATTAAAGGGGGAAATAGAATGCAATGAATTCATTTTAGGAGACTTCACCACAACACTCACTCCAAAGGACAGATCAACCAGACAGAAAATAAGTAAAGAGACAGAGGCACTGAACAACATATTAGAACAGATGGACCTAATGGACATCTACAAAACATTCCATGCAAAAGCAACAGGATACACATTCTTCTCAAGTGCACATGGAACATTTTCAAGACTAGATCATATATTAGGCCACAAAAAGAGCTTCAGTAAATTAAAAAAGATTTAAATTGTACCAACCAGCTTCTCAGATCAGAAAGGTATGAAACTAGAAATGAATTACACAAGAAAATGAAAAAGCCCACAAACACATGGAGGCTTAATAACATGCTCCTAAATAATCAATGGATCAATGACCAAATACAAACAGAGATCAAGCAATATATGGAGACAAACGACAAAAATGATTAACCACAAAATCTGTGGGATGCAGCAAAGGCCGGGCTAAGAGGGAAATATATGGCAATACAGGCCTACCTCAGGAAAGAATAACAATCCCATATGAGCAGTCTAACCTCACAATTAATGAAACTAGAAAAGGAAGAACAAATGAGGTCCAACGTCAGTAGAAGGAGGAACATTATAAATATTAAAACAGAAATAAATAAAATTGAGAGGAATAAAACAATAGAAAGAATCAATGAAAGCAGGAGCTGGTTCTTTGAGAAAATAAACAAAATAGATAAACCTCTAGCCAGACTTATCAAAAAAAAAAAAAAGAGAGTCTACACACATAAACAGAATCAGAAATGAGAAAGGAAAAATCAGTACAGACACCACAGAAATACAAAGAATTATGAAAGAATACTATGAAAAATTATATGGTAAAAAACTGGATAACCTAGAAGAAATGGACAACTTTCTAGAAGAATACAACCTTCCAAGGCTGACCCAGGGAGAAACAGATAATCTGAATAGACCAACTGTCAGCAAAGAAATTGAATTGGTAATCAAAAAACTACCTAAGACTAAAACGCCTCTACCACATGATTTCACTGCTGAATTTTATCAAACATTTACTGAAGACCTAATACCCATCGTCCTTAAAGTTTTACAAAATAGAAGAGGAGGGAATACTCCCAAACACATTCTACAAGGCCAACATTACTCTAATATCAAAACCAGGCAAAGACACCACAAAAAAAGAGTATTACAGACCAATACCCATGATGAACATAGATGCAAATATAATCAACAGAGTATTAGAAAACCAAATACAAAAATACATCAAAAACATCATCCATCATGATCAAGTGGGATTCATTCCAAGGATGCAAGGATGGTACAACATTTGAAAATCCAGCAACATCATCCACTACATCAACAAAAAGAAGGACAAAAACCACATGATCATCTCCATAGATGCTGAAAAAGCATTTGACAAAATTCAACTTCCATTCATAATAAAAACACTCAATTAAATGGGTATAGAGGGCAAGTACCTCAATATAATAAAGGCCATATATGACACAGCCACAGCCAACATTGTACTTAACAGCGAGAAGCTGAAAACTTTTCCTTTAAGATTGGGAACAAGACAAGGATGCCCACTCTCCCCACTTCTATTCAACATAGTTCTGGAGGTCCTAGCCATGGCAATCAGACAACACAAAGAAATAAAAGGCGTCCATATTGGCAAGGAAGAAGTCAATCTGTCTCTGTTTGCAGATGACATGATATTGTACATAAAAAAACTTAAAGAATCTACTCCAAAAGTACTAGATCTAATATCTGAATTCAGCAAATTTGTTGGATACAAAATTAATACACAGAAATCTGTTGCATTCCTGTAAACTAATGATGAACTAGCAGAAAGAGAAATCAGGAAAACAGTTCCATTCACAATCACATCAAAAAAAAAAATAAAACACCTAGGAATAAACCTAACCAGGAAGTGAAAGACCCATACCCTGAAAACTACAAGACACTCTTAAGAGAAATTAAAGAGGACACTAATAAGTGGAAATTCATCCCATGCTCTTGGCTAAGAAGAATTAATATTGTCAAAATGGCCATCCTGCCTAAAGCAATCTACAGATTCAAAGCAATCCCTATCAAAATACCAACAGCATTCTTCAATGAACTAGAGCAAATAACTCTAAAATTCATGTGGAACCACAAAAGACCCTGAATAGCCAAAGCAATCCTAAGAAGGAAGAATAAAGCAGGGGGAATTATGCTCCCTGACTTCAAGCTCTACTACAAAGCCACAGTAATCAAGACAATTTGGTACTGGCACAAGAACAGACCCATAGACCAGTGGAACAGAATAGAGTGCCCAGGTATAAACACAAGCATATATGGACAATTAATATATGATAAAGGAGCCATGGATATACAATGGGGAAATGACAGCCTTTTCAACAGCTGGTGTTGGCAAACATGGACAGCTACATGTAAGAGATTGAAACTGGATTAGTGTCTAACCCCATACAGAAAAGTAAACTCAAAATGGATTAAAGACCTGAATGTAAATCATGAAACAATAAACTCAAAAAAAAAAATAGGCAAAAATCCCTTGGACATAAACATGAGCAACTTCTTCATGAACATAACTCCCCGGGCAAGGGAAACAAAAGCAAAAATGAACAAATGGGACTATATCAAACTAAAAATCTTCTCTACAGTAAAGGACACCATCAGTAGAACAACAAGACACATTACAGTATGGGAGAATATATTAATAAATGACATATCTGATAAGGGGTTGACATCCAAATTATATAAAGAGCTTACGCACCTCAACAAACAGAAAGTAAATAAGCCAATTAAAAAATGGGCAGAGGAGCTGAACAGACACTTCTCCAAAGAAGAAATTCAGATGGCCAACAGGCACATGAAAAGATGCTCCACATCGCTAATCATGAGAGAAATGCAAATTAAAACCACAATGAGATATCACCTCACATCAGTAAGGATGGCCAACATCCAAAAGACAAACAACAGTAAATGTTGGCGAGGATGTGGAGAAAGGGGAACCATCCTACACTGCTGGTTGGAACGTAAATTAGTTCAACCATTGTGGAAAGCAGTATGGAAGTTCCTCAAAATACTCAAAATAGAAATATCATTTGACCCAGTAATTTCACTTCTAGTAATTTACCCTAAGAATGCAGCAGCCCAGTTTGAAAAAGACATATGCACCCCTATGTTTATTGCAGCACTATTTACAATAGCCAAGAAATGGAAGCAACCTAAGTGTCCATGAGATGAATAGATAAAGAAGATATACATATACACAATGGAATATTATTCAGCCATAAGAAGAAATTAAATCCTACCATTTGCAACAACATGAATGGAGCTAGAGGGTATTTTGCTCAGTGAAATAAGCCAAGCGGAGAAAGACAAGTATCAAATGATTTCACTCATATGTGGAGTATAAGAATGAAGAAAAACTGAAGAAACAAAACAGCAGCAGACTCACAGAACCCAAGAATGGGCTAACACTTACCAAAGGGAAAGGGACTGGGGATAAGGGGGGGAAAGGGCTATTACAATTAGCACACATAATATAGCAGGGGTGGGTGTGTGAGGGGATACAGGGAAGGCAGTATAGCACAGAGAAGAGAAGTAGTGATTCTGTAGCATCTTACTATGCTGATGGACCGTGACTGCAATGGGGTATGTGGTGGGGTTTGATAATAGGGTGAGTCTAGTAACCATAATGTTGCACATATAGTTGTATATTAATAATAGCAAATAAAAAAAAAAGAAAAGTGTATATTAAAAATCCAGCAGGTGGATCTATGAGTCTGGACTTTATGTTGGAAGTGCAAGCTAGAGGTATAAATGAGAGACATTATCTATGTATACACCTATCATCTATCTATTTTAAAAACACAAGATTAGACAAAAATATCACATAAGTGAGTGTAGATAGAAAAGATAAGGAAGTCTAGTGAATGAATCCTTGGATACTCCAATATTGAAGAGTTTGGAAGAAGTGTTAAGAACCAACCACAAGATGAAGGAAGGCTGAGTGAAGTAGGAAGAAAACCATAGAACCTAGTACCCTTGGTACAGAGAGGATAAAGTGTTTCCAGGTTGACAGAGTGAAATCTGTTTCTATAGGTCAAGTACTATGAAGACTGGAAATTCATCCTTCTATTATTAGCTTGATTATACTTTAGTCAGAAATAAATATTGTGTTTTTTCCACATTGTTACATATTTACCAGTATGACTTTTATATTTTTTTCTTATTTAATATTTTGAATAAATTCCATGAAAAAATATCCAAATGTCAATGCATTTTTTATTACCCAAGCGATCTTTCCTTGTTCATGAGTTAGCCTCTCTTAACAAATGAGTGAATTAAGTTTATTGATATTTAATGTTTTTGAAATGTTCAATTTTATTGTTTTTTCTACATTATATTGTATTTTGTTTATTGTGCTATTTTACTTTAATATTTTAACCATGACAGAATTCATTAGAAAGCTCTATTTTTTTCTATGCACAATATCAATTTTAATAGCATAGGATTAAGTGTTCTTCAAGGCATAGTTGATTTCCATCATGAAATTGTTGAGTCACAGTGTATTTTCTGAGGCAAAATCATGGACTACTTTTCTGATTGTTTCAATATCGATTGGTATCAATCTACCTCAATCTACCTCAGGGAGCATAATTCCCCCTGCTTTATTCTTCCTTCTTAGGATTGCTTTGGCTATTCAGGGTCTTTTGTGGTTCCACATGAATTTTAGAGTTATTTGCTCTAGTTCATTGAAGAATGCTGTTGGTATTTTGATAGGGATTGCTTTGAATCTGTAGATTGCTTTAGGCAGGATGGCCATTTTGACAATATTAATTCTTCTTAGCCAAGAGCATGGGATGAATTTCCACTTATTAGTGTCCTCTTTAATTTCTCTTAAGAGTGTCTTATATTTTTCATATAAAGTTATACATTTTTGCAGACTCATATCCTTTTATTTCTAATGTTACTTCTTTATGTTTTTCCTTCTTTTTTACTTAAATATTCTGAATGGTAAATTGTCTTCCTACTACTTTTCACTTAGCACAATTTCTGAGCTTAATTAAACCTTTTATCAATTTATATTATTCTATCTTTTAAAATTCCTTTCTCTACTTTTTAAAAAAAAATAATTACCTGTTATTATTTTCTTGTTTTATTGAATTGAATGCCCAATTTATTTATATTCAATATTTTCTCTTTTTAATAAATCTATTTAAGGACATGAAATTCATAACAGCTGTTTGGGCCACACCTGATGTGTCTGGTAATACACTCTAAATTTTTCAGTTATATATAATTTCTAATTTTCGTTTTGAATTTCTTCTTATTCAAAAGTTGCACAAAAGAGTTTACTATTTAAATTTTGTATGGAGTATTATATTTTTACTTTCTCTCTGTACCTTATGCCAGTACATACACTCTTCATTAACTTTACAGTTAATAACACTCTTCACCATTTTTAATAACATTAGTTTGTCATTTGACAATCATTACTGAACTACAGAAAGAACCATAAGTTCCATGAGCCATGAAACCTTAACTGTTTTAGTCACCAAACTCTTACCTAGGAGCTAACCTACAACAGAAAATCAAAAACTTGTATTTGTTCTTAATGATTTCTATATACTGTGATTTTTTTATTAAGATATTATTGATATACACTCTTATGAAGGTTTCACATGAAAAAACAATGCGGTTACTACATTTACCCATATTATCAAGTCCCCACTCATACACCAATTCAGTCACTGTCCATCAGTGTAGTAAGATGACACAGATTCACTATTTGCCTTCTCTGTGCTACACTGTTCTCCTAGTGATTCCCCACACCATGTGTACTAAACATAATACCCCACAATCCCCTTCTCCCTCCCTCCAAACCCACCCTCCCACATCCCTCCCCTTTGGTAACCACTAGTTCCTTCTTGGAGTCTCTGAGTCTGCTACTATTTTGTTCCTTCAGTTTTGCTTCATTGTTATACTCCACAAATGAGGGAAATCATTTGGCAC
>JAQQAC010008525.1:15063010-15134154 GCA_029783875.1 Phataginus tricuspis | reverse complement strand
TTTCTTCCTCCTCCATTCTTTGTATGTTATGAATCATATTCTGTACTCTTTGTCTTCCCTTCGATGACATCTGTTTAGCTTTAGGAAAACTTCCATCTATAGGAGTCCCTCCAAAATGCCCTATAGAAGTGGTTTGTGGGAGGTAAATTCTCTCAGCTTTTGCTTATCTGAAAATTGTTTAATCCCTCCTTCAAATTTAAATGATAATCTTTCCAGATAGAGTATTCTTGGTTCAAGGCCCTTCTGCTTCATTGCATTAAATATATCATGCCACTCCCTTCTGGCCTATAAGGTTTCTGTTGAGAAGTCTGATGATAGCCTGATGGGTTTTCCTTTGTATGTGATCTTTTTTCTCTCTCTAGCTGCTTTTAAAAGTCTACCTTTATCCTTGATCTTTGCCATTTTAATTACTATATGTCTTGATGCTGTCTTCCTTGGGTCCCTTGTGTTGGGAGATCTGTGGACCTCCATGGCTTGAGAGACTATCTCCTTCACCAGACTGGGGAAGTTTTCAGCAATTAGCTCCTCAATGACATTTTCTATCCCTTTTTCTCTCTCTTCTTCTTCTGGTACCCCTATAATGAGAATATTTTTCCGTTTGGGTTGGTCACACAGTTCTCTCAATATTCTTTCATTTTTAGGAATCCTTTTTTCTCTCTGTGCCTTGGCTTCTTTGTATTCCTCTTCTCTAATTTCTATTTCATTTACCCTCTCTTCTACTACATCTAATCTACTTTTAAATCCCTCCATTGTATGTTGCATTTCAGATATGGTATTTCTTTATGATTGATTCTCCATCCTAAATTCATTCCTGAGGTCTTCAATATTTTTCTGTACCTCCATAAGCATGTTTATAATTTTTATTTTGAACTCTCTTTCAGGAAGATTGTTGAGTTCGGTTTCATCTGGCCCTCTTTCTGGGGTTTGTGAGTTTTTTGTGTGAACCATATTCTTTTGACATTTCATTTTTCTGTGTGGTGCCCACTAGTGTTCAGAAACTCCAGTCTCTCGGCTGCTCAGCCCCTAGAGTGAGGTTGTGGGTCGTAGTGGATTTGAGCTGGTGCCTGGGGGGAGGAAAGATCTGTTACTGCTTCCCGTCTGTGTTGCCTGTTTCCAGTGTCAGAGGCTGTGGGCCAAGCACACATGGGTAAACTTCTGTGCTTTGTGTTTCAGCTGTTGTAGGCAGGGCCTCCCTCTGGCTGAACTAGCACCTGCAAGTGACTGTGGGTTTGCGAGCAGGTGCCTGCAGGCCAGTAGCAAGGCACGACAGGCTGTGTGTCACAGTGGGGGTCTCTTAGCTGAGTAGGCAGTCAGGGGGATGGAGCACCTGAAGCTCCTCAAAGTTCCTAACCAGCTAGGTAGAGTGCGCCCAGACTACCTTGTACAGCTCTCCTTTCTCCCGCATAGCAAGCTCCGTGCAAACCCCGCCCTTTTCAGCAGCCCTCTCGCTGCTAGGAAGCCTCTCAGATTCCCTGCCTTTCCTCTAACACGCAGTGGCCAGGTGTGGATCCCCTCCTCCACAAATGGCCGGAATGTCAATTTTCTCAAGCACTATACCTCTCTGAGCTCCCCAACGCCCAGGGCACCACACACTATAGGATTCTGCTCACAGAGCAGATGTCCAGGGCTAGGTGTCCCGCAGTCCCAGGCTTTCACCCCCTCCTGTGCTCCATTTCTCTTCCTCCTGCCAGTGAGCTGGGGTAGGGGTAGGGCTTTGTTCCTGCCAGATTAAGACTTTCATATGTTACCCTGTTTCTTGAGGTCTGCTCTGTTCATGAGGTCTGTATGCAGTCTGGTTCAGCCTTCTTTCTTGTTGCTGTCTGAAGGTTAGTTGTATTTATTAACTATATTTTTGTACTGTTTGTGATTTGGGGAGGAACTCTCTGTCTCACCTCTCATGCTGCCATCTTGGAAAAAAACACCTGTTTTTATATTTTAAATATCCATGTTGTCTTTGATTCTGTGCTTTTTAGAAACTGAAGAAATTCATATCCTGCAACTATACTGAATTTTTTTATTAGTTCCAACAGTTTTTTGGTTGAGTCTTTAGGATTTTCTGTATGTAGCTTCAACTCTTGTTTTATATACTATGGATTATCCCACTATGTACATAAGATTTCTGTGGATTTCCAAGGGATTTAGGTCCTCTGGCTCCACTTTTCTGTCACCATTGCATGTTTTTTGCCCCTAAATCATATAAAAGTTCTTACCTCTGCCGTGACATCTACCCTCATATGGATCTCTGCCACATCCTGGATTTCTCTATGTTCTTAACTCCCTAAAGTGCACACATATATTCACACATGATATTTTTATTCTGTAAAGACTCCACTAAAGTTTTAAGGATATTAAGTATTTGCATAAACCAATTTTAAATGAAATATTAGACATCCTATTATTTAAAATCTTTTTTTTACCATATTGCTGAATCACTCTTGCTCTTGTCTATCCTCTTTTTTTCTTTCCCTCCCTTTAAAGGACAACCACAGAATTCCCTTCTGGGAGAATATATGTTTGTATATTGTTTATTAAAAAATGAAAATATGATAGAAGAATGCCTACCAATTTGTTACAGAATTTACATCAGACAATGTAATCAAATATGAGGATGGAATACACTTTCAAATTGGACATTTTGGTGTTTTTAAATTTTATAAGCATATATCACAGGACAAAAATGTTCAGTGCCCTAGTTTCACCATTTTGTCCCTCAAGGAAACACTGAGGAGAATTTTGTAACTTCCTCTTTTTCTCCTTAGTTAAAAGCCTAAAGAGGAAAGAGTCATTTTCTTGCTAGAGAAAGGCTATGTCAACCTACATAGTTCAGGAAGGGAGAAAAAGGGTCGACAGAGGGAGAGAAAAGCTATGAAGTACTGGAGACATTTGTCAGCCTCTGTAAATGTGGATGGGGCAGAAAAATAATTGTGTTCATATTCTTTTCATGAATTTTAAGATATGCAAATTAAGGTTCTGAACTGTTAAAATTTACTTTGTGTGTTGCTGAACTGTTTCTTTGACCCTGACACCACTGAATCTGAATTACATGGTTCTAGTCTTTAACTAGGTGATAAAAGTATTAATTTAGAAATTTGAATGACTGGGAAATAAGGAGACAATAAGAGAAATAAGTTAATTATATGTCATACCTCTTGTGTATCCAATATATATTGTTTCATTCCTGCCTATGTTCCAATTATGATTAGTTAATAAAAGTTACATTAGCGTTGTTCTTTTTTCCTGATACAATATTTAAGTTAAATTCGTTTTCTTCCTCTATCCTTTTCTTATTTCTTGAAATGTAAATTAGTACAAATAACGCTTCAATACATTTTAGGTGTAATTAGTAACTGTCTGCCATTTCATTTCTTGCTAGGAGGTATTAGTAAAGTTATACTTTTATCATTTTTACATATTATTTGCATTGTTTCCTGAAATAGGAAAAGAGAAATTCAGCATACTTTATGTAAATACCTGAATTTACTGCTTAGAAAAACAAGCCTACATAAACTATGTCCTTCTTGCCCTCTTCATCTTCCTGTAATTTGCAATCAGCACTTCATGTTGGGTTTCACTTAACTTATTACAGTTTCTCCATATTGCCTTTTTCTTGTGACATCAACCATTAAATCAGAAAGATAAAATCTAAATATTCCTGACCATGCTAGACAATAGTATTTATCAAAGAGAGAACTTAAGAGATCATCTAATATAATAAAAGTGTTTTGCAGAGAAATTAATTCTAATGTTCCCAGGTACTGTAAATTTTATTTGAAATGTTTAATTAGATAAATAGTCAATCAGATATCTAGCTTTCAAAATACATGAAATGAATGGACAGGTACATAGTTTTTATGGTGAAGTATATAAACTATTATTTTTGATTTTTAAGAATTTTGTATCATGCTATAATGTTATCACATTTAACTTAATTGTTTTGCTTTAATCCTGTTGTTTTGTAGACTATTTTTCATTGTTATGACAGTTATGAAAATAGTTTAATTGCCTAAAAGCAATATATAGGACTGATTCAGCTAGGTTTTCCTGGCAAAAAAAAAAGCTTTTGCCAAAGCTTAATAGCTTAAAACTATAAATATGTTATTAAGCTCAAATTTGTACATTAGCCAGGCAGTTTTTCTACTTTGTGCTAACTGGCCCACCGCTGGGCGTTCCATGCAGTCTTCCCTCGTGTAAAAAGTTTGTACCAACTTGATCACGTTGACAAAAAGTTTCCAGCAGCAACAGAAGACAACCCCAGTGTACAAATGCTTCTTAAGCCTCTGTTTGTCAGAGTATGTTTATACCTCACTCTCCAACAGAAGGCACAAGACTGAGCCAAGTTCAAGGGGGGAGACATTAACTCTATGTCCTGCCAGTAGAACAATAAAGTTAACTTTACAAAGGGCATACACCAATGGGAATAATTTGGGGCTACTTTGCAAGATACCCAAAAGGCTATCATTATTTCTAGTTCTAATAATTTTATAGCATGTTTTTATTTTGTAGTTTACCAGTAACTCTTTCTATGAAAGAATGAGTTAGGTACTTATGCATTTGTTTAGAAAGTGAGCATTTTAAATTAAACTTAATAAATTGCATTTTTTTCAGTTAAAATCAGATAATGGTTCCTAGATGTTTTGGCTATTGGTGGAACTTTCAATGGCATTCAAAAAGTGGAAAACTTGTTTATCAAGTTGTTTTCAAACTCTTGGTTTTAGGACATGGAATCTTCCCCACTGTTTTTAAACAAGCAATATAAATATTAGAAATGTTGGTTGTTGTGATCACATCAACAAATGTAATTTATGTGGCAATTCTGTGGTTTATATGGCATTTAGCCTGCTAATTGTTACTCATCTTTTTGAATTTATATGATTCTGTTGATCTTATGATAGTAATATTGGTAGATTAGTTGTTGACATTGGTTTGCCTATGAAGATTCATAGCTTGGCTTTATGTTATATTAAAAAAAAAAACACCAGCAAAGAGAAGATATTTGTCGGCCTGTTTTATCCAGAACCCTTACGTGATAAAGCACTTAACCTGTGACCCTCATTATAATGCCTACTGTTTGCTGCTTGTCTCAATATTTGGTATAAGGAATATTGCAGGTTTTGATGAATCACCACAGTTTGTCTTCCCTAAATTGTCATTACTTGATACTTTCACTAAAGCTATAAACCTATGAAACTGATTATCTCACATTTCTATATCAATGTGTTAACCACTACAATATAACCAAGTTATATGCATAGTTCAGTGTGACATAGGTGTTGTATTCTGGAATTATAACTGAATGGCTAAATTTTCCATCCTTTAAGTTTTGAAGTCTAATTGACATACAGCATTATATTAGTCTCAAGTGTACAACATAATGATTAGACATTTGTATATACTGTGTGAATGATCGCCACATTAAGTCTATTTACCATCTTTCACATACAAAGCTTAGAACATTGTTTTTCTTGTGATATGAAATTTTAAGATTTACTTTCTTAGCAACTTCAAAATTTACAATACAGTATCATTGACTATAGTTTTTATATACTAAGAATAAACTATCAGTAACTAAGAAAACAATCAATCCCCTTTCCAATTGCATCAGAAAGAAAAAAAATACCTAGAAATAAATTTAACCAAGGAGGTGAAGGACCTGCACACTGAAAATCATAAGACACTAATGAATGAAATTGAAGATGACACAAATAAATGGAAAGATATTCCATGCCCATGGACTGGAAGAATTAATACTGTTAAGTGTCCATATTAAATCTCAAAGCAATCTATAGACTCAATGCAATTCCTATCAAAATTCAATGGCATTTTTCACAGAAATAGGAATACAGTTTTCATTTTACATAAAATAGCCTTAAAGTTTAAACTTGTAGCCATAGAGTACATTATTAAATGTTTTAGTTACTTTTTTTGGCAAAGAAATAAATCCCAAGAAAGATCATGTATTACCATAGCAATGGGATATAGAGATACATAATTATGAGATAGATGCATGTTATTTTTTTCTGATATAAAAATACCCTCATTAATTTCATTTGAAGATGATATTGTGGCATCATTTGCAGATTAACTTATTATTTTATTATCCTTTTTTCCACAAATGTAAAACCATGTTAAGCCATAGTGGACTATATGAACTGCCATTTTCATTATAGCATTTCAGGGAAATACTAAGAATAAGTTAGGAGGAGAATAAGAGACAACTGAAGTGGAAATGAGGTTTTGTTATCTTGAAAATGTATTTATTTTATAAAAATCTTTAGCCAACTGAAGGAATACTTTCTATCAAACCTATGGAGCTATAACACAACTCCAATTTATTATTCCAGTCATAAAAAACTGAAGTCTCTAAATTATTGTAATTACTAAAAAAGAGTTGAATCAATAGAATAATGAAATGAACATGAAGCAATAGTTTTCATTTTTAGAATACAAAATATTGTATTGATTTGTATTTTGCTACTTAATGTAATTGGTTATCCATTATTTCCACTGACAGTCAAGAAGACTGTTGTTTCAGGATGGCATTGTTGATGTGTTATGCTCCACTGATAACTTTTCAGTCGTTCAGTTGTAACAAAAATATATGTTTGGAGCACATAATTTTAGTTTGCCACTCCAAGAATCCACTAACTTACTCATTGAAGCTATGTTTGGTTTCCTATACAAGTATATAGAATTTATCATCAGTGGACTTGTAGTCTCTGAACATCGAGATATTGAGTGTGTGTGTGTGCGTATGTGTGTGTAATAACAGTCTTAAATAAATCCATGTCCTTTGTAATATTTAGCATTTCTCATCTTGCTATTTCACTTTTTTTGCAGGAAAAGTGAAAAGTTATATTTTATTTTTTAACTCCACCTTCTCTATTTATGTTATTCCTCTCATATATGTTATAACTAGGGTTAACTAATTTCACTTATATAATGCTTCTTATGATGGCTTTGCTTTTTCACTAATTTGAGAAGACATTAAGATATATTATTCCTTATGGAAACTGGTTCCAAAGTGTTTAGAGATTTAAATAGGTTTGTTTTACTTTGTATTTAAGATATTTTCATTTCCCAAATCATCTCAGACAAACTGGCCATTGAATACCTCATAGGATTAAGGCCTATAATGTGGGTCTTGTAAGATGAGGGGTAGAAGGGGTATGTTACACACAGGGAGAGCTTGAGCAAGTGGCCAAGAAAGTACAAACCGGCCTGAAACTGGAAAGAAAGTTTGGGTTCATGTGAGTTGTCTCTATGAACTTGATCAAGAATTTAGATTTTATTCACTGAAAAATAGCCTTTTCAAGCATTTAAGTCTAAGTCACTAGTTTTATTTAGGAATAGGATTCTGGTAGTTATATAGAGTGAATTTGAGGCAGGGCAAGAAATATTAAAGTCAGTGTTTCATAGCATCCTTTCTTAAATTGAACTATTGTTTATGTACAATCTTCTACTGGTTTCAAACACACAACACAGTCAGAGGCTCAACAGTTACCCATATTATTAAACCCTCACCCCCACTACTGTGGTTACCGTCAACATAGAAAGATGTTACAGAATCATTGACTGTATTCTCTATGCTGTACTACCATCCCCGTGACCAGTTTATATTATGATTGAGAATTTTGTGCTCCTTTATCCCCCTCACCCTCCCATCCCCCCACGCCAGCCCCTCCCCCGTGGTAACACCCATCACTTCTCAGGTCTGTGAGTCTACCACTGTTCTGTTCATTTGGAGCATTCTTTACAAAAAAGTAGCATTATTTTGGGGCAGGTGAAGCTTGAGTTCCCAGAGAGACATCTTGTTAGAAAAATTCAATAGGCCTTTGGAAATGACGAGCTCAGTAAAGCAGCTGGAGACACATCTGCAGGAGGCAACCCATGGCGTGATGAGCACCGCTCTCTTGGGGAGTGGTGGCCGAGTGACGCTGGAGAGACCCAGCAAATGCCAGGCATAGGTCAAAGCTTGGGGAAAGATGTTTTCGTGGGAGGAGAAAGATGTCCCTATGGAACCGTGGTTAGAGACATAGGAAAATTAAGGTTTTAAACAAACAAAAAGTATAAAATATATCAGACTATGTATATAGTAGAGGTGTCTCTGAAAAAAATACCAGGCGGGTAAAATATACCTGTTATGATAAATAGGAAATCCATACACCTACTGGGTGAGTCATGATCACAATATGACTGATCAAGTCAAAGAAAAATTTTAAATACCCAAGTGCCAGCATTTTCGCAGAAGTATTTCAATTTCATGTCATGAGATGTTATTTTTCTTGTAGGATAAATTATATGAAAATGTTTTCTAACTTTTAAAAGCTATATTTAACTTCAAAAAGTTTAAAATAGTATTAAGATCATGTAATAGAGTTTATCCTCTCTCCATTTGATCCAGTCAGAGTGATGCATGTGCCTTAAAGTTGTAACCTTAGAGAAAAGAAGACACTTTGAGCCGTATCTTCCCTTTCAGTGCACCCTTGATGCTTTGTGCATGAGTGTGTATATACTCTGAAAAGTCAGCCTTTGTAAATCAGTGACTTCTTTTCATTAGTGCTTATAAAGGTGTTGACGGATACTTCTATACAACTTGGAGGGAAACATCAGTGAGCTCTAAATGAAATTTGAAAGGAGGATTTTAAAAACATTCAAATAGCTACAAAATTATTTTCATCTTAAAATACTTGCTTGGTTCTTTGAGTTTAAAAATCTGTTTTCTAAAGGAGAAAGATGAACAATAAAATGACATATACCTTAAAACTGTGTGTGAAGTACAATGCAATAATTAAGATTAAAATCAGTTACAAAAGTTTTCCCAAAACTTTCAAGTTATCCAGTTTTATATTTTTTCTTCCTACACATTTAGACAAATGGGTTTGGGGGCAGAGTAATACACTGAAAGGATAGAGGTTTCCAATAAAATAAACTAATGCCAAGAAAAATTATTCTCATTTTAGAGGAGCTTAAGTTGAAACACTGAGAAATAATATCTCTCACTCTAGATTCCATATTATATGTATTTACAAAGTCTGTATATTATCCCTCTGGTATGAAATTTGATGTGGTATAGTCTATAAATTATCAAAATAATATAATAAATTTCAACACACTTTCAAGCCCCATGGACTTCAGTAGTTAATTGACCTTATTCAGTTTGCATTAACTAGTCTGAGGATTTTATATAGACTGCAGAATTATTAAAACATATTATTTTATATTTATAAAATTGGCCATTCTTTATACTACTTAGAAATAATTGGCATGCTTATATCAAAACTAACACATTGCTTTTGGGATTAAAAGTCCAAGTTACTAATGAAGATTCCATGTAAAGTGAAATGTTAATGTGGAATCACTGGTTGTCTATAGGTAGGTATGAGATATTTAATTTTAACCCCAAAATTTCATTTCATTACATTCAAAGATTTGTCTCTGTGAAGACGGAATTATCTTTGTGTTCTAGAATCCTAATCTATGTGACTATGAAGATGCAAAGACAAAAAATAAAAACAGAAATTTTTTTTGCTTTGTGTGGCAGGGTCAGATGCAAAATTCACATGAATCACATTCATTGTCCATGGAAATTTTCCTTCATTTTCATCAATTATGTGTAGTGAAATTATGCTTTGTCCTATATAGCCTTTTGATCTTCATTTTCTTAAAATGTTCTTCTTCAGACTCTGTTTAAACTTAGAAGAACATTTTTCGTGCTTTTTACATTATTTCTGAAAGGATTAGTAGGCCAGTAGTAAATCATGTTTACTTTTTTTCTAGGGACATGAGAATGACTGTTTTATTCATGCCCTAAAACCTAAAGAATCATGAAAAAACTTTTGAAGTTCTTTTGGATCTTACATGTTAATACATTCTAATAAATTTGTGCCTGGGTCCTAATGCTGGAAATAATAGCAATGGCAAAATCCTAATAATGACTTCTAAGATTTATTTGGTAATTGCTGTGTATAATATAACATAATACATACATTTGAAAACTGTTTCATATAATTTGTAAATTGAGGCTTGAAACAAGAAACTTGTCTAAAGCCACAAACCAAGTAAGTGGAAGAGCCAGGATTTGATCAGGTAGACAGAGGTCTAATGGCCTCCAGTGACATATTACAGATCAGTTTGTTACATTGTTGTAGTTATGACGTATGAACCCACAATGTTTTAGGAGCAAACACACATAAAGTGTCCTTCTCTTCTATCAACAAAAGCATGTCTTCTCGCTAGCTATCTCGCTTATCTTCAGCTTTCGCCGAGTTCCTTGTTGAGCCCTAGTCTCTTGAATCAATGCCTTTGCATCTGTTGCTTCTTTTTCCCTGATGCTCTTAAATTTCACCTGACTGATCATTATTTGTTGTATCACTAATTAGTTCAGAAGCTATTTCCTTCAGCAGACCTGACCTAGCTGCTTACCACACCCATAGTCATGGGGTGCCAGCCTGTCTGTCCCCTGTAGATGCGTGCAAATCTTTATGACATTTTTGTGTTATGTGTGAGAATTGTTTGCTCATTTTCCCATTTCCTGAGTAGGAAAATTAAAGGAAAATACATCATCTCTTTTATTTATCTTTTACACTTGAGGAATTTTTGTAAAATTAATACATTAGTTAATGGTGCTTCACAAAATAAAACATGAAATTGGGAAGTCTCTCCATCACTAAGTCAAAGTCCTGTAGCATAATAACCTCCTTTTACTTATTGAATTGCCCATGAAAATGATACATTCTCTCTTAAGATAATGGAAAGAATATTAGTAAAGCTTAATATTATCTCTTTTCTTCTGCTTGAATATAATAAGTTGTTGGAGCCTTTATACAGAAAATGAGAGCCTAGATTACACAATAAAATTACTATTCTTGGTATGTGAGGAAAGCCCAGCAAAAATAGGGCTGACTCAGCTTTTTCTTAGGCAAATTCCTGTTATATAAATAATTCTCATGTAGCCAAGTTTCTTTGAATCTTATAGAGAGGGAATTGGGGAAACAGATTGAGCCATCTTGTAACTTCACAGAAAGGGCAATATCGCAAATTTATCTATGTTAGAGACATGTTGAGTATCAAAAACTATTTTCTGAACCAGGACAAAAACTTTTTGTTTAGTTTTTGTATATCCTACAATTTAATAGATATTTTAATCTTATTTATTAGCAAATCAACTAATACCTCAAATAGTGAAAACTATCTTGAAAAAGATGACCCAGTTTGAATGACTCACATTTACAATTTCACATTTTACTGCAAAGCTACAGTAACCAAGGGTACAGTACTGGCACAGAAAGACACATAGATCAATGGAACTGAATTGAAAGTCCAGAGCTAAACCTGTAAAGCTGTGATCAATTAAATTTTGACACAAATGCCAAGACCATTCACTGGAGTAAGAATAGTCTTTCAACAAAAAGGTGTTGGAATAACTGGATATCCACATGCAAACAGATTAACTTGGACCCTTACCCGTACCGTATACAAAGCTTAACTCATAAAGGAACAGAAACCTAAATACAAGAGCTAAAACTATAAAATTATTAGAAGAAAACATAGATGTAAATCGTCATGACCTTGGATTTGGTAGTGGTTTCTTATTATGACATTTAAAGAAAAAGCAACAAAAGAAAAAATAGATAAATTAGATTTCATCAAAATTTTTACAAATGGTATATCAAAGGACACTACTAAAAATTAATAAAAATTCCATACTAAAGGACAAATATTTGTAAATCATATATCTGGTAAGTTTCTGGTATCAAGAATACATAAAGAATCCCTACAATTTAACAACAAAAATTCAGCAATCCATATAAAAAATGAGCAAAGGACATGAATGGACATTTCTCCAAAGAAGATACATGAATTAATAATCACATGTAAAGATGCTCAATATTATTAGCCATCAGGGAAATGTGAAACAAAACTATAGTGTGATATCATTTCATATTTCACATAGCCCCAGAATAGCTATAATCAAGAAACAGATGCCAAAAGCAAGTTTTGGTGAGATTGTAGAGAAATGGAACACTTACATTGCTGATGGGAATATGACATGATATAAACACTGTGGAAAAGAGTGTGGCAGTTCCTCAAAAAGTTAAAAAGAGTCAGAATATGACCCAGCGAGTGATTCCACTCCCAGGTATATGCCTAAGGAGTTGAAAGCAGTCACTCAACAAAAACTTGCACATGAATGATCATACTAACACTATTGATAATTACCAAAATGTGGAAACAACCCAAATGTCCATAAGTGCATGAGTGGATAAAATATGCTAAATACATACAATGGGTTGGATTCCATCTGTAATAAGGAATAAAAGTTATACATGCTAGAGTGGGTAACCTTGAAAATATTATGCTAAAAGTGGAAGAAGCTAGACACAAAATGTCATATATTGTATGATTCCATTTGTATGTCATATTCAAAATAGGCATATCCATAGAGACTTAAAGCAAATCAGAGGTTACCAGGGCCGGGGGTAGGGAGAAACAGGAGTGACTTATTTAAATAGTACAGGATTTCCTTTTTAGAGTGATGAGAAAATTCTGGAACTGGATAATGATGGTTGCACACATTGTTGATGTACTAAATGGCACTTAAATGTACATTTAAAAAATTGTAAGAGGGTAAATTTTAAGTGTATTTTACCACAATAAATATGTCAGCCAATATAGAGCTACTTTGAGTTTATAATTAAATTTAATAATACATTCCAGATAAAAGAAAGCATTCCACACTCACATAATGAGAGGAAAAGGATTTTCACACACATATACACAGAAAGATCCTGCAGCTTCAATTTGTCAACCACATTCTTAGGCCAAAAATACACAAATTCACAGAAACTCATAGAACTTATCTCAAAGAGTTGTTCTGCTTTCCAATGGGAATATAAATTTTCTTCTCACAAATAGCAGAACAAACAACAAAAACTAACAAAATAGACTTCCAGTTACCATTCACCAAAGAGAATAAATCCCATCATCCCTTTAAAAGACATCACCAAATTCTCAGACCATGAAAAGACCAGATTCCCAATCCCTGCAAAGAAAGAGATGGCAAAGGACAGCTGTAGTGTTAGGAGGAATCGCCTCACAAACCCAACAGACCTGCTGGAATAAAATGGGCTCTCAGGCACTGTCGCCTAATGGGCTCAAATAGCTGAATCTAATTGAGAATACTGGTAGAACCTACAAAAAATTTCAAAGTATAAAACACTTAAAAACATGACTCATGCAAATATAAAAATAAACATGTCAAAGATGTATTATCTCATTAGTACTATGACCATTTAGGTCACAATGCTAGTTCAAAGAGCATTTTGTAAAACAGGCTTTTTAATAATGCACGAAGAAAAATATTTTGAAATAACTTTGCTGAGTTAGAGACCAAACTCATTAACATCTTACAGAGCAATAAAACTGTAACCTTTTGAGCTATTTTATTCTACTGGGCAGAGATCTACAATTTCATATGTATCTTCACAGACTCTTAAGCCCTTAATTACTAGTAAATAGCAAAGTCAAATAGAGGTAAATTCCCCTAGATAATTAAATAATGTTGGGTTAAGCCTGTCACATAAGCCTGACACTATGACGTTGAAAGGACCTGATGCCTATGTTTTGCCTTATTGCCCAGTTTAAATATTTTTAAACACTATATATCTGCAAACACACTGAAAAACATTAAGTATTAAAAAATAAAGACAGTTGGCAAATGGGAAATAATTTGCAACAACTAAAAAAAATCTTATATACTTTCCAAAGAATTTATGTGCTTTTTGTCTAAAAAAGTTTGCATACTTCATAAGTAACAACTATGTATTTGAAAGAAAGCATAAATATTCTATTAGAGGAATTGAAAAATTTACAAAGAAATCATAGGTCTAACAAGAACTTCTGCAACTGTGTATATATGCCTTTGATCTGTTTTCCTCTCAAGATTTGTCAACTGTGTGTTTGACAAGTGAAAAACCTGTAATCAGTTGAAATTTTTGGTTATAAACATATTATAATAGGAATTGTTTCACAAGCAGTATTAAAGTATATAAAGCAGTATTAAAAATGAGCAAACAAGTGTTCGGTATCTACTTTAATAAATCTTTTTTGCCAGTGATAGTAAACTGATACTATTCTCAAAAAAAATGTTAATAAAACCATGGCTAATACATACAAGGAAAAAACTAAATTCAGTAGTAATCAAGAAAATACATATTTTAAAACTATAATTATAATAAATTGGTTTACTTTTAAAATGAAATATTTAAGTGATAGCTTCGTAATTGTCGTGATTCCGGTGCTCACGAAGTGCTAATGGGAATATAAATGCTTCAGGATTTCTGGGAGCAAGTCTGTCTATGCTTTAACAGCTTTAAAAATGTTCCAAGACTGCATTTAGTCCTGGAAATATATTCTGAGTACAGTGAATAATTATTATACTATGCAAAATTTGAAAATAAATTACAATAATATAATATTAGTGCTTCCATTAAAGATGAAGTGGTGAAATAATTTCTAATAGTGTGGGACACCAATCATGATACACCAAGTAGAAATACTCTGTAATGCCAGGTGTGATGTCAGTAGATATACAGTACGACTGACAGGTAAACTTGGGTACACGTCTAAATATCAACACACTTTAGATGAGGGCGATCAAACAAGGAAACCTCTTTCCTGATTATCCATCACTCTGCACAGGTTTGCTAGTTATAACTGTTATTGGACATCAGAAAATGATGAATTCCTTTGTAACTAACCTTGTTGCATCAAACTTCATGAAAGAGGCTATTTTATTTAGGTTCTGGCCAGATGGGTAAAATTGTAATAGATAGATAAGTGAGTAGGACAGTATGCAAGGGATAAGGCAATTTCTGGGAATTACTAGGGCATTTTGGTATCCTGTAGAGAGAACATCATGCAAGGAAGTAGAGTGCCCATTATAGAAAATTAAACACTTACATAGAAGCTTTAACACAGGAGGTCCATTTGAGGCCTCTAGAAAAAAAGCCCAAAATACACTAACTCCATTAGCACAAAACAAAACCTCAAATGCTAAATAAATTAATTAATAAATATTTCTATTACTGATAATTTATCCTCACAATCTTCCTTTTCAATAAAGTAATAAATTATCTTTGCAAAAACAAATTTAAAAAATCATGTTTTTCCTACAGGCAGTATTTTAATCTTTGCATCTTCCTTAATTTACAGGGGTTACATCCTAATAAACCCATCATAAATTGAAAATATGATAAGTCAAAAATGCATTTAATATGCATTACCTACCAAACATCCCAACTTAGCCTAGCTTACCTTACATGTATTCAGAACAATTCCATTAGCCTGTGGTTGGGCAAAGTCATCTAACACAAAACCTATTTTAAAATGAAGTGTTGGGTATCCGTGCAATCTATTGAATACTGTGCAGGAAGTGAAAACAGAATGGTTGTCAGGGCGCAAGGGTTGTAAATGCATCGGTATTTGTTTACCCTGTGACCGCATGGCCGCTGCTGCCCGCATCACCAGGGAACCAGGTCCTAGCACGTATCATTAGCCCGGGGAGAGATCAAAATGCAAAATTTTATGCATAGTTTCTACTGAATGTGTATCACTTTCACATCTTTGTAAAGTTGAAAACTTGTAAGCTGAACCATCCTCAGTAGGGTGCTGTATCTGGCTGTGGAAAGACAGTCTCCCTTTTTACATAAAATTATCAACAATGCTAGGAGTTCTTACCTGTACCTAATATAAACCCCTGAAGGTTGCAGCGTGAGCCTCTTTCCGATCTCTAGCTAGAGACCTACATTGGTAGAGAACCTGTGCATCAGCCCGTCACCCCTCTAGAGCCCTTAAATGCAGAGGCACAGACACCACCTTCCAGTGTGGTGGGACAGTCAGGCTTCGTCTACTTTTTTTTTCCCTAATAATCAGTTTCTCTAGTTTTCTCTTCAATGGCAAGAATCATTTCTCTTTCTTCTTAATACACCTTAATGTCAAGCCCTGTATGTGGATGTGGATGTTTTCCATAAGTATGGTGAGTCTATGAAATGTGGCCTAAGAAACTCAGAGTTTAATCTTCTGTCCAATGTTCCTGAGAGGTGGTGGAGCCCAAATTTGCACTGTCACAGAGCAGCCTTTATTCTAAGGCAACCTTCCCAGAGCCTTTCTGGGTAATTTTTCTGTTATTACAGCTTCCTCATATAACTTAAGTGCCTGAGTTTTCCTCTCAAAAGTTCAACAGAATAGATCTAATTTATATTCCACATCAACATTCTGACTGTAATAATTTTAGGCTAAATTTACCCACTTCATTAAATTATTCTCCATTTGACAAGTTTGTTTTTAACATATCTGGGCTAACTTCATTCTGTAGGAGAAACCTAAACAATTTTCCAGCTAGACTCAGTACTTCAGATTTTGTAATACTGATACGGCCACAGATAGAACATGGCCTCTATTTCCAAACAATATATTTATGTTAATGCAGTTATTATTGTTTTATTTTTTGACACAACAATCTTGGTTCATTTTTACTTGCAGACAATTACGCACTCAGATCTTTGCATCAGTGCTGATAATCAGTCTTTCCCATTTGCTATACATATTTTTTATCACTGGGATGCATCGCTTTATTTATATTTTTATTTAGTTTTCAAAATGCAACTCTTTTTGTTATACCTTGAGAAACCCCACCCTTAAAGTTGACATTAAAGTTATTGTATGAATATTAAATATAGTCTCTAAAATACAGTGAACTCACTTTGCTATTATTGGCTCAGACCTCACTATCATGCAAACACTGTCATGCTACTCAAGCATCTGGCAGATATTATCATGCATTTGTAGCATTCCTTTGTTCTAGTAAAAAAATTAAAAAATGTGGTGATGTTCAACATCTTCTTTTAAAGAACAGGGTGGATTAATTAAATGAACAAACAAAACATTCAAAGACAGAAGAGCTTTAGAAGAACCAAGGACTAAGTGAATTAGAGCTCTACACAAGGGAAGGCTGTAAGAGGTAGACTGATGGTCCCAAGCCTTTTTCTTCCTTGGAGATACTGAAAATTCTGGGCATGAACTAAGGATTTGGCTTCTCCCACACAGATGGGCTTTACCTGAAGAACAGTCAGCCACTGAGGTTTTGTTTGTGTCACGGGTCTGACATGAATGGATGGGAATATATTGATTCCAAATGGAGGACAGTATCTCCTTGCAGGAGATCGGCAGATTTCTAGAAAGCTAGGTTGGGAAGGCTCAGATGTTAGGATGAGTGCATCTGAAAGATGGAGGAAATGCTCCAGTCCTTTCTGGGCAGTTAGAATACCACATTTCCTATAGAAGGTGGTGGCCAATCATAAGCACACAGGTTGTTTCCTCCTTAAAACAACTGGTGGGTTTTCCATCTTGGAGGGTACAAAATAAGGCCAGGCTCAGAAGCCACCAAAGGGAAGAGTGGAATGTCATATATACTTTCTGTGGAAGAACAAGAGATTTATCAAGCTCTCAATAAAAAGCCTAAGAGGTCCATGACCAAGAAAGTGACATAAGCCAGGGAGACTTGAGGTGTAGGAAGCCTGAAGCCCAGCCCTGGCCCAAATCAACCTCTTAAAGAAGTAAGTCTCTCACTCCATCTGTCTAATATAAAAAAGGGAAAAATCTTTTCGGGTGCAAGATATCATCTGGAGGTACCTTTCCTATACCTTGTATAGAATGCACAGCATAGAATTAAATATTGCTGGACATGCAAAGAGGCAGGAATAACAAAAAAATAGAGAGAAAAATAGCAGGATAAGACATATAGATGATTTCAGCATAAGAATAAGCAGAAAAGGTTATTAATATAATTATGAATGTTAGATCAATTAAAAATAATGGAGAAGATGCATACACAAATTTCAGTAGAAAATTAGCACCAAATGTACATTGAAAATTCAGAAGGAAAAAATTTTAATATTCAAAATTATGAAAAAGCATTATTTTGGTTTGAATAGCAAAATTGAAACAGTAATTGCTAGGGTCAATCTTATTGAGATTGAAAATCAAAGAGTATGGGATAAATTGAAATCAAGTAGTAAGAATACAGGTTTAAATTCAACTATATCAATACCAAGGTTAAATTTAAATGGGATGAATTCCAAGTGGAAGACAGAAACTGTCAGAATGAAGAGAAACCCAACTGTTTACAGGATAAATACTTTATATCTAAGGATGTGGAAAATTTGAAAGCAACAAGAGGGAAAAGATATGTACATAATAACTAGAAACAGTATGTCTGTATTAAAATCAGATGAAGTCTACTTTAACATAAGAATAATATCACAAGAAATAAGGCAGGGCATGTCTTAATGATAAAATGGTCAACTCAAGAGGAAGATACAACAATCCTTAATTTATATATGTCTAATAATGCTTCAATTGTGTAAAGCAGAAGTTGAAAGAAAGAAAAAGAAAACATCCAACAAGCAACAAAATAAGTTATAAACAATAAAAAGTTCTATTAAAGTCTTTGATCATTTTGGAATATGACCTGTAGTTTAACTCAGGGCCTGCCACCTGTTTTTGCGTGTAAGGCTGGAGGGGCACAGCTGCACCCATGCGTTTAGCATTCCTGTGGCTTCTTCTGTGCTCCTGCGGTAGAGCCAAGTAGCGACAGAGACCGCGGCCAACGGATCCTGAACGTTTACTGTCTGGCCCTTTCAAATGAAGTTTGTGATCTTTGTGTTAGATAAATCGTATCTAAGCAATGTTAAAAATTCTGAATTTGGTGACTATATAATAATTATGTGAGAGAATGCTGTTGTTTTAAATACACACTCAAGTATTTAACACAAAGCTGGTTTATAAAAATTGAGTGTATGTGTGTGTGTGTGTGTGTAAGGCACAGCAGGAGTGATCAAGAGATGGTAAGTGGCATAAATGAGGACAGAAAGGGAATGGAATTGATGACAGAATTCTAAAAAATATATGGACTTTTAGGAGAAGGAGAAATGATAATCTAAATGTGGAGTGAAGATATGTAACATACCTTCTGACTGAAAATTAGAGAGGCATGCAGGGGTATTGGTTCCTTAGGGGCTAATCAGAATTCCATTAAGGCAAACAAGGAGAAAAATACTCTGAATAGAATTCAGGGCATACGAGAGTTCTTTAATCCTTGATGTAGTTGATACACAATAAACATCTACTGAATTTTTTGTTTTGGTAGTATGGAAGGAATAAAAGAAAGGCTAAATTTACTCCCTCTAACCAGAGCCAACATGGCTTGAAGGCTGGCTTGATACAGACTAAGGTAAATACATCTAATAATGTCTAGTGTTTACAGGTGGATATGGATGACGTTCAGAAATACAAAACAGAGTGCATAGAAAATACATTCGTTTTAGGACACATTCAATCTGAGATATGAATATCATTTTATGGTTCAGAGGACAGTCTTCTTTTATGTGTGTGTGTGTGTGTGTGTGTGTGTGTAAGATTCCCAGATACATACACATACTTCTTGAAAGTACTTTAATTTTTATTAAAGTGTAGTATCACGACCCTTCTATGTGTTTTGAATTGACACCAACATTCCTTGGTTCTCTCTCAGATTCTATATTTTCAATTTAAAGAGAGAGCCTTTTTAATGTGCATTTTCATTAAGAGAATTCATCATGGCTGTCTTGTTTCCATTCACCTAGTTTAGAGTTTATGGATCTCTAAGTGGTCTATAAATTTGAGTCCCCACTTTTAAAAATTCAGTTGAATTTTTTGGGTAGTGAAGCAATACTTTTCGTCTAATTCTCAATGATTTGTGATACAAACGGTCAAAAATCTACCTTAGTGAATAAAAATATTACATAAAATTAAAAATAACAAAACTTTATTATTAATAACAAAAAATTATTATTTAATAAAAATAATAACGGAGACTGGAACTAATAGTGGTAGGTTGCATATTAGATAGTTTATATAGTATGCATAAGATACTCTGATGTGTGGTCTGATGCATAAGAACTCATTAATAAATTCTTATTAATATTATATAAACTTATTTACTTATAATAACTAGTGAGGTATGTATGTCTGTACATATTATACTATGTAGAAAACTAAGTCTCATGGCATCTTTAAAAGCCTATCTAATGTGTATCTATTTTATCAAATGATAAAGCTAGGACTCTATCCCAAAAATATGACTTCAAGATCTTTTGTCCAATTAAAGAAAACCATATAAGGTCTCAAAATTTATAGTTATGGTAAAATACATAATAGCAGAGGAAAGAAAGCTTTGTCCCATCTGGGATAGCATCAATCTCATTTAAAGAGGGATATAATTATCAAAATATAAGGACTACTTTTATTCTGTGTTAGTTGATGTCATTGGCTTTCTTACATGCTTGCTCACTGTCTCATTTTCCCATTCCTGCCTCCATAGATATGACAACTGACCAAGCAAATCATCTCTGATATAAGCTTGGTAGGGAAGCGAAAACATTTGGATTAAGAGTACTGAAAGGAAGGTCAAATTAATAGCAACAAATGCCTAAGAATGGAATTTCTTTGTTAGATGTTCAAAGTCAATTTTGCGCAAATTTTATTTTCAACCCCAAAAGAATCAATGATAATAATCATCATTTGGTGGTGTTTTTCCTGATATTTAAGAAGACAATATATAAAATCTAAATGTCATTAAACCACCATCAGAGATTTGAGATTTGAGGGCTCAGGAATAGTGATACTAAAAGAAGTCAGAACAATATTTTTCTCAGAGTTATATTTTATATGAATATAGTATTAATGATGAAATTGAAGTTAGTGTACTTCCTTAGAAAATGTAGTGATAGCAATATTCCTTACTTTTAAAGAGAAGACTTTAGTAGTGTTAGATAAAAGAATAAAATCTTATCTTGAGGTCACAGAAACATTTAATCATCCTGAGTCTCCCTTACTGGGCTATAAAATATATTGAACTAACCAGATTTATATTCCTATTTTTGGAAGTGTGATTGCTAATACAAGGCTCTCCACCTCTTGTTATACCAGAACATGCAGACCGTTTGTTTGTATGGATTCATAAAGTCTTTAAAATAGAACAATCCTAGTTATCACCTGTGGCATTACATTATTATAACTGACTGTGTTGGAACATTGTGTATATGGTGTTTTCTCTGGTAGATTAGATTAGTTTCTTCCTAATTCAAGTTTAATCCCATTTGAACAAAATCTCAAATCATATGGCTCAGAAAGAAGTCCATATTTGACTTCCACAATTTCGATAGGCATCGAGAGAATGAAAAGGAACTGAGCAAAGCCCCAAAGCTGAATAACTTCATATTTGGATCCAGGTCATTTAGACCAAGATCAAAGATGTTATTTAATAGAGTGAGTTAAAGAATGAATTTTCCCAGGGGACCGATTGATATTTATTCTCTTTAGGTACTAATAACTTAGAAAAAAATGGATTATGACACATGAAAATTCAGATTAGAAAAAACAGAATTTTCTGAAATATCATGTTATTAAATATTACAATGAATGTTAATGAGGCTGTGAGTTTCCCTTGCAGTTACTAAGATGAACCAGAAAGTGTGTCAATAATGTAGGACTCATCTGTGATACATTTTAAAGGATACAACATGCCCAAATCTACTTTTCTTCTTTCATCTCTATTTCTTTCTTTTCATCTCTTATCTTTTTCTTTCTTTTATACTCTATAAACAGATCCTTGAATTTGTATTTTCAGAAATGAATTGAGTAGCTATGATTTGACTCTCAGAAGCTAGGAATACATTGTATTACTGCTTAATTAGTGGTAACTTTTATATAAGCACCTCTTCAGGTTAACACCTCAGAATACTGAAAATTTCATAGTTCTGTTGTTGGGCAGTTGCATCTGGGGAGGTCTCTCTCTGTGCACTAGGTGAAATCTCAGCCAGGATGGGGGAGAGTTCTTGACTCTGATCAAGAATTCTCGACCAGGTTGGACTAGTGTGGGTAAGGAAGGAATTCATTAAAGTGAGAGTAGAAGCAAACTGACTTCCTTGCAGTAGAGAGCAAGGAAGAGAAGAGGGAGGAAAGGGAAGTTCATTGAACTCCTGCTTGGCATAGAGCAAATCCCTTGCCAACTGCTAAAGCCAGGGTCACCTGGCATCCAGTCTGCATGGCATGGGAACAAAGCCCCCAACCACCCTGGATTTGGGGGAGCTGAGGAGCACTGGATGGAGTGAGTCTATGTTCTGAGAACTTCCACTTCCCTACTGGTCTGAAATAAAACAGGAGAGAGAAAAGGATTGTGTTAAGACTAGAAAGCTGAATGAAATAGCAAAGTGACAAAGATGTTTAACACCAGAGGTGGAGGGCAGAGAGTTCTTGTCTTTATCATGGAAGAGTTCAGAGACAGGTGCAGTCAGCTTATGTAATGAGAAAGTTTTTTTGATAAGACAGTACACACTCAGATGGGAGTGCAGGCAACCTCAGAGAGGAGGTGTGCTTAAAGGTTTAGGGTTTGAGATTTTTAGGGCCTTTTGGGTAGGAGTCAGCATAAGGCTAGGGGTCAGCCTGAGGCATGATGTATACAAGTGATTCATAATTCCTTTGAAGTTTTGTCTTAAGAATAGCATGATTTAGGTGACTGTGTTGGTCCAGATCTCAGCATTCTTTATCAACGTAGGTTCATATACACTCGGGAGGTCTCTCTCTTATCCCGGTTACAAAGTTACTTAATTGATTAAGGGCTGGAAGAAGAGAAAGAACAGCACACAGAATAAGTTAAAGAATAAATTGGGCCTATTTCTCAGGCTAAGTAGATTTTACAATGGCATGACCCTTGTCCCATTTCTCTGCCCTGTCTCAGTTCCATTAGTGACCCCTAATGTGACCTCATGAACATCACCACCCTTCCCAACCAAACATCACCAGGCAGGATGCGAGGTGGTTCACTTCAAATACTAGTTATTATTCTATCCCAAAAAGCAAATGCTTACAAATCACAACTGTTTGTTACTAAAAAAGGAAAATTTATTATTTTGACTAAAAAGTCACTAGTAGCAGGTGAATACATTAGGAAACATGGTGTCCTTTTGAAGTGGTTTGTCAGGTTAGCCTGGTCTGCTTTGCACCATTCGCCTTTTGTCATTACTGCCATGCAGTTAGTCTAAACCATCCACGCCTAGAGTCAGAAAGTTACCTCGGAGCCAGTGTTCTGAGGGTAAGACGGCATGCCTGCATATGATCTCTAACGCTAGTGACTAATTTTTCTTGTTTCTTTGTTCAAATCATTTCTAGAGTTTTTTGTAAAACTAGAAGCTGATCACTGGTTACTCTCAATTGGTAAACTAAAGATGATGAACATTTGAATCCTCAGATGCAAACAAACAAAAACAGTAACTAAACCAGTGATGTAAGGTAGTTATTGATCTCAGGCAACATTGCCTTTAGTATATTGGTGCCATGCAGAAGCATGAGATATAGGGGGCACAATGGGCTCTGTTTAATACTTCACCTTGACTCCATGCATTTGCCTTGCTTGCGGGCTGGACGGACGCCATCAACTGCTGGTGTTCGTCTCCAGTTGTGACACTGTCTCTACCCCTGCTGCTGCAACTGTTCCCACAAGAAAGCGTGAAACCCCATGCTTGACACTGGCTGAGAAAAGATTGCTGTGAGCTGAACCGACCAGTTTCCAAGGGAGTTCTCTGGCTTCCTTAACAGCTGCCTTAAGAAACCTGGTATCACAACCCAGGAGTGGAGAAGTTAAAATGTTGTAACAAAGCCTTGATCAGTAGGGACTGGGGAACTGGATGATTACTGCCTCCCAAAGATGATTGTCCTCAGATGTCACTATTCTTAAGGCCTCTCTGACAGTGGATGGATATCCATGGCCATCTGGGTAACTCCTCTCCCTAGGAATTGATGGAATTCCTTTAATAAAAATTCTAGTACATAAGGTTTTACCTAAGGCTTCGACTTCTAGGGAATTCAACCCAAGATGGGTAATTAAGATTAAATTATATATCCAGAACAAAAGTGGAGCAACACCTCCCTATTTATTTTTAAAGAGACATGTCCCCATTAAATGCCTAGACTGAGAACTAGGACCATTTCCTTAAAACAGCGTAAGAGTGTATATCAATAATACCTTAATAAAAAAATTGTATAAAAGATAAAAAGAATCAGCATGGAATTCTAGGAGTTTATGATAGCAATTGCCATGCTTTTGTGGGCTGAGAATTTAAAACTACCTTGTGGATTATTAAAGATATTTCTGAGGGGCTTTGGGCATATTTTGAAAACATCACGAAGTTCCACGTTGGGGTAGATCATAGTAGAACATCCAACCTCTTTATACAGATACCTTAGCAGAATGTTGCTACTGTTCATAACCTAAACATTTGGTCTGGTATTTAGAAGGGGGGTTAGCTTTATACCTGGAAAATTATACCTCTAGATACCTAGCTCATTGGCAGAAAACATGCTGCCTGGAAAAAAGTAAACTAGAGAATTCAGAAAGCTCTGAGAGTCTGCTATCGCTATTTCACAATCTTTCATCCTCTGTTAAGACGTAAAACTGATGTAAGTTGCCCAGTAACTTTGAGTAGTTGATCAGGCACATCTACACATACCTCCAACCAGATGTTGGCCTCTGTGAATGGGACCTTGGCCTGGGGCTGTCTTCCTCGGAAGCAGGCTGTCAGTAGGGACAAGGTGGCCTGTCGAGAGGCTCCAGGATCCTCAGGCATATAAGGAAACATTCCTAAACTACCCGTGGAGGAGTAGCATTCCATTGCCTAAAGAGTCCTGCAGGGGAGGGATCCCCAGCAGTTGGGGGATGTCTCCACTGAAACATGGAAACAAAAGTTCAAACAGATTAGGGACAGTTGCCCATAGGTACTGTGGGCATGAAGTGCTGACTTGAGCCCAGTTGCAGTATTAGTGAAGTAAGAATGGTCCTTTTCCTTTATTTCTTCCTCCACCTGTCACATGCTCTGTGGTGTGACAGGTTCTGAGGAGAAAGCATAGAAAGATGAATGGTCAAAAAGTGGAAAAAATATATTTCCCCTTAAGTGTGAAGGCAGAGCTGTTGAATAATACAACAGATTAAATACATTCCTTATTACAGAAAGTACTTTTAATTTCTGAGTGTACCCAGAAAGTTCACTGGGTTTTGACTAAACTTCATCCAAATGGGCAGGGAAGAAGTGGCCATACTGAGTGGGTTAGATTAGGCAATGGAGGAAAACCAAGTTGATAATTTCAGTCTGGGTTTACATTTGGTTTCCATGATGATCAGAAAGCTTATAGTTTAACTGAAATTTGACTTCAGTCAGGAGATTTAGCTATTAGCTCTGACCTAGGTAACTGTGGACATATGGTCACAGCACCCCCTGTTCTCTGTGTTCACATATGTATATTAAGGAGTTAAACTAATTGATCTCTGTAATGTCTCATATTCAATTCTAGAGCTCCAAGTTCAGACAAATAATATTCCTCTGATGTATTTCACTTGTCTACAACATAGTGATGAATGGAAAAGCCTGAAATAAGGATATAGGTCTGTCAAAATGCTAGGGAACAAATGAATTTGGGGCCATATTTTGTACTTTACACAAAACTCAGAGTGTTGTTATTGTTGTTATTGTAGTATTGCAGTTCATATAATGTCTGTCTTATTTGAACACCTGAGAAGCATGAATAAGAAAGTACAAACAGTGATTTTTGAGGGTAAAACAGAAAAGGAAGCATGAATACAAAAATATAAGCAGTGTATTTTTTTGTGAAAAAAGAGAAGGGACATATTTGATGATGAAGTAAATGTTTTAGGAAGTCTGAAAATAAACATCACTTAAAATACAATTGTATTTAGAGTACATTTTGCAGGAGATTGTTATATATAATAGCATGTTTGGAAACCTAAGAGAAACCTATATTAAATCTTAGTAACACTAGTAAAAAAAAATAACAGAGCAGTAATGCACAGAAGTTTTAGTTTTTTGTAACTTATACTTGTCCTCTAAAATCAATTTCTGTTTGGTTTATTCAAATGTTTCTAGTTAAACATCAGAAAGTGAAACAAATGGCTTCTGAATAACTTAGTAAGATGAAATAGTTATATAAGCCAACTATTTCCTTCTTGTGCACAATTAATCATAAACTTTAAGGATGCTAAGAGATAGTAAGGTGTTGCTTTCACTTGAAATTTCTAGTGAACTCCTCTTTGTATTAGTTTCAATCTTTTTTTCTGTCAAATGTTTAGAATAAGATTTACTTGACTGCAGTTTAGAACAACAGTAGTTTAAGAAATTGTGTGCTAAAAATTCTGTATCAACATATGCAAATATAGTCTCAAGAAAACAAGCAAATGTTAAAATTATTTTTGGAGGTGACTTAATAAAATAAAGGTACCCTGAAGATTTTCCCCTGAAACCTGTTTCTAACAAATAGCATCAGGAGAGAGGAAAGCCATCTGTCTGAGTGTTTATTTGTTAGAAATTTGCAGGTATGTTTGCTAAAAATAATCCCATCTCTCCTGTACAACAACAAAAATAATTTAACAAATTTCAGATTTCTAAAATATAGGGTAGTGAAGTTGCTACATTTTTGAGCTGAGATAAAATATTAAATAAAATATTTTGTTATACATCCCTTAAGAGGCTATTACAATACTCATTAGTTTCTATGCTTAGTATGCAGATCGCATTTGATATTGCCTGTGTTTCTTTTCTTTGTTAAGACAAGACTGAAATAATTTACCCAACACACATAGTAATAAGCTATAATGTATGTTACCCCATAACTTTGGATTTTATTGGTTGAAGATGCAAGATAGAATATTTAAATATTCTAAATCTTTAAACATAAGGATTAGGAACAGTGTAGTAGTTCAACATTTTGACTGAAAATATAAAAATTCTACTCTAAGTCTTTACAAGGACTGGGAAAGCTCACCAGATTAGAGGAACACTAATTCCCTGGAAGGTCCTGGGAGAGTTTGAGGACTTGAACTGGGTGCCTTGTCAGGGCTCCTAGTGTGGGACAGGTATATGCCATATGAGCGTCACTTCAGGCTGGGTAAGAGAACGGACTCAGTCTAAAACCAGAGACATTTTACTGGACTATAAAGGAAGGAAACATTAAGTCATTTTTCAAGGTGCAATGTAATTTGTTGTAATTAAAATATAAGCACTAAATGTAGGACTAAACAACTAAGAAGAATAACACAAAAAAGGAACCATTTCTATTATTTTTATTTTAATTATTATTAATTTCTTTATAAATATGTTTTCCTTTTTTAAAATGAACACCTTAGTGAATTATGGTCATTGAGGAAAGTCTCTTCATTATGAGACTTGGTCATATGATGGAAACCTGCACAAATAATTAGAAACTTTTATAGATCTATTTTACTTAAATGTAAACTTTATTTATTTTTAATTTCACATTTGCACCAATATATTTGAACTGATGTGGAGAGGGATATCATCATCCTCTCCATTTTAAGAGTTAATCCAAATGATTTCTGAAAGAAAAATTTCCACATATGACCTTAGGGTTATAAGGCCATGTAAAATTTGATTTCTATCAGTTTCTTCTGTCAGACACAGGTCAAAGCAGAGGTTATAGCAAGCTGTTCAGCAATATTATGAATAAAGTATTGATATTTGGAAATAGAGTTCTCCTAGTGCTTCGTAAATAACCAGTATCTTAAAATTAGGATGAATATAATTTATTCTTTATCCAGGATATGATTAAGTTTGAAAGGGTGTTCTACTACTATAGTGGTGTGCAAGAGCCCACTCCGAGGGACTTCACAAGAGAAGACTGTTTCTGAGAAACATTTTTAGTTGACTAAGACACCTTAAATCCATTTGGCTTCCTGCCTTTTCTTTTATACTTATTTCTATTTAGCCTGAAGCTTAGCCCCTGTAGGGGTGTTCCAAATTCAAAAAATCTGAAACATATAGGTTAGGTTTAAAATGTAACTGGAATATGTCTTAAGACTATCATATTTCTCAAAATACACTGAAAAAACCCACTCATAAAAATACTACATTATCTTTCAGATTTAGTTTTCATTTCAATGAAAAAGACTTTTATGAAAACATCATCAAATATTCATCAAATATTTATTCCATTTACAACCAATCCTCATTTTATTTTACCTTATGAAATATTTACTATTAACCAAGAAGACTTATTCAAGTATAATTAAATATTTAAATGTCAACTAAATTGAGGAAACAGCACGTTCTTTCTCAAAATTGTCTAACGGATACCCAAGCAAAAATGTTTGAAGATTGCTGACCTAGTCAAACCCTGACTGACTCCAGGAAACTGTCCCAGTCAAATGACTTCCTGATGGTTAGACCTGATCTGTGCATTCACAGGGGATGGTGAAGTACACAGCATCATGTCATAATGCCTTATCCTCCTTGAAGAATTTAAAGAACTTTCTAAAGTGTCATCAGAAATTTCTCTGTCAGGAAGATCAGTGACCCAAAGGGAATCTATAATGGAGATCATATGAAAAGTTGAAGCTGAATGTGTAGTTATGCTAAGAAAGGTATATCAGAATTGCCATGTGAACTATGTGAATATATAAAAGCTCAAGATTATCTTCTGACACATGCATATATTTGTAATGGAATACCTAATTTAGAGATAACCAAAAATAGTATGAGGACAAGGAAACCAGTATGATTCTACTTCTGGAAATTTATACTAAAGAAACAGATTTACAAATAATCACAGTTTAAGAATATTTATACCAGTACTTCTACTAGCAAAAAGTAGAAGCCCTTTAATTGCCATCAACAGTAGAATTACTGAATAAATTAACATATAATATATTTTTGAGCTATTAAAATCATATTTTCAAATAATAACTGAAATGTGAAAGAAAGTACTTGTAATGCTATGGTGAAACCTTGAACTTATTTCTTTTCTTTTCTTTTTTAATAGTTTATTTTGGTATCATTAATCTACAATTACATGTGCAATATTATGGTGATTGAACTACCCCTTTATCAGGTCCCCCCCACCACCCCCATTACAGTCACTGTCCATCAGCGTAGTGAGATGCTATAGAATCACTACTTGTCTTCTCTGAGTTGTACAGCCCTCCCTGTGCCCCCCCAACATTACATCTGCTAATCGTAATGTCTCTTTTTCCACTTTGTCCTTCCCTTCCCATCCATCCTCCCCAGTCCCTTCCCTTTGGTAACTATTAGTCCGTTCTTGGGTTCTGTGAGTCTGCTGCTGTTTTGTTCCTTCAGTTTTTTTCTTTGTTCTTATACTCCACATATGAGTGAAATCATTTGATACTTGACTTTTTCGGCTTGGCTTATTTCACTGAGCATAATACCCTCTAGCTCCATTCATGTTGTTGCAAATGGTAGGATTTGTTTTCTTCTTATGGCTGAATAATATTCTATTGTGTATATGTACCACCTCTTCTTTATCCATTCATCTACTGATGGACACTTAGGTTGCTTCCATTTCTTGGCTATTGTAAATAGTGCTGCAATAAACATAGGGGTGCATCTGTCTTTTTCAAACAGCGCTGTTGCATTCTTAGGGTAAATTCCTAGTGTGGGATTCCTGGGTCAAATGGTATTTCTATTTTGAGTTTTTGAGGACCCTCCATACTGCTTTCCACAATGGTTGAACTAATTGGCATTCCCACCACCAGTGTAGGAGGGTTCCCTTTTCTCCACATCCTCGTCAACATTTGTTGTTTCTGTTTTGGATGTTGGCCATCCTCACTGGTGTGAGGTGATATCTCACTGTGGTTTTAATCTGCATTTCTCTGAATATTAGTAATGTGGAGCATCTTTTCATGTGCCTGTTGGCCATCTAAGTTTCTTCTTTGGAGAAGTGTCTATTCATGTCCTTTGCCCATTTCCTAATTGGATTATTTACTTTATGTTTGTTGAGGTGCGTGAGTTCTTTATATATTTTGGATGTCAACCCCTTATCGGACACATCATTTATGAATATATTCTCCCATACTGTAGGATGTCTTTTTGTACTGATGGTGTCCTTTGCTGCACAGAAGCTTTTCAGCTTGATATAGTCCCACTTGTTCATTTTTGCTTTTGTTTCCCTTGCCTGGGGAGATATGTTCATAAATAAGTCGCTCATGTTTATGTCCAAGAAAATTTTTGCTATGTTTTTTGCTAAGAGTTTTATGGTTTCATGACTTACATTCAGGTCTTTGATCAATTTTGAATTTACTTTTGTATATGGGGTTAGACAGTACTCCAGTTTCATTCTCTTATATGTAGCTGTCCAGTTTTTCCAACACCAGCTGCTGAAGAGGCTGTCATCTCCCCATTGTATATCCAAGGCTTCTTTATCAAATATTAATTGACTGTATACATTTGGGTTAATGTTTGTATTTTCTATTCTGTTCCACTGTTCTGTGGGTCTGTTTTTGTGCCAGTACCATATTGTCTTGATTACTGTTGTTTTGTAGTAGACCTTGAAGTCAGGGAGTGTAATTCCCCCTGTTGTATTCCTCCTTCTCAGGATTGCTTTGGCTATTCGGGGTCTTTGTGGTTCTATATGAATTTTAGAATTATTTGTTCCAGTTCACTGAAGAAAGCTGTTGGTAGTTTGATAGGGATTGCGTTGAATCTGTAGATTGCTTTAGGTAGTATAGCCATTTTGACAATATTTATTCTACCTAGCCAAGAGCATGGGATGAATTTCCATTTGTTAGTGTCCTCTTTAATTTCTCTTAGGAGTGTCTTGTAGTTTTCAGAGTATAAGTCTTTTACCTCCTTCATTAGGTTTATTCCTAGGTATTTTATTCTTTTTGGTGCAATGGTGAATTGAATTGTTTTCTGATTTCTCTTTCTGTTAGTTCATCATTAGCGTATAGGAAAGCAACAGATTTCTGTGTGTTAATTTTGTATCCTGCAACTTTGCTGAATTCAGATATTAGTTCTAGTAGTTTTGGAGTGGAGTCTTTAGGGTTTTTTATGTACAGTATTATGTCATCTACAAATAGTGACAATTTGACTTCTTCTTTACCAATCTGGATGCCTTGTATGTCTTTGTTTTGTCTGATTGCTGTGGCTAGGACCTCCAGTACTATGTTGAATAACAGTGGAGAGAGTGGGCATCCCTGTCTTGTTGCCGATCTTAGGTGAAAAGCTTTCAGGTTCTCACTATTAAGTATGATGTTAGCTGTGGATTTGTCATATATAGCATTTATGATGTTGAGGTACTTGCCCTCTATACCCATTTTGTTGAGAGTTTTTATCATGAATGGATGCCGAATTTTGTCAAATGCCTTTTCAGCATCTATGGAGATGATCATGTGGTTTTTGTTCTTCTTTTTGTTGATGTGGTGGATGATGTTGATGGATTTTCTAATGTTGTACCATCCTTGCATCCCTGGGATTAATCCCTCTTGATGAAATATCTTTTTTCCATCCCTTCACTTTTAGTCTGTGTATATCTTTGGGTTTGAGGTAAGTTTCTTGTAGGCAGCATATAGATGGGTCTTGCTTTTTTATCGATTCTGTTACTCTGTATATTTTGATTGGTGCATTCAGTCCATTTACATTTAGGGTGATTATCGATATAATCAAGATACAAGAATAACTTAACTTTCTTGTTAAGTTATTGTAAACAGTCTGATGTTTCTTTATTTCTCTCCCTTCTTATTCTTCCTCCTCCATTCTTTATATACTAGGTGTTTTATTCTTTGCCTTTCATTAGTATTTGGATGGTCTGCTTTATTTGCTATGATTTTATTTTCTCTGGTGACATCTTTTTAGCCTTTGGGGTGCTTCCCTCTAGAGCAGTTCCTTTAAGATGTCCTGTAGAGGTGGTTTATGGGAGGCAAATTCTCTCAGCTTTCTCTTGTCTGGAAATTGTTTAATCCCTCTGTCATATTTAAATGATAATCATGATGGATACAGTATTCTTGGTTCGAGGCCCTTCTGTTTCATTACATTAAATATATCATGCCATTCTCTTCTGGCCTGTAAGGTTTCTATTGAGAAGTCTTATGATAGTCTGATGGGTTTTCCTTTGTAGGTGATCTTTTTTCTCTCTCTAGCTGCCTTTAATACTCTGTCCCTATCTTTCTTCTTTGCCATTTTAATTATTATGTGTCTTGGTGTTGTGTTCCTTGGGTACCTTGTGTTGGGAGATCTGTGAGCTTCTGTGGACTGCGAGACTATTTCCTTCCCCAGCATGAGGAAGTTTTCAGAAATTATTTCTTCAAAGATACTTTCTATCTCTTTTTCTCTCTCTTCTTCCTCCGGTACTCCTATTATGCGAATATTGTTCCGTTTGGATTGGTCACACAGTTCTCTTAATATTCTTTCATTCCTAGAGATCCTTTTATCTCTCTCTGCCTCAGCTCCTCTGTATTTCTGTTCTCTGATTTCTATTCCATTAACAGTCTCTTGCATCTCATCCAGTCTGCTGCTAATCCCGTTGATCGCTTGTCTCATTTCTGCATTGTCTTTCCTGACTTCCCTCACTTCCTCCCTCAGCTCTTGAATATTTCTCTGTGTATCCATCAACATGGTTATGACTTTCATTCTGAATTCTTTTTCAGGAATATTTTGCATTTCCATCCCTTCATGCTCCCCCTCTAGTGTTGTCTGGGTCTGGGTGAGCTTTGTCTGTACCATATTCCTCTGTCTTTTCATGGTGATAGAAGTGATCACTGGTAGGTGCCATGTATGTCAGCTGGGCTCTTTAAGACTTTAAAAAAAAAGAAAGAAAGAAAGAAGAGAAAGAAAAGAGAAAAAAGAAAAGAAAGGAAAGAAAAGAAAAGAACGAAAAAATGAACGCCCACTGGGATAGATTCTGTAAGGATGCTGTAGGTGGCGCTGTTGCTCCAGTATTCTGCAGCCATGGCCGCACTGCTCTGCATGGCCGTTTGTAGCTCTGGCCGGGGTGGGAACGAATGGGAGGCTGTTGTTCTCTGTCTGAAGTTTCAGTGCAGCTACTTTTCCCCAGTCACCAGCCAAGGGGTCCGAATCCCACTGCTGGGCCTAATGTTCTGCGATGATCCTGGACCCTTGCCCGCCTCGCGGGGTGCCGAGTCCTCTCAGGTGCAGATGCAGGCTGTGCGCTGTCCTGTATATTCTGGTCTCTCTTTTAGGAATAGTTGTATTTGCTGTACTTTCATAGATATATATGGTTTTGGGAGGAGATTTCCCCCGCCCTGCTCACGCCGCCATCTTCCCGGAACTCTCTTGAACTTATTTCTAATATGGGAAAGAAATCGCAAAATCTTTGCGCATGTATTCATGGAAAATAATACAAGCATCAAATACTCAGAATTGTGTTTAATGATATGGAGTTGAACTATGTTGTTTTTCATACCCTTTTCTATTAACCTTTCCTTCACTATTTTCTACTTACAATATGTAAGTTATGAAAACCTATAATTATGCATAAGATATATACCTAATAATTTCAAATAGACATATATCTGAGTTGAGTATGCACATTCTCATTAGGCTATAGTCAAATGTTGCATTCTAATGCATTATTTAATATACTTCAAGCATTTAAATAAGGATGTTTAGTGTATTGAAGATAATTACAGAACTACTGAGTAATGAATGAACAATTGAGAATAACAAATATAAATGTGTATCTTTATTAATCTAATAATCTTTGTTCTTACAATTTCCTCATAGTCTCAAGACACACATATACCAACATAAAGAAAAATGTATTTATTTGTGTTATAATTAATAACATTTATGGGTTTTATAAATATGGTATAACCAACACTTCTTAAAACACTATCCCTATCTTTGATTCTTAGGTCAAAAATACTTCGTGAAAGACAATATACAAGTTGTTAGTGAATGCACTAACTTTGTACTGGATCACAGCAAATTTTACAGGTATTAACTGTCTGAAAGGCAGCAGATTTTAATTTGAAATCTGGAAAGTCAAGTAAAATACTGGTGCATAGCAAAGTAAAATGCAGTGTAGAACTATATGTAGTTCACTTCTACATGTATTTTCCACACCAATCCCTGTATTGTACTTTCACTGTTTCTGTGTTTGTAATTGTATTTCATCACTAAAATTTTCAAAGGATCATAGTAGATGCTACCACTGGAATTAGTAAATCTGCAGAAATAAGAACAATAAATTAATTATAGACTAAATTTGGTTTTACTAGGCAATAGTTTTAAGAAAAATGAAGAGAAAAGCTAACCTTTTGAGCAGAGAATATGGTATAAATACAGAACAAATATGTAAGTAAAAGCCATGAGGGACTGTCAAATGTATGCAACAATTAAAATGGAAAAATTTTAGATCAATAAACCCAACCTCCTTACAGAGGAGTAAACTGAGGCCATAAAGGACTTTTACGAATATTCTATCTTTATAATTCCATCATTCTCATTAACCATCATGGCCTCCTTGAAGCAGCAGGAGTTAAAGAGTGACACTAAAAATCTGTCATAGGAGATTCAAGATGTCAGCATGAGAGGTGAGACAGAGAACTCCTCCCAAAACCACAGATAGTGTGAAAATATAGTTAATTACAGCTAATCTTAAAACAGCAACAGGAAAGAAAGCTGCACCAGACTGCATACAGACCTCATGAACAGAGCAGACCTCACGAAACAGGGTAATATAAGAAAGCCTTGATCTCATGGGACCCAGGCCCTTCCCCCACCCCAGCTCACCAGCAGGAAGAAGAGAAATGGAGCAGGGAGGGGCTGGAAGCCTGGGACTGCTGAACACTTAGCCTTGGAGATCTGTTTTGCAAGCAGAAACCTACACTGTGTGGTGCTCTGGAGGTTGGGGAGCCGGGACAGGCGGAGTGCTTGAGAAACAGATTCCGGCCATTTGTGGAGGACGGGATTCACACCCAGCTGCTCTGGGACAAGGGAAAGGCAGGCAGTCTGAGAGGCTTCTTAGCAGCAAGAGGGCTTCTGAAGGTACAAGGTTTGCACAGAGCTTGCTGGGTGGGAGATGGGATGGAGGACAAGGTTGTCTAGGCATGCTGTGCCCAGCAGATTGGAAACTTTGAGGAACTTCAGGCATTCCATACCCCTGGCTGGCTGCTCAGCCCCGAGGCCCCCCATTGTGATTCACAGCCTGCTGCACCTTCCTCCTGGTCTGACAGCACCAGTTCGCAAACTGGCAGTCACTGCACTGGTGTAAGCCAGTCAGAGGGAGGCCCCACGTAAAATAGCTAGAAAAGCCGGGCAAAGAGGCTTACACCTGTGTGTTTGACCTACTGGCTGTGATATTGGACACAGGCACCACAGACTGGATTCAGGAAACAGATCTTTCCTCTCTACAGGCACCAGCTCCACTCCCCTATGACCCCTGGCCTCACTCTAGGGGCTCAGTAGCTTTAGAGACTGGAGCTTCTGTGAATTAGAGGGCACCACACAGAAATATGAAATGTCAAAAAAACACGGTTCAGACCAAAATGTCACAAACCCCAGAAAAAGGGGCAAGTGAAATGGAACTCATCAATATTCCTGAAAGAGAGCTCAAAATAAAAATCATAAACATGCTTATGGAGGTACAGAAAAATATTCAAGAAGTCAGGAATGAATTTAACACGGAGATCCAATCATTAAGAAATTCCATATCTGAAATAAAACATACAATGGAGGGATTTAAAAGCAGATTAGATATAGTAGAAGAGATGGTAAATGGAATAGAAATTAGAGAAGAGGAATACAAAGAAGCTGAGGCACAGAGAGAAAAAAGAATCTCTAAGAATGAAAGAATATTGAGAAAACTGTGTGACCAATCCAAACAGAACAATATTCGCATTATAGGGGTACCAGAAGAAGAAGAGAGGAAAAGGGATAGAAAGTGTCATTGAGGAGGTAATTGCTGAAAACTTCCCCAGGCTGAGGAAGGGGATAGTCTCAAAAGCCATTGAGATGACAGATCTCCCAACACAAGGGACCCAAGTAAGACAACACCAAGACATATAATAATGAAAATGGCAAAGATCAAGGATAAAGACAGACTTTTAAAAGCAGCTAGAGAGAGAACAAAGATCACATACAAAGGAAAACCCTTCAGGCTATCATCAGACTTCTCAACAGAAACCTTACAGGCCAGAAGGGAGTGGCATGATACATTGAATGCATTGAAGCAGAAGGGCCTTGAACCAAGAATACTCAACCTGGCAAGGTTATCATTTAAATTTGAAGGAGGGATTAAACAATTTTCAGATAAGCAAAATCTGAGAGAATTTACCACCCACAAACCACCTCTACAGAGCATTTTGGAGGGACTCCTATAGATGGAAGTATTCTTAAGGCTAAATAGATGTCAGCCAAGGGATAGACAAAGAGTACAGAATATGATTCATAACATACAAAGAATGGAGGAGAAAAAAAAAGAAGCTTTTGGTTTTGTTTTTAGTAGCATACGAAGTGAATTAAATTAGACTGTTAGAGAGTAAGAGAATTACCCTTGAACCTTGGGTCAACACGAATGTAAAGCCTGCAATGGCAATAAGAACATACCGATCGATAATCACCCTAAATGTAAATGGTCTGAATGCACCAATCAAAAGACATAGAGTCACTGAATGGATAAAAAAACAAGACCCATCTATATGCTGCCTACAAGACACTCAACGTCAAATCCAAAGATATACACAGACTGAAAATAAATGCATGGAAAAAGATATTTCATGCACCTTATAGGGAGAAAAAAGCTTGAGTTTCAGTACTTGTATCAGACAAAGTAGACTTCAAAACAAAGGAAGTCACAAGAGACAAAGAAGGACATTACATAATGATAAAGGGGTCAGTCCAACAAGAGGATATAACAATTATAAATATCTGTGCCCCCAACACAGGATCACCTACATATGTAAAACAAATACTAACAGAATTAAAGGGGGAAATAGAATGCAATGCATTCATTTTAGGAAACTTCAACACACTACTCACTCCAAAGCACAGATCAACCAGACAGAAAATAAATAAAGAGACAGAGGCACTGAACAACATAGTAGAACAGATTAACCTAATGGACATCTACAGAACACTCCATCCAAAAGCAGCAGGGTACACATTCTTCTCAAGTGCACATGGAACATTTTCAAAAATATATCACACACTAGGCCACAAAAAGAACCTCCGTAAATTTAAAAAGTTGAAATTGTACCAACCAGCTTCTGAGATCACAAAGGCATGAAACTAGAAAGAAATTACTCAAAGAAAATGAAAAAGCCCACAAACCTATGGAGGCTTAATAACATGCTTCTAAATTATCAATGGATCAATGACCAAATAAAAACAGAGATCAGGCACTATATGGAGACAAATAACAACAATAATTCTACACCACAAAATCTGTGGGATGCAGTGAAGGCCGTGCTAAGAGGGAAATATATTGCAACACAGGCTTACCTCTGGAAAGAAGAACAATCCCAAATGAACACTCTAAACTCACAACTAATGAACCTAGAAAAGGAAGAAGAAATGAGGCCCAAAGTCAGTAGAAGGAGGGACATAATAAAGATTAAAGCAGAAATAAATAAAATTGCAAAGAAAAAAGTAATAGAAAGAATCAATGAAAGCAGGAGCTGGTTCTTTGAGAAAATAAACAAAATAGATAAACCCCTAGACGGACTTATCAAGAAAAAAAGAGAATCTACACACATAAACAGAATCAGAAATGAGAAAGGAAAAATCACTATGGACACCACAGAAATACAAAGAATTATGAAGGAATACTATGAAAAATTATATGCTAACAGACTGGATAACCTAGAAGAAATGGACAACTTTGTACAAAAATATGCATGAAGAAACAGAAAATCTGAGTAGACCAATTACCAGCAAGGAAATTGAATTGGTAATCAAAAAACTACCTAAGAATAAAATTCCTAGACCAGATGGTTTCACTGCGGAATTTTATAAAACATTTAGTGAAGACCTAATACCCATCCTCCTTAAAGTTTTCCAAAATGTGGAAGAGGAGGAATACTCTCAAACTCACACTATCAGGCCAACATCACTCTAATACCAAAACCAAGTAAAGACACCACAAAAAAAGAAAATTACAGACCAATATCTCTGATGAACATACATGCAAAAATACTGAACAAAATATTAGCAAACTGAATTCATAAAGACATCAAAAAGATCTTCCATTATGATCAAGTGGGATTCATCATCAAGGATGCAAGGATGGTACAACATTCAAAAATCCATCAACATTATCCACCACATCCACAAAAAGAAGGACAAAAACCACATGATCATCTGCATAGATGCTGAAAAAGCATTTGACAGAATTCAACATCCATTCATGATAAAAACCCTCAACAAAATGGATATAGAGGGCAAGAACCTCAACATAATAAAGGCCATATGTGACAAACCCACAGCCAACATCATACTTAACAGCAAGAAGTTGAAAGCTTTTCCTTGAAGATCAGGAACAACACAAGGATGCCCACTCTCCCCACTTTTATTCAACATAAATCTAGAGTTCCTAACCACGGCAATCAGACAACACAAAGAAATAAAAGGCATCCAGATTGGTAAGGAAGAATTCAAACTGTCCCTGTTTGCAGATGACATGATATTGTACATAAAAAAACCTAAAGAATCCACTCGAGAACTACTAGATCTAATATCTGAATTCAGCAGCGTTGTGGGATACAAAATTAATACACAGAAATCTGTTGCATTCCTATACACTACTGATGAAGTAACAGAAAGAGAAATCAAGAAAACAATTCCATTCACAATTGCATCAAAAAGAATCAAATACCTAGGAATAAACCTAACCAAGAAACTGAAAGACTTTTACTCTTAAAACTACAAGACACTCATGAGAGAAATTAAAGAAGAAACCAATAAATGGAAACACATCCTGGCCTCATGAATAGGAAGAAACAATATTGTCAAAATGGCCATCTTGCCTAAAGCAATCTACAGATTCAATTCAGTCCTATCAAAATACCACAGCATTCTTTAATGAACTAGAGCAAATAGTTCTAAAATTTATATGGAACCACAAAAGGCTCCGAATAGCCAAAGCAATCCTGAGAAGGAAGAATAAAGTAGGGGGGATTACTCTCCCTGACTTCAAGCTGTACTACAAAGCCACAGTAATCAAGATAATTTGGTACTGGCACAAGAACAGACCCATAGACCAATGCAACTGACTAGAGAGCCCAGATATAAACCCAAGCATATATGGTCAATTAATATATGATAAAGGATTCATGGATATACAGTGGGGAAATGACAGCCTCTTCAACAGCCGATGTTGGCAAAACAGGACAGCTACATGTAAGAGAATGAAACTGGATTATTGTCTAACCCCATACACAAAAGTAAACTCAAAATGCATCAAAGACCTGAATGTAAGTCATGAAACCATAAAACTCTTAGAAAAAAATATAGGCAAAAATCTCTTGAACATAAACATGAGCAACTTCTTCATGAACATATCTCCCCGTGAAAGGGAAACAAATGCAAAAATGAATAAGTGGGACTACATCAAAGCAAAAAGCTTCTGTACAGCAAAGGACACCATCAGTAGAACAAAAAGACATCCTAAAGTATGGGAGAATATATTCATAAATGACATATCTGATAAGGGGTTGACATCCAAATTAATATAAAGAGCTCATGCACCTCAACAAATGAAAAGCAAATCAGCCAATTAAAAAATGGGCAGAATAGCTGAACAGACACTTCTAAGAAGAAATTCAGATGGCCCACAGGCACATGAAAAGATGCTCCACATTGCTAATCATCAGAGAGATGCCAATTAAAACCACAGCGAGATATCACCTCATACCAGTTAGGATGGCCAACATCCAAAAGACAAACAACAACAAGTGTTGGCGAGGATGTGGAGAAAAGGGAACCCTCCTACACTGCTGGTGGGAATGCAAATTAGTTCAACCATTGTGGAAAGCAGTATGGAGGTTCCTCAAAAAACTCAAAATAGAAATACCATTTGGCCCAGGAATTCCACTCCTAAGAATTTACCCTAAGAATGCAGGAGCCCAATTTGAAAAAGACATATGCACCCCTATGTTTATGGCAGCACTATTTACAATAGCCAAGAAATGGAAGCAACCTAAGTGTCCATCAGTAGATGAATGGATAAAGAAGAGGTGGTACATATACACAATGGAATATTATTCAGCCATAAGAAGAAAACAAATTCTACCATTTGCAACAACATGGATGGAACTAGAAGGTATTTTGCTCAGTGCAATAAGCCAGATGAAGAATGAAATTATCGAATGATTTCACTCATCTGTGGAGCATAAGAACAAAGAAAAACTGAGAAACAAAAGAACAGCAGAGTTACAGAACCCAAGAATGGACTAGCAGTTACCATAGGGGAAAGGACTAGGAAAGATGGTGGGAAAGGAGAGATAAGGGGGAAAAGCGGTATTACAATTAGCACACATTATGTTGTCGGGTGGGGGGATACTGGGAAGGCAGTATAACACAGAGAAGACAAGTAGTGATTTTGTAGCATCTTACTATGCTGATTGACAGTGACTGTAATGGGATATGTGGTGGGGACTTGATAATAGGAGCAGTCTAGTAAACATAGTGTTGCTCGTGTAATTGTACATTAATAATACCAAAAAACATCTGTCATAGCAGCACATATGGAGGAAATTAACTACATTATGCATAACAGCATCATGAGGATAAGCTGATTCCAATAATGGACAAGCTCTGGACAATAAACAATGGAATTGGCTTATATAGCTTGAACTCTGGCACATCATGTTTCCTGTTCATTATCTACCTTTCCTATCAAAATCTCATAGCTCCTGTAACATCTTACTACATTGATAGATAGTGACCACACTAGAGGGGTAAGGATTCAATAATATGGGTAACTTTTGAATCACTGTGTTATGTATTTGAAACCAACATAAGATTGAATATCAATGATACTTTAGTAAAAAAAAAACAATCTCATCACACACATCCTACAAACCACAACAGTAGCAATTTTAAACAGATTGAATAAATAAAATGTAGATGGTGACACTGCTCATGTTCAATGCTCTTTTCCCGTGGAGTTATTACTCATTGATCTTATATTCATTTTGAGGTCCCTTATCATCTTATGAAATGTAATACTTGCTCAGCACTGGGACTATCACTTGACAGATACTTGTACTCGAATATTAGCATATTGTAGAAGATATCAGGTCCATAATATACTAACAAATACCAAAATTACCTGGAAAGTGGGAAAAGATAAAAGGACTATTATCTAATATACTCATTAAATTCCAAATTAAATAAAAAAACAAAAATATTGTAATACAAAACTGACACAGTTAAACATGCAATGATGTATTGCATAAGCGTTTAAGCTTTAAGATCTCAAATTCCTTTTTTTTTTCTAAGCCTCTTCCAACAAGTCATTTAGATGTTCAGTAACAAAACCTCATCTAGGTCTTCACATTCTAAGTGTCATTCAGTGTCTCCCCTGCTCCGCTTTGTGCAGCTCTGACAATACTGATCCCAGTGTGCTCTTCATGGTGACTAGTCTAAGTCAGAACTGTGTTTCTAGTGTTTCCTCATAATTTATTTTATTTTTACCTCATCTGCTCAGACATCATGGATTTTATTCTGAGTTGTTTTGACTGTAGACACCTGGAAGGGTTTCAGTGACTCATATTTGCTTAGGATAAGAACCAATCCCATTTTTTAAAAATCAATGATTTTTAATCTTTTCAGAGAATTGAAACATAATACCATGCCTTCTGTTTGTTTTTTCTCTCATGAACTACTATACTTTTATTTGTGTTCTACATTTGGTTTAAGGAAAGTTTTAAAATGTTCATTTTTACTACGTAGTGTTTAGGAACACCACTACTTCCGCTGAACACAAAACGAACAGTGAAAACAAAACTAAAGCAAAAAAATATTCGTGTTTTAATGTGAAGCAATGCCAAAAGAAATCTTCTTACTTCATAAAAGGCTTATTTAGTTTACAATGTAAGGAAAAAAGAAGAAATTGATGTAAAAAAATTGCAGATAAGTTAGTGTAAAAGAAGTTGATAAAAGGATTTCTCAATTGTGGTTTTATTTATTCTGCACAGCAGATACTTAAGAGCATAGGATTGTGCTTCTCACACCTAAATTTTTGTAATTTAGGGAGCCATGTGCATGTGTTAGTGTGTGTGGTGGTGTTTCTGAAGCATCATTTGAAAGTTTTTTTGATTCGGTTTTGCACTATTTTCTTTTTAATTTTAGGTTTATTATTATATATCATGATATGTCTTTAATGATGATAATGTTATTTAAGATTCTTGTTTTAAAATATGAATACAATAAAGAGGGAAAAGACTAAATGTAAGAAATTATTTTAAGCAATGTAAAAAGATAATATATATATATCTTTTTTTATTGAATATATTCATTAAAGGGAATGAATTTTTATAGAGGATACTTTGAGGGAACTGGATAGTTCTAATTATTGCTATGGTTTCTAGTACTATAGCTACTAGCCAAATGGGGATATGAGATTTTAAACTAATTAATATTAAATAAAATTTAAAAATTAATTCCTCATTTCAAGTGCCAAATAGATACCCATGGCTGGAAGATACCCTATTGAACCATGTAAGCTTTTCCCATCGTCACAGAAAGTTCTATACGACAATGCTGATTAGATGATTAGACTATGTAAGGCAGCTCAAACAGTTACGAAACAAAGCTGTTCACCTATTAAACCATGTCTCTTTTTGTAACAGCTTAATAAAAAGGCTCTTAGTTTTAACCCTATTATTCTATTTTTTTAATTAATGATTTTACCAACAGAATTGAGGTTCATTCAATTCAAGGTTAATTAAATGGAATTTAGTGCAGTCTTTTACTAGTTGATAACCATAAGATCATCCAAGGAGTAATGCAGTCACAGATTGAATTCTTTCAGAAATATGTCCTCTCCTCTAAGTGCGTCCTTCATCATGCTTAAATTGATGAAGGAAGAAACAAGTAACAATTAATTTGTTCCTTTTTCCTGCAATGTGTTTGACCATCTTTAGGGAATATTTTTACCTTGAAAATTCAGTTATTTTTTTATACTACTTTTGCTGTCCTTGTGGGGTATAGGTCTTCTGAGTCTTAAAATTCCCAGCTGATTTTTAATATAACATTGGTATACCCTAGAGTCTTTACCCCCATGAAACAGAATAATTTATTGAACAATTTGCAGAGACTTTGTCTCAGAGTGAATACCCAACCTGACAATGGTTTGATCATTTTTTTTCAGCCTTAAATTACCAGATTGGTATTCTCAGCATTACACTTCAGTCAGTATATTGACAAGTAAATTTAGGAATAACTATGAAACATCCAGTTAGCTCAGTCAGCTTACACTTGACATTGATCCAGATGGGCAGCTTGGCTTTACATTGTTCTTTCTACAGAGGCTGTTAAAATGACATGTTTGGTAAAACTTCTTAAGGGAAAAACTCATTATAGACCTTCAGTTAGACAAAAATTCCTAAGAAATATTAACAGTAAAGCCACTCTTTAATGACAAGAGTATAAGCTCTCAAAATAGTTCTATGCCTTAAAACATATTGGATATAGGTGAGAAGGGACCTTAGAGAATGGACATCTTCTTTATAGATTTAGCAAGCATGATTCTACTAGTTTCTGGTACCAGCTCAGTTGTCTATGTGTTAAAGTGGGGTGAGGGAATATAATTTTCCTTGGGCCAGATATCTGGGGGCTGATGGCTTAAGTATGTAGTGACACTTCATACTGTGAAGTGTGTTTTTGTTTCCTAAAGAATATAATTCGCCTTTTTCTTAAGCATTTCTGTGTGGCCACTTCTATTCATGTGTCCTTTTTAATAAACCCAGTATACATTTTATATATAGTATAATTGGAACACCCCATGACTAATTAAAAATTGCATTTGTATTGTACGACGTAGTATTTCAAATCCACATCTGGAGGTTAGTAAGCCAAATGTCTCTTCATAACATGAATGACTAAACTATCGAAGGTAGGGTTTTAGCACACCCTGAAATCAAACATGAAGGTGCGGCCAAGTATGTGTCACGACAGTGGTTAAGCTGCTTACCGAGCATTCAACCTGCTCTCTGCCTTTGCACTGTGCTGTATTACTGAGAATGTCTGAGGATTTCGGAAGCCAGGTTGCCAACAAGAAACAGGCAAGGACATGTTACTGAACTATTTCTCATTTATTTCTATCATGGTTCACATACTCACACTTGATCATAAAAGTTTGCCTAAAATACCTAAAGATGTAGAAACTGTAGTTCAGTCCTTGTTTTCTGTGTTTGCAGACAAACAAATTACAAGAATATCACATTGATCCAGTGAAATTTTTATATTATAACATGTTATATCCAATGTACTCTATAAGAGCTATCACAATATCCAGGTGAATTTCAAATGCTGCTTTTTTATTAGTTGATATAATCTCAGCACTTATTTTATTTAGAGAAGTTGTAAATCTTCTGCTATATTTCTTTCTTTTCTGTCTATTAACTTACTGTACATATAGCCTGTGAGCCTGTAACCTGGGCTCATTCAGGATGTCAAGTGGATTCTTAGAACTAGCCTAAGATTTTGAGATGTCCTTTCAGTGTAATTTTCACTTCGTTCTAATGCATATTTAGAAAATTCCCAGTAGATTAGTGTTGCTTAGGGCATGTGTAAAAGTTTTCAGTGTATATAGGACTAATGCACTATTCCATATTTTTAGTGAAATTTGCCAATCTAGTGATGAGTATAATTTTAGCATCCAGAGAAATTCTGAATTGAAAGAATGAAAGTCCTTTTCTCCTTCTTCACAAGGGCACATCTATTTTTCAGTCATTTCCATTTTAATTTTCATATGAGATTACAGTACTTTACTTAAATTATCTTAAGATTTTAAAATGAGTAATATTCATATTCTCTGCTAGTAAATAAAATAATATTTCCAAAAATAAAATGATCTAGTAACTAATGGTACTTCTTTTGAATAATACAACCTCACTACTTTGGTTGTTTTATAGTTAAAAGTCTAGCTTCAGCCAGAATATCTCCAAGGTTCTTACTTCAACCAACCACCAAATTCCCTTGCCATTTCATTGTTTAAGAGAAATGGAAGCAAATCACACTTTTTTTTATCTTGAATTGTTTGGTAGATATATCTATCCATCTTTATCTATCTGTATTTATATCTAGACTAAGCATTACTTGTTATCAGTTTAAATTGTCACAATATTATTTCATGTGAAATATGTGCATAGGCATAGTAACATAATTTATACTATTATGCATTCTTTTTCTATTTATACCTTACTCCAGAAACTATAATAACAAAAATGCAGCAAAATATTAACAAGAACACTAAGAAAGCCTGGAGTGGGAAAAACTTAGAATAAAAGTAAGGCAAGATAAGAAAAAAAATAAAGCCCATCTTTGTATAACTTTTAGCCTTTAGCTTCAGTTTTGACTTAAAGAATAAAAGGGAAAAGAAACATGGTTACACAATTTTAGTTTCTGAAGTAAAGGAACCTAATCAGTTAATTAAAGAAAACAAAGCTCTTAGGAGAAAGTGCCAAAAAGTGTGCTATATAGAATTTCATAAGGCAATCATGGAGCCAAATAGTAAATAGTGTTGTGAAAATAATTTTAGAGAAAAAATCAGAAACATGTTTATCATGGTTTTATATTGTAAACATGTTTAATATGGTTTTGAATTGTGAGAATACTTTTTAAATAGAGTTAAATAAAATTGTTTTTTGAGAGGGATCAACAAAGGAACATCTATATATGTCTAACTCACTCCACACATAAAGCAACCAGAAGGATGTATATATTGAATATATATTTCACACATCTTCTATAAATACTTCTCTCATCTGAGATTGTAATAGGAGTAAATATTAGACAGTTTTATGACACAGCTTCTTAGGTAAGCCTAGAAAGATGATCATTAAGATTCCCTTGCTGTAGGTGGGGGTATATGATGAAGAAATGAGACAGACAGAATGCATGTTAACGTGATAGTGTGAAAATTTAGGGATTCTTATCTGATGGAAAGTTTGAGAGGTATTGGTGTAGGCAAAGCTAGATCTTCCTGGTATAAAAGTATGGATTTTATATTTATCTAAAATGCATTGTTTTAGGATTTAAAAACTTCCAGTAAAAAATGAAAGAGAGACAGAGAAAGAGAGTGATTCACAAACTGGGTATCAAAAACTCATGGTAGGACTTAACAGATATGTGAGACATGTTATATTAGTCATGAAGTGAGTTATTTTGAAAGCAGAGACATTCTGAGTTCAGTTATCTTATAGAATGGGGCAGCAGGCATGCTAACAAGTTCCATTTATGGATCTTAATGTTTTCTACCTCGTGACTAGTTTTATTGAATGCATCCTTTTAAAGGAAAGTCCATAACAGAAAAGTGAAGACAGTCACAGTAAAAAATATTTATGGCTTCTTATTTAATATAGCCAATGATTGCATGGAAAAATCCATATCTAATCTATGTATCTCCCTTATTTTTCTTACAAGAAGGGCATATGGTAGACATTTCCATGAATAGAGTAAAGTAAATCTTTAGCTCCAGGGCTATAGTATAAACGTAAGTGAAGCATGTGATAAAATAAAGGCATCTTCTGTATTACATGCTTCAACCATCTATCAACTTCCCCAACATATTCTAAAGAATATAGGGTTAGAGCAACTCTTAAAGAAAGAATAAAACATAAAATAAAAAGCATTTAATTAGTTTTAGCAAAGCTTTTTAGATATGCTCCCTAAAAAGAGAACTGTAGTAACTCTTTCTCTTACAGAGTATTTGCAGGCTGCTTGGTTTCTGATTAGTTCCTTACTGCAAAATTGAAGGTGTACCTAACTGAACCATTACGAATTACAATGTTGTTGATAAATCAGTATGATGTAACTTTTTCAGATATACTTCAGAATTTTTTAAAAAGTAACATTTATATACTGAATCCCTACCTATTTAAGCGAGCAAGTTTCCCAATCCATTCATTATATAGGAAAGGCAGAATATATCTCATGCTAAGAAGCTTCTGATTATTTTTTTCTTGGTTTTGTAGTACCTCTTTAAATTTTTAATTGCAGTAAGCATTTCTGATAAATTTGTGCTTTTTTCTGCTTGGTGGTAATAAAGCAGTTATAACTGTCTTTTTATCAATGAATACTGATTTTAATTTACCACAATCCAGAATAATTTGTTTTTTGGATCTGGTGTCAAGTACTAGAAAAAGTAAACCAAAAAGACATGCGTGGTATGCCCAAGTACAGTTAATGGACAAGGTAGCTATTTGTAATGACAAAATCTTAGTATGACCTTGAGAGGCTGATGAAGGGTGTGTGGCAGGATCATGGGAAGATACAACAAGAATCCAAAGGTTCAGAGTATCAGAAAATCATCTACGTGGTAACTGAAACCCCTAATAATCTTGGAGAGAATGACAGTGAGTGAGCCCAGAATGAAATCTTTCAGGAATGAGGGCAAATAAGAGCATGGATTATGTAGTATGATGATGTAAGGTTCAAAAATTACGGAGGAGGGAATCGGAAGGCAGACTTATCTGGACCTAGCTCTGAGACACATAACACCTCACCCATTTCCAAGCCCTTTGGAAGAGGCAGCAAACCCAGCCATAATTGGAGCGAGAATAGGAACTCAATATATGATTGTTCTCATGACATTTTCTAGTTCAGTGTTTCACTTCATAGATGAGGAAGTTATTTGTAATGGCAAATTCATAGTTACTTAATTGTGAAGAATTTGGCAGTGCAGAAGGTGAATATATATGAATACAGATGAGTTCCCTACATTGCTTACAGCTCTATTAAATCAATTACTCATATTTAAAATAATAAATTTCAAGCATTACAAATTCTTCCTATAGATAAAAAGATTAAATTTTATCTTTCACTTTCTAAAACAGTAAGTGTACACATTCATTTGAATTCTAAGAATGCTCTGCAGAAAGGATGAAATAGAAAAATGTTATATTGTGTGTTAATGTAAATCTCTAATGGGTACCAAAGTAATATATTATTTTTACATACAAATAGTAGAAGATTAAATGAAACCTAATAGCTAGGTTTAACTTTCAAAGTTATTTTTTCAACACCATTGATTTATTCATTCATTTTTACTGCTTCAGTTATTTTTTAACAAAAGTAGAAATTCTGACACCTTCCTTAGGATTCAACATCTGGCTCCCAACAGCATTATTTTCAGGCAGGCCTCGGGGCAGACAGCACAGTGCTTGAATTTGGAAACAAATGCTTTAAGTGAGCATATTTAAACTTCTCAGAGAGAGAAGATTCAATGCTAGTATTAGGGGAAAATATTTCTCCCTGATATTTCTTTTATCAAACAATGAAAATTTTATAACATAACATTTTTATTTTGCCTTAACTGCCAGAAAAGTAAAAGTAAGATTTGGGGTTCAATTCTAGCAACAAGCTTATGGCACCAAGCAACAAGGTATGTGTCTGGACACATTTATTTCTCATAGTTTAAAAGTCCCTTAGTTCTGTTTACAGATTTTAGTGCCCAATTTAACATTTGTTTAAGTTTATAACACACTTCATATCTTTTAGGAAGAAGTACCATTTTAATAAAAGCATATTTTATGTTTTCTTCCTCTGTTGTGTTTGCTCTTCAGATGGCATCTGTCTTTTATTTTTTATGGAAAACAAAACAATTAAGATAAGACTTCAAAAAAGTCCTATGATAATGTCTCAGCTAGGGTTCACTGATTTCTCATATATCACTATTTCCGTGGATTAATAGAAAAATCCTTTTAAATCAAATGTTTACTAATATTAAGTTGATTACTTCATGACCCTTGGAAATTTCTAGCTGTTTCTACTGTCTTAATATAGATAGCACATTTTGCAAAACAACTTTAACTTTCTCTGTGGTTTAAAAAATTTTTTTTGAATAATGGATCAGCTTTGAAATAGAAATAAAGATTATATTCTTTTATCTATGAAATCCACTAGTCTTTCTAGGAAATTAATTAAAATATATTTCGAAGGATAGGCTAACCAGTAACCAAACTAAATAAGTAAGTGATATGCTATTTTCCTATAGCAATGTATTATAATTGTTAATGACTTCACCTGTCATCTGACAACTTATAAAAAGAGCTGAATTTGCAAACATCCCTCCTACAAGCACACACACACAATTATTTTTTAAAAGAATCAGGACAGTATGTTTCCAGGTACTAACTAGTTCTCTAACTTCAAGTTATTTACTATTCTCTGGAAATGAAATGTCATCTGATTGAAACAGCAGTGGTCTTCTGTTGATCTAGACCTTGGTTGCTTAAGAGATATTATTTTTCCCTTTTAGGATACTGATTCAAGAAGCATTTCTTTCCTAAGCCTGTTCATGGCAAAAGATTGATTTGGAGTCTTTTGAATGACACAGGAAATGGGAGATTACAAGAGATTCCCTATAAATGGAACATCATGTGCTAAACTGCTCCCTGTGGCATTTTTCTGGAGACACTTTCATCAGTAATAATTGGAATAAGGAGGACCTCTCAGGAATGTGTATAGAGTTCTGTGTACTAGGTAGCTTTAAAGAGGCGGGGGTGCGGGGTGCAGAAGGGCCAGCAGATGTCATAGAACAGTCTCAGAAGATATTCCTTATAGTGACGTCCATGAATAGATAATTTATAACAGAAAATAAAAGTGGAGAATTCTCACTAAAAGTGTTGGAAGTAGAAACGCAGACAATCTGATTAGTGAGTAAATGCTCTCCCTCTCCTGCACTACTTCACATTCAAATTAAAATGTAAATCCTGAAAATTTGAGGACACTTTAACAGCTCTAGATATATTCCTATTCATCATCAGTGTTTCTGTCTTTAAAATTTAAATTTCAATAATTAAATGATTTACATTCTGAAGGAAATGAAATTTCCAATAATTGTTTTAATAACCAAGGAATAAAAAAGTTACCTATTTTGCAGCGTAAGTGGGTCAAATGCTTAACGAAAGGAATGAAGTGGCTGCCTTGTGCAGAGATGAATATAAGACAAATCATAATGTGATATGACTTTTTCCACTTAAAAAGCTTTTTAGAAACCTTGCTCTGGGCCAAAAACTAAAAGTGTAGCAAGAGCTTGGTAGGTTCTGTGTGACCTGGACACAAATCGTGGTAAACCCATGTAGTCAGAGTGCTTTATGTTGTACGTGTTCTCAGTACCATTCATTATCTCAACAGGTACTGACTGAACATGAACTAGGAGCCAAGCATGCCACCAACTATACTTTGAAAAGTCTGTATGTGTGAAAGAAAATGACAACACACGGTGCTTTCAGGATACCTAGTCTAATGGAGGATTTAAACAAAGGAATGATCAAAACATACCAAAGCAAAAGTCCTGTGATGAATGCTGTGATAGACACAAGATTGACTGAAGAGGAGCTGGAGGGTGGGAGGTGAAGTTTAACTCTGGAGGAGCAGGAAAGCATCACAGAGGGCACAACTGTGAGCTGGAGCTTGAAAAATATCTACAATTTTACCAGTTTTAGAGAAGTGCATAAGAATGTCAGGTGTAGGGAATGCACAGAAGTGGCATATTTCCAGAAACATGAGGAATTTGGGTAATTCTTGTATTGCCAAATGATGTGACATAGTAGAATAGGATTAGGATTGCATTATAAAGTACCTTTTAAATTATGAATATGAATTTTTCCAAGCAGGGAATGAGAAATCAATAGATATTTTGTTTTGTTTTAATTCAGGCACACCAATACTTTTTGTAGTATTTTAGGAAAATAGCCCTGGTTATGAAGAGTCAGTGTAAGGAGGAAGTGGTTATCCCAATATAAGCTATGATTCTGTTATAGGACTACTCACAGGTAAGACAGGAAAAAGTATAGTTAAAAGACATTTGTAATTGGATATTGAGGAAAAGGAAAATCCAGGATTTAGGAATAATGTAAGTTCATTGCAAGAATGTATACTTTCTCTCAGGTTAAGAAAACATACTTGGTAAAATCCAGGCAAAACTATAAATTCAAGAAGTGACATCAAATTCATGCCATCTCCGATTAACAATGCAGATCATAATTATCACCTTTCAGGATAGCAAGTAGCGAGCCTCTCATGGGTGATACATTCTATTTTTTTTAATTTTGCTATCATTAGTGTACAATTACTTGAACAACATTATAGTTACTACAACCCCTATTATCAAATCCCCACCACATACCCCATTACAGTCACTGTCCATCAGTGTAGTAAGATGCTATAGAATCACTACATGTCTTCTCTGTAAATACTGCCTTTCCCATGTCTCCCCCCCCACTACATTATGTGTGCTAATCGAAATGTCCCTTTCCCTTTGGTAACTGTTAGTCAATTCCTGGGTTCTGTGAGTCTGCTGCTGTTTTGTTCCTTCAGTTTTTTCTTTGTTCTTATATTCCACAGAAGAGTGAAATCATTTGATGCTTGTTTTTCTCTGCCTGTCTTATTTCACTGAGCATAATACCCTCTAGCTCCGTCCATGTTGTTGCAAATGGTGGGATTTGTTTTCCTCTCATGGCTGAATAGTATTCCAGTGTGTATATGTACCACCTCTTCTTTATCCATTCATCTACTGATGGACACTTAGGTTGCTTCCATTTCTTGGCTATTGTAAATAGTGCTGCCATAAACACAGGGGTGCATATGTCTTTTTCAAACTGGGCTGATGCATTCTTAGGGTAAATTCCAAAGAATTGGAATTCCTGGATCAAATGGTATTTCTATTTTGAGTTTTTGAGGAACCTACATACTGCTTTCCACAATGGTTGACCTAGTTTACATTCCCACCAGCAGTGTAGGAGGGTTCCCCTTTCTCTACATCCTCGCCAACATTTGTTGTTGTTCGTCTTTTGGATGGCGGCCATCCTAACTGGTGTGACTTGATATCTCATTGTGCTTTTAATTTGCATTTCTCCAATGATTAGCAATGTGGAGCATCTTTTCATTTGCCTGTTGGCCATCTGAATTTATTCTTTGGAGAAGTGTCTGTTCAGCTCCTCTGCCCATTTTTTAATTGGCTTTTTGACTTTTTGTTTGTAGAGGTGCATGAGCTCTTTATATAATTTGGATGTCAACACCTTATCAGATATTTCATTTATGAATATATTCTCCCATACTGTAGGATGTCTTTTTGTTCTACTGATGGTATCCTTTGGGGTACAGAAGATTTTTAGTTTGATATAGTCCCATTTGTTCATTTTTGCTTTTGTTTCCCTTGCCCAGGGAGACATGTTTATCAGAAGTTGCTCATATTTATGTCCAAAAGATTTTTGCCTATATTTTTTTCTAAGAGTTTTATGGTTTCATGACTTACATTCAGGTCTTTGATCCATTTTGAGTTTACTTTTGTGTATTGGGTTAGACAGTAATCCAGTTTCATTCTCTTACATGTAGCTGTCCAGTTTTGCCAACACCAGCTGTTAAAGAGGCTATCATTTCCCCATTGTATATCCATGGCTCCTTTATCATATATCATATATTAATTGAATATGCTTGGGTTCATATCTGGGCCCTCTATTCTGTTCCACTGGTCTATGGGTCTGTTCCTGTGCCAGTACCATATTGTCTTGATTACTGTGGCTTTGTAGTAGATCTGGAAGTCATGGAATGTAATTCCCCCTGCTTTATTCTTCCTTCTCAGGATTGCTTTGGCTATTTGTGGTCTTTTGTCATTCAATATGAATTTTAGAACTATTTATTCTAGTTCATTGAAGAATGTTGTAGGAATTTTGATAGGGATTGCATTGCATCTGTACATTGCCTTAGGCAGGATGGCCATTTTGACAATATTAATTCTTCCTTGCCAAGAGCATGGGATGAATTTCCACTTATTAGTGTCCTCTTTAATTTCTCTTAAGAGTGTCTTGTAGTTTTCAGGGTATACGTCTTTCACTTCCTTGGTTAGGTTTATTCCTAGGGATTTTATTCTTTTTGATGCAATTGTGAATGGAATTGTTTTCCTGATTTCTCTTTCCATTAGTTCATCATTATTGTGTAGGAATGCAACAGACTTCTGTGTATTAATTTTGTATCCCACAACTTTACAGAATTCAGATATTAGATCTCATAGTTTTTGAGTGGACTCTTTTGGGCTTTTTATGTACAATATCATGTCATCTGCAAACAGGGACAGTTTGAATTCTTCCTTACCAATCTGGATGCCTTTTATTTCTTTGTGTTGTCTAATTGCTGTGGCTAGGACTTCCAGTACTATGTAGAATTAAAGTGGGGAGAGTGGGCATCCTTGTCTTGTCCCCAATCTTAAAGGAAAAGCTTTCAACTTCTCTCTGTTAAGTATTGACTATGAGTTTGTCATATATGGCCTTTATTATGCTGAGGTGCTTGCCCTCTATACCCATTTTGTTGAGAGTTTTTATCACGAATGGAAGTTGAATTTTGTCGAATGCTCTTTCAGCACCTATGGAGATGATCATGTGGTTTTTGTCCTTCTTTTTGTTGATGTGGTGGATGATGTTGATGGATTTTTCTAATGCTGTACCATTCTTGCATCCCTGGGATGAATCCCACTTGATCATGATTGATGATCTTTTTGATGTATTTTTGAATTTGGTTTACTAATATTTTGTTGAGTGTTTTTGCATCTATGTTCATCAGACATATTGGTCTGTAATTTTCTTTTTTTGTGGTGTCTTTGCCTGGTTTTGGTATTAGAGAGTGAGAGTTTGGGAGTATTCCTCCTCTTCTACTTTTTGGAAAACTTTAGTGAGGATGGGTATTAGGGCTTCACTTAATGTTTGATAAAATTCAGCAGTGAAACCATCTGGGAGAGGAGTTTTGTTCTTAGGTAGTTTTTTGATTACCAATTCAATTTAGTTGCTGGTAATTGGTCTGTTCAGAGTTTCTGTTTCTTTCTGGGTCAGCCTTGGAAGGTTGTATTTTTCTAGAAAGTTGTCCATTTCTTCTAGGTTATCCAGTCTGTTAGCATATACTTTTTCATAGTATTCTCTAATAGTTCTTTGTATTTCTGTGGTGTCCATAGTGATTTTTCCTTTCTCATTTCTTATTCTGTTTATATGAGTACACTCTCTTTTTTTTTTGATACGTCTGGCTAGGGGTTTATCTATTTTGTTTATTTTCTCAAAGAACCAGCTCCAGCTTTCATTGATTCTTTCTATTGTTTTATTCTTCTCAGTTTTGTTTATTTCTGCTTTAATCTGTATTATGTCCCTCCTTCTACTGACTTTGGGCCTCATTTGTTCTTCCTTTTCTAGTTTCATTAATTGTGAGTTTAGACTGTTTATATGGGATTGTTTTTCTTTCCTGAGGTAGGCTTGTATTGCAATATATTTCCCTCTTAGCACAGCCTTTGCTGCATCCCATTGATTTTGTGGTGTTGAATTATTGTTGTCATTTGTCTCCATATATTGCTTGATTTCTGTTTTTATTTGGTCATTGATCCATTGATTATTTAGGAGCATGTTATTGAGCCTCCATGTGTTTGTGGGCTTTTTCATTTTCTTTGTGTAATTTATTTCTAGTATCATACCTTTGTGATCTGAGAAGCTGGTTGGTACAATTTCAATCTTTTTTAATTTATTGAGGCTCTTTTTGTGGCCTAGTATATGATCTATTCTTGAAAATGTTCCATGTGCTCTTGAGAAGAATGTGTATCCTGTTGCTTTGGATGGAGTGTTCTGTAGATGTCCTTTAGGTCCATCTGTTCTAATACATTGTTCAGTGCCTCTGTCTATTTATTTTCTGTCTGGTTGATCTATCCTTTGGAGTAAGTGGTGTGTTGAAGTCTTTTAAAATGTATGCATTGCATTCTGTTTACCCCTTTTATTCTGTTAGTATTTGTTCACATATGTAGGTGATCCTGTGTTGGGTGCATAGATATTTATAATAGTTATATCCTCTCATTGGACTGACCCTTTTATCATTATGTAATGTCCTTTGTCTCTTGTGACTTTCTTTGTTTTGAAGTCTATTTTGTCTGATACAAGTACTGAATCTTCTGCTTTTCTCTCACTATTAGTTGCATGAAATATCTTTTTCCATCCCTTTACTTTCTGTCTGTGTATGTCTTTGGGTTTGAAGTGAGTCTCTTGTAGGCAGCATATAGATGGGTTTTGTTTTTTTATCCATTCAGTAATTCTGTGTCTTTTGATTGGTGCATTCAGACTTTACATTTAGGGTGATTATCAATAGGTATGTGCTCATTGCCTTTGCAGGCTTTAGATTCATGGTTACCAAAGGTTCAACGGTAATTCCCTTAGTATCTAACAGTCTAATTTAACTCACTTTGTATGCTATTACAAACACAACCTTAAGATTCTTTTTTTTTTCCTCCTTTTCCTTCTCCTCCATTCTTTGTATGTAATGAATCATATTCTGTACTCTTTTGCTATCCCTTGGGTGGCATCAATTTAGCCTTAGGAATGCTTCCATCTATAAGAGTCCCTCCAAAATGCACTGCAGAGGTGGTTTGTTGATGGTAAATTCTCTCATCTTTTGCTTATCTGAAAATTGTTTAAACCCTCCTTCAAATTTAAATGATAACCTTTCAGGGTAGAGTATTCTTGGTTCAATGCCCTTCTGCTTCATTGCATTAAATATATCATTCCACTCCTTTCTGGCCTGTAAGGTTTCTGTTGAGAAGTCTGATGATAGCCTGATGGGTTTTCCTTTGTATGTGATCTTTTTTCTCTCTCTAGCTGCTTTTTAATGTATGTCTTTATCCTTGATCTTTGCCATTTTAATTATTATATGTCTTGATGTTGTCTTCCTTGGGTCCCTTGTGTTGGGAGATCTGTGCACCACCATGGCTTGAGAGACTATCTCCTTCCCCAGACTGGGGAGGTTTTCTGCAATTACCGCCTCAATTACACTTTCAATCCCTTTTTCTCTCTCTCTCTTCTGGTACCTTTATACTGAGAATATTGTTCTGTTTGGATAGGTCACACAATTCTCTCAATATTCTTTCATTCTGAGAGATTCTTTTTTGTCTCTGTGCCTCAGCTTCTTTGTATTCCTCTTCTCTAATTTCTATTCCATTTACCATCTCTTCTACTACATCTAATCTGCTTTTAAATCCTTCCATTGTATGTTTCATTTCAGATATGGAATTTCTTAATGATTGAATCTCCGACTTTAATTCGTTCCTGAGTTCTTGAATATTTTTCTGTACCTCCATAAGCATGTTTATAATTTTCATTTTTAACTCTCTTTCAGGAAGATTGGTGAGTTCAGTTTCATTTGGCCCTTTTTCTGGGATTTGTGATATTTTGGTCTGAACCATGTTCTTTTGACAATTCATATTTCTGTGTTGTGCCCACTAGCGCGCAGAAGCTCCAATCTGTGGAGCCGCCGAGCCCCTAGAGTGAGGTGGGGGGTCGTAGGGGAGCGGAGCTGGTTCCTGGGGGAGGAAAATCTGATTCCTGTTTCCCATATGTGGTGCCTGTCTCTGGTCTTTGAGGTAGGCCAAGCACTCGGGTGTAAGCCTCTGTGCTTTGCGTCTCTAGCTGTTGTAGGCGGGGTCTCTCTCTGGCTCACCTGATGCCAGCACAGTGACTGCCACTTTCCAAACCGGTGCCGGCAGGCTAGGAGGAAGGTGCAACCGGCTGCATGTCACAGTGGGGGGCTTCAGAGCTGAAGAGGCAGACAGGTGGGTGGAGCACCTGAAGCCCCTCAAAAATCCCAACCAGCTTCACAGAGCATGCCTAGACAACCTTGTCCAGCTCTCCCTTCTCCCGTGCAGCAAGCTCCGTGCAAACCCCCCCCTTACACAGCACTCTCGCTGCTAGGAAACCTCTCAGACCTCCTGCCTTTCCTCTGACCCCGAGCAGCCAGATGTAGATCCCCTCCTCCACAATCGGCCAGAATGTTGGGCTCTCTTGCACTCTGCCTGTCCAAGCTCCCCAATATCCAGAGCACCACACAATATAGGTTTCTTCTCACAAAGCAGATCTCCAGGGCCTGATGGTCAGCAGTCCCAAGCTTCCACCCCCTCCCTGCTCCGTTTCTCTTCCTCCTGCCATTGAGCTGGGTTGGGGGAAGGGCTTGGGTCCCACCGGATCATGGCTTTCTTACATTACCCTGTTTCATGAGGTCTGCTCTGTTCTTGAGGTGTGTATCCAGTCTGATTCAGCCTTCTTTCTCGTTGCTGTTTTAGGGTTAGTTGTATTAATTAACTATATTTTTGTACTATTTGTCATTTTGGGAGGAGTTCTCTGTCTCACCTCTCACACCGCCATCTTGAATCCGCCTCAGGTAGTACACAGCTTTTTTACCCAACAACACACTGGCATGAAATTTTGGCACAGGTGAGCTATGCCTTGAAGCAGAGTTTTCACACCAAGGCACCTTTCTCCACTTCATACACACTACCAAAGTCTCTCTCTTCAAACACATGTACCCACACAGAAGATCTTTTTCTGTGGCTGTTGTTTTCCTTGTGAAGCAGAACAGAGATACGGTGGTTCAGTGAAGCGGGGTGGTAGGGGCCGGGCCTGGCCAGGAAGGTGTAGGGTCAGGTGATCCATTCTATTATGTCTGTGCTGAGGGCAGTTCAGAAGTGTGCACTCTTCCTCTAGAATCTGAAAAAGCAAAATGAACCAGAATGCACCAGACTGTCACTGAAACATAGATGATTGCAATGGGAAGGCCATATGTTACATTCTCTGACAGAGTGTGTGTCAGGCATTTTTTTCTAGCGACTACAATGTATAATTTTAAATTACATTTTGTTAAATTAACATTTAAATTTATTTTCAGACATTGATTTGACATTTCAGAAAGGCTATATTCAATCATCCACCAGAGGACTTCACAGTGGTTGACAGGGAAGATTCCCAACCCATGTTGTTGTGCTCGAATACTGCTTCTGTCATTTATTAGCTGTGTGAGTTGGAGCAAGTGACTTGTATTCTCTTTGCTGGAGTTTCTTCCTCTGTATATGAAGTGTAACCATTCCTATTATTAGGAGAATGTTGTAATTATAGTAAGGAATGAATAATAGAAAACATAATAGTGTCCTCAGCAAACGCTAAGCACCTATCTGAGCATTTTTTATATACTGTCTCATTAATTCCATATAAATGTCAACAAATTATGTCTTATTTACAGGTGAAACCATGTAGTAATATGTATTACTTACAGATGAAATCATGGAAACAGAGAGTTTGAGTGATTCGCCAAGTCAAGCAGAAAGTGTTTGGCAGACTCACTATTTGAACTCAAACTGCCATGGTCCACGTCTGTCTTACAACTGTGTTATTTCTTCATTCTCCCATGGGTGATTGTATTTTCAAATTTATGAGTGGATGAGCGCATACATATAAAGACCTTAGAATCTGACAGTGATCAGGTGCCAGTAAGAGTAGCTGCTGCCCCCTGCTGCTTCTGTTTCTACTACAACTTAATGGTTAAGCATGTGAGAAGGGGTATCTGAAGTGGAAGTGCCTCACACATGCATGTTCACAACACTGACAAGCACGCTACACACACCTCACCAGTGTGAATACTATGTGAGGAAAGTCTCCACCGTGGCAGGCTGTTACTAGTAACACTCTCTGTTTGGTTTTTCTTTCCTTTCTCTACTCTGGCATATTGTCTGTCTGGCTTACTAAATTACTAACTCCATAAGAGAAGAAAGTTTGTCTCCCTTTTTTCGGTCCTATACCCACTGACTAGACTGACTAGCAAAGAGCTGGACACATAGTAGATAATCAGTGAAATCAGTGAATACTTATGATAAACAAAGGTAAAAACAATACAAATAAAAAGGAAGGAATCGTCATTTCTTTCCCTTAGTTACTCACACTGCCTATCACTGAAGTATCGAAGGTGAACATACCGCACTGTTTTTCTACAACCACTAGCAAGGTTACAGACAGACCCTCAGCATAAAGAACGTTTACACGGAAGAATCATAATCCGAGCCTTTGGGGCCCACCTAATGGTACCATTGTCTTCCTACCAGATCTCCTTCCTACTGTTTCAAGAGTAGCCCAAAAAGGCAGATACGCTTTCTAAGGTTACAGCCAAGATAGAGGTCAGCTGCAGACAGCTGTGAAATACCTGTTAGGGGAGACTTCTTGATTAGGGAGGAAAAATATTTGAATCCAAAGATGAGGTTTTTCTTCCTCCAAAAGAGAAAAGCTCTTTATCCTAGTATATGATGCAAAATAATATGCCACCTTCTTACTTTCCTTTACAAAACTTAAGTCTTATTCCTGCTCCATGAAATGATGCCACCAAATAGTTTCCTCCACTTTAGATTCTCAGCAAGAATAAGCTATAAAAAATCAGGAGCTGGTTCTTTGAGAAAATAAACAAGACAGATAAACCCCTAGCCAGACTTACCAAGAAAAAAAGAGAGTCTACACACATAAAGAGAATCAGAAATGAGAAAGGAAAAATCACTATGAACACCACAGAAATACAAAGAATTATTGGAGAATACTATGAAAAATTATATGCTAACAAAGTGGATAACGTAGAAGAAATGGACAGTTTTCTAGAAAAATACAACCTTCCAAGGCTGACCCAGAAAGAAGCAGAAACTCTGAACAGACCAATTACCAGCAGTGAAATTGAATTTGGTAATCAAAAAACTACCTAAGAACAAATCCTCTGGAGCAGATGGCTTTACCGCTGAATTTTATCAAACACTTAGTGAAGATCTAATACCCATCCTCCTTAAACTTTTCCAAAGAGTAGAAGAAGAGGGAATACTTCTAAACTCATTCTATGAGGCCAGCATCATTCTAATACCAAAACCAGACAAAGATACCACAAAAAAAGAAAATTACAGACCAATATCCCAGATGAACATAGATGAAAAAATACTCAACAAAATACTAGCAAACTGAATTCAAAAATACATCAAAAAGATCATCCATCATGGTCAAGTAGGATTTATTCCAGGGTTGAAACAATGGTATAACATTCAAAAATCCATCAATAACATCCACCACATCAATATAATGAAAGACAAAAACCACATGATCATCTCCATAGATGCTAAAAAGGCATTTGACAAAATTCAACACCCATTCATGATAAATATTCTCAACAAAATGGGTATAGAGGGCAAGTACCTCAATATAATAAAAGCCATATATGACAAACCCATAGCCAACATTATACTTAACATTGAGAAGTTGAAAGCTTTTCCTTTAAGATCGGGAACAAGACAAGGATGTGCACTCTCCCCACTTCTATTCAACATAGTACTGGAGGTCCTAGCCACAGCAATCAGACAACACAAAGAAATAAAAGGCATCCAGATTGTCAAAGAAGAAGTTAAACTGTCACTGTTTGCAGATGACATGATATTGTACATAAAAAACCTTAAAGAATCCACTCTGAAACTACTAGATCTAATATCTGAATTCAGCAAAGTTGGAGAATACAAAATTAATATGCAGAAATCTGTGGCATTCCTATACACTACCAATGAACTAGTGCAAAGAGAAATCAGGAAAACAATTCAGTTCACAATTGCATCAAAAAGAATAAAATCCCTAGGAATAAACCTAACCAAGGTTGTGAAAGACCTATACTCTGAAAACTACGAGACTATCATGAGAGAAATTAAAGAAGATACCAATAAATGGAAACACATACCGTACTCATGGAGAGGAAGAATTAATATTGTCAAAATGGCCATCCTGCCTAAACAATCTACAGATTCAATGCAATTCCTATCAAAGTACCAGCAGCATTCTTCAATGAACTAGAGCAAATCAGTCTAAAATTCATATGGAACCACGAAAGACCCCAAATATCCAAAGCAATCCTGAGAAGGTAGAATAAAGCTGGGGGATTATGCTCCCCAACTTCAAGCTCTACTACAAAGCCACTGTAATCAAGACAATTTGGTACTGGTACAAGAACAGACCCATAGACGAATGGAACAGACTAGAGAGCCCTGATATAAACCCAAGCATATATGGTCAATTAATATACGATAAAGGAGCCATGGACATACAATGGGGAATGACAGCCTCTTCAACAACTGGTGTTGGCAAAACTGTACAGCTACATGCAAAAGAATGAAAATGAATTATTGCTCAACCCCATACACGAAACTAAACTCAAAATGGATCAAAGATCTCAGTGTAGGTCATGAAACCATAAAACTCTTGGAAGACAACATAGGCAAAAATCTCCTGAATATAAACATTAGCAACTTCTTCCTGAACGCATCTCCTCAAGCAAGGGAAACAAAAACACATGGGACTACATCAAACGAAAAAGCTTCTGTATGGCAAGGGCACCATCAACAGAACAAAAAGGCATCCTACAGTGTGGGAGAATATATTTGTAAATGACATAGCCGACAAGGGGTTAACATCCAAAATATATAAAGAACTCACACACTTCAACACCCAAAAAACAAATAACCCGATTAAACAATGGGCAGAGGATATGAAGAGACAATTCTCCAAAGAAATTCAGATGGCCAACAGACAGATGAAAAGATGCTCCATATCAGTAATCATCAGGGAAATGCAAATTAAAACCACAACGAGATATAACCTCACACCAGTAAGGATAGCCACCATCCAAAAGACTAAGAACAACAAATGCTGGCGAGGATGCAGAGAAAGGGGAGCCCTCCTACACTGCTGGTGGGAATGTAAGCTAGTTCAACATTGTGGAAAGCAATATGGAGGTTCCTCAAAGAACTAAAAATAGAAATACCATTTGACCCGGGAATCCTACTCCTTGGAATTTACCCAAAGAATACAACTTCTTAGAATCAAAAGGACATATGCACCCCTATGTTTATCACAGCACTATTTACAATAGCAAAGATATGGAAGCAACCTAAGTGTCCATCGGTAGATGCATGTATAAAGAAGAAGTGGTACATATACACAATGGAATACTATTCAGCCATAAGAAAAAACAAATCCTACCATTTGCAACAACATGGATGGAGCTGGAGGATATTATGCTCAGTGAAATAAGCCAGGCAGAGAAAGGCAAGTGCCAAATGATTTCACTCATTTGTGGAGTGTAACAATGCAGCAAAATTGAAGGAACAATATAGCAGCAGACTCAACGACTCCAAGAAGAGACTTGTGGTTACCAAAGGGGATGGGTGTGGGGAGGCGAGTGGGGATGGAGGGAGAAGTGAATTGAGGGGTATTATATTTAGTACACATGGTGTGAGGGATCACGGAGAAAACAGTGTAGCACAGAGAAGGCAAACAGTGAATCTGTGGCGTCTTACTACACTGATGGACAGTGACTGCATTGGGGCATGGGTGTGGACTTGATAATATGAGTAAAAGTAGTCACCACATTGTTTTTTCATGTAAAACCTTCATAAGAGTATATATCATAATACCTTAATAAAGAAATTTAAAAAAAAAAGAATGAGCTATAGAAGAGTACTGCTATGTCTATTTTAATATTTGAAATTAGACCTAGCTTTCAAAGTTTGTGAACACAGGAATATAATACCAAGGAACTAGAAAGGGACATATACTAAGGAAGGGAAGAGAGCATGATTCATCAGGAGTAGTTATTTTCTTATGTAGAGAGTTTTGGAGAAATTAACACAGGAAGGAGCATATAAAACCTTCTTAAATATCAGTCTCTTTCAGTAAGAGGGAGTTTCTTGATATTGAATTTTCACCTAAAAATGTGATTGGTATCAGGTTTATAAATCACTTCAAATTGTATCCTCTTCAGATGATTGAAGGAGTTCTTATCAATTTTATCACATACATATTTTATTAGCACAGAGTGGATATTGCATTGTCATGTGTTGAACCTGGGATGCGTACGCCATGGTTCTAACCCCTAAAGATGTCACTGAGCCGATACATGATGCAGGAATGACAGTGTGATTTGTCAATGAAAATAGTGCTTTAACGACCATTACATTTGGTTTGCCAAATTTGATTTCTTGTTTTGATTCAGTTCACCTCATTACATTTTAACAAATCAGTATAAATAATAATATTTGATGTCCATATGAATACAGAATAGAGAATTGTTCATTACCTTTGACAGCATTATGTTTATAGTTTTAGTCAGTAAAAAGGTTGCATTTTTATCGTAGTATTATTTTAATCTAGACATAAACATTTAATTCTCAGGGGAAATTTAGTGAAATCATGTGAAGAGAAGGGAAGAATGCCAGGGTGAGAACCTCAGCAGGATCTCTATGGTTAAAGTAAGAGAAAAGTAAATTGATATGTTGTAAACCAGGAAAAATAATGAGCTTTCTATTCTAACCCATCTCTTTCTCTATTAAATCAGATGAAATTCTTACTGACTTTTAAAATGGAATTTTCTTCCATCTTAAAAAATTTAGTAAAACAATAATTCTTTTAATAAACTTACTAAAAGAATATACTAAAATATTATTTTAATATACTTTTAATTCGTGTTTAATAGTCTTTTTGTTATATATACTAATGGTTATGCTTTTTTAATTCTACAGCTACCAGAAATTTAGGTTCAGTAATGCAAGTGAAAGCATATTATGCGATCAATTTTTTAAAATTTAAACAATCATGCTATATCATAAAAATATTGAACAAATGTGAGTGAAAATTTAATCAATATATTTTTATAATATTTTGAAGTGCAAGATGCTTTATAGGCTTCTGCTATTTCTTACATATTTTATTTAATTCAAAGATCCTTCTTAAAATACATTGGTTGCATGTATTTAATTTTTCCACCATGAAATAGAATCGTGTGTGTGTGTGTATATGTGCTTTTATGAGCCATCCCTTTTGGGCAAGATCCTTATGGGGTGTAATTATTTGCAAACAATCCTTAGTCTACAACCTATATTGTAAATAGAATTTGTATCGCTCAAAAAGAATGATGACGTTAATTTAAAATACTTCAGGTATTTTCATAGATGAATGTCTGCAGCATAGAAATACCTACAGAAAGAGGAATAGTTTGGGGGTTTTTTTTGTACTGAAATAACACTTTGATTCTTAGCACAAATGTACGAGTTGTGGTAAGAGACAGGCAGAGAATAAAAACATGCTTGTTGTGCATCTAAGTCTTACTTTATAGAATAAATGTATTCTTCAAAATGTAAAAAACTTTTTTAAAATCATATCTTAGATGCAATAGCAAGACTCACTTTTAAAAGAAACTGTGTGTGTTCATGTGCATACAGTGTATGTGTGCACTTGTGTGCACTCTGTGTGTGTGTCTATCTTTATGTGTGTATCTTTGCTCAAAGCTTTGAATCTTATCAGAAGGGGCACAAAATAGCTTTAAGTAAAAGCCTAAAAAACCTTCTATGTATATCCAAATCACAAATTTAAATCCTAATATCAAAAGAATTTTTATTTGGCTTATATATGAAAGTATTTGCATATTTACATTGACATAGAATTGGTACATGTATCATTTAGATAGAATAGTCTTGGGAAAGATTTTTACAGAATTTCAATACCTACATTAAAAGCTCCATGAGGGCAGGTTTTATTCTATGTCTTGGTTACTGAAGTGCTAATCCTCTAGAATATCATATCATACATAATGGGCACTAATAAATATCTATTGAATGAATGAATACACAGTTTTTAGATGATCATCCTGTTTATGTTTTAGGTCCTAGAAATAAAAATGTAAGCACTTGTAAGTTACTTGTTTGAGGCCAGTGGTGACAAAAACCTAATATTCGGGTTCCTAAGAGAGTCATATTATCCTTTAATAAATTATTTTGCTGTTAAATGCTAGATTGATGATAAAAACAAACATCAATCCGAAGTCATATATATTAAAAGAGAATTTCCAGAGAAACATCTTATATTCTAGTACCTCCTTACATAAATAACTCTATGATTTACAGAGCATTTCCACATGAGGTAATTGATAAAGATAATACCAATTGATTATGAATTTACCCACTTAATAAATACTTAGTAAATGCTTCCCTTCAGCAATATGCTGAGTAGCAAAGATAGAATTGTGTACCCATGACCGCCATGGTCCCTGTCCAATGACAGAAACAGAAAAGACAACTAAACACATACTAAAGCAAAATGAATTTGCCTTTTGGTAAGAACTTTGAACAAAATAAATGGAGATTGGGAATTTGGGGAATGAATTCATCTGTAGTTTCATGATCAGGAGAGACAGTTTTGAGGAGATAACAATAAGCTGAGAACTGAAAGTCGTAATAAGTTCAACTTAAAAGGGGACTTCCTCATTTGGGCGGGGTCTAAAATATCTCCACAGGTTCGCCTTATATCTTTGGGAGATGACTAGGAGAGGGGTTACTGTACCTTTGATGTAAAACAATCAGTAGAGTTGGAAATGCTTACATGAAATAGTCAGTGCCATTTACCAAAGTGGAAACATTCTTACTGTGTCATTATTATGAGGCATCTATATATATTTTTATTGTTCAACTAATACTTGGGTTGTTAAAAATAACTTCTAAATATAAAACACAGAAATATAATTTTGATAATATCCAAACAAATGCAGTATAATTTTATATAATAAGTTTTGACTTTATTTCTATTTTTTATTTGATTTCTTTGTTTTATATGTTTTTCCCAGGATAGTCCACTGGTCTTGCAATCTGACAGGAATGTAACTGTGAATGCAAGAAATCACATGGGGCAGTTAACTGGACAACTGACAGTAGGTGAGTGTTTTGGGGTAAAGATTGCTTATACCATCTTACTCCAGCCTATATCTTACAACTGACTGTTTACACTGGGGTAGGCAAAAGTATCTTATTTCTCTAATCCAACTAGACCCCCCATTGCCACCCAGTTATCTTCCACATGATTTGATTTGTCGTAAGTCTGATTATAGTTTCCTGTATTTGTAGTTATTCTGCTTGCCAATGTATTACTATGAGACTGAAATACATATTTTTGCTCTTATTATTCTTGAATTATGAAATACCTCATTTTCCTAACAAATGTCTCCACAGTATATGTTAAATTTTGATACAGACTTAAATATCTGAGATACAGCATCTTGTGGTCAATGAATTCTTTGTTTTAGGTCAATAATTTTCAAATAAATATTATTATCTGCCGTACGCTAATTAGAAATGACGCAATTGAATATGACAAATCTTAACATACATATTTATAAATTTGATGTTGAAATTATCTATATTTTATGGTTTGTAGGCTTTAAAAGTTATAATAACATTATTGATAAAATATTAGTGTTTTCTCATATTGTCAAAAAAGTTTAGAGTTTTGTATTATATGATGTTATTATTTGATAATTTGTATAGGATGAAAGGCAAATAAAAGGTTTGTTGTAATTATGTGAAATAATAAAATAAATTTTATTTGTGTGTAATGGCTAAAATATTTTTAGCATACTCTATTTTCCTGTGGGAAAATTGCCTAATACTGATATTGTGTATGTGTATAGAATTATATTATAAATAGTAAATTATAATTTTGAGGACTGAGTTGTTCTTATCTCCATGAAAAATTAAGCAACATTTTAATGCAAGCTTGGCTCCAGTTTTTCTATTTAAATTTCAGAAGAATATGACTTTTCAAATGTGAGATTTATAACCATGAATTTGATTCTATCCACTTCCTTTGTAGGAAATGAAACACTTTTTGATATGCTATTTGCTTTAATGAAGCCAAAAGCGTAACTTATATTTTGGCATATATGTGTTTCCAAAAACTATAATTTATTTTATTTATAATAATTAAATTTTATTTCACATAATCTGTGCATCATAAAAGTTGGTCAGTATATATCTATTAATTGCTATAATTGGATAGTATTATCTATATAGATGTATATAAATTTATCAATATTTGATATATCTAAATATATCAATTATGAAGGAGACTTATATGCAAATGGATTAAAAATTAAAGAAAAGAAATTATCTGTAGATGTAGAAATGTCTCAGAAGCAACAGTGGTTCAAGTTAAATGTCCATGCCAATCTCTGTTGTTACGTTAGAACTGCAGAAACAGGCCTACACTGGGCAGATTCTCCATACCAGAATTTTCTTAATATTGATAACTCTTTAGCTACATAGATCTTTCTTTTGCATTCTGTTCTCGGTTAAAAAAAATTAAGGTCCTTAGGGGGAATGCCATACTGTAAGTTAAACCCACAAAGACTACATACCAATGTCCACTGTAATACAATAGCTACATAACTATTGCTGTAGAACAACGCAGCTGTTGATTACATGGAGTGCAATCAAATACCCTTTGGTATCACTTAAGTTACAAATACATTGCTATTGTGTGAAACCTCATGATGTTTTTCTATCCAGTGTATCTTTGTGAAGTAGTTGAGGAATGTGTGTTAGATTATGATAGTGTTACAAAGATGCAAAGAGAGGAGAGATATTGTGGTTGGGAAGTGGTTAAAGAAGTACAAGATCCCAAGAGGTCAGACTCCTTGAAGAAAAAGCAAGAACTTTCTTAAACAAGTCTCAGAACCATTCTCCAGGTCAAAATTTCTGTTTTTTCAATCTGTAATTACTATGATAGCAGAACATTCCTTTTTTAACATAAATTAGAAGACAAGTATGTGGCTTTAGGTGTTATATGTTCATTTGTGTCGATAGCATGACATTCTGCAATTTTCAGGACATTTCCATCAAATAATGTGGATAAAAGTTGTCAATTATTCATCATTTTTGTGACGTTTATCATATTATCTTAGAAGACTTCTATAATGTGATATATAGAATAAAAATCATTTCTTTAGGACAGTGTAAATGAAATATTGTCATGTAGTTTTGATGTAGACTTTGCTCATAACACTGAAAATAGAAATAATTAAGGTTGTAGTAATTGGGGTTGCTAAAAATGTCATGACCTTTCCCACAGCATCTTGGGGATAATTAGTTATCTTTTATTCACCACAGCACTACTTTGATCTAAATAGAACAGATCTAGAATACTTTTATAAGTAGGTTAAAAAACAGAAATACTGATTTCAGCAAAGTGATTGATCTTCAACAGCTCTTAGCACACTTGGATTAAGATATTAACTTATATGTTGCTTTTCTTTACATTACATTAAAAATATCATTTACCTTTGATAAATCAATGGCTAAATGGGAATTAGATTGTTTCTCTCTCATATCCTTTTGTCATCAGTCTATAGCTGGAGGATAAAAATAGGAGGATAAGCTCAAAAGTTGAACAAGGTATAATATTAATTGAGTTTTGTTTTTAATTATCATATTTAGCAGCTTCCCTCTCTTAAGTTCTAGTCACAATGACTTTTGAAAAACCCGGAATGGCTGCTATGCAGTCCTGTGTTACAAACATGATATGCTGTTCCTTGATGCCATGTCTATATCATTATCCAGAAAGCATTAAGACTAAGTGGCTATTAAATAACTGGGATGTCACTGTTCTGAAATTTCCTTTGAAAATGTGCTTAAAATCACAATTTCATTTTTCATCATAATTCTTGTTTAATGCTCAATAAATTTGGGAGTATGAATTAACTCCCAGGAACTGCTAACTATTATTGTCAGAATCACTTACCCATCTTTGACATTCTCATTTCCATTTATCAAAAATCAGTGCCATAACCAAATTATATAAAAACCTTAATTACAATCTATAATTCCTCATTTTTCTGTCTTCCTTCAGTAATTCTTCAGTGCTTAGAGTCATGGCTACCTTAAAGAAGTCTGACTATATGATATTAGGAAGAATGTCCTTTTTGAGAAATTAAACAAAGTGATATTTATATTTTGTACTAGTTTTCTTCTCTTATTTCATATTTTGAAGATTAAACACCACTTAATAATGAAAATACAGACAGCTTCTGCCACAGAGCTGACTCATTGGTTTCTTCTGAGGTCTGGGATTCTTGCCTTCATTTCCCAGGGGTTGTGGGGGAGCCGGCCAGTTCCCAGGGGTCATGCGGGAGTGGGATGATGAATAGCCGATATGCCAGAACAGAGATGTAGTACACAGAGATGTAGCACTGGTTCTTCACCTCTCCTAGGGACTGCCAATGAGCGATATGCATAAAAATCAAATTTTCTTTATTTATGACCAGAGAAGATGTCCTTGGTAAGAAAAATTAGGCATTAGGATCCTATAATGAAAATATTTATCTTTGATTTGCTTTCTTACAATTTTGAGTCAATATACACTAATAACATAACCCATTTGATAAAAGTTTTAAAATATAGTACATTTATAAGGAGATAAATAAAGTACAAGTGTACAAAATTACATAAAAATTAGTATATTGTTTACTAATATGAAAGGTATTTGTATCCTTTAATGATTAATTAAACTTCATTGACCTTCCTGGTAGTAAAGGTGTACAAAGAAATGTAATGACATGAGCCCACTATACTTAAAAAGAAAGCATGAGGTTCTTATGGAAAACCAAAGTTTTTTTCTTACATACACTGAACAAAATGTACCCATTGTGTAAGAGAAAGAGAACTGGCTGACATAGTGTATATTATTTTTAGCAACTCTACATAAAAGAAGCATTGGGTCTGCTAATACCATGCCATAATGCATTCAAGATGCTAAAACACAGCAACAAAATGTGGTTACATAAAATAATCATGTTGTAAAATATTTATATAACATAAAATAGCATGTTTACCGCTTCATCGTAATTCAGGGATAAAAATCTAGACTTATCTGCAGGATAAAAGATGACATATATGTCTTTGAAACATTCCTTAAATGATACATACTTTCACCTAGGCTTATCATTGGTCAGATGAAGTGAGTGCCTGAAACGTTAGTGAGTGTAGCTGGGTCTTTTCATTTTAGAAACAAAGTGAACTGATGATAAAAATGTATAACCTTTAGTAAACACTAAACACCCTACGTAAGACTTTTAGATGTGTCAGTGCCCCTCTGTCCACTTAAATACATCCCCAACATCCAAGACAGACAGCACAGACACATGCACGCGTGCACGTGTACACACGTGTGCACACGCACACAGATGGGTATAAGGAGAGTACTGAGAGGCAAAGCCAACACAATTTTAAAGAAATATTTCTGAATCTACTGAATTGACTGAGGCATCAGTATTTTATTCCATGCAATTGCTGCAAGATAATTTGAGTGTGGAAGCTTATGCAAAAATATTTACTAGTCACCCTCATGGAAAAATAAAAACTCAGTATTCAAACAGTGAGTAAAATCACATAGTTGTGCAGATTCATCACTTAAGTAATCATATAACTTTAATAGCAAGCACGTTATTATTGACTTTAGCATACAACGATGCTTATTACATTGTTTAAACCATGGAGCATTGTTTAATGTTCCCCAAATGTAATGTTCCCTAAATTTAAGTTAATCCACAAATCTGAAGATTTCACATCAGCCATGAATCCTGAATGCGAGAAAAGCACTTTGATTCTGGCTAATTATTCAGAGATGTTATGGAAAACAAAAAACATCAGAACCTAAGTTTGGTGAAAATTATTTTTAAAATTTAGGAATATGTGGATTTTTTTTACTATTGTCCATAATATGAAGATAATCATATGATTTATATAATAAATCAAAATGTTCTAGAAGAGTATATTCACCTAGAAATAATAATTTCCTTAGAAACTAAAGTTAGGAAGGAGTTATACCTTAATAGTTAACACCATGGATTCCAGAGCCAGCTAAATCCTAGATTTGTTGCTTCCCAGCTGGGTGACCTTATGCAAGGATTCCATGGGGATGATGAGTATCACCATCTTCTCATATAGTAGATGTGAGGATTAAATAAGTGAATATAGGAAATTATTTGGAACACTTCCTGGAGTATAGTATGCATTATGCATATTTTAGTAATTGTAATTTTTATTAGATGTATGTGTAAGTCTGTGCATTTGACCAAGCCACTGGGACTTAACTCTCTTCATCTACGAAATGAGTTTTATGCTAGATTGTCTCCATGGTTCTTTCCTGTTCCAAGACTAAATAAAAATGGAGAATTATTTTTTTTTAACTTCAGAGAAGGAATATAGTTGATGAATCCTCTGGTCCATTAAATTTCCCCTTTCTGCAATAGTCTTGACAAAATGGCATCTGCTTTGATTTTTTGACATCTTTTTTTTATGATTTATTTTGGTATCAATCTACAGTTACATGTGCAATATTATGGTTATTAAACTACCCCCTTCATCGGGTC
>JAQQAC010008525.1:15001239-15062610 GCA_029783875.1 Phataginus tricuspis | reverse complement strand
GAATTGTGTCAAACACTTTTCGGCATCTATGGAGATGATCATGTGGTTTTTGATCTTCTTTTTGTTGATGTGGTGGATGATCTTGATGGATTTTCGAATGTTGTACCATCCTTGCATCCCTGGGATGAATCCCACTTGATCATGGTGTATGATCCTCTTGATGTATTTTTGAATTCGGTTTGCTTATATTTTGTTGAGTATTTTTGCATCGACGTTCTTCAGGGATGTTTGTAATTTTCTTTTTTGGTGAGGTCTTTGCCAGGTTTTGGTATTAGAGTGATGCTGGCTTCATAGAATGAGTTTGGAAATATTCCTTCCTCTTCTATTTTTTGGAAAACTTTAAGGAGAATGGGTGTTATTTCTTCTCTATATGTCTGATAGAATTCAGAGGTGTATCCATCAGGTCCGGGGGTTTTGTTCTTGAGTAGTTTTTTGATTACTGCTTCAATTTCATTGTTGGTGATTGGTCTGTTTAGTTTTTCTGTTTCATGCTTGGTCCGTCTTGAAAGGCTGTAATTTTTATAAGAAGTTGTCTGTTTCTTCTAGGTTTTCCAGCTTGTTAGCATATAGATTCTCATAATGTTCTCTTATAATTCTTTGTATTTCTGTGGGGTCCATCATTATTTTTCCTTTCTCATTTCTGATTCTGTTTATGTGTGTACATTCTCTTTTTCTCTTAATGAGTGTGGCTAGGGGTTTATCTATTTTGTTTATTATTTGAAAGAACCAGCTCTTGGTTTCATTGATTTTTTCTATTGTTTTATTCTTCTCAATTTTATTTGTTTCTTCTCTGATCTTTATTATGTCTCTCCTTCTGGTGACTTTGGGCCTCATTTTTTCTTCTTTTTCCAATTTCAGTAATTGTGTCTTTAGACTATTCATTTGGGAATGTTCTTCCTTCTTTAAATAGGCCTGGATTGCAATATACTTTCCTCTTAGATCTGCCTTTGCTGCGTCCCAAAGAAGTTGTGGCTTTGTGTTGTTGTTGTCATTAGTCTGCATATATTCTTTGATTTCTGTTTTGAATTGGTCGTTAACCCATTGATTCATTAGGAGAATGTTGTTAAGTCTCCATGTATTTGTGAGCCTTTTTGATTTCTTTCTGAAATTTATTTCTAGTTTTATACCTTTGTGATCTGAGAAGTTGGTTGGTAGAATTTCAATATTTTTGAATTTACTGATGTTCTTTTTGTGGTCTAGTATGTGGTCTATTCTGGAAAATGTTCCATGTGCACTTGAGAAGAATGTGTATCCTGTTGCTTTTGGGTGCAGATTTCTGTAGATGTCTGTTAGGTCCGTCTGTTCTAGTGTGTTGTTCAGTGCCTCTGTGTCTTTACTTATTCTCTGTCTGGTCGATCTGTCCTTTGGAGTGAGTGGTGTCTTGAAGTCTCCTAAAATGAATGCATTGCTGTCTATTTCTTCCTTTAATTCTGTTAGTATCACATATGCTGGCACTCCTGTGTTGGGTGCATATATATTTATAATGGTTATATCTTCTTGTTGGACTGACCCCTTTATCATTATGTAATGTCCTTCTTTATCTTTTGCTACTTTCTTCATTTTGAAGTCTATTTTGTCTGATACAAGTACTGCAACACCTACTTTTTTCTCTTTGTTGTTTGATGAAATATCTTTTTCCATCCCTTCACTTTTCGTCTGTGTATATCTTTGGGTTTGAGGTGAGTCTCTTGTAAGCAGCATATAGATGGGTCTTGCTTTTTTATCCATTTTGTTACTCTGTGTCTTTTGATTGGTGCATTCCGTCCATTTACATTTAGGGCGATTATCGATAGAAATGTACTCATTGCTTTATATTCGTGGTTACCAAAGGTTCCAGGGCTGCTTCTTTGCTATCTAACAATCTAACTTAACTTTCTTGTTAAGTTATTGTGAACGCCATCTGATGTTTCTTTATCTCTCACTTCCTATTCTTCCTCCTCCTTTCTTTATATATTAGGTGTTTTATTTTTTGCGTTTAGTTAGTATTTGGATGGTCTGCTTTCTTTGCTATGATTTTATTTTCTCTGGTGACATCTATTTAGCCTTAGGGGTGCTTCCCTCTAGAGCAGTCCATTTAAGATATCCTGTAGTGGTGGTTTATGAAAGGCAAACTCTCTCAACTTTCGTTTGTCTGGAAATTGTTTAATCCCTCCGTCATATTTAAATGATAATCATGCTGGATACAATATTCTTGGTTCAAGGCCCTTCTATGTCATTACAGTAAATATATCATGCCATTCTCTTCTGGCCTGTAAGAATTTTCCTTTGTAGATGATCTTTTTTCTCTCTCTAGCTGCCTTTAATACTCTGTCTTTATGTTTGATCTTTTTCATTTTAATTATTATGTGTCTTGGTGTTGTCTTCCTTGGGTCCCTTGTGTTGGGAGATTTGTGGGCTTCCGTGTACTGCGAGATTATTTCCTTCCCCAGCGTGGGAAAGTTTTCAGCAATTATTTCTTCAAAGACACTTTCTTTCCCTTTTTCTCTCTCTTCTTCCTCTGGTACTCCTATTATGCAAATATTGTTCCTTTTGGATTGGTCACACAGTTCTCTTTATATTCTTTCACTCCTAGAGATCCTTTTATCTCTCTCTGCCTCAGCTTCTCTGTATTCCTGTTCTCTGTTTCTATTCCATTAACAGTCTCTTGCATCTCATCCAGTCTGCTGTTAAGTCCGTCAATCGCTTGTCTGATTTCTGCATTGTCTTTCCTCAGTTCCCTCACTTCCTCCCTCAGCTCTTGCACATTTCTCTGTACATCCATCAGCATGGTTATGACTTTTATTCTGAATTCTTTTTCAGGAAGACTGTGCATGTCCATCCCTTCAGGCTCCTTCTCTTGGGTTGTCTGGTTGATCTTAGTCTGGACTATTCCTCTGTCTTTTCATGGCTATAGAAGTGGTCAGTGGTAGTTGCCACGTATGTCAGCTGTGCTCTTTAAGACTTTGAAAAGAAAAAAAAGAAAAAAGAGAAGAAAACAACAACAACAACAAAAAAAACGCCCACTAGTAGTAGATTCTGTGGGGTTGCTGTAGGTGGCGCTGTTGTTCTACTATTCCGCAGCCATCGCCGCGACGCTCCGCAGGGCCCTTTATAGCTGTGGCCGAGGTGGGAACGAATGCGAGGCTGTTGTTATCTGTGGGAAGTCTAAGTGCGACCACCTTTTCCCAGTCGCTGGCTAAGTGTCCGAAACTCCCCAGGACTCCCAGCCTGCTGGGCTGAGTGTGCCAGGTGATCTGGCTCTTCTGCTGGGCTCCTGTCTCTTTAAGACCGCTGAAAAAAGCGCACGGTTTTCTTTTTTGTTTTCCTTCCCGGGAGCCAGCTGTAAGCACCCTGGCGCATTCCCCTCTCAGATCCTGCACCCTCTGTCTCTCCAGTCTCCGCTACACCGCGCGATGTGTGTCAGCGCTCCCTGTGCAGATCATCGGGGCTGGTTATTTCACAGGGTGTACCCTCCTGGCTCTGAATCCTCTCCTCCCGCCAGCGCGCTGGGGTGGGCAAGTGCTCAGGTCCTGCTGGGTCGCAGCTTCATATATTACCCACCTCGCAGGGTGCCAAGTCCGCTTAGGTGTAGCTGCACGCTGTGCACTTTCCTGTGTTTTCTGGTCTCTCTTTTAGGAATAGTTGTATTTGCTGTATTTTCATAGATACATATATTGTTTTGGGATGAGATTTCTGCCGCCCTGCTCACGCCGTCATCTTCCCGGAATTGATTTTTTGACATCTTAGACATAAATTGTAAGTACATATTTTTCATTTAAGATGAAGAAGGTAAATAAGCACAACTAAATCAGCCTCATAGTTTTTCATTGAATTTTTGCTTATAAAATTTTTTTAATGAAATTTAATCTACAAAATAATTCAACAAGTCTAATCAGCTTATTTTTGTCATTACTAAGCATCAGCATGTTTTGTCCCTAAATGAATGGAAAAAAATGTAGATGAGGGTTTTAAAATAAATATTTAAAGACCCCTAAAGTGACATGTAATCTTGCATTAAAGCAATTACTGTGAACACCTGGGAATCGCTTAATTGACTGCAGATGGTGTAGGACATATAAAAAGTAGGTTACAAATTATTCCCACATAGCAAATTTATGTTTTTTGTCATTGACTCCTTTTTTTGTTAACTTAGAGACTACTGTAATTGTCTGGGACAACTTAATAAGAATGAATATTTTATGTAAAGTAGTCTGTGCAAATCTTGGAGACCAGATCAACAGCCCACTTAGGTTTAATATTATGCATATATTTTAAATGATTAAATGTATTGTTGATTTTTAAGAGTTAATTGTTAGTATTAATTAATACTACTTAAACTGGTATGCATTAGTTTAATTTTAATTAATCAACTTGCGAAAATAGTACTTTGAAGCAGATATTTGTGCTATTAGGAACAGGATGGCACTCTTAGAAATTAGGACCGTGCATCGGTGTTACTCAGGTGTAATGACAATTACAATGTCTAAAGACAATGATATGCATGTTTCGAAAAGTTATATCACAGGGTATTTTATATCATTGTTTTAACATCCTGAATCATTACAATACCTTTTTGGCATAAGTTACTGTTTGTTCTTACTTTAAAAACAGAGAAATATATTGTCTCAAGTATTAAATTCTCAAGTATTTGTAGAGTTAGGAGTCAAAACCAAGGAATACTAAGATTTTTCCATTGAGGAGCTAGACCGAATTCTGAAATAGACGGTTGGCTGGACATTTCCAACCGTTGGTGGCCTCTGCTCACCTTCTCTTTCCCAGTAGTCCCTGCCCTAGTCTGGATTAACCAAAGCAGTTCTAGGAGGCTGGCTCCACCAAACAGTGCACTGTGTCACGGTCCTTCAGACCATCCCTGCAAGGTGTTGTCCTCTGCTTCTCAAGACCATGCGCAGCAATCTGCTATAGTTGTCAGTGGATACTACTGTCTTGATAGATCGGTAAACATCTTTGAACCTTCTCTCCTTCCATGCAAAATATGTGTTTCAAAATATTGTCTTTGGTAATAATGCCTTTAGTTGTCAAAGGAATAAATCTAGTCTTATGTATGAAAAACGGTAGTAGGATAAAGTGAGAAGTGGTGGTTCTATTAAGACATATTGTAAAAGAAGCAGTACTCCTCCATCTTAGCACTACCTCGGCTGGTCCATCTCCTTACAAGACAATGAAAGAAGATCATATTCTTTTTTTCAATAAGAATAATGCAAGAACTTTTTAAGTATTACCAACTATATGATTCTGAGGAAAGCAGTAAGAAGATAAATAACCATTTTATGAATTCTATGATTATATAAAGTTATTCAAAGTATACTATGACTATAGCTCACTGTTTAAATTTAGTATTAAGAAGATGTAAATGAAATAAAAATGATATATTACAGGGCTCATTAAAGGATAAGTAGAATAAACAAAAGGGCAAAAGAATAGTTTCTGACTTCATATTTTATATATTTAATTAGCACTATATCTATATGACTTATCTGAAATTAATAAGCTTTAGTTTTAATGAGGCTCTATAATGGGACCTCAATTGCAGGTGCATTGAGTTTCATACAAAACTGACTTATTGAACATGCAGTTTTGTGTTGGCCTTAATAAGAAACTTGTCTTTGGAAATTTGGTTAATGGAGCATACTATTCACAAATGTAAGGTTATGGGACTAATTATCCCAAAACATCTGGTGATAGGAAGCTAAATAAAATTTAGGGTCCTTATGTATACATACCATCATTTACTTCAGTATTAGGGGCCCTAGATTAAGTCATAGCCAAGCCCAGACTGCTAAAGAACAATACTAACTGCTGGTCATGGAAAAGAGGGAGATAAACTGGTGGAGGAGGGTGTTTTACTTAAAATGACCCGGCTCTAGTAGCTACTTTAGCTTCTTTGCTTGTAAGTTTCACTTGGATTATGTGTCTATTCTTATGCACAGTTTTGGAAAAATACCAAGTCAGATAATGCATACATGAGAAAACTAAAGTGCAGTGGGAATAGAAAATTGACTAGAGGAAGAAGGAAAAGTGAACCAGAGCAATTCTTTTGTTTCCAAGTATTTATTGGACTCCCGACAATATACTCCTCATAATGAGCAAATAATACTATCAAAATCTCTTAAGACTACTTTAAGTTTGCTATCAATCCATTAGTCAGCATTCTCTGGTTAAAGTACTTAATCAGCTCTGAATCTACTTGAATATGTTTCCACAATATTATCTTTAGTATTTTGTCATATATTTGTCTGAAATCAAGAATATCTAACCCTATCTGTCCCCTTCATCTATCGATCCAATTTTGGCGTGGCTTATTTTGAAACTTCCATTGTGAGGTCACATTAACTGCTGCTTTGTGTTTTAAATGCTCATAAACACATTAGTCTAAGGTGAATTGAGTAGTCTATGTCCCTTTCCCCCCATACCCAAGAAATTAAAACATTAATAGCTCATAATTTGGGGGACCCATCTTCTCTCAGGTCATGATATTTAGGAAAAAAAATCTCTCATTTCTAATCTTACATTGCTTTTGCCATTCTGTATCAGTCTACAAATATTACGGAAAATAATTCACAGGCCAGTCATGAAAATTTTGGGGGGTGGGAATGGAATGGGGCAGATGGTTCTAAAAGAATAAGCTTTCTTTCCTCATACTGTCTTCTTGAGTCCTCATGATTGGATCTCCTTATTCTCCTAAACTACACTCATTTTTGTGGGTAAAACTGCAATATTTCCAGAATCTCTCCCCTGGCTTTAGTGCATCTGTATATCAATAGGTGTCTCAAGGGGTGGAGAGAGGTAGCCCTACATATCAATAGGTAATTACAAGGGCATGCAAGGGTTTATTTGGACCAGAGAGGTTGGGTGGAGCTCTCTTCTGCTGCAGCTGGGTCAGGAGAGAGACAGGGATAACTGCTTCTAAGAAATAAAAGGATTTCTTAACTTTATTTCTCCCTTTGACTGATTTCAGTTTTAGAGGTGTTTTGCCCAGGAATTTTTACCCCCAGAGTGACAAAAAGTCACACAATTTGTAAGCCACTTTTAAATCAATAAATGTATCAACATCTAGACCACACTGAAAATTGTGGGTAAATATACCTTGGGAATAAAGCCTCCATATTATGCACCAAGATATTAATCATACATACTTTTACATTGAAAACTCTGAAAAATCATCAACCAAAACAATTACAATTACTAAATTATTAAAATAAAAGGTATACACAATACCAACTGCTAGAATGGATGCCGAGGGACTGAACTGTCATTCATTGCTGCTCTTGAAAATGCCAAAAGATACAATACAACCTCTCTGAAAAAGTCTGCCTCTTTCCTACAAAGCTAACTTGATCACACAGAGCTTGTTAAATCACTTCAGGAGGCTTTTGGTACATAATCTAACATTTCTTTCTCATGTATCACAAAATGTGTAATGGTCGTTGCTGCCAACATCCTTATTAATTTTATTGAAATAACTGAGTCCTTCTTATTGATTAAAAGTGAGTTTAGATTAGTCTCATTTCATTTCAGTTAAGATTAATAAAAGAATTTGCAAATAAGTTTTATCTTGTACCACCCTCACTAAAGCTTGCCCTATCTGTTTTAGTGTCATCTATCCTTTATTTGACTGTGTGATAAGTTCCTTTAACATATCTAGACATATGTAAATCCCAACTCTCTCCCTTTAACTTGTCCTCTTTATCTCAAAGCACTAGAATCCAAGGAGTTGTGTGTTGCCTCCGCCTGCCAGCACACCCATCTCTGACTCAGATGTAAACTTGTCTGCCTGCTGACCATGCTGATCTCCAGCTCAAATGTGAATTTACCACAGGGTAATCTCTAAAATCTAAGAAATAAGTTACCTCTGCCGAGGTGTTTGATCTAAAAGACAGTGGTAGCTCAGTTTCCTTCCAACTCTAATATTCTATATTTGTAAAGGTTCTTTAGTTTTTTATTTTATGAAACTGATCAGCTTTCCTTTAAAAATCAGCTCTGGTTTCTGTAACCTCACCCATAATCAACTCACTTAAAAATAGCCCATAACTTTTTTGAGTGTGACACTAGAAAGGTTACCTCTGCTTTTGGAAAACCTCAATGCCCAGTTGATGCCAGGGTTCTTGTTTGCAGAGTCGAAGAATGAACTTAGCAAACAGTCAAGGTAGGAGAGCCAGGGAAGAGGCTTTTATTGAGAGATACAGTGAGAGGACAGAGCTCCTGGCTCATGCCAGGAGGGGACAAGAGAGCCTGGGGTGGTGTGTTGTCCAGGGGATTTATAGGCAGTTGAGGATTTTGGGGAGCTGATAAAGGACTTAGGGTGTGGACTTGTTAAAAGTGGCCTTAGGATGTTTGTCTTTGATGAGATATTAAATCCCTTTTAGCATGCTAAGGTGAATCTTACACATGATTACAAATAATAAGTGTAATAAAAACATGGGCTACTTTCCTTTATCTGGGGAGTATCAACTGATCTCACTGAAGAATGACTCTAGAGCCCAATGTTTAACACAGTTTTGGTAGGGGGTTTCCTTGCATGTAGTTACATTGCTCTGACTGTAAATATCTTGCCTTGCTTTTTCCGGAGGCCCTCACTCTACTCTGTCTTAAGCCCATGGTCCCTGTGTCACAGTGAAAATGGAAATTATGTGTCATATTCATTTGTTGAAATCACAGTGATAACAAAGGAAGTGAGATGAATGCAAACAATGTAAAACTACTGAAAATTAAACATACTCCACTGAATAAAGTTATGGTTCTTAGGAGCAAGAAGTTTCAGTAGAAATTGTGTTAGAATATAAAAGGAAGAGATGCTGCAAAGCTGATTTTGTGTCAAATAGAAGTTCATGAGATTAGTGACTGAGCATAGAAAATGATGAACACCAAATGTGCTTTTATGAAATACACCAAAGAATTTTCTTTAAGTGCCGAATATTTAACGGATTGAGGGAATTATTGGCACGGCCACAATGTAAGTAACAGGAATAAATAGTTTTGAAAGAATCTGCTATGTGTTTCAAAGAAAGAATATTATGTGACATCAGAAATAATTTAATGATGAATTTGATCTTAAATGGACTTTCTAGCCTCCTTCCATTTTCTTTATCATGCCTCATTCCCCAGTCATTTTATAATTTTTATAGTAACATAATGAAGCCTTTTCTATGTAGAACAGATAACTGTGTGTTGCCTGAATTTATATTTTTCTTTCTTTCTGTGTAGCAAACATAAACAAAGTAATCAAATTTTAAGAGGATTATTTTAGCATAATTGAGCTTTCACATGTGGCTATATTTCAAGAAGCACAAAGCTACACAACATACACTAAATAGTGATGCTGGGTTTTAGCACAAAGCCATGGAAGGCACAGTCAGAAAGTTCAGATGGTCTTCTGACTCACTGTGCCTGCATCCTTCTGCCGGCAGAGTTGGACATCTTAATCTGCCTCTGCATCTGCATCTGCATCTGCCCCCATAGTGCCCGGCACTGTCTTCTCTGCTGACAAAAATACTAGAATGTATTGCCATCATTACCAGTGATATGTTCTATCTTTGGTATTGCCATCCCCTAGAAACTCTGTCTGGGTGTGTTAAAGTAACAATTAATGACCTACTTTGTCAGGATAAGTAGTTTGCCTATGAAAGACCTCTGTTTAAAGTGGAAAAACGAGTTACGTCCATTTGTATCACTTTCAATGTAAGTCCAAAAACCCCAGGTAGCATTTGTTTGAAGAGTCATTTTAAAAGTTTGAGTTCAGAGTGGCACAATAATATTAAAGGTATGCTTTGTAATGTAAATCAGAAAAAAAAACCCCAGATGAGTAAGTATAAGAAGAATGTCTAGATGAAAGTGTATTTAACATGTGCGTTAGTTTGGGTTTCCTGGAAGAGGATGGCCAGTTGGATGCAGAAAGTGTCTGGCCGAGGGCCTTTGAGGTGTGCTTCTGTGTGAGGATGAGGAAGGCAGGCAGACAGTATGGGCGAGGCCAGCCCGTGATGCCCTGCCGTGGAGGCCTCAGCTGATCCTACAGGAGGATATCGGGAACCCAGCTGCCTCCAGGAGTTCAGCATCTATTCAAAGTTCTGGAAGCAGAAAGGCATCAAAGTGAAGATCATGGGCTCTGGAGCCAGACTACCTGGTTTAAATCTCATGCTTCCGTTTACAAATTAGTTAACCTCTCTGTGCCTGTTTCCTTATAATGATAATCCTGGCCTCCCGCGGTTATTGTGAATGACTGAGTTGATGTATATGAAGTTCTTAGCACAGTTTAAGCATTATATATAAAAGTGTGAGCTGCTATCATTTTTAGTGGTTGCAGTATTGATTTCTCAGTGGGAGAGCAAGCAGCAAATAGTCTTTACTCAGAATTACCCTAATATATGTTGGATGGTGTGGATGATCATTCAAGGTAACATTTAATTCTAGCATCTTAAGTTTATTAAGTGTCATCACTTGATTTATTGGTGTAGGCAGGTGCTTGCATGAGTCATGACCATTCATGAGGCCACTGCTTGGGAGATATGCACAATTAAATTACCCATAGCATCTGGCCCTTTAACCAGACACTGTCAGTACATTAGGGCTTTATATTTGTTCCTCTTACTTTTCTAATATCACTACAGCTCATTAATTCTGGTAAAAATATATTATTCCAGATGTGAGCATTTTAGATGAACATAAAAAATGCATAGTGAATTTAATGCCTTTTATTAATTGCATTATTTCACATGGATATTTATGGCATATATACATTAAAAACAATTGAACTCTATAATATACATCTTTATTTTTTAAAGTTATCAATTGTCCCCAAAATTAACTAACAAATATAAAGCAATTCAAACAGGAAAACACTGATGGATATTTTACAACTCGATGAAATGTTTCCAAAATAATATCATTTAAATGAAAAGCCTAGAGAATTTTAATATGTGTACATTTACTAGTATAAGCACAATTAACATAGCTTGGGATTAGAAAGATTAAGAACAGAATAGGATATAAAACCAAGAAAGATGCTGTGTAACTACAATAATTCATTGTAAGATAGAAATTTCATTTCAAATGAATGAGGGTGTGAGAGGGGGAATTACTAAATAAATGGGGTTGGCAGTTTAGAGGCAAAAGCTAAATCTCTACATCTTCATACAATAAAACAATAGATTGATCATGGAGTAAAGGTTTTATTTTAAATTTAAAACAAATAGTGGAAAAATATATTAGAAGAGCTCTCCAATCTTGCATGGAGAAGGTCTTCTAAAGTACACTCTACATCAGAAGCTGCACAAGAAAAGATTTATTAATTTACATACTTGACTGTTAAAATTCTTCTGAGAACCAATACTCCCATCAACAAAAATTGAAGTAATGCAAGTATCAGCGAAAGTACCATCTTGTTTGAGTTTCTAAAGAGGGCTTCCAGTAGGTGGTGTCAGCCCTCTCAGTCTTTGAGGATTCCTGTTGTCAGCGTACATTTTCCCCAGTTTCTTCTGGTTTTGAGTCCCCATTGCCATTTCTGATTGGAATCCACACTGGATACACTAAGTATACATCCAGGTAAGTGTCATACGAATTTAATCAATCAATATGTATAATGCACGATGCCTCCTGAGAACCACTCTGCTAGCTATTGCTGTTATTTTTATTTACTGCAGTAGTCCACTGTTTTTATTTATTTAACAAGTGTTTATTGGGTGTCACCATGTATCAGGCACCATGCCAGGAATGGAGATGCAGTGGTGAGCAACAGCAGTAGTTGCCTCTCGTGGGTATTACAGGTGTCATCACATCTACTTGTACATATATGATAAATGCAAAGAAAGCATTTATTATAGATTATCTTCCAATGTATACTTTCCCAGTTCAGAAGTACCATTTTTCTAGAAGTTGACTAAATTCTCTTTTCTGGGTTTTATACACACACATCACATGTACATAAAACATTGTTTATACACATTCTACATTTTGAGTCTGTAGAAGAGATTTACATTTCCATTTTTTGACTTTTTTTCCCTTCAAGTCTCCTACCCTCTCTGTTTTATGGGTTTCCTCTCCTTATGCTGTCCCTTGGAATCCAATTTTCTTTTTGGTATTAGATAGACCAAATGAATCCTTTACTCCCATTTGCGATTTGAATATCAGAAGACATACCTTTATTGTGTAGGCTAAATAATATTATGGGCCACTTTTTGAGCTTTTATTTGAGGGGCGAGGGGGTACTTAAACATCAGTTGAGCATTTCTTATATAACCTCTGTATAAAAATCAAGGAACAGCATTACATTTTAACTCTAAAAAGCATTTTAACAGGTTGTTAGGAAAATATGATCCAGGTACCCTGATTTTTGAAGGTTTGACAATACAAAAAAGAAAAAAAAACTCAGCCTAGAGAACATTGTCTAATGACTAGTTAGCATGCTTGAGGGGGTGTCTATTTCAATTGATGCCTTGAGTGAATCTTTGACAAGTGTCATTTTATAGTCTGCTTATAGAGTGATTCTCTTTAGAAAATTCTCAGGATGCTACTTTTGTACATGGTTGATTAAAGGCAGATACATGTGATTTTAAAAATGGATTTGTGTGATTAGAGCCCAGACAGGCAAACAGGAAAAAAAATCACTTTCCTATGTGAAGTGCTACAGAGCAGGTCAACACTGGGTTGAAAAGGCTTAGGAAGAACTCAGATTCATGCAAGGTAGATCTGAGCTTCTCAGATAGCCTGGCTTTTAAATAAGGGAGTAGACAGAATGTACAATTTCACATTCTGAGTAATGCTGGCATTTGGTGTCAAGTGGAGATACGGATATCAGACCAAAAAACAACACCTCAGAATGAAATAAGCGCCTGAAAAGCAAGAGTCCTCACCAGGTAACACGGCGATGGGAAGAAGAGCCAGTTACCCTCAACTCTCCTCTGTTCTCACAGTATTCTACCAATTTTTTTTATGTTGAATAGTATCTATTTAATACAATTCGTGGATTGGACTTTAATAAAAAGTCAAATAGACATAAATATATCATTGCAAATATGAAGACTTCAAAGAAATACATTTTTCTTCTCTTTTAAAATGTGTTAGAGAAGATCATTAAATCATTGGGCAGTGCATTAAACAACTGTAAGCTCTGGGAAGGAGTTAAGATGAGTTTATATACACCAAGAAAGTACTTGATATAACTCCTATACTAGATTAGTGCTACAAAATTACCAAGACATATTTCAGCCCTTCACAAAATATCTTGCAAGGAGATAACTTTGAAAATCTTTAATCAAATATTTGCAGTTATTCTCACATCAACGTGGTGTTAGAAGAAAACTTAAATCCATCTGCCTTTCATCATTGTAGGGTATTAAAAGATTATCCTACTATGGCTTTTTTTTCTCATTTTTTTTCTTCCTTTGTGAAACCCAGTAAGAAATTAGCCAGAGTAATAGTTACCTATGGCTGCTGCAACAAAGTAGCGCAATATTAGAGGCTTAAACCAGCACTAAGTTGTTACCGTGCAGTTCCGGGGGTCAGAATGCAAAATGGATCTCTGTGCGCTGGAGCTGACCTGTCGGCAAGGCAGTATTCCTCCCTGCAGGCCCGAGGAGAGAATCATTTTGTTACCTTTCCATTTTCTAGACGTTGCTCTTATTCCTGGGCCACGGCCCCCGCCCACCTTCAAAGCCCACAATGGCCGCTTGAGTCTTTCTCACATCATATCACGAGCATTGGCTCTTCTGCTGCCTCCCTCTCCATTAGGATTGTCTAGGATATTCTTCCTATTTTAAGGTCAAGTGGTGAGTAACCTTACTTCCATCTACAAACTTAATTCATTGTTATATAACTACAATTTCTGAAGATTAAGATAAGAATGTGTTTGGGGTGACATTATGCTGCCTACAACAGTTGGGGTCATCACAGTATAAGTATTACTTGTATTCTGATGCTTAGAAAAATATTCCTTTTTCAAAAAACAGGCCTATTTCTTTTAACAAGATCTCACTGGTCATACTTCCGATAACTTTAAGATCCTCATTTCCATAGACGTATTTCTTGAATACATGAGTCGGCGAGGAAAATCTCTTGAGAACTTTTTTAAATGTTAATAAATGGAAAAAATAAATTGCAAGAAACAAAACAAATGCGCTTGGATTAACGTTTAAGAAATTTTCTGTGATGAGGAAAACAGTTTGACCTGGTGCATTGAGAAAGAATTTTAGATATAAAGCTAGTTTTATTTGTTGGAAAAATATTTAAAGTGAAAAATATGAAAAACTTGCATCTAAATTAAATTATGGAAAGGGAGACGTTAGCTCACATAAGGGAATGATAGATTTATGGTAAATTGGAGACCCAGTCATCAGGGTTACATTCAATCCCATCTCTGCTCAGACATTTATAAACAGATGGTCCTTAACCCTGATTTCCTCTGAAAATTTATTAGATGACATTGCCTTTCAGCGCTCTTCATTAGAGTTTCAAGCTGGTGAATTGAAAGGGTTTGACCATACTTCAGTTTATGCAGATTTAGAAGCATAAAAATGTGTAAAGGGAGAATTCTCAGAAAATAATGGGAGAAAAAAATGTATCGATAGCAGCCAACATGTACTGAGAACATACTAGGTTTTTGCAGTGTGCTAGAAAACATACTTTCCAATTTAAAAACAGAAACAAAAAGACACGAATGAAAAACTAGAGACTAAATAATACGATAAGAAGCTTGGAACATCACCATTCTGCCCTCACAATGAGCAAAAAGCTAAACAAAGTGAAAAGGCAACGACTCATCTTAGATCTCTAAGAGAAGGGAAGTCACAGGGCAAACAGCTGCACCCAAAACCGGAGAGACCGAAAGGCAGTGACAGAGAATCACAACTTCATGGAACTTCTCCAGGGGCTAAGAGCTGTGCAGGAACCACAGGCCAGGGTGGGAGAGTGTGGGCTATAATGAGTGAGTTACAGGGGACTCCGTGGGCACAGCCCTTTTTTATTGCTGAGAAGTATGTCACTGTCTGGATGTGCCACAGTTTGTTTATCTACTCTGATTTAAAGTTTTACATCTTTTCCAGTTTTGGTGATTGCAGTGTAAAGCTATGGTAAGCCTATACTTATAGGTTTTTACATGAATTAAGTTTTCATTTGATGTAAGTAAATACCTAAGAGAGGGACTGTAAGCTCATGCTCAAGTGTAGGTTTACTTTATAAACACATTTCAAACTGTTTCCCAAAATGGCAGTACCATTTTGCATTTCCATCTGTCTATATGACATTTCCACTTGCTCCATATCCATACCCAACTTTGTTTTGTTTCTTGATTCTAGCCTTTCTAATATGTATGTAATGTCTTTAATTTTTAACTACCTAATGCCTATTAATACTGATTTTCTTTTCATGTGCTTATTTTCCATTGTATATATTCTTTGGTGAAATGTCTGTTTAAATGTTTTACACATTTTCTTTGTGGGTTGTTCTCTTGAGATCGGGAATCCTGAGAGTTCTTTATGTATGTTAAATATAAGAATATAAGTTCATTATCAGATGGGCATTTCTTAAATATTTTCTTCTACTCTTTGGCTTCACAGTGTATTTGAAAGAGCAGATGCTTTTAATTTTGATGAATTAGAATACTTCCATTTTTTAAAATGGATAGTATTTTGAAAGTCATATCTAAAAAGTATCATTGACTTACCATGGTCACAAAAATATTCATGTTCTACTCAAAAAGTTTATAGTTTATAAAACATTTTCACTTATGTTGTGAGGTAGGAATCAAGGATGGTAGTTTGGTTTTTTTAAATGAAGGTCTAAATGTTCCCGTACCAAGAGTTGGAAAGCCCGTCTTCCCTCTCTCACGGGGCGCTGGAATCAACAGCAGGCAGCAGTCCCTGATCTTATCTGTGAGGGTCTGTGTCTGGGCTCTCTCTCTGTTCCATTGATAGTTGGGTCTGTCCTTTCATCAGTACCACTCTGCCATAATTCTTGTAGCATTCTACATGATTCTTTATAGTATGCTATTGAATTAGTGTGAGTTGTCCAGCATTGTTCTTCTTAAAAGTAATTTTGATGATTGTAGAGTATTTGTTAAAACCACATTATTTTTAGTAGCTTTAGTTAAATTTTTTTAGATTTCCTATGTCAAGAATCGTGTCATCTGCAAATAGAAATCTTCCATTTCTTCTTTTCCAAACTATGTGCTGTCTATTTATTTTTCGTGTTTTAATTGTTCTGGTTAGGACCTCTAATATAATGTTCCATAGGAGCAATAAAAGGGACATCCTTTCTTCTGGCTCTGAACATAAATAATCCTTTTATTTCTGAATATATTCTATTGCATGACTTCACCACATTTTGTTTATTCATTTGTTAATAGATATATTAATATTTTTATGATTTCTATTATTCCATCCCTCCCAGGTATATCAACATCATTCTTAAATCTTAGAGCTCAAAACCTAGCTGAACACTCCAGTGAAGTGTGACCAAAATGTGTGACACATTTATTCTCTGCTATTTTGACACATTACTCATTCAAACTAAGATCACACTAGACTTCAGATAGTAGTTTCACTATTTTGACTGTTTCATATTACCTCACTGACAAGGCAACTCTTACTCTGGTCACATTTGTAATTTACATCAACAATCAACCATCAAAGAATGCCTATAATAAAAAGCAATAATCCAAACAAATATGACTTAATCAACCCAAGTTTAGCATGATCTTTTTCTTGCTCATCAGCCTTGCATTTCTATTTATATAGTCTAAGATAATATTTACTCTTTAAACCCATGTGACACAGTTGTCTCACAACTAAAATACATTTTTACGTCAAATGTTGATAATTTTCCTCCCTCATATTCTGTGTTTATGTGGTTTTCCAAAGTGTTGTAGGGCAATTGTGTCTGGGGAGGTCTCTCCCTGTGTGCTAGGTGAAACCTCAACCTGAATAGGGGAGGGTTCTTTACCCTGACTGAGAAACAGTTCTCAAATAGTTCAGACTAGTGTAGGTGAGGAAGGAATTTAGTAAAGCAAGAATAGAAGCAAATGTCAGCAGGCATGCAGGCAGCAGAGAGCAAGGAAAGCAGAGGGAGAAAGGGAAGCTCATTGAACTCCTGCTTGGCATAGGGCACATCCCTTGCCAACTCCTGAAGCCAGGGTCACCTGGCATCCAGTGTCTGCTTGAATCTGCATGGCATGGGAACTAAGTCCCTACCCCTACAGGATTTGGGGGAGCCACAGAGCACTAGATAGAGTGAGATTGTGTTCTGAGAACTTCCCAAAGGCAAAGTAAAGAGATTTTCAGGAAGGCTACTGAAAAGCATGATCACACAGCTACAGTCCTGTCCCTGTCACCCAGGTAACAGGAACTTACAAGCCCAAATCAAAGATCTCAGTAGCCCTTCCCTACTTGTCTGAAGTAGGACAGAGAGAGTGAAGACTTGTGCTTAAGGCTAGAAAATTGAATAAAAAAGCAAAGTGACAAGGATGCTTACCACTGGAAGAGCGCAGAGACAAAACAGTAAGCTGAACAGTTGAAGGTTTTATTTAAGGCAAAAGTACACATTTGAAGAAAAGGGGAGTGCGGGCAGCCTCAGAGAGGAGGTACATTTAAGGATTTAGGATTCTGTATTTTAAGGCTTTCAAAAATGGGGCAAAAGGTGGGGGTGGGGGTGTAGGCTTGTCATGTGGTCTCATGATGTCTGTCTCCGGTGAGGGACATTGTATCACTATCCATAGTCAGTCCTCTAGTTATTCTGGAAGATAAACTTAACATAAGGAATTTCTTGATCCTTTTCTTCTCCAAGACAGTGGTGACCCTCAAGCAGTGGGGACATTATCATTTAGGACTATTTGCCCTGCCTTAAGAAAGGGTAGGTTATTGGCTGATTACCATAAAATATGTTAGGAATCTTACTTCCTAACTCCCTGGTTTTTCAAATGGAATCTTAGTCTTAAGATGGAGTCTCTCCTGTTCTTACAACACTATTTATATCTTGGCATTTTAACATAGGCCGGAAAAATTAATCATGATGCTTGTCCTGTGTCCCTGCCCTACCTCAAAAGGATGTCTCTTTAGTCCCATGAAAACTGTATTTATTTTTCTAAATATTTATTAAAAAGCTATTGTCCCATCAGGCCAACTTGTCGAGATCCTTTTGAAATTCTCCTTGTGTTATGTAATCATCCATCCAGTTTCAATTGAGGGATTCATGTGAATATGTAATTAACATGGCAATGTATTCACCAAAATTATAAGAAACATGTTCAGATAGGAGTTTTCTTATTAAGCTACAAGCAGTTACCATGTATCAGAATAGTTTTGTGCACATATAAAATAAGCACATGTTCAGTCAGACAAAAACTAGACAACTTTGGGTGTCTGTATTATTATGTCCTCTCATTCATTTAGATTGTCATCAATTGAAAGGAAACTTAAAAGTGGGGCAGAGTTGTTAGCTGTAAAGCAATGGACAAATGTAAAAAATCTGCATTTATTTAGGAAAGAGATATCATCTGCGTTTATATTTGCTAAAAATGAAAACATCACAAGGAACAACAAAAATTGTTCCATTTAAAGGAAATGGTGGAAAAGGTTATAAAGGGCATGGGTTGAAGTGAGAACTGTGCTGTGCCTTATGCTTTAACTTTTGAATCAGGTAGATGCATTACCTTGTCAAAAAAGGAAATCTCATTTATGAAGAAAAATGTAGAATAAAATATTTTGACAGCCTCCTATAGGATATAGTTTCCATTGAGAGATCTTTGAAAAGAGGTATTCCTTCTGCCAATGTAACCACAAATTATATATATTCAAAAAGCTATCTCATCATATATGTAACTGTGGCAGTTTTTAAATGTTATCTTTCCTTTCAGTATATGCAGGTGCACAAGTCCATCATATATATGTGTATATGTATATATACACATACATACACACACATATATATCCATCATATATTTAAGTCTTGAATGGAAGACATCATTGATTCTTTCATATGTATTAAATCCTTCCTGGTTGCTCTCCATAATTTAATTTTAAAAATGAAAGTTGTATTCTAAATTTAAATGTGTACTCCATGAAGTTTGTCTACTGCTGTTTCTTACAGTAGTTTAAATCTTAATAGCTAACTTTGTGCAGGATGAAGAAAATATTGAGAAACTATTGATATCAACTTCATTCTTATATAATTAGTGAAGATGAAGTCTTAGAAGAAAAAGAAATGTACAATAAGATAAAATAACTAATAGTATTAAGTAGAAGCTTGGGTAGAATTCTGGAATAAAAGCTCAAACATCAGCTACAATTTATTCTTAATTATTTTACTGGTAATTTTTATTAAAGCATGCTTAGAGATAACCAAACATTTTAATATCTGAATGTAAGATTACTTTTCCAAAATATATCTATTATGTAAATAAATATAAGAGATTTAGTTATAAAAAATAGTGCTTAATAATATGCAAATTATGTGTTATTAAGGAAGAAATTCAGATTGGATAATAATATTTGGTGATAATTATCAAGCAGAGCACAATTTGGAAAAGATACAGCAGTATTATTTTCCTCCTTATCATTTATCTTCCTTTAAATACAAACATTTACTAAATGACAACATAATGATTTGCTAAGTAAAAACAGTAAGATTATCTCTTTTCTGTTTTTACTATTAAGCACTACCCAACTAGAATTTCAGAAGAAATATTTTTACCGAATAAGTATGCTTCTAGCAAGTACCCTCTTATATATTTGGTGTGTTTTAAAAATCAGTGATTACATGGCATTTTTCTATAGGTAATAGAAACTTTTTTGTTCACAAAATACTGTGTTTTTACAAAGCATAACTCAAACCTAAGTGGTGTCTGCTTCTGTTAGCCTTTCTTTACTTCATTTATAGGCAGAGGTCAGTACTATGTTAGATAAAAAAAGCAGAACTGTAATTAACATAAAGAATCCTATAGGATGTGGAATCAAGGTGTGTTAGCAAAAGAACCATAAGAAAGATGCATGTAAATGACTTTCAGATTTTTGGAAGTCTGAGGAATGATCAAGATTAATTTCTAAAGTAAAAACACTTGTATGATGTTACAGATACTATTAGTTGCTCCCTGCCTATAGCCACTCATTCCCTCCTATTTTAGTAATACAGTCTCAAGTTTTAGCTGGACATGTAACTACTTAGCTCAAAACTACACGCCTCCCTTGCAGCCTGGTGAGCCTGAGTACTAGCCAATGAGCTATAATGGAGGTGAGGTGTTATTTCTAAGTGAAAGAGTAAAGGTAGTGCTCAGTTTGTCATATCTCTTTTCTTTGTCGCCACCGCCTTGAACCCAAGCGTTGAGAAGGAGCCATTATCATTTGGGTCCTGAGTGATTACTGTGATCAGAGCACCCTGCTGAGTCATTCTGGAAATGAGCATGAATGAGAAACAAACCTTTTTTGGGCGGGATTGATATGTTGCATCATGAACTAGATCATCCTTTCTGACATAAGAGCTTTGATCCAAGTATCCTATTGGGTCATTTTCCAGGAAACAAGTTTATTTGATGCTTCTTTGAGAATCAGAAATACGTTTTTCAAAGTAAGCAAATCTAAGAAATTTATGTAATCATAAAAATAAACATTAGCTGTTATTCAAAACTAATACACAGTTGCCTGACAGTATCACGGTTATCAATTACCACAGTTTATTACCAATAATAAGTTGATATCATAAAATATGATAAACTGATTACCATAAAATATGTTAGGAATCTTACTTCCTAACTCCCTGGTTTTTCAAATGCTATAGTTTATACTAGGATTTCTTAATTGTTTATCCTGAAGTTTATTCTTGTTTATATTCATTTAATTGACTTGTAACACTAAAAATGTGTTCCCACTACATGAAACTCAGAGGTAAGATTATAAAGCTGACTAATATTAAGAGTAACTATGAAACTTTTTTATGTACAAACTAAATGTTCATAAGCACATCTCAAATATCCATACTAAAAAGTAGTAAATGTAGTATAAATAAATATGCTAGGAGTTACTCTGTAGAGAAGATAGTCACTTTTTCATAACATTTTCAAGAATGCAATTCTCTGTCCAAAATGGTTTCTGGACAAGTTCTCTTACATTAGAAAAGTAGACACATGTGCTATTAAGATTACTTTCACTATGATATATAGATGATAATTGTCAAAATAGTATGTTTTAGAAAAATTAAAAATATTGAAATCTGGCATGGAACTTAATACTTAATTGGTATCATGAGAATGCATTATTAGTAGAATACATCTGCTAAATTATATTACCACAACTGAAGAAGTATATTGCATATATTTAGAAGAAATTTGCATAAGGATATATTACCAAACTGCACCAACCCATTTTTTATGCCTGTGTTTAATACATAACATCGATACACGTGTTAATTGTGTCTACAGAAAAAATGTACTAACTTATTTTTAAAAGTTTCCAGAATGATGTAGCACAATGTAGCAGAAGACCAAGGCAAACTGATAAATAAGAAGTTGAGAAAATTTCTGAGAAGTTACTCATTTTTTCCTCTTTATGAAACACATATTAGGAATAAGAGGTAATAGGCTGCAATGGGAAAATTTTAGTTGAATGTTATCAAGAAATGGGTTTTCAACTCTCATGCTCTTTCCCCACACCTCCCAAAATGTAGATGGCACCATTTGAAATGTCAGTGTCTGCTGAGAACTTAGGGAATGAGAAATTACCAGAGGATACTAAGCATTTTCTTCTTTTACCTCTCTAGCAAAAGCACTTAGCAAAATGCAGTTGTAAGCAATCTCTTCCCTTTACTTAGTATCCATTTATTCTACTCTTATATAATAATTCTCTCAGTAGTTTTTCAATGCATGCGATATGCAGTTTTTTTTCTATTTTTCCTTTATGAATTGAAAGACTATGAATCAGCCTGAAGTGTAAAAAAAAACTTAGAGAATACCTACTTAGAGAATATCTCACCCACCAACCATGTGCCATCCACAATTTTGAGATGCTGTACTTCTTTGTTTATTTACTCTCAAAAGCACAGATATTTTTATACTTACATTGTTCAATTGGACCCTTAAACAAAATAATAAGTCAACTATGTCTGTTTTCACTTCTCTTTCATAACATGGTCAATAGAAGTGGGACTAAGGGACAAATATTACCTGAGCCTCTCAAGGGTCATAAAGGCTAAGACCAAGAAAATACACCATCGGAGCTTATGAAAGGGCTGCCCATATAGTCATACAAGTATAATAATGATTATTATTCCTAAATATTACATATAAAATAATTATTATATTACATGTTATTTATAACAATATATAGATATATAATACTATACTTCAATATATACTATATATTAATATATACTATAAGTATAATATTTATAAGCATAGAAGTGCATTGTATTATGTATTATATGTTCTGTATATTATATATATAAAATATATATAATACAAAGTAAAATAATACACTATATAGTAATATGTAGTATTTTGTTTATTATATATTATATATTTATACTGTAGTATAATATACATATATAATATATATTTATACTATAATATAATAATATACATAATATTTGTTATTAAGAATCACCAAAAGATCCAAAAGTATAAGTGTGAAAGATTATATTTATACCATTAAGGCTAGTTTTGAAATTGCCTAAATAGAAATTTAATTTGCCTTGTTTTATTTAAATCAGGGATAAATAGTACCAGGAGTCTCTGGGGAAAAATACCATTTGAGCCTCTTTAGATATTTTTATTGAAGGAAGTTTTCCAATTCATATGTGTGACTGATTTAATGTAGAAAATGTAAAGATAGCAGATCAACTGCTGGAGCCTCTACCTGTCAACAAAGCGTGCCTCTGACGACTGGCTGTGACGGAAGCAATGGGAATGTTCCAAAAGGCAATCGAACCATGAAGGGAGCTAGAAACTAGCTTTGTGGGTGGTGGTGTGTGTTTGCTTTTAAAGAAGACATACAGAGCATTAAATGAACTAGACAAAGTATTCCTATATGTACTGAACACCACAGTCCTTTTATGGAAACTGTTATTTTGCTCATACATTTTTTTCTTTTTCCTGCCAATTCTCTTCACTTGTTCTATCCCTGGCTGTTCTTTGTTTAATTTTGAAGTTGCTGACATAAACTTCCTCAGAGATATTCCTAAGAAAGCATTTAGTCAGGAAGCTGGTGTTTAGGATGACTAATAAAATATAGAACCGCCTGGCTAACCTGTCTCCCATAATGCATTCGCTGAGGCATCGAAGCTCACTACCCTGAGTCACTCAGGCACGTTGCTTTCCTGCAACTCTGGAAGCATCATTGTTTGAGATCAAATAGACCTGGGCATTACTACCCTTCCAAAGAACTGGATCCTGAGTTGGCCAAGAAAATATGTGATTCTAGGAACAGGAAAAACAGAATAAAACAACATAAAGTATGTTTGGATATTTTAAGTTCAGTTTCATATAGCCTAACATAATTACTTTAAACATTTAATGTAAAACATTTACTTTATAATTTTAAAGTAAGACATAAATATATACTTGAAACATTTAAATATTCACAATACAATATATGTCCAATTACAGATAGTTACTATCTTCCTGCAGAAAAGAAAAGCACAACAGAAAAGCACAACATATTCGAATTGGGTTTCTGATTTAATATATTTATTATCAATTCATTGCTAATTGTAAGTTTGCCTTCTGAAATTTCACTAATGTGTTAAAGTGTAATCTGCAGCATTAATTTATATATGTATTTTTCAATGGGTGAGTCTGCATGCATTTATTTATGGCCTAGATGCATTTCTTCTATCCCAGGTGCATAAATATTTTCTTATTTACTTTCTGCTTTTGCTCAGTAAATTTAGTGAATTAAGATTTCGACTCACTTTGCTATATCCAGAGACCATACTTATATTTCTAATAGTGTGTGTGACATATAATAGAGCATTTTTATGTTAATGAAGTATCTGCCACATAACAACATTAAGTGTTACACTAAGAAAAATCCTGGTAGTATGTGTGTGTATATCTTATACATATACATTATATATAATGCACTTCAGTGTCATTAAAGTCAGTGATATATTTTGTGGATCAGTTCACCCAATAATTAAGTATATTTGAAGGAAGCAACATAGTGTACATACTAAGATTTTATGTGTAGAAAATCCGTAATTTATTTCAGGCAGTTCAGATGTAATGCACATCTGAGTGCCTTGAAGATAGACTGGAGCATAAAGGCCTCAAAACTCAAAAATCACATTTATCAACACATTCAGCTCAAGCATGGCTCTTGAACATCACTCAGTTGGGTTACTATGGTTCAAAGATTAAAAACACAATATAGGAAGGTTAGACCATGATTAGGGGAAAACATGCTGGACTTAATAGAAGTTGCTGGAATGTTTGCAAGATCACATGCAGTGACTGTGACCAAGGACTGTAGGTCTTGCATGATTTCTTCAATACTGTCGTTAATTTCCATAAGAAAGGTTCTTTGCTTAAAAATAAAGATAACAGACTCTAAAGTACAATTCACTTTCAGGTTTTGAAAATGACACCCTGCAAGTTTAAGATCAGTTTTATCTTACTTAACACTGCCCTAGTCAAAGCTTTTCAGATTTTCTACATTGACCCTGAAAACATGTATGTAGTTTCAGAATATAAGAAAATATACATCTTATTTTTAGAGGAATTATCCCATATATTATCAAGGGTTTGGAATCAATGTTTTCCTCTTGTTAAGTGCTCTTCAGAAGCTATGATGGTGAGAAGGTGTAAGAAACTAAAGCCCATGGGCTGGGATTGGTAGCAGGACTGAGGTGGGGACAAAAGAAAGGAAAAGGAAGCTTATGTCTAGTATTCATTCAGCTGTTGAGCTTTCTTCTACCTACTGCCTGCTAGAAACCAGACACTATTTTAAATTTGGAGGATATTTTGAGATAAAAAGATCTCATGTTTTGAATTCCAGGGAATTGGGGGAGTCATATATCTAAAAAATAATAGTAGTACGGTTTCTTAAACTGTTTGCACTGCTGTAACAAAATACCGTACACTAGGTGGTTCAAAGAGCACTCGGTTATTGTTCCCAGTTCCAGAGGCTGGGAAGCCCAACAACAAGGCACCAAGATATCCCGTGTCTGGTGAGAAGCTGCTTCCCGACTTGCAGCCAGCCAGCTTCTCTTTGTGTCTCGCAGATGGCAGAGAGAAAGCGCAAACTCGCCCATGTCTTCCTAATAAGGGCCCCGACTCCACTCAGGAGGGCTCCACCATCACACCCCAAGTACCACCCAAGGCCAAACTTTCTAATACCATCACAGGGCAGGTTAGGATTTCAACACAAGAATTTCCATGAACACACATATTTCAGTCCATAGCATATGTAATGAAAAATGAAAAGAACTGTGCACAAAGTGTGGTATGCCCAGGTTCCTGACTGGACTGAATTGTCCCTGACAAGAGTTTCTGATACAGATGACAGCTGGGGGATGTCCTAAATCTTAACAAGAGGTGAAGATAGAGATCTATATGCCAAATAGGTTATACCAAAAGAAATAAAATGATATTATGGAAATAGCAAAGTCTCACCCCTGACTAATTTGATCTTCTTGCTGAAGTCCTTCTAACTTTCAAATTAATTATATTTTCCAAATACGAGAGCTGACTTGGTGGTTGATGGATGGATTAATATGCAACACTGTCTAATAAGTTGACAATTCTATGATGTAATTTTATTTCCAATTCTATGATATAATTATATTTAATACTATATTTCAATAAATCAATAAATCTGTTGATTTAAGATACATGGGAGTGTACTGAAAAACCAAGCATATACAGGTATAGAAATATTTTCAATATTATGTAGGTATTTATCAAACTGGCTATCACATTCAGTGATAGTAAAGGGTGAATAGATTTCAACATTAGAATAAATGGAACAGTAACTAAAGGTTCATAACTGAACCTTTACAAATACCTTGTGATGTAGCAAGTACGGATGCTGTTGTCTGCCTGCAGAGAGAAGACATGAGAGTCATTCGATCTACAAGCATTTCCTGAGCATCCAGCATATGCCAGGTGTAACTCCAAGTCTTCAGGCTGCAACTAATAACATAGCAGACATCTCTCCTTGTGTATATGCAAGGATTTTTTAACTGACTAAATGCACAAACCATGTCAGGCATTTAGAGGTTAGGTATATTCCCAACCATCTTTGCCCAGCAAATTTTCTACCAAATTAGACAGCCTCCTAAAAAGGATAACAATGAATAAATATTAATTTGGGTATAAAACATACTGCAGAGATAAATGAAATAATATATGGATTTCTCTTCTTTTACAAAAAAAAAATACATGTTAATGGTTTCTGCACACCAGTTTCATTTGTAAACCTTTCCTCTGACCTTAGGAGCTGATGCTGTGGAAGCTCAGTGTAAAAGATTTGAAGTGAGAGCGAGTGAAGATGGCAGGGTGCTGTTTTCGGCAGATGAAGATGAGATTACCATTGGGGCCGAAAAGCTGAAAGTTACAGGTATTGTAGATTGAGGCTTGGAACACGGTGTACTTCTTTAACGAATATGCAACTGAACGAGAAGCTACTTTATAAGATGTATGAATCCCATGCCTAAAATTGAGTTCACGTAGTATCATGATATCACATTATTCGATTTTCCAATAGTCTTCAAATAGGAGGTATTGGTTGTGGCTGTGGAAGAAGATGTAAATACTGCCCTTAGTATGGAAAGGTGAAGCTGAGAGTCTCAGGCAGGGACAGGTGGGGCACAGTGCATGTGGATGGCAGACAAGGAAGGGGAGCGCAGACACTGAGTAAAGCCTAACTAAGGTGAGAGACAAATAAAATTCCCAGGTGTTATTTAAGAGCTAAAAGATATGCAAAAGAACTAAAACATAAATATCAACTTTAGAATGAAGCAAGGGATAGGTTAAAATATAAGTAAACTAAATTCTCATTCTTTAGGGCTCATATCCTCAAAAGTATATAAATCAAGATATAGGGCCAATTACATATTATTTAGACATTCTTAAAGTGTTCATTCTAATTTTAGGGCCATTAAAGGCAATTGCCAATTGAAATTAAAAAGCAAGACCAAAACAAAAAAAAACAAACAAAGTTAAAAGCAGGGATGGAAGTGGGGAGAATTTTATAAAGACCGTTTTAAACATGATTTCTTTCGAATTACTTGATTCACAACCATAATGCATATTATTTTGATAAAATATTTTTAAAATACCCAAAGAGGCCTATGTAAAAAACAAAACAAAACAAAGGTGTTTGACTTAGCGTTTCCCAAATGTGAGCGTGGAACAGCCCGTGGAATATCTACCACATCTGTTAAGTCTCACTGGGTCCTGTGGCCCCTGGGGGAGCAGGGAGCGCGATTTCGGCCTCTGCTCTTGCGCTGTCAGGGGGAAGCCTGATTCTACTGCTCAGTAGTTTAATAAACTCTATGCCTCTAGTTTTCCTTCATCTCAATCTCAGTAATCGAAACAGTAACAATAACTTCAGTGAGATGATAACTTTAGTGCTCAAATTACACACATGTGTGTGTGTTTAGGAAGGTTTTGGTACATAATGAAGACATCATAAAGGTTAGCTCTTTATTTTTATTAGTAAAAATACTATTACTATTACTCCTCTCCCCAGCAGGAGGGCCTGTGTGGATTTTAGGAGAGGTATGCTACTAAATGGCCATGAAACTCAACAGGGATTGTTAACTGCGGGTCCTCCCTGGACTCCCTGGGCTTAATCGCAGCCCATTGCCACCATCTCTTCTGCCCCCCATGGTCTCCTTTCTCTCAAGAGAGTGTCCTGGGCCATCAGGCCGGGCTTGGGGGGCAGTCCCTGTGACTGCCCATCTGCCTCATCTCCCTGTCCTCCTGAAGACTCCCTGGAAAGGTCAGGCAGGAAGCAGGCACATGGGACACAAATGGACCTTTCTGGGTCCTAATTTGAGGACAGAGGCCAGAACAAAAGCTTGAGGACTGTTGGTTGGTGTGGCGCCCGGTGACTTGGCGCTAACGTTTGAGTGGCTGGTTGGTAGGAAAGTGGGGGACCCAGGGGGAAGTGCACTCAGGGAGCTGGCCAGATGGGATTTCAGTAGTTAACAGCCTTTGAACCTTAGTAATGCCTACTGGTTATCAGCTTTGATATCAATATAATCTTGAGATGGCTTTTAGGATATTACACACCTATCCAGAAATTTTTTCACCCATTTTCAGATATTCCCACTGGGTACTTTGTCTTCGTAAATGGCAGGAAATTCAAGAGCTCTTGATAGCTTTCATGACTTCATGGAATTCTACCTTCCTCGGCCTTCATGTAACCTTGAGTCGCCACATAATGGTTGCTGTGAAGCACTGTCCTCACAAAATTAGACCCATAAGCTAGTTTTTAGGTTTGAATTTAAGATAAGATAGGTGGCTATTTACCTTTATTTCCTCATTTTCTGTCAATGACCTATTTACAGGGGAGAAAGTGCTCCCTGACAAATTAAATGGTCCTGCTCTTTAATGAACTGCTTTCAGGCAGTCATCTCTGCTAACTTACTCATTCTATCTGTCTGCCTCTGTGTATATGTGTGGATTTTGTGTGTGATGTATGCATGGTATGTAGGTTTGCATAGAGAGACAAATACATATGTTTCATACGGGTTCTCTTTTTCCATCTCTTGCTCTGTCTCAAGTATATACACATAGCTTTAAGTTTGTTCTTCATAATGCTCCTAATTGATTTATATTTTCCAGTTATCTCAGAAAATTAATCAGATTTATCATATGCTTCCAGAAGATTTTAAATAATAAAATAATATAACTTTGAGTTCCTAATTGCACAACCCTGGCAGATTTTTGTGAGGGATTGAACCATAACACTTAGTACTTGGTACTAACATTTGAGTTGCTGATTGGTTGGTTAGGATGAAAGAATGAAATGCCTATAACAAATAACCTTGATTTTAACCCGATATGGCTATATAAGAGGTTCCACATTGTTAATAAATAAGGGCTCTCTTAGGGAGTATTTTAATTGGACTAGAATCCCCTCAGTTCCCAGTCACTTTTCCTTTTCTCACAGAAGAGCCCCCCACACACGTAGACACATACAGACACATACCTATACACACACACACACACACACGCTTGTGCATGCACTCTCAAATTCCTACCAAGTCCTTACTCCTTTACCAGACTATTGCATATTTTAACTTTATAGTAGCTTTATTCCTTCCTGTAATACTTCTAAAATAAAGGAAAATAAAGATATCAAAGGCAAATATAATTTAGAATTTCACATGCTTAGAGGAGAAAATTGTGCACAGCGTAGTATGCAGTTTAAGGGCATTGGGATTGATTAGTAACCTCACATATATACTTTAAAGCAGTGCTTGAATCATTTGACAAATAACACTACAAAGAGACACTGGCTGCAGGGTGCTTCGTATAAATTTAGGCAGCCATGCTGACAGCACTTCAAAGTTACATGTGATAAGAGATCTTTGTGAGGTTTATTCTAGAATTTTAGATTTATGGCACAGAATTTTCCTATTTAAGCAATATATATAGGAATTAAAATGGATCCTTTCTGGATTTATACTTTATGAGGAATGGCATTTGTACACGGACTTCTCTTTGAAGGTGACAGAAGTGGGCTAATTTATTTAAACAATGTGTCTGTATAGAATCACCGGAGGCAAAATCATTTATGACTAAAATCTTTCATAGATTTAGTGTACCTCTGAATATTTACATTTACTCTGCCTAGAAAGTAGCAGGAATTTACCTGATACATTTAAATGCTCCTCGGGTTCAGTGGAAGCAAAATGGCACAGTTGCCTGAATATCACCACCCCTCAGCACCCCATCACTGTGTTAAGCAATCATGTGGTTACAATTTAAAATTTTTCACCCTTGACATTATTTGATTTGTTCAGTGATAGTCTGTTTAAATGTTAATTTGAATATGCTTATCTGACTTTACCATACCCCCTCTTTATCTCTGGGTATATGGGAGGTTTACATGTTAGCTCACATATGCTTCCTTGAAAATGTTATTTTCATGTTGTATTTCCTAATATTGGCCAATGATATTACTCAGTGCAATTATCTTTTGAGACCAGGTAAACACATAAAAGCTATGAACCTTTACCCTCAGACAACTCTTAAACTTAGTGTTTTGGGGCAGAATCCATCAACTGCAATTTGTTCTTTCATTTGTGCTCCAAGTAGTATATTAACTCAGAAAACAAAGAGCAAATATAAGACACTTGACTTTATGAAGTGAAAGACTTTAGTCCTATAGAATACCTTCATGTTAAATTAAAAGCAATCAGTTGGACTTAACACCTCGGTTTGGCCTATGAAAGAAAAGAGAAAATAGCTCAATGTATGAGGCGGAAAGATAACTCTTTGTTTCAGGCAGTAGAAATTAAAATTGACAATCTGAAAAAAACAGTGAATCCCAGCTGTGCATGCATGCACTGCCCCTGTGTTTTCTTGGAGGCCAACCGTTTCACTTCTTTGTCTCTGTTCTAATTGAATGACTGGAAAGACAGACAAGTTCCTATGCTTCATTGAGAACAGAAGAAAAGATTTTCTGAAAAGCCATCTTTGAAATTAAACAACATGCTTCGGGACTGAAATCAATATTTTCTGGGTTGTTTTTATTAGCTATTCTTCTATATCCTTGTTCTTTGTTAAACTGGTACAGTGCAATGGGGTCAACCTTGGAATCAAACTAGGAGGTCAGACATTGTCCCTCCGAGCTGTCCAAATGCCCAGGTGGCAGTGCTCAGCCAGCAGAGCGGAACTGCTGGGTCTGAACAGCACTTGAAGAAGTGTGATTAGATCAGGTGTTTTAAAAAGTCACGCTCAATCACTTAATTTTCTCTGGTGTGGCATTTCAAGTTTGTACATGGAAGAGTCACTCAACTCTGTTTCCTAGTTGCTTTTTAAAGTTACTGACCATAAGCATTTTAGAGATTACTAGAGTTTAATACTATACCACCTTCCTGCCAAATATCCAGATAAACACTGGCTGCAGGTTTCAAAATGTGTAAATAAGGATCTATACCATCTACAAAAAATAAGCTCTTTCCTCTGAGCACCTTACCGACAGTCCTCTCTGTAACTTACGTTATTTTTCCAAGTTCTCATTTAAATGTTTCCTACTTTTGTTAACACTTCCCGAAAATATGATCATGTAATAGAAATGTAGAGAAATTTGTAAAAGAGGACAGCTCCTTTAAAAAGGGGGGGATGAGGTTGCATCAACATCTCTGTATATAGGTTTTAAAATTTTCCACTGATGTTTAAATTTTTTTATAGCTATGGGCCATACATCCATAAAGTATTTCAGAGATATAATTTATCCTGCCATTGTTTAAGTGAATAGTCTGCTTTCTTATATATCATGATGAAACTCAAAAAATGCATTACTTACGGTATATGGCCTACTAGGAGTGCTTGCGGTCCTTGTTTCCCTGCTGGCTGTCAGCCAGGAGCTCGCTTTCGCTCCTCCAGGCCACCCATATTCCTCCTCATGCTTCCCAGGTGTCTTGCCTCCAAGAACACTGGGTTGAAGCCCCCACTCAAGATTCATGTCTCTCCAGATTCACCTCCTGCTGCCTCTCATTTCCTTTTCTGCCAACAGCTGGAAAAGGGTTACCTGCTTTTAATAGCTCATATGATTACATTGCCTTATTGCATTATCCAGTTTTCTGGATAACTAGGATAATCTCCCTATTTTAGGGTCACTTGATTAGTAATTCTAATTGCTGTAAAACCCCATTGTTTATGTAACATATCCACAGTCTGAAGGATTTAGGGCATGGACATCTTTGGTAAGAAGAGTCAGTATTCTGCCAGCCATTCTATATAAATTACTGAGTCCCTCTAAGCCTATTTGTGTTTTCTTTAAAAGGCCATTATAAGAAACACCTACCACATATGATTTTGGTGAAGGTAAAAGATAGATAATGAAAATCACCTAGGACCAATCCTGGCACAAATTTGGCATTTGATAAATACTATTATATAATGAATTTTTAAATGCTATTACTGTTTTCCTAACTTGCTTGATATTTTTTAAATATATGCTTGTAAAGGAGACTAAAAAACATTGGACAGTGGATGAAGGAAGAAAATACAAGAGTTGAAATGACATGAAGTGGAAATTGTATATTTAATATTAGAAATGAAAAATTGTACATTTTATGAGATACTTAGAGATATCTGAAGACTTCTTGAGAAAATATAGAAAGGATAGAAGAAAATGGATAAGTAATGCTAGTGATACCCCCCAAATACAGTAACTCAAACAATATGAGTTTTATTGTTCTCTTTGACAGTGCAGACACAGGCAGGCTCTGTGAGGCATCCAGGGACCCAGGTCGCTTAAATTTGCAAATCTGCAACCCTCTGGGCCAGGGTGTCACCCTTCTCCATAAGTCTGAGACTGTCCTTACCACCATCTTCGCATTCCAGCATGGGAGAAGTCAGAAAAATAGGAAGGATGGGGGGAAAAATGTTTGTTCTTGGACTATCACAACCTCAAAATAACACTCATCACTGACATATTGGCCAAAATGTAGGCATGTGCTTTTGTCTAATTGCAAGGGTAACTGAGAAGTGCTAGCTCTAAAGAGTGGCTGTGTTCTTTGTTAAAACTTGGATTTGGGACTCCTATTAATAAAGTAAAAGATTAAGTGAGAAAATGAAACATTTCTGCAACAGGCAGTGATTTAATAATAAGGAATCCTAATATGTCATTTTGGTGGGAAAGAAAGAAAAAAGGCATGGTTTTAATATATTGTCTGTTAGACAATATCAACAATATCTTAAATTTACGTTCTTCTTAAATTTATAGTCCACAGAATCTCATTATTCCATTTTACCTATTGCAGATGACTCTTATGCAGTTATTTCTGGCATATTTGTTTTCTAAAAGTCATTGCTATTCATGTAATTAAGGAAGTCAAGACCATATCTTCATTTTCTGTTATCATCTTCATCAATTCAAACTAAAACCTCACTTAAGAAGGTTCTTAATAACTTTAACGTGGCATTTGTCTTAGTTGTTCCCCACACACACTGGTTAGATCAGCCAGCTCACTCAATTCGTCCATCCTTTTGCAACTCCAGATACTTGAAGTCAAGGACTGAATTCTGGAGAGTTAAACTGGAAAATTTTACTTTGGGGCAACTTAGAATGTCTATAGCTGAATGAAAGGAGTCAAGCCAAAATTAATACAGGCATGAAAATGAAATGACACAAATTTTTAAATTTTGATGAGATGCTATCAATTTTTTTCTTTTATGAATCATGCTGTTAATATCAAATCCTCAGAATGTTTTGCCTTACCCTACATCCCAAAGACTTTACCTACTTTTTTCCTGAAAGTTACATACTTTTGCATTTTACATTTAAGCCTGTGATACATTTTTGATTGATTTTGAGTTAGATGTGAATTTTAGGTCAATTATCCTTTTTTGATGTTTGCGTGTGTGTGTGTGTGTGTGTGTGTGTGTGTGTGTGTGTGTGTGTGTGTGTGTGTATTTTTGCCTATGAATATCCAGTTACTCCAGTGAATTCCCTTCCTCTATTGAATTCCTTTTGCAGCTTTGTCAAATATCAGTTGGGTATACTTGTGTCTCTTTCTAAATTTTCTACTCTGTTACATTGAGTGGGTGTCCATCCCTCTGACAATATCACACTATCCTGATCACTGTAGTTATAAAGGAGGCTTTAATATGGTAAAGAGAATCCTCCAAATGTATTCAACATTTTCAAGACTGTTTTTGCTATACTAGGGCTTGTGCCTTTGCATGTAAATTTCAAAATATGTATTTCTATGTCTAAAAAAACTTGCTTATATTTTGATAGGAATTGCATTAAACCTACACATAAATTTTAAGAGAATTGACATCTTTATGATATTGAGTCTTCCAACCCATGAAAATGTTATGTCTTTCTGTTTATTTTGGTTTTCATTGATATTTTTCAAGAACATTCTGTTTTTTTTTTCAGCATATACATACTGTACATATTTTCTTTAACTTTCTAAATTTTCTTTGAAGTAATTGATTTACATAGCATTTTTCATTTTTGGTTCTGTACATTCATTGTTAATACAGAAAATTTAATTGATTTTCATGTATTGCTCTTGAATCCTTGCATCGTGACTTTATGAACTCAGTAGTTACAGGGAATTTTTGCAGATTTGGGGGTTTTCTACATACACAGTCATGTTGTGTGCAGATAGTTTTATTTCTTCCTTTTTAATCTGTGTGCCCCTTATTTCTTTTTCTTGCTCCATTATTTTGGCTACAAATCCCACTAAAATTTGAATAGAAATACTGCAATGGTGTTAAGAGTTGTTTCTCAAACAAATGGTTTGAAAAAAAGAAATATAGAAAAAGATGCTCAGAGTCTATGAGACTTGACCAGTCTATCCCAATTAAATTGTATATATTCTTCTTGTAAATAATTTGTAACATTATTTAGATCACATGTGTTTTCTGATTGGATAGCCACATGGCAATCTTCAAAATCATGAGCATTCCACAGAACATAAGAAGTCCATACTTACATTGCTCATTATGAATCAAATAAAAATTCAGATAAGAGCACAAATTATTAGTTCAAAGTGATAAAAATGGTTGTACCTTACATATATCATGATAAAAAGTGCCTTTCTTTAAATCTCAAACTGTTTAAAAAATAATTTTAAAAAATAGGGGAAAATGTATGCACTGAAATTCTAAGCCAAATAAGTAAATTATATCCTAATACTATTTCATTATTGTGGATTCTATCCACAATTGGACAATGACTATTAGTCATTTTTTTGTTACTGTTATGATGGAAAACACTAAAAGAAAATTATAACTTTGGCCCCCTAAAAACTAGCTATCAGGGATTTATTACACAAAATAAGTTATAGAATGATAACCTGTCACTGAATACAAATATATTCAGTTTTATGACAATGTATCTGTTCGAAAGGATCAGAAAGGGAAGGAGGAGTAGGGTTCAGAGAGGAACAGTGCAGGAAGTAATTACTGAGGGATTCAACATGTAATGATTAAGAACATTGCCTCTAGTGTTAAAATTTTGCTTTCTGGAAGAGTAATCATGGGAAATTTAGTTAGTAGGTTTCAAAGTCACCAGTTCCTCATCTATAAAATATGAAGATAGTAAATAATAATACCTCATTGGATTTTTAATGAATTAGTATGAGCTGATCCATGTATAACATAATGTCTGACACATAGGAAGTCAATAAACGTAAGAAATTATTATTCTTATTGTAACAGACATGATGATGGCATTCCTGTAGAATTATGTATTAATAAAATGACACTCTTCTTGTAGCATTTATTATAAAGATATTTAAATTTAATTGTTTATCATTCATCTCTCTCATACATACATAACAGTATTGACCATTTTATGTAATACTAGCAATATTCAATTCAATGTAATAAAAGTGACTTAGTAGGCCTTTCAGAGGTATTTGAGTGAAAATGATGTGAGATCACCAAGAAGGAAAAATAAAATGAAAAATCAATATAGGAGATGTATTATTATATTTAATGTACATATTATATTTAAAAACAAAGTAAATAAAGTATCACAACTAATCAAAATAATGAAATTAATAACATTGGCATAACCTTTGTATTGACAAAGTATCATCATTTGCATTAACTCATTTACTCCTCAGTATTTAGGGAGATTACCTTGTATTACCTTGATTCTGCAAACTGTGTCTCAGGTTATGTGATTTGCACAAAATAAACACAGCCATTAATGGCCAACCAGAAGGTAGATCTGTTTTTCTTCACTGTAGTCCAGTCTCATTCCTACCTCATTTTATCTGTGTCAATATGTGCAAATGTATATAATATCTTCAGTTCCTAAATAACATTTATAACGAGATGAAGAGCTTCTAGGATATGATTTTTTTAATAGCTAGGTCATTATTTCAAGCAGATTTATTTAATAGGCTGGCAATAGAAGTGAGGAGAAATGAGCATACTTACATACTATGTATCTGACTTCCTCAACTAAATCACTGAGAGCTCCTGGGGTACCCTCTTTCTCTTCATGGAGCTCTGTAAAGTGAAAGCTTAGGATATGCCAAACAATGTCAAAGGAAGAGATTGAGATAAATGATTGATGTTATAATTACTTTGGAAAAACAGTAATATAATCTTGGTCTACAATTTGAAAGTTCTACTGCAATTTAAGAAAACTAACTTTAGTTTTAAATCAACTGCATATTCATTAATCAGACTGACCTTTATCTTCAAAAGGAACTTGCTAGAGTGTGTCAAAATAAATTGTATTCCTAATTTCACCAGTGGAGTTTTGTGTGGGTGTGCTTTGCATAAGTGGATAAAATATCCATGTTTATATAAGTAATAATCAAGACAAAAGTCTTTCATTTCACTATAAAGGTAGGGAGAGAAGAAGGGACAGAGAGAAGGAGGAAGAAAAAAGATGTTACGAGCTTGAATGGGTTGCCTACATTTTTCAATTACTAACTAGTTGCATTGAATTCCTGTTGCAGCTGTAATAATTACCATACACTTAGTGTCTTAAAACAATGCAAATTTATTATCTTCATCTATGGGTGTTGGAAGTCTGAAATGGTCTACACTGGGCTAAAATCAAGGTGTTTGTTTGGCTGTGCTCCTTTCTGGGAGAATCCACTTCCTTGACTTGTCTAGCTTCTGGATGCCCTTGACGTTCCATGGCTCTCGCTCCTTCGTCCATCTTCACAGCCAGTAGTAGAAGAGCAGGTCCCCATGCTGCCATGTCTCTGACTGACCCTCTTCAGCTTCTTCTTTTTTTTAATCTTATATGAGGTATACACATTGAAATGCACAAATCTCAGTATATAGCTTGATGGATTTTGATATGTGTATATACTCACGTGACCATTGCCTCGATCAAGATATCAAACATTCTCATAATTGTTTTTCCCTTCACCTATTTCATTTCAGTCATTTATTCATTTCATTTATTTCATTACCTCTTTCCTTTTTAGTGATCTTTGTGACACAAAGACACCTATTTTGGACCCTCCTGGATAATCCAAGATAATTTCCTTATTTTTAAATGATCAGATAAGCAATCTTAATTTCACTGACATCTAAGTTTCCCTTTGCTTTTAAGGTAACATATTCACAGGTTTCATGGAATAGGATGTGGATCTTTGGAAGGGAGGCAGGAAGAGGATTATTCTGCTATCACACTAATTGATAACTGATCTATTTCATCAAACAATATTTTTACTCACTAAATAGAGAATTCCTGGATGATAGGACTAATAGGTATAGATTTTTGCTTCCTTAAATGCAGACTTGGTAATGAAAAGAATCTACTGAACCAGGAATGAGCATATCTGCGCTTAGGCCATAATTAGTTTGTGCTTTTTCTAACCTTGAGTCAACTAAACGCTGTAAGCCTTTGGACAAGTTATTTAGCCTCTTGGTGCCTTCAGTTCTTCAGATGTAAAATGAGGATATTACTTTAAAAATTTATCTCAGATTTTTATTGTAAGAATTCTGTTATATGACTTAATATTTGTTCAGTGCTTAGCACATGACCGAAGTAGGTTGAATGTTCAGTAACTGTTAGCCATGGTCATCCGTATTGCTGGTACAGTAGTGGCAACAGTAGTAGTAGATATAGTGATGTTGGTAGTAGGACTAGCAGTAGAAGCAGTGGTGGGGATAGGAGGACTAGAAATAGTGATGTTGGTAGGAGGACTAGTAGTAGTAGAAGCAGTGGTGGTGGTAGTCACATGGTGGTAGTAGTAGTGGAATGTTTTCAGTTTCTTCATCTATTAATGTCTGATTTCACAGGGCTAAGCTAGGGCCCATAATAGTATGTATGAGGAAACACTACCCAAATGACATGAAATTATTGAAGTTAGGTCAGAGTATCTTCTTCTTCTTCAAAATGAGGCCAAACTGAAAAGAATTTACAACATGCCTCTCATAATTGTCCAGCTGAAGGACCAAGGAAGGGTGGGTCCAGTCAGCCGCTGTCCCCCACACCGAGAGGCCACCCCCAGAGTATGATCGCCTGGCAGCTGAGCGAGCTTCATGGGGCCCAGGGCAGCAGAGAGGCACTCAGCGCATAGTTGGGGTGGGACGCGGTGAGCATGAGTCTGGCGTGCCTGGGGCTGTCCTCTGCGTCTGTGGCTGAAATCAGATGTGAGCCACTTAACCATTTTGTTCAGAAAACAAAATACATAGGCCTTGATCATGGCTCTGGACATGAGCTATTAATCTCAAGTGACATGCATAGTACTGTGAGGTGGAGAGGACACAGGGTTTTTATTTTACATATAAGAAAATTAATATTTCAAATAATTAAATGACTTATTTACTGTCACATTGTACTAGTGAGACAACAAATTGACAGTAAACTTAGTTTCCTATTATATCACGGGCCCTGGTCAATGTTACTCTAAAAGCAAAACAATACACTTTCTAATACTTCGTGGAGTGAACTGAAAAAATTAATATTGCCACACAAGAATCTAAATGAATAGAAAATGTAAACCTAACTTTGCGACTGACTTCTATTTTCTTATGTCATGTAGGATTTTAGTCTCTTTATCAGCAGTAAAAAACAAAACCTTTGCAATTTGAAACAAGGATGGAAATTTGGTAAGACATACACAACGTGTTATTTTAAAACAGCTATCTGAAACAAACGGTTACCTACTTCAAACAGAAAGGCTTTATTTTCAGTGGTACATGTCTTTTCTATAAGCTCCACAAAGGCTTTAAAGTACTTTCCAAACACCCACATAATGGCATCTGTTCTCTGTCAGCCTGAAGTGAAAAACAGTGAACAGCAGTTTATCTCAGCCATGAAGACAATACAAACCAGATGACCCACGACTTTTCTAATATCCTGGTCAAGATTCAAATAAAATTACATCTTCCTTTCTGTTTTCATTTATAATGTCCTGATTAGTAATGATGTGGAGGATTTTTTTCTCCTAGTGTTTTAACGGTTTGGGTTTCTTTTTATATGAATTGCCCATTCATATTTTTGTTTTTTTTTAAGTTTGTTGTTTTCTTATCACCGTGCAGGAGCTTTTTACATTTTCTGGATGGTAATTGTCAGTTACAAGTACTGTAGACTATATGTATATACTTTTTGTCCTTAACTTTGCTTATAGTGTTAAGAAACTATTTTTAGAAACGATTATTTTTGTCAAGAAAAAATTTCTATTAATGTAGTCAGATTTATCAATTGTTTTCTTTAACCTTTGTGTGTTTTTTGTCTTAAGAATCTAACCTTGCCATCCTATGAGAAGTATGCTTTGACTTCAAAGTTTCTCCAAGACCAGAGGGCTTAGCTTAGTTCTACATTGCAGTTTTAATTTGCTTTATTTTTATTACTAATGAGTTGAGTTCTTTTTTTTCCAGATGGTTATTGGATATTCATGATCCTTCTTTTATGAGGTGTCACTCCAAATTCTTAGTCATTTTTATTGGCTTTTTAAATCATTTTCATTATGTTTCAATTCTTTATATATGTGGAAATCAGTATGTGTCAGTTGTATGTATTTCAAGTATCTTTTCCAAGGTCAATTTCTGCCTTTCAGTTTCTTATGCTGGTGTCCTTTTTTAAGCAGACATTCTTGATGTCAGTATACCAAATTTATCACTTTTTTTCATTATGAGAAATTCTCTAATCTGAAGTCAAAAAATATATTTTCCTGTATTGTCTTCTACGCTTTTTATAATTTTACCCATCACATTCGTTAATCCAGCCCTAATTCATTTTTGCATTTGGCAACAAATGCAGTTCAGTTTTCCTATATGTGTAAGCAAGCATCCTAGGATCATTTATGGAACCGTTACTTATTTCCCCACTTGTATTCAATACTGATTGTCATGAATCAAATTCCCTGTAGATAAGAATCTGTTGCCCTGTTTCTGGGGCCTTCTTTTACTCTGTTGGCCTAGTTTTCTATCTCTACCACAGCTATGCTGACTCAGTAACTAGACCTTTACAGTAAGTCTTGTTACCTGATAGGCAAAGTCTGCCCAGTTGGATTTTTTTGAAGTGAATCAGAATCACCTTATTCCTGGAGCAGCATCTTCTACAGAGATTTAGAATTAGTTTTCATGTCCGATCCATGATATCATTGCTGATTATCTGAGATTGCATGAAATCTACTCAAGGTTTTGGGGGAAATAACAACTTTAGGTCACGTTATATTCTCCTTATATTTAAAACTGCTTTAATATATTTTGATTAAATTTAATAATTCATTCTATACAAACCTCACAGAACTCTTATTAAATGTTAAGTCAAAGCAATTTTCTTACTAATTTTATTAAATTTTCTGTATGTTCTATTAGGTGGTCTGTGTAGAAAGTCATATTATATGTGAAAAATGAGAATTTTGGTTACCGTTTGCCCAAACAATATGCTTTTCATATCTGCATTTCTTCCCTTACAGTCATGTAGTGACACAAGAAATGTAGTACAGAATGGAAGTAGTGATTCTAGCCACAAGGTACGAACCACAGTGTACCTTTGTACTGCTGCTGTTTTAAGTGAAATATTTTACCCTGTCACCGTAAGTTTGAGGTTGCTGCAGGATTTGTTGCAGAAGACTCTAATCTATGGGAGAAGGTCACTTCCATTCCTGTTTTCCTAACAAGTGGTAATTACTGCTGCTGCTCTTGTTAATCATGAAAGCATGTTGAACTTGTTGAATATGTCTATATCTTTTGATATGTTTATATAATGTTCTCCATCTAAAAGTTACTATGGAGAACTTTATTATTTGATTTTCTTCTGTTAAACCAAGTTTATATTCCTGTGATAAATACTAAGGAAATGGTCCTGATGTTTCCTGTGTTATTGTTGGTTTAGCATGATAACAGTTTCTGTAGGATTTTGCTATCTATATTCATGAACAAAGTGAACCTTTAAATTTCCTGTGTAGTCATTGTGTGGATTTGGTATTGAAAATATCCCTGATATATTAGGGTATTATTTTTCCTCTTTTCCTATTTTCTAGAAAATTTCTATTAGATTGGAGTTTTATTTGCAGAATATTGTCTGGAGTCACAAACAAAAATATCTGGCTCTGGTACTTTCCAGTGAGATTCTGTATTCTACATTCACAACATTCTTACACACACCCACATGCACACACACTCACATAGATGTATGTGTTTTGTCACAACTTATGCTTTCTAGAAAAAAAATAAGCATTTAATACTGAAAATATTGCATGCTTGCTTAAACATTCCATGGTGAGGTATTTGCTGAGTATATCAGGGACTTCTAGAAATATAAAATCACAATTCTAGATTCTTCTGTTGTGCATTATCTCTGATTTAACCAGCACAGATATCAAAGGATGTACTTCCAAACTCTGACACAGTGTTTTGTAGCCCAGAAGGCCAGTCATCTTTAAAGATACTTGGTGTGACACCTAAACAGACCACACCCAGAAAATACAGGGTGACATGATAGTATAAGTATTTAAAGATCCCTGGATTTGCCTGAAAACTGGATACTGAAACTGGTTGTAATTTGCATGAAGCTTTAATGGCTTGATCTGCTTGAAATTTCTCTAAAGATAATGCAAAATGTTCATGGCAATCCCAGCTGGAACAGTGATGAGTGTTTGTGGTGAAGAAACTTCATTATAGAGGAAAATGGGGTTAGTTCTGGTGAAAAACCTGCCATTTATTTACATGAATTAAAAGTAACACTGCCAATCCTCTTCTGGGTAAAAAAACAAACATAAATAAATGGAGCTCTCTTGGTTCACCACTGGCACACAATGAATTACTTGGCATGTGGTAACAAAATTCGCAGGAGTAATCGGGACCAACAAAAGGTCACGAAAAAAATCTCACAGAAACTAAAGGATGAAGGGAATCTATTTTGGTATTAACAAGTGCTTTGTGATGTCTGTGCACCAGGCTATTTCCCATCTGGGCTCTATGTACATATGCCACATCAGCCTGTCATTGGAGGACAGGCTTTGGAGGCTCTCACTTTCCACCTGAAATTTTGTAGAACTCAGTTAGTGCTAAATGAGTGAAAACATATGAAGGCAAGTTCCCTGTACAGAGATTCCAGATTCTGTCTTTACCTGCATCCACAGAGACATTCAGAAAGTGATGGTGAAACTTTGACATCTTAGAATCATTTAAATATCTTGAAATAAGGAGAGTCTAAGTAAATTGCTTTTAATGAGATATGTTAAAATGCCTAGCTACCTTCACTTGTCAGTTTGTATAGATTAACTGTGTAGTTCAGTCCCATAAAGCTACTTACAGAATTAGCATCTTTTAAATATAAAGTTTTTTTTTCCAGAATGAAAAATGATTGCAGCAAGTTTCAAATAAATGTGTAAGCAAATGTAATATCTGAGGCTACTAAAGACAATCGGGTACTTTTGGACAAGCTTCCCTACTAATTTTTATTTTCCATAGAAAGCAGTGGAACTGTATCCATTTGATAACCACGTATCAAAAGCCCTAGGGAAGGTGGGGAGAAGCATTCAGAAATAACAGTGCTGCTGAGATAATGAGTCTATTCTCGGGCATTCCACTTGGTGACTGTCAGCGCGGTGTACCAGTTAGACCCACCATCACCGCCTGTGACTAATCATGGTAGGCAGCCCATCTCTCTTGTCTTCGGAAAGTAATCTAAATAGGGGTGAAGAACTGAAGAATAAAATAAGACAGAAAGATAGTATTGAAGTAGTCACTTTTTTCCCCCCAAAGAAACTGAATTTATGGTACCACTGATGGTATGTTTTTAGATAAGTGAATTTCCACAAGGATCAAAAAAGCTTAAATTGAATTTGGGTTGAATAATGATAAAGTTTCAAAGGAAACAGTTATACAGAAAGTGTGCATGCATAAAAATGAATGTGACCTTAAAGAAGTCAAAGAAGCATTAGCTATACTATCTGAATATTTAGTAAAATGTCCAACTGCCATTCAAAATATCCTCCTAGATTAAGTGTTTCGAAGCATACAAAGACTTTTAAAATGTGGTAAAAAGGTGATTCACCTAGAGATCTGGGCTCATTAATTTTCTAAATCTCATCATGAATTAATCTTTCATGAAATCTTCTATAAAGAAGAATAAACAATATAGGTAGTTCATTTGTTATTAAGTCACTTCATATTTTTATATTTCAATTTCTGTTAAAATGTTTACAGCATAGAGTTAAATGAATTCATACACTGCCATGTTTTAATAAATCCATAACAGTAGAATCTTATGACTATGTTTGCTAAAGATACATTCTTGTTGACATGTTGTGTCTCATTCCTTTATAGATCATTAAAATAAAGGGCAAAATGACAACCTTAGTAATTACAGATTTTGGAATTATTGTTTCCTGAAAATAGGTACCCTAAGAATGAATGAGGAGAGCTCTACTTGACCATTTTAATATTGTTTTTTAGAGGTGCTAATTTGAAAGGGGGGTTATTTCTCTATCTTTTTCCAAGACGTAGTTTTCATCAAACCACATATTTATCCAATTTGAAAATAACTTATTTTCTTTTCTGTTTTATTTACTCATAAATTTCAATTATTTCTGCTTCATGAAAAGGAATGGAAAGAACTAAGAAGTGAGGAGGTTTTCTCCCCCTAAATAATCAGAGAAATAAATGCTGGTAAAGAACAAGCTGCTTAAAGGTTATAAAATATGAACCAGAAGGGTCTCTGCATTATTTCTAGTCCTGATATATTTATGTCTAATGTTCTTTATTAGTGACAAATCAATTACTTTTGAAATATACTTCATCTTGAAGAAAATACTTTTATTCTAATGTGTTTTCCACCTGCTCGCCAAGCACCTTTGCCATTGTCTCTTTGGATTCTGAAAACCTTCAGAGGTGGAAGAGAGCACATATCTTGGTATCAGAGTAAATGCCTTGGGATATTTATTTTTTTAATTATGCAAAATGCTGACTGGAAAGTTAAAACAGATTTTGAAATAATTTCAAACATTTCAAAAATCTTGGCAGCTTATTCTCCAGTTTCCAGTCAACAGCATGGTGTTTTTTCTTTCCACAAGAAAGACAATTTAACAATATTGTTTCCCTGTTTTACTAGAAAAATTAACATTAGCTAAGCTCCATAGTAACAGTGTCACTAAATTCAGATCATCGCCTCAGGATATTAATAACCTGATTTGTGCTGAAGTATTAAACAAAGAAATATGCTATGAAACAAACTTAGCATGTTTTGCATATCAATTATAAAATAGAATAATTTTTAATTTATTCATGCTTTTATTAATTCTTTCATTTCCATTCATTATTTCATATACTGAGTCTCCATTATATATCAGAAGCCAAGATCAGTATTAAGAATACAAAACTGATTAAAACAAAGTCTTTGAGTTAAAGGAACTCATAAGTTACTGGGTAGGAGTTTAAAACAAATGGAAAAACAATTTGATAAATGCTCTACCAGTAATTTTCACAAAAATCTAGAGAAGCTGAGCAGAGTGACAAAAATCAGAAAAGGTAAAGAAAATGTTTCACAGAGAAAATAATCTAGAATCAGATGCTGATGAATATCTTTGATGAAGAGATACCATAAAAAGGGTATGTTGGGAAGAAGTAATACTCATGACAGTCTATAAACATTTCAAAATCTGCAAGAGTTATGTTACCACTGAAGTATAAAATGCATAGAACTTCTAAGATATCTTCTGGTTAGTGGCCACTCTGACTGGTGTGAGGTGGTATCTCATTGTCATTTTGATTTGCATTTCCCTGTTGATCAACAATGTGGATCATTTGTTCATGTAGCTGTTGGCCATTTGTGTTTCTTCTTTGGAAAAATGTCTGTTCAGGTCCACCACCCATTTCTTAAAGGGGTTATTTGATTTTTTGGTGTAGAGGCATATGAGCTCTGTATATATTTTAGATGTTAACCTCTTATTGGATAAATAATTTATGACTATAATCTCCCATACTGTAGATTGCCTTTCTGTTCTGCTGATGGTGTCCTTTCCTGTACATAAGTTTTTTAGTTTGATATAGTACCACTTGATCAATTTTTATTTTGTTTCCCTTGCCTGAGGAGATGTGCCCAGGAAAAAACTGCTCATACTTATGTTCAAAAGATTTTTGCCTATGTTTTCTTCTAAGAGTTTTATGGTTCCATGTCTTACATTTAGTAAGTCCATTTTGAATATACTTTTGGATATAGAGTTAGAGCACTCCAGTTTCATTCTCTTGCATGTAGCTGTCCAGTTTTCCCAACACCAGTTATTAAAGAGTCTGTCTTTTCTCCAATGTACATTCATGACTCCTTTATCATATATTCATTGACTATATATATGAGAGTTTATATTTGGGCTCTCAATTCTGTTCCATTGATCTATGGGTCTGATCTAGTGACAGTAGCATACTGTTCTGATAAATATAGCTTTGTAGTATAGCTTGAAGTCAGGGAACATAATACCCCCAACTTTGTTCTTTCTCAGGATTGTTTTGGATGTTCAGACTCTTTTGTGGTTCCATATGAATTTGAGGATTATTTGCACAAGTTCATTGAAAAACGCTGTTGGTATTTTGATAGGGACTTCATTGAATCTGTAAATAGCTTTGGGCAGGATGGCCATTTTGACAATATTAATTCTTCCTCTCCATGAGATTTCCATTTATTTGTGTCTTCTTTAATTTCTCTCATCTGCATCTTAATGGTTTTCAGGATATAGGTCTTTCACCTCCTTGGTTAGGTTTATTCCTAGGTATTTTATCCTTTTTGATGTAGTTGTAGTGGAATTGTTTTCCTGATTTCTCTTTCTGCTACTTTGTGGTTAGTATATAGGAGTGCAACAGATTTTTGTGTATTAATTTTGTATCCTACAACTTGCTTAATCCAGTTATTCGTTCTAATAGTTTTTTGGTGGAGTCTTTCAGGTTTTCTGTGTATAATATGTCTTCTGTAAATAGTGAGAGTTTAACTTCTTATTTTCCAGTTTGGATGCCTTATATCTCTTTATCTTGACTGACTGCTGTGGCTAGGACCTCTAGAACTATGTTGAATAAAAGTGGTGAGATTGGATCTTTGTCTTGTTCCTGATCTTAGAGGAAAAGGTTTCAGATTTTCACCATTGAGTATGATGTTAGTTGTGGGTTTGTTGTATATTACTTTTATGATGTTGAGGTAAATAACCTCTATACCCATTTTGTTGAGAGTTTTTATTATGAATCGATGTTGAACAGCATCTATTGAGATGATCAGTCTTTTTATCCTTCTTTTTGTTAATGTGGTGTAGGACATTGATTGGCTTAATATTGTACCTTCCTTGAATCCCTGGAATAAATCCCACTTGGTTGTTTTGGATGATCCTTTTGATGTATTTTTTAATTTGGTTTGCTAATATTTTATTGAGGATTTTTGCCTCTGTGTTCATCAGAGATATGATCTGTAATTTTCTTTTTTTGTAGTGTCTTTGTCTAGTTTTCATATTAAATTGATGTCTCATAGAATGAACTTGGAAGTATTCCCTCCTCTTCTACTTTTTGGAATACTTTAAGAAGAATGGGTATTAACTCTTCTTTAAATGTTTCGTAGAATTCAGCTGTGAATCCATCTGGTTCTGGAATTCTGTTTTTTAGGAGTTTTTTGATTATCAATTCAATTTTGTTACTGATAATTGGTCTGTTCAGATTTATTTTTCCTCCTGGGTATATTTTGGAATGTTATATTTTTATAGGAACTTGTCCATTTCCTCTAGGTTGTCCAACTGATTGGCATATCCTGTGTAGAAATTTAAAATGTTGTCTGTTTAAGGTTAATTAAAATTTTTGATTATTTAAGCCTCCTAACAATCCCATGTATTGGATAGGGGAGGTGGTGTGGCTGTCATTACTCGAATTCCTCTCCATTAAGTTATCAGAGAAGTTATCAGAGATAATCGCTAGGTGGAAATTTTTACCAATTCAATGACTAATATTTCACATTATGAAGGGAAATAGTCTAAGATATGGTGTCCTGTATTACTCTTCCCTTAACTTTTCCTTTATTTTTAAAAGGAAACTAAAACCCTTGTAGAGTTAAGGAGTATTTTGCCTACTTCAATTATTCAAATGATGCATTGCTATTTTATCCTGTACAAAGATCTAATAAATATAAACACAGAAGATACACAGCCATCCATTTTAGTTAGTAAAGGTTCTACTAATCATTTTTTTTTTCATTTCTTTTCAAATTTTTAAACATTAGGATAATGCTTAAATTAGGATGAAATTCAATTAAAAGTGAGATCATGCTGGACATAATTTTTTTATTTAAAAGAAACTTCCTTCTCAGAGCTTTTTTGAGCATTGATGGGTCTCATCTGGCACCCAAGCAGAAGCATTGGGGAATTCCTTGATTTACTAAATAGAGTTCTGTTTAATAAACGTATTTACTATTTAACATTTAGGAATATCTTTACAGTGTCTGAATTTCAGATTTAAAAATGTAGCATATTACTATGTTACTTGAAGCTATGACATTTTGGGAATAGACATTCATGAGTTCATGAATAGACCCGTGTTGGGCCATTTATGCTACAGACACAATGTGTACATCTTCTGTGGCTGATTTTCATAAAGAAAAGTGATGAAGAGGGGGAATTAAGGACTACTGAATTCTTACAATGAAACAGGTACATTTATATCCTATTTAAGAGAAACCTAACCCAGACTCTAAGGTTGGAATTCCTATTTTTATTTATACCTGTGGAAATTGAAGTTTGGAGAGGGTAAATAACTTGCTCAAGGACACTTAGGTAGGAATGAGCTGGGGTTGCTTCCTGTCTGCTGACTTCAAGTACATAATGTATATATAAGAAAACCTGAAGACAAAGATTTTAGCCTCATCAATGAGGTCTTTAATTTCTCTGATTAGTGTTCTAATTTTTCAGCTGTAAATAATATATTATCTACTTATAATAAAATTGTGAGAAAAAAATGAGATAATTTATGTAAAACTAATTATTTCAAAGTATATAAGCATCTTTGTTTAACCTTTTGTGTCTTACTAATCACAAGTCCTTCCACACAAAGTCAGTAACCCCATAAAATTTTACCTGAAATTACAGTGGAGTCCATGAAGCTGGTGGCTGAAGAGATGCTATATTTCATAGAATTTTTTCAGTTACTGTAAAGTTGAGTAAGAACCTGGAAATACCAGAGATTTTTGGTTTCCCTTTCTTGCACTGCCTGTTCTGGGGTAAATGGCTTGTATAGTATAGATAGCCCCATGAGGAAGAATATGGAAATTTCATTTTAATGGTTTTTTTTTCATTTTTTTTGGCAGGTGACATTTTATATTAGGCATTTGTAAAGAGTAGCATCCTAGCTTGTGTCTTAAACTGCCCTTAAATATAAAATAGGGCCACAGACCATATGTACTCTTTCTTCTTTCCTGCAAACCAGAATATACCATCCTATTATTTTGTTTTGAAAACAGAAATGATCACATGAATGGGATCCGGTGTTTTTTGACCCTGAAGTTTGTTTTCCTCATCTTTTCTGACCATTACAGTAGTCACCAGTCTATGGCTTCCTTATGTCTTACAACATTATCACTTTCAGTTGTCTGAAATGTCCTTTGACACCTATTCAGTCAAGCAGAATTGAATACCCTTTTGAACAGTCCCATACAATAGCAATAAATAAATGCTTATTTTGTCAACAAATTTAAGTAGATATATGAATAAATGTGTATGATATGTTTCTTTTGGTCCTCTTTCATGGACAGAAAGGTTCCATGGTTCCTATAGCTTCCAATGTGAGAATTCATTGCACTTCTTTCTTTTCCTAAAGTGAGGATAAATCAGATCTGTATTTTTTTACCAAATAAATGTTGACTAATGGTCAGTTACCAGGTGAAATACATGATGCCTAAGTAATTTTGAGCCTCAGATAAAGAGCACATCAATTTTAGTGTAACTACATCTCCTGCAAACATTGTATACTTATATTAAAAAATGATTTCATGTTTACATGAAATTCAAAATTAAGTCAGTATCCTGTATTTTTAGTTACTTAGCCAGGAAACTATACTAATAACTCTGACATTTGTTAAAGTTCCAAACTCACAAGAAATACAAATTTTAGTTGTGATTTTTATGTTGTAGTGTATGAACCTGGCTCAGAGGGCTCTTAACCTCCCTCACTGATTTCCTTTTATGATTATTGTTGCTGATTATTAATTGTTGCTCCTTTGGCTCATTCTGGGACAAAAATGGAGAGGATGGGAGTGGTTTTCTTATTATCTGGAGGCCTGCAGTTAGTTAATTATTTATGCTATTTCATTCAGTTTTCAATTTAACCCCCTATGTAGTGTAATTATACATTTATTTCTTCAGGAATCTATTTTTTAATCATCGATCAATAATTTTCTAGATTGCTGTTTAGAAGGAGACCTCTATCAATTTTTAATCCTCACTGGAGAATCAAACCTTGGGTAGCATTCAACTTTCTTATATTCTGCCGATATATTCTATGTTAAATTATGAGGTGTTCCACTCTGTGTTTGCAAATAAATGTTGCTTACTGTTTAATTACATTTCTATCATCTTGTTTGGAAAGTTTTCAAATCAGAGAATAGTGGAAATTGATTTCTGAACTTTACACATGGGTAACTATTCTTTCTGGAAGTTGTATCTAAAATTCCAAAGGGGTTTCTCACTGAAATATGAACATTTATACCTTGGAATGTTGTTTTAAATACAACCCAAAATTTGAGTTTTATCTAAAACTGTTACTTTACTTTCAAAGACCTATCTCCAGGAATTTTCCACTGGCAGAAATAAAATATCTTACAAAATATCAAAACAGCAAATTCCTTAAATAAATAATTGCTCTAATCTGCCCATATAATACTACACGCCATACAGAGCCTCTTTAGAAACACACACACACACATACAAAATACCAACAACTACTAAAACCCAATAAACAGTCAACAAATGGCCAGTAGCTTTTAGCTTATGAACCATAATCTGTAATCTTAGGAATTTCCTGCAGTAGAACCTTATAAATTGACCCTTAGAACCATAATACAGATGAAATCATGTCATAGTCTGAAAAAACTTCTTCCTCTCTGATTTAAATTCATCAAGATCTGCATTGCTGTTTTATGTAAAGTGGTTGGCTGGTGATTTTAGTGTATTTCCTTATATAACCACATATTTTGTAAATGGATTTAAATATTAGCTCTAATTACCTAGTGGCAATTTCTTCATTACTATTGAATCAATACATTTTATGTTGTTCTTCACATTAAGCAGAAGCAGCTTCATTTTGTAGGCTCAGATTTTGTTATCTTTTTATTTGCATTGTACTGTTAAGCTAATGTTGAGGCCATTGATGAAGCAGACATGACATTCTTACTCTAAGATGTTTGAAGAAAATTAAAACAAAAGGAAATAAAGTTTATTCCAAGGGGAATGAACTAAAACACTGATGTGAAATTACAAAAGAAAAAAAGGGATTTTGTCCTCATCATCTTTAAAAATGTTTTTTGCATTTGATTTTTGAAAAGGCAAATCGCTCCATTTTGCTCAGTTATATTATGGAAAACCTGGAAAATCAAATGGAGTCAATGGATGAAAGTGTCGATAGAGAATCGTTTACCTGCCTGAGGAAAGTTAAAATGCATGACCTCTTCAGATAACTAGGACCCCAGATGGAGTCAAGTCTAATGAAATGAATTCAAGCAGTTCATAGTTTTAGGTAGAGCCGGAAATCCAGAGAGATCAATGTAATGTGCGCTGTTCTCTGCCGTTAAGTGATCACTCTAATCAAAGTTGGAGCTGTATGTGGAGAATTGCTAAATGCTCTCCCTATGAGACCTGTGTCTCAAAATAATTAATGAAAATATACTACAGTGTCACTCACTCTCCGCATTTTCATTCATGCTCGCTGTTTTAGAAAGACAGAACTAAGTATTATGACTTACCCTCCCTCAAATTCACTTACCTGAGACATAAGAAAGAGAAAGGAGATGGATCTTTGTTCTTTGACCAGAGAATGACAATTGTCACTCAATCAACTTTTGTAAATAAGGTCATCTTAGAATCATCAACATAGTGACAATTAGATTTACCCTCCTGGCCTTTCACTAGGTTAAATTTATTTTCCAATTTTTCTCTCTCATTTTCTGTACTCCTGTTTTCAGTTGTCCCATTTGGGGAAGAATATATGATGCATAAGAACAGAAGTGAATGCTGATGTATCTGTACACTTGCTTATACTGATTACTGGATTCATGTTACCTGCAGGCACTGAAGGAGCAGTATTCGGGCACTCTGTGGAGACACCTCACATCAGAGCAGAGCCTTCCCAAGACCTCAGGTAAGTCTTGGCTCTTAAACCTGTGCTGTGGCATAGTTTTAATCACAATTGATAGTCATTAACATATAAAGAGCTAGAAAAGAAAATGGGCTACATACTTGTATAAATAATTGACATTCCCTGCCAACATGATCAACAAATAATCAAGTTTTTGACTGAGGGCAAGAAATCTGAGTTATTCTAACTTTGTATATTTATGCCCTAATAAACATACATTGAATATAAACAAAAATATATCAGGCAGGAGAAGTATGTACAAAAGAAGGAAAAGACATCTATAGCAAAGTTTAAGGGAGACTGATAAAAATAGGGATTCCAGGAAAATCTGACGTAGACAATAAAATATATGGCATGCATAGGCATGAAGAAAGGGGAGGCAGAGAGTCAGAGGAAGCTGTAAATGGTCAGGCAGTATATAGAGGAAAATACTGAAGCAAATGTAAATGGTCATCAAAGAAAGGCAGGTCTTAATTACATGCGATGAGTTCTACAGTCTAATATTTCCAGTGGATTAAGCTGCTTCCTGACACTGTGCTTGTTTCTAAGAGGTACAGTTCATATTAAAGCCTCACTACCCAGAAGGCCATGAGATGACATTATAGGGAATTCTGAATAAATATGATAACTGTTGATAGAAGTTGAAATACGAATGTCTGATAACTGATCAGTAGCTGTTTGATTCAAGAAATAAGTTAAGCTTTAAGGATTAAGGTATTTTATGTGACTTATTTTGGCAATCCTTTAACAGTGTATACATATATCAAATCATTATGTTGAACACCTTAAGCTAATGCAGTGTTATATGTCAATAAAATAAGGTGTTTTATATTTTAATTTCTTGACAGGTAAATTACATTCCAAAATCCATTTGCTATGGTATTTTTAAAAACCATGAATAGCAATATTAACAAAAAAAATCACTTATTCACAATCATTTTTAAAGTTGAATCAAAGTATCAGCCTGATAAATAGAGTCTCTGTCTTGGTAAACACAATAAAAATATTAAGAAAAGATGCATTTTATTTCATAAAGATCAGATTCAGCCCTTCCCATTTGGATGAGTGGAAAAAATGCCTCAATAAAAATAGAAAAATAAAGTTGAAAAATTTTAATGCAAAAATAATAAGTCAGACTCTCATAGTAGTAAATTTTGCAGAGCTTTGTAGTTCTATGATACAGTTTCCTAAGGAACTCAGTTTCTTGTTGGGTGAGTACCTCAGATTCAAACAAGCTATTTAACAATAACAAGAGAAGGTGGTCCTCTTCATGTGATCAATTAATTTTTCTATAAAACAAGAACAATAATTTTTGCCTCTGTGCTGAAGCCACCAGGACTTAGAAGAGTTAAAGAACACGTACAAACAGTTTCTCATAGTGCATGATAGTCTTGATTTATGACTCTTTTCTCCTTCAGGAACTCAACATTTTATGTGATTATTTGTTTTATTCCTCTCCACCTAACAAGATTGCACGTTCCATTAGGCCAGGATCTGCAACTTCCTTGCTTATCTTTATGCTGCAGTGACCAGCACTGTATCTCCCATGTAATAGTGTCTGATAAATAGTTGTTTATTTGAATTACTGAAACTTAGCAAACCTGAATAATCAGGACAGTGACTGAATACATGTAATACAAGGACCATGGTAGCAGCTGCTACTGTATTACGAGACACGTGGGACTAGCATTGATTCCAATTGTTTCTGAAGTTGAATGCAAATACCAGAGTTTAGTAATTCATTCTATAATGTCTTAAAAAATTACTAACTTCAAGAAAAACAATTTTTTACCTCTAATAGTTGAGTGATTATGTACTCATTTACAGTTTTCATTATTGAAAATCTATTGCCAAAAGAGGAGTAAGAAGAACTAACTGCTATTTTAATTACCTTGCAACATGTCTCAAAATTCCTAAGTGTGGATGTGAATTAAATTATAATTTGTACATAGTGTTCCTGGTTTTTATTTTCTAATTATGTATCAATTTTTAAACCGTACTAAGCTTGGCTTATCTGCTAGCATTAAAAGCAGACTGGCAACCCCCAGGATGAATGTTAGTGATCTAAAATCCAAAACTGAAATGGAAGTAAAGTGCAGTAGTGATGGGGTTATTCAATTATTCATTTGGGTACTGAAGATTAAAAGCAGAGTGTCTGAGAAGATCTTTACAAGCTTCGCTGACATTTTTCTTTCAGGGCAATAAGAAGTACTCTTAGTCAACAAGTAATTCTAATCAACAAGGTGAGATTGGTTGGCCTGGTAAATAAAATGGTAATTTGGGGAGTAATTAACCATGTTGTCTTTAATTTTGTTTTTGTGAAGAATAAAAAATTTTTGGAAGGAACATTTCAAAAATTTTATGGTAGAATAGAGGTAATATTTTGGTTTGCAGTAGATTTCTATAATTTCTTTATTCAACAGATGTTTGATTAATACTTACATATGTAACAGATTATGTTCGTTTTCATGTACCTTTTGAATCTACGTGTGTATATTTTCTTTGACCTAGTATATAAGGTGATACTGTTTTTCAGTAGAGACCTATGTGTTAAAAGGCTAAAAACTATATACTGAATAGTCATTAAGGACATACTAGTGTATTTGCCTGGAGTAGCCCAAGTACGAATGTTCTTCCTTTTTTATTTCTATAATTAACATATAGCCAAATGTTTGCAGTCTAGAAGAGTTTCTGCACTTTCTGGTAAGAAGTGATGAAATCCATTACATAATGGCCATTGCCCAAAGATTGTTTGGATCTGAGTTCCATTAAGTGTTCCAAAAATAAGGAAAGAATCTGGACTTGGATGCAGTAAAATGAATTAATTAAGTAGGCAGAATGGGAGGTACAAGTAAGCAGAAAACAATAAAAATGGAGGAAACAAAAACAATGTGATGGGAAACAAATGAGAAACAACAATGTGATTTGCTGTGGAAGAAAGTTCACCATGGCCTGAAGTAACAAGCAATAAAATTTATTTTCTCTTTGGATCACAGTTAGCATTGATTTTTTTTTTCCTTAAAACATTTTTCTGTTCAACTGTCCATTCTTTGCGCAATTAAAATTGCAAATAATTCATGAGGGCCTATTATGTCTCTGGCACTGTGTTAAATATTTATCAAGACCAAGATACATGATATTCAAATTCTGCTTAAGTTTCTATGTTTTATTTTAGCAACCGTGTCTTGCAACTTATCTTAAAAGAAGTCTGAATTCTTTTCTCAGAGTTTTGAGAGTTCCTCTAGAGCCATAGTCCACTCATTTTCATATTAAAGAATTGGGCAACACCTTAAAAACACTTATCTTTTTTGCATCTCTGGTATGTAAACACCATTAAAACAGAATTGCTTGAAAAAACAAACAGCAGAGTGACTTGAGTTCAACATTAGTTCTCTCTGCTAGAATCCCTGGGTGAGCACTATGAAAACTAGTCTGAAATTCATTGCTGAAATTGCAGTAATGCTCTCAAAACAAACATCTTTGCATTTCACTAATTCCAGTGACTACTTCCATAGAAATTTGCAAGTTTTGCCAATAAATGTGGATTTTATTTTTCAACAAGCCCTTTTGGGATGTTTTGTAATAAAATGAATAGTGTAGGTAAAACCGCTATTTTGTAAACCCTCCTCAGTGGAGGCTTGACAATTTCTATGTAGGAGAGAAAGAGGGCTTCACTTAACTGTTGGTAAAACGTTAACAAGTGTTTCCTTATTAAGTAGTTCTAGAGGAAATCCAGAATGGGTCTGATTTGAGTTGTAAGATCTGAGCCCAGGATATTCTAAAGGGATTCTAGGCTGATTTGACAAGTCTTTGATACTTCCGTATTTTCTTCTAGTTTTCAATTATTAATTTTGTACACTAGGTAATTTATTTCTTAATTTATATTTTGAATTGATAAAACTGGAAATTCTTGCAGAGCATTTTAAGGATCTAATGTTATTTTCCTCAGTATGGATAGTTAATTTATTAAGCCTCACTTATTAAATAACCTTGTATTTTCCACCCCAAAATGATTGCTACATTTGTCAGATATTAATTTCTCATAAATATTTTGGATTTATTTTAGATTGGATTGTATTCCATTGACCAAATATCTATTTCTAATTCCAATGGAATTTTCTAATTGAAATAACTTTATATTAACTTCTAATTTTTGAAGGAAAATCTCCCACTATTATCATTTTAAAAATATGATAATTGTGGCACATACTATTCTCCCCAAAATATTTCAATATTATGTTTTAAGTTTCAAGAGACTCTATTAATATTCTTGTTGGGCTTTTATTAAATATATTTACTATTTTTGAAACACTGGAAATTTGGGATATGGAAATAAATATGAGTTTCTTTTTACCCAGGAAAGGAATATCTCAAATTCTTAGTTTTCAGGTAAACAGTATCAGATGTCCTTTCTAGATATCCCTCTTCCTGAAATAATTGTAATATAGCACTTATATTACTGTAGTAATTGAGCACCAAGAATCATATATTGTTTAAATATCCTTATATGTCACACCTTCATATTAATTAACAGTTTTCCTTTTTAGATTCCCACAGTATAAATCTTTTACAAATTTTGCAGAAAAAAATAGATAATCCTACAAAATCTGAAACCTTTTCTCGCTGAGACCACAGATTGTATAAATTTGTACACTTACTCTGAGCATTTCAGCGTGTATATCACTCTAGTGTCAAAGATTACTTAGAGTTTCTTTTCTGTAGTTGTAAAATAATTATGCAGAGACATTCACAAAGCTTAAGTGTACATTTGCTGAGTTTTAACAAATGCATACAATATGTGTGCCCAAACTCCTTTCAAGATATAAAAAAACATCATCACCACCCAAGAAAGTACCCTTATGCTCCTTCCCAGTTCAAATATCTCCTGGGTAAAAAGTGGATAGAATGCCACTTTTCAGTACTGATGGGTTTAAGAGATAATCCATATGAAATTTTATGTATAAAATAAGCTCCTAGTAGGAACATTAGTTTCTATTATATTATCATAATTGCATGGCTAACTCACTAATAAGGATGGGCACATCTCATGATGTTCTGCTATGTCTACAATATTCTATTTTTAAGGTGCATGATGACTATGATTTTATTAGGCAACTGAACCCCAGAGAGATTAACTGAAATTAATATTTGAAGTTGAACTCTTGTGGAACCTGTGAGCTTCTTATTCAAAGTCCTATGTCTAATTCTGTCATTAGGTTGATGTAACTCTCAAGCATAATAACTAAGTTTCAGTAAGTTTATACCTCCATTTCCCAGACCTAAGTTTTTTAAATCTCCATATATATTGTCATCCTGTTATGATTTTTTGCCCACAAGAGTTAATTTATTTGGCTATGTTAAACAGTCACCAATCTTACAGAAACTAGTTCATAAGTTTATTTTAATTTTCATGGTCATAAGAAATATTTGACTAATACAGCATGTGCATTTGAAAATAGATTTATGAAATCCTCCATATATACTACTAAAGTTTTATTGCATTTTCTTTAACTGCATATGCTTTGCATAATTAATTTTAAATTCCTAGTATATATTATTCATCCAAATATTGGATGCTATTCAAAACAGTCCTTTTTTGATAAGATTTATATTATTTCTTAATGATCACTACATTTAATTTCATCAGGACTAGTAAAATATATAATTGAAACCTATCTAATTCAAAGTCTAATCACTCAGCATTTGAAGGATTTAGCAACACTGTGAACTTGCTCTCCCTTTTGGAATGATTTTATGTATCATTTGGTATGTAATATATATTACAGTACTGTATAATGCAGGTATATGTTGTTTTAAACCACAAAATTTATCTGCACAAGAAACGGGAATTCTTCTTGTAAAGCTTTATCTACGTGTTTGGCCTCCATTGCACTGAATATCAGAAGTGAAGTCCCAGCAGATGCAGTTCTCTTCTTTTTCCCTGGGGTTGCACAATTGTGCCAAAGCATTTGGGCGTGACGTCTGGGCACTGGGAGCCTCAGATCCGAGCTGGCACTGCTGAGGCTCTCCTGCGTGTCTTCACTTAGTGTCCCCCACAGCTTGCTGGTCCTCTTTCCTTTGAGGCTGTTTTGGTTTCTCATCCTCAGTTATCCTGACACATCATCACCCCCCCCCCCAAACCTCTACCAGCTAAAGCACAAATACCCACCACCTAGGAACTGGCTTCAGGTAGCAGAACACTAAGGCCACTTGAGATTCTGATGATTTTCCTCCAAATCTTTACCCTGTGGGGCAAGAAAACAATTCTCCAACAGGTGGGAGTAAACAAGCTCTTCCTGATTTTGGTTTTCTTCTGATGTTTTTGTTTATGTGCTGAATCATTTTCAACGCATTGGAAGGCTAGGGTTATCTTTCATCTCAAAATGTCTATAAGGTAAGAAAACTCAGAAAATCTTTGTCAACTTCTCTGCTCTGTCGTCCACCACTGGTGCAGAGGACAGTTCTTAGTGAGTGGGGGAGCACAGCAGGGCAAGGCCACGAGACAGGGAGGAAATGCCATTAACATCTCAAAATGCTGTCAGACCACAACGTACTGATGGCCCTTAATTCTCTTGACACGTTTCTTATAATTCCATAAGAAACCTTATAATTTTCAGTTTAGAGATCATGCAACTGAGGCTTACTGCTGCTGGCTCACTTTGCTGAACTCAGTCTCCATCTGGACCTCCTTCTGCTCTATAGTTTTATCAGATGTGCAAGATGAAGATGAACATAATACATAACTTCTGATTAAATAATTAATACAGATGAGAGTGGAGAAGCTCAAAAGCCCAAGAATAATAAACATATTTTGATGTTCTAGTACCAAATGTCAAACATGGCACATATTTAATATAGATATTTCACTATGAAACATATGAGTAATAAACCTAGCCCCTTATATTTGGAAAAAAAGTAAGCCATGTCAATTATTTGATAAAAGTGTGCTTTTCCTTCTTATAAGTTTACTGAGTTATTTTCTTGAATGTGAGATTCATATTCTGTTTTAGAATAATCATTTTAATTAAGTTCTTATCTGACTTCTGTGTGAATGGTTCAGTCATATCCAAGCTTATATTATTAAAACTAATATTTTGGAAAATAAATGGAAATAGTAGTTGGTCACAGATATACTACTCAAGATGGTGTATGTATGGAGGTTTATCAAGGGAAATCAATTACAAAAAACACATTATAACATTCAGATTTTGTAATTTAGAGTGTTTTGTTTTTCATTTCAAGTTTTCAAATGTTCTTTGAAAATGTGATTTTTGTTTTTAAAAAAACAAAAAATATATATATAGATATTTATTTTAAATATATATATATTCAAAACCTGAAACCTCTAGGAATTTTATGAAGATGTCCAAGTGGCCCTTAGAGATGAGAGTTTCAGAGTTGCTTTGGTGAGTGAAAAAAAAAATTGCAAGTGTTGGGAAATCACTTCTTCTAAACACTGGATCTCCTCCTGTATCCCTTTCAAGTCTTTAAGTCCAGGTTCACTATTAAGAGCAAGCTGATCTTCAGAGATCAAACTATTTGATGTGGTTCTCCCTGCAAAACAGCTCTATATATACAGCGGCAAAGGAAACCAGTTGCTCTGGATGATGGTGAATGTAAGCCTGAGGGGACTTTCATCCTAAAGTCCTGCAGTCAAGGGGAACTCAGGCCAACTGCAGCCCAGAGCCGAGTGCTTATCCAAAAAGCCCAGCTTGGGGACATGACCTCATCTTGTTGGGGAGGAATTCAGTTCAGGGACACAGGGAAGTCAGAGTACAAGGTGAGGAAGGAAGGAATCAAAGTGAGAGTAGCAGGGAATGACAGCTGCCTTACACTCAGTAGAGGGTGAGGAAGAACAGAGGGAGGAAAGGGAAGCTCATTGAACTCCTGCTCGGCATAGGGCAGATCCCTTGCCAACTCCTAAAGCCAGAGTCATCTGGCGTCCAGTGTCTGCTTGAATCTGCTTGGTGTGGAAACTAAGTCCCCACCACCCCAGGATTTGGGGGAGCTGCAGAGCACTGGATGGAGTGAGATTATGTTCTGAGAACTTCCCAAAGCAAAAATAGATTTTCAAGCAGGCTACTAAACAGCCCGATCGTACAGCTGCAGTCCTGTCCAGGTCACCCAGGCGACAGGAATTTATAAGCCCAAACCAGAGCTCTCAGCAGCCCCTCCCTATTTATCTGAAGTAGGACAGAGACAGAGTGAAGACTTGTGCTTAAGTCTGGAGAACAGAATGAAATAGCAAAATAACAAAGACACCACTGGAAGAGTGCTGAGACAAAACATAGTAAGTTGAGCAGTGAGAGGTCTTTATTTAAGGCAAAAAGGTGCACATTTGAAGAAAGAGGAGTGCAGGCAACCTCAGAGAGGAGGTGCCCCTAAGGATTTAGGGTTTGGGGTTTTATACAGCTTTTGGATAGGGGTCAACATAAGGCATGATGTATGCAGGTGATTCATTGTTCCTTTGAAATTTTGTCTTAAGAATAGGATTATCTAGGTGACTGTGTTGCTCCACACTTCAGCATCCTTTGACTACATAGGTTTATTTACATGTCGGAGGTCTGCCACCTGCCCTGGTTACAAACTTACCTGATTAAGGGGCTGGAAGAAGAGGAAGAGCAGCATGTAGATTAAGTTAAAGAATCAACTGGGCCTTTATAGCAGGCTAAGTAGATTTTACGATGGCCTGATCTAATTGGTTCAATGAAGACATGGGCTATACTTTGATACTTTTCTTTATCTGGGGAATATCTGGACATTCCAAGTCTCTCCTGGCCTTTGAAACTTCAACTAATTAACTCATTAACTCTTTGATTCCTTTCTGTCTCTCTGGTTTTATCCTGTTAACTCCTTGAGTCCCTTACAGTAGGCTTAACTGGCCTTACTTTCCCTTCACCCACTTATATCGTGTCTTTCTGCCTCGCCATCTCGCCCAAGTGTTTTATGACTGTTTTCTAGTTTCTGAGCTTCTGCCTTTATGTTCTCTTTCCTCCGGTTTTATATTTGGGCATAATTTGAAACTGCCTCGTAGCTATCTTTTGTGTAGTCAGAACTACTAAAACAACTTTTTTTCTCCTCAAAATTTATGTAGTCAATCTTTAATCACATTTCTGCTTATGTATCACCATTTGTTTGATTTTTCTTTCTCAAGCTAATGTCATTCATGATGTGGCCATTTTCCTGGGCCAGTACATCCCGTCTAGGAAATGTCTTATTTCTTCATTGTAATGCATTTCTACAACTGTAATAAGTACTTTGAAAATTTTCACATTTATAAAATTTTGACTGAGTATGCTTGAGCATTTACAATATTAGCGATAAACATTTAAGTTCGCTCATCTTTGCAAGACTCATTACTGAGGAATACTTACATGCTAAGTTTGTAGAAATTTATTCATCAACACTCCATCATTAATATTGAAAATCTATGAAAGATTTAAATGAGTAAACTCACAAGCTACTTTTCATGTGCATTGTGAAGGTAAACAGCATAAGAAATTGGTACTAAATTATTACACAAATGAGTAAATAATTGATGTTAATAAATGAGGAGTTTCATAAAGAGCCAAAAAATAGATAAGGCAGTCAAAAATCATTCTAAAACTCATTCTGGCTTTCTTGGAAATGGCAAGGAGTTTTATTCATGCCTGCCCATTTGTTTTTAGTTGACTAATGTTATCTTTCAGTCTATCCTTTATATTTTTTCTTTTTACTACTAAGGATTCTTTTGTTTTTCCCTTAGGCTTGAATCACCAACCAGGTCCCTGATAATGGAAGCCCCTCGAGGGGTCCAGGTGAGTGCGGCTGCAGGAGACTTCAAGGCCACCTGCAGGAAGGAGCTCCATTTGCAGTCTACCGAGGGGGAGGTGAGTCCTGGGAGGCACCAAAGGCCCTTCACTTCTAAGGATGCTGCTTCTCAAATTAAATGCCTATGGTTCTACATGGAACAGGAAGAACCGCTT
>JAQQAC010008525.1:14901731-15001229 GCA_029783875.1 Phataginus tricuspis | reverse complement strand
ACTAAGCATAATGAGTATCAAGATAATACCAAAAATGAAGGCAGCCTATTTTCTTTTTTCTGTTTTGGTATTCAAAGAGTTCTTCCAAAAAGTACATTGGATGTTTCTTTGTTTCTGTAGAAATAGTACCTATATTTCTTGTAAATGAAACACAAAACAAAGTTTATTTCACTAAAATAGCCCAATTGCAGTTCCTAGATAAGAGACACAAGCTAGTAGTTTTCTACCGTGTGATTATTTCCCTCAAGAATCTCCTGTAAATCGGTTGTCATCCCTTTAAAGATCACTTGCCTTTTCTCACTCCCTGGTCTGAAGAACCCTTTGTCTTCTGTCTTCTACCTCATCACTGTAGTGCAACAGACACACTTTTATTTCATTTACCTTATTTGCTATATACCTTGTGATTGCTGTGTCTGCAGAATCACATTTTGGTCAATTCTGGATATTCCTCAGTGTTATGTCTTCAGCATTTCCTCTCCTGTTTTCTCTACGGACTTTTCCTGGAATTGTGAAGAAATGCCATGTCATACTCCTCTGTCCAGATCTCTTAGCTTCTCCTTCCCAGTTTCTATTTCTTTGTCTCCCAGTGCCTCACTCTGTACATTTATTCAGATCTGCACACCCAGGTTCCCCTTCAGTATCTAATACCTCTTTTAATCCCTTCATTTAGCTTTTAATTTTAATAATTTTGTTGTTCATTTCTAGAATTCTCATTTGTTGTTTTTGCAACTCCACTGGACATCTGGTTAGTTGCTATTTTGCTTCCTTGTTTGTTTTTCATTCTACCATAACTATTTCAAATCCCTATACATGATACATATCCTATTCTGTATATTTTTACTGCAATTTCCAAAGCCTTTGAAAGCCTAAATCTGTTGTGTTGCTGTTTTACCATTTGAGTCCCTTAGTATCTTTTTCCCTCATATGCTTATTTATTCTTTTATTATGAGCTTACAAAGATCAAGGTGAGAATAAAGGGTCATTTGAGAGAGTGCTCTGTAGCATCATACCTCTTCAGATGGAAAGATGAGCCTAAATTCCTAGAACCAAAAGAGCATGTTTCTTTCTTACCTTTATGCTATTTTTCTCAGCTGTTTGACTCAAGATAAGTCTTAATTATGTATTTGCTTCTTTTTTATAAGCAAACTTATGGGAAAAATCATATTAGCATCTTAATGGATATTATAACTTAAATTATCTAGAAATATGCTTCATAATATTTTTTCAAATTATCCATATTACCTTTCAAAATCTTTCAAACCACAATTAAAGACTACTATAATTTGTTTTCCACAGCAAGATAGAAATCTTTCTTAAATATCAACATCCATTTTAAAGAGTTGCTTTTATCATGCTAATAATTTCAAATTATTCATAGTGAATCATCCCATAATAGGTATTAGTGGTTATTAATCTCTGTTCTGCTCCTATTTATGCACTTTACTTACATTCTTTTATTCCATATATCAGCATAATCCTTGGATTCAGTTACACGTTAGCATTAAATTGTGAATTGAGTATTATGTGATAAATTATAGCCAGAAGTTTTTCTGTGTGGTCATTTGCTTACATTAATAAAATAAAGATACATAAAAGCATAGTATTTTATTTTAGGATTAAAGATTTTAATTTTCCTAGGAAGAAGTGGCAGATGATAGAAAATCTCTCTCTGTGCTTCACTAATTATTCTATAAACAGGCAGACTGATCATTTACTAAACAGTATAGAAACTTGTAATCTACCCTTAGCTCATTTTCCAACTACTTCAGATTAGAATAGACATGTTGAGGTAACCAAAATAACAGACGAAATGTGTTATGAATGAAATTACACACAAAATTCTGCACTGCTAAAGGACCAGTCATTTTACAGAGTGCTGCAAAAGTTTCAAATTCAGCTCTGAAGATGACGTGAATCATAATTGTAGGTAGAACCTTGAAAGTGTTATAGTAGCATATGCAGAGCAATAATGTAATAACATATATGGTACAAGTTCACAGAGGAAGGAGGAGACCATTTTTATTTTGCAGATTGATAAAGATTTTCTGTAACAGTGACAGGCCTGATTTCAACAGGTGAGAACAGAATAAATGAATTCTTGGTGGGGCGAAGACAATGGACCATAACTTAAAACTCAAGGTTATACTTCTAAGTACCAAGAAGAGTTTCAGAACAAATGGATTACATAGTTTATAGGACCATGTAGAATAGAAATACCAATTTTAGGATTGGAAAGTGAACAGTATCGTAGCAACTGCCTTGGCAGAACCGAGAGATATGAGCAAGACCACAGAAACCTAGAGAATCTGAGCCACCTTGGATTGGAAAGGGTCAGTATATACTACCACTTTTTACCTCATGACTTATTTTTCTCTCTGAACCCAAGAAAATATCATGTTCTTTTTTTAAAGGCCCCATTCATTTTAACTTACCTATTCATGAAATCTACTTCCCTTATATGGATGAGGCTACAGTTTGGATCTCAGAAGTTTATGGAATTAAGTATTGTCACCTAGCTCAAAAGTATCTAGAATAGTCCCTCAAAGGAGAGCTGGAGGCTCTGCTAAGCTGAACAGGCCACACGCCATGAGGCCACATCCTCCGGGACCACTCTGATGAGGCCTCCACCCGCACATCCTACCTGTATAAAAACACCTACTCTCTACAGCAATCCACTCGGGCTACACCAATGGAAAGAGTAGTTCCACAGCTGTCAAAACCAGCAATGTGGCATGATGTCAGCAAACCTCTGCCAACCACCTCTGCCAGCTTACTAGTAAATGAACCATTCATAACATCTTACAGTCATCTGATCAGTCCCACAGCAGCCTCCTTGTCCACATGATCTTAGCTGTCCATGTTCCATTCTTTATTACCTATGTCTCAGAGGTTCTTGGCTGAAACACCAGCACCTAACATTTCACAGTGAACTCACTTCCAGATGTGCAGACCTAACCCCCACAGCCTCAGAGCAGGCCCCTGAAATACAACTGGCATTTGGGAAGCCTGAGAATGTCTGCTCTCTGCAAGCATGCTAACTCCTAAAAAGACGTAAAGAAAGGGGGATAAGTTCTGCAAGCCTACTTCCTATCTTATACTCAACCGGTAAGAGCACTCACCCTTCCTCCCCTATGGAGAAGTGAGTGAAAGAGCCCAAAATGTGTGATAATTAGAGTTGCACTCACTGATGTCCCTCATGGAAATAGAGCTGGAAGAAATGAGGACCAGCATATAGCCCCCAAAATGCATTGTCATTTTCTTTTGCTTAGTTTTGTGCACTTTATTTATTTTCCTCCTGAGGGGGTGCCCTGTGCGCTGTTCCTGCTGGTACTGTGACACCAGGTTGATGGGTGGGGTGGACGGCACAAACTCCTATTTGTCCCACCTCCAAAAATCCACTTACTATAGTGTCCTGAGATAGACGACATATCAGATAGTAAACTGATAAGAACAAATACTGTACTTGATCTTAGCCAAAAGGCCAAAAGGCGATAGTTTTGTGCATTTTAAACTTGAACCTCAGAAAAAAATATCTTCCTGAGAAAATTAGAACAAAAGCCCTTTCTCTTTTTCTCCTGTCCCTTAACCCAGAAGTAATTATGGGATAATAAATTCCAATACTTGACATCTACAAACAAAGACTTTAATCTTACTTTCTTAACTTTTGTAAATCCAATCATTCATTTGCTTTATAATCTATTCATTTATTTGATTACTATTTGTACTATATGGAAACTGTCTGTTCAGGGACAAACACTGAATTTGTAAAAAAATTCAGGCATGATTCTACATTCAAGGAGGACATAATTTAGTAGAGAAAGTAAGATATAAATTGGACCACAAAATAACATATAAAATGACTAGCAAACTAAGATACTAATAATAGTATATTTCAGTGGAAGAACCAAGTAAGAGTCTTTCCATCTTGGAGCATCAGGGAATGATCCATGCAGGAGGAAGCAGACAAACCAGGCTTTTCTAAAGGGAGACATTTGTGTGCCCTGGAGGGGAGAGACATGTCCCAGGTGAAGGAAGAGCATTATTTCATCCAACGTGTGCGGGCACAATTCTATGTGCTGTTCCACAGTCGTGAACCAAAGACGAACCCTGCCCTCACAGGCTGTACTTACAAGTAAGAGAAACAAATAATGAGTGAAAAAATACACCCTTAATATTAGGAAGGGATTGTTGCTATAGAGAAAAGTAAGATTTTTCAAAGAGAGGTTAATAGATTAGTATTATTTTAATAAGGTGGTTAGTGAAGTCCTTTGTTAGATGGTGACCTTTTAGTAGAGATCTGAACAAATACACTCATGTCTGAATAAATATAAAATATACATGTCTATGGTATATGGATTATTTTCCTGTCTCATTTGCACTATGCAGTAGATTCCTATGTTTCAAAAAAATGTACGAAAAGGCAAACAATGGAAATCTGGCTCCTACCCCTATTATCTAACCACCCCGTTAATATATTTCCCAACTTGGAAATATCTGGAGAAAAGTATTTCAGGCTAAGGAAGTGGGAAGTAAAAAAACCCTAAGCCAAGGTTCTTTTTATATATTTGAGAAAATACAAGAGCTGGAGGAAGGAGAAGAATAATAGGAAATGATATTAGAGGGAAAGGCCAGATCATATAGGGCTGTGGGCTGTGGAAAGGAATCGATTCACCTTTAAGTGTGGTGGGAGGCCATCAGAAAGGTTTGAGGGCTAAGACGACATGATTTGATTTGCATTTCTTAGAAGTCCACACTAGCAGAATGTCAGACCATAAGAGGTCAAGAATGCTGCTGGGAGGCCAGTTAGGAACTACTGCAGAAGTCCTAGTATGAAATGAATAGGACTTGGATGAGGGCAAATCTGTAGAAAGTGGAATATTGTCTGAGTCTCCTGGCAGGTTAGAGGTGCCTTTAGGCAGTAATTAGGTACACAACAATAGAATGAAGAAACATCCAGAGAGTTGTTTCTTTGCTCATTCAAATTCATGATCCAATTTTTCTTTCTTTGGAAATTCACCCACACTTGTCAAAACTGCATGATCCTGTCCCCAGCAGTGTGAAGTCCATAAGATGGAATAAGCAGAGAAGTTTTCCCAGTTAGAAGATACAGCAAACTGGGTATTGATGACAAGTGATACATTTCATGGAGACTTCAGATCTGATTATATTACCTGTTAGGGATACAGATTATCTACATGGCATATCCTTTAGACTATCTGTCAACATCTTATGAATATTTTTAAAATTTAGACTGAAGAGTGTTTTTTTTTTTAGTGAATCCTCAATCCCTTCAGTAATGTCATCTCCATGACCATCCTTATTTCTTTCTCTGTATTTAGACTAGCAATGATTAAGAAGTTAAACTGAGTGTCTCTGCTAAAATCATTAATTTTCTGTGCTGTTTGAGTAATTGGGTTGGCCCCTGAAGCAGACTATGATATTGCTCTTCAGATCGGGGGCTCTCTGTCAGAATGCACCGGCTCTCCAAGGGGAAGGGAGCCGCCGAGCTTTCGGGCTGTACCATAGGAATGTCATTTGCTTGTTCAACAAAGCATAGCAGCTAAACCACTAGAATCATTTGTGGTGTGGTCTTTCTTATTAGACCAAGTTGTAAGCTCTGAGAAAAGAAGAATACTAAAATGAATTAAAATGCAATTTCTTCTCCCGGTAGATATTTTTGAATGCGGATACAATCCGGCTGGGAAATCTACCGACCGGCTCTTTTTCATCTTCGTCACCCAGCTCCTCAAATTCCCGACAGACAGTGTATGAACTGTGTGTCTGTCCCAGTGGTAAACTTTACCTTTCTCCAGCAGGAGTAGGTTCCACTTGTCAGTCCAGTAGCACCATCTGCCTGTGGAGCTGAAGTGACTGAGTCCTCCTCACACCAGAATAGCCTTCTGTTCCTGTCCGTCTGCTTCACAGTTCTGCTCGGTTTCCCTTGTGATCAGTCCAGAGCTTCTTCAAATGGTCCATAGAGCCACTTCTTCCCATGTAAGCAGGGACGGGCCGCCACCTTCTCTGGTGACTCACTGCACTGCTCAACACAGAGAGAGTGAGTGGCGGAACCGTAGAAAACTCATCTTCAGCAGGAAACCTGGATCATAACTTTTGCTCAAAGGGAGAATAACATAGGTGCCTTTGCTACATGAAGTGAAGCACACAGTTTTAGGTTTTCGCAGGACCTGGATGTGAACTGCACATGTATACGTTAAATAGATGAAATTCCCAGTATCAAATGGCAAGATGAAATGGTTAGCCCTGTAAGAAAACTAATTCTACAGTCTGAAAGCACAATTTTCCATTCATCTTTTTGGATGTAAACTTTTATCCCCGAATTTTAAAATTTTAAAGCATTATGTAATGCTTGCTTTACTAAAAATCAAATTCAATACATAATTTTTAACAAAACAAAGCAAAACAAGACAGAATCCCACCCTGAGTTTTATTTGTTTCTTTAAATTCTATGTGTTGTTACTCTTTGTCTACTAAGCCTAGAATTTTGTACATTAGGTAATTTTGAAAGCACTCAGCAATATAATCTTTACAGAATTAACGAAATGCCATTATACTGTCATTTGTTGGATCTGAATGGCCTTATATACTATTCACTTGGCTATTGCATGTGACGTATTTGCTTTTAACAAAACATCTAATTTATTAGAATATAAGATAGGATTAAGAGGGACATACTGATGGTGTGGAATCCATAGATTTTTTTTTTAATTCACAGGCTATCCTTTACAACTAGGTTCTGAGAGTGCTATTTTTGTTTGCTCCACTCACTTTATACTTGACTCTGCTAAAATTCAAACATCCTCTAAATAAATAAATGCTAATGTGATGCCTAATACTCAGAATGGATTCACTTTCCATTGGAATGTCATCTTCAGAATTATATCTATGTATTTTTATTAGAGGTTAGGATTTAAGGATGTAGAAATTAAATTAAAAATTCCTGCTTAAACAGTAAAAAACACAACTGTTAACATTGAAAATGTATTCACTCCATTAGATTGCTATTTAAAGGAATTTAGTACATTTACTTTCAGCTCTTAACATTTAGTTACTTTTATTAGCCTGTTAAGCTACCCCAACATCAGATATTATAGTTAATTCCATTCCCCACTGCTTATTTTTGTACATTAGCTCCTAATAAATAACTGCAGAATACTGTAGGTTCATTTATCACAATACTCCTTAACTTGAATTCTTGAAACTTACAGAATCCAAGAATGTAAAATTCTATTTAATATTTCCTATTATGGGAAGATGACTTGATTACACTAAGGTGAGTCCTTAATTTCCACATGTCAATCAGTCTTTTCCCCCATGCACACCATTAAGGTGAGTGGAGGCTTCCTTTTGAGGGTCCATGACCATAGAACCTTTGGAGTTCAGACCCCTATAGTACAGGGGGAAGTGGGAGATTGGAACTTGTTGAAGTAAGTTGCTTAGTGAAAGTAGGAAAATTGGGTAACGCAAGCAACAAATGAGCCATTGGCCAGAATTATCTTGTTTAGATAACTTAATATATTGGATACTTGGAAAAGCTCCATTTCACTAAACGCATTCTGTACTCAACAGAAAAGTCAGAATCCTGGTACAGTTTGTTCCTTTTAAATCAGAACTTGTGTTTGGGATTATTCTGTAAAACTTGAAATCAGTACTGGAGTAAGAATTAAGATATGCAATTGCTTAAAAAGGCATGCCATAACACAAGAGTTCAATTTAAGTAAAACATTAAAATTTAATATTAAAAAATTCACATTAAAATACATAAAATGTAACAAGAAATTTTGAGAAATTGTGGGTGCTAATCACTGTATTGTGGACTTTTTTAGGAAAACACTGTGTATTAATTTGAGACATATTCAAGTTCTAAACATCCCTAAATTAAAACAATTAAAAATTTTCTTAGTCAAACAGGAACAATTCTTTTTATTATTATAGTAATTAGCCCCATTTTCTAATCTCAGCTCTATCTTCCACTAATCAGCAAGCTTATTTAGACACTCTGGGAATATCTCCAGACTTCGGTTTACTCAACTTCACAACAGGAGTATTGAATCAAATGGTCTCTTGAGAAGCCTTCCAGCTCTAACGTGTTCTCATGCCAAGAGCAAATACTGTAGGAGGTGGAAAGGGCCACTGAAAATTGAAATTACATATGAAGAGAAATGATGAAAAAAAGGATGAGACAAACAAGTGTAAAAACTAGTTCCAGCACAGAGGCTGTCAAATTTGAATTCAAATCTGAATTGTTATAGAAACACTTCATAACATATATATATATATATATATATATATATGTATGTTATAAGATTTAGACTAGTCTAGGTGCTGTAAACATATGTGCCCAGTGTAGTAGAAAAGAATAGTGATACAGATGGCTTTCTTATCCAACACTACAGAGTTGGTTTAAATTACTTGACTGGCTGTTTTAGTTCCTCAGGACCTTAAGTACAGACTCAGCCTCAGATTTCAAGCTTCTATTGAAGGCACAGAAGATTGCTCCTGAAAGTCCTTAATTTTCTCATGAAAGACTAGTTCTCTCTTAATACAAAGTTCTCTTAATTGCAGACTACTCAAACAGATTCATTATCTGTTTTTTTCCAGAGGCATTTTTATGTTACAACATATATAAATATAATGCAATTTACTTAGATGCAAATTTCATTTTTCCTAAATCAAACTCAGAAAAATGATTCCTTTAAAGGGTACTATGTAGACCCTACGCTTTGTATTCAGTTTAGCTGGAGAAGGCACAAAGGAAAGAAAGAAGACGGCAGGGAGGATTAGAAGGGAGGAAGGGAATGACAGTATTCCTGGCATTGAAATTCTTAGCTGAGAATAAAGAATCTGAGAAGTATTTGAGTTCAGTATTTTGGGGTCTAAAGGAGAGAAGCAAAGAGGCTTCACTATTTCTTCTTCTTTCAGAATATTTCAGGAAGACACCTAAAAAAAAAACCGCACTTCCAAATTTCCTCTTTTGTTCAACATCTCCAAAATTTCTACCATGTACCTCTCGGTCTGATTTTTTTCCCTTTTTTATTACAAACCATAGCTTTAAAATCTACACATAATTATGCATCTAAGATAATTGTGTGCTTCAAATTTTACATTAACCAGGAGATCTGAGATTTCAATACCCCAAATCTCTGTAAGGGGAGCCAGGAGTTCTGGTTCTAGTTCCATCCCCACCTATATGTGACCCTAAGGAATATATTTAATTATCTTGGTCACAGTTCACCTACCTGTGAGAGGGTTACATCAGACCTAGAAGTTTTCATTGGTTACTTTCATCTTTAAGTGTTGCTAATTCACTTAAGAGAAGAGCAAAGTTCTGTAGCCTAGTCTGAACCAACGCCACTGATCTCCTTTCTGGATCTTATGTTGCTCATGAGTGTTGACATGCCTTATAAGCATCCTGCCCCCTGCTCCTTCTTCTATGATCTCTTTCTTGCTCTTACCATTTGAACATTAATATCCCTTTCAGGAAATCACACTTCATAGACAGGCTTCAGTAATATTGTTGACATTAAAAAGGAAAAGAATGTATTTGGGTCTTAGAAGGGACTATTGAGGAAATTAATAGAAATATTTACCAAATATTAGTACTCTGCTCCTCAGTCTATTGTTATTTATCTCTATCAAACTAAAAGGCACTGGTCTTTTGAAGAGAAGGTAATTTGATCACAAAGGCCAATAGCTGAATTTTTTATAACATGTTTCTTTCAAAATTCCTCCATATTCTGCTATCCAAATTACTCAATTGGACAGTGCCTCATTTTATAAAACTTGCATTTTGATACAGTATAACTCCTAAAAAATTGTGTCATTCCAAAGTTGGTATCTCTGTTTGAGGCAGCAATAGGTAGAGAGCAGAAGAGTGTTTAATGCATTTAAGTGCTATATTTTGTAACAATGCCAATATCATAATGTTAAAGTATAAAAATTGTTGAAGATATCTAAAGGACAATTCTCTATATAGCCATCAAAGCTATATTCACATTTGAGTTTCATCTGAGTGGGGTTTGTCACCTTCCTTGTAGCTTTAGTTTAGTTAGAATTGCTTATGTGACCCTATTTAAAAACACCTGGAGAAATCATTTTCTCTTTGTACTGGTGTATATTATAGTAATGAATACTGCAAAATATCATGTTCACAAAGTAAAATAATATTGTATTGTTATTCTTTTAAAACAATCATAAATGAATGATTTCATTGAACACCGCTATTCATATTGTTTCATACTGCAGTTCATTTCATTTAAATGTCAAAGACCAAAGACTGGGATTTCTATTGTATTTAACTCTACAATACTGCTGCTTCTCCTAATTTATTCAAACAAATAGGAGGGCTGAATAATTATGACATGAGGTAGTAAACATCCGCATGCAGGATTCTGAGCTGTAAATCATTAATTGGTTTTAGCAGGAAAATTTTGTTAGTGTAGGCCACTCACCTTTTATACATGCAAAAGAAACTTGATATTCATAAAACCGGTATGTAAAGACTATATCCCAAAACGGGCCCAGGATGGACTTACTCAGCTAGGCGTAAACTTTCATTACTTGCTAAAAATTCTTGGGAGAACATCATTAACCGGAGATACTCTTAGAACCAGAGAGTTATTTTTAAAGTGCTGATTGAGGAAGTTCCTCTCTTTGAGAAAGTCAAAGAAAAACATTAAAGGAAATGAGGTATAATGAACTGTTATTCTTTTGTTTTTGCGGTCTCGGTATCTCATTTGTTTGAATATTTATAAATAAAAGCCAAACAGGGTTAAAGATGTGCAAGGACATTCACAAACAATGGAGATAATGTAATTTCAAGTTTGTCTCGTTATTTATACAATTCTTTAAACCAGGTCCACTACTCGTTTATTTTGTTTTGTAATTTTCATGTAAATGTTTTCTTGTATATAGAGATATATGAAAAAAATGGAACTATTTTCTTACACATACTATGCAATATGTTTGTAAAATTCCAATATTACCAAAATGACAAAAGCTGTGCTTTTGTACTCTATCTTGCTTTATGTAAAACCAGTCTTTTTCTATTTAAATGGACTATCTGTCCCATAAACTGTAGATAACATATCTATCCCCAAAGCAGTCTGTTGTATCTTTTGGTTAGCTTGGGGTGGTTTGGGTTATTTTTCTTTTGGGGAAAAAAAGAAGTAGTTTGGCAGTTGGAAACATTTTTTTCCTCTCAGATGAGACCTTTGAAGCATGCAATGAGCTCCTATAATTTAAGATCTCTCCTGTAATTCTTGTATTTTGTCCTCATTTTGGTGCTACTGTGTAATCATGATTAAATGTGATAGTCAAAACAAAGAGGATGAAAAGTTATATGCTATTATTTCATTTTATTGAGAAAACTAGTTTGAAAGGAAGGATATGATTATTAGTAGTGAATGGAGAGATTCTCGATTATGTGTTTTAAATACCAACTCTATTAAGATATGTGCTTTTAAAAATGCAGTTTAATCTGTGTATTAATACTTGATAAAGAGATGTCTCATACAAAATTTATCATACTGTTCCTCTTAAACATATGACTAATGAAATTCAAGAAATGGCATTGATTTGAAGGTCATGGTCACTATATTTTACGAGATGATTAGCTAATAGTTTATCCATTCTGGAACCCCTGTGATTCGGCTTTAGGGATAAGACAAAACAGATTGCTATTTTGCTCAAACACACACTCCTACACAGATGTATATCACCACACACAAATACACATACACGTGCAGTGATGAATATAAACACATACTAATTGGCATTTAGTTACTTGATGTCGTGTTTCTTCATTTCCTTGTTACATTCAAAATACCAAGAACCAGCACAATTCAAGACAATAATCTGGACTTTATTACCTTTTAGAGTTATATCCCAGTCAAATACCTTACATGCTTTGACAATGACATTATGCCTCATAGTTTCCAAAAAGACAACGATATCCATTGGAAGTTTTCTTAAGTCACTGTTTGCTTTTTTCTTTGCTGCTCAAATATCTCTATACACTGGTCCAGATATTATGGAAAAAAAAAAACAGAATCTTTTACACTCCTCACAAAACCTTTAATTCTAACTAAAAATAAATTAGTGCTTTTACTTTGGGAATCATATGTATTCTATGACTTTATTTAATCTCCAACAAAATTTAGTAAGTAACCAGGCACTTCCATATGTATTTTCAGCAGATTATCAGACCACATACAACCATTGTAATGCCTTTTATTAAGTGGGGACCTTAGGGAGTAGAAGCATGAGATGGGCATTAAGCCAGATAATTCCAGTGCCATACTATATCAATGTTTTGAGAGCATTGGCATGTCACTAAAGAAATATATTGTTTTCAAAATTAATTAAGGAAATGTAAAGCCTAAGACAAAGACATAGTCAAAATTCCAGAAAGATATAATACTTTGTTTCATTGAGCCAATCTCATTACCCAGTTAGATTTATAGATCATTTTAAATTTATAGTTGACTCAATGACATTCCATTGTATATTGAATGCATGGCACATTATATGAAGTCACTGTTTAAAGGTAGTGTGGAAACCCAGAAAAAATAAACTTAGAATAAGTTATAGCTTCAAAGCAGGGCAGTAATATAAAAAATTTAAATTCTTTAACTATAATTGAAATTTCAAAGTAAAATATTAAGAGAATAAATATAAATTTCCTTTTCTATTACATCTTTTGTGTATATAAATTATTTGTTGTTAATAAATATGACCCATTATCCATATTGAAGCATACCATTCTTATGAGTAAAATGGATTTGATTTTTTAAAAGGGGCATCACATCAGTAAACTAACTACAAGTCGAAGAATGAAATTATAATTCTTCTGTTGCTTTGAATGTCACTGAATAATGTGCATAAACCTAATCTAGGTAAGAAGGGTAAACTTCATTTTGATTACACATGCATTTCACCTTGCATGCCGTCTCTGTCCACTTGAAAAGGGCCATCAATGTGCAATATTGTGTTCAGACTGATTCTAGAACCAAGTTCAATCTCTCCAAGAATTGTGGCCTGATCATTCATAATTTCAAAAGCTCTGGAATGATTGATTAATTGGAGGATATCTGTTCTTTTTTAGCAGTGTGATGATCTCAAGGTCTTTCAACTCAACATTAGGCCTCAGCTTCCTGAATTGTAAAGTAAGGTGGTTAAATATAGAATATTTTCAAATGCATCATTGTTACCTTAATATCCTTTACAGTTTCAAGGGTTTAAATATGTACTACATAGAATTTACTTTTACTCTAATGTGAAAGTATATAGATGTTACATACTGAAATGTACTGAAATAAAAAGATTAGGAGTAGAGGTGGCAAACTGTCAAACATTTGATAAATGGTAGTCATTATGTAATTCAAAGTACATGTGGAATTATCTGGGTTAGGTAAATTATCTGAGTTCTGGATAATAATTTTACATGATGGTCCACTGCTCAAAGATAAAAGCAAATGAGCTAAATGGGTTAAGTATATATTGTTTACTCTACACTGAATTAAGATACTTAATTTATGTTACTTCTTTAATTATAATCTCAGCTCTCTTTTGGATTAAATTTAGTTACTCCCAGTTTTATAGATAAGACAGCTTTGTTTCAGAGAGGTTAAGTAAATCACCTGTTACAATTTTTTAAATATATTTGAATGCATTCATTTGCTCATTTATTTAATAGATGGTAACAAGTACCTCCATATGTCAGGCACTGTTTTACTATTTTAGGCACTGGTACACAGTTGTCAACCAGAGATAGAGAAGGCCATGACTCTCTTGGAGCTTCAGGGCCGGCAGGGAAATGCAGACCACAAATAAGGTAAAAATAAACAAGGTAATATCATAATGTGAAAAGTTCTATGAAGGCAACAAGCACGGAGAGAGTAGTAAGGTGAGTCTCAGTGATTGTAATGAGCACTTTAAGAGGAACCTTGTAATTTCAAGTCGCAAAGGTTTTCCTTAGTCCATTTTCTGGTGTCGTGCAGTAGAATGTAGGCCAACCCAACCACTTCGATACCAGGGTATCAATTAGGAAAATAATCATGAGAGAAGTAACCAGGAAAATTGTATTAAAATTCATATCTATATATATATATAGATACACACACACACACACACACGGTATCAATTAGGAAAATAATCATGAGAGAAGTAACTAGGAAAACTGTATTAAAATTCATATATATAGATAGATACACACACACACACACCCGTGATGCTGTAACTGGAGAAATACAAAGCAAGTATAAACATTGATTGCAAGTTTTAAGTCTGAGGTTGAATTCTAAGTCAAACTGATAGCACTGTTTCAGTCACAGTCTCCTGTGAGGTTACACAGGTCATATTTGGCCTCAGGCACACTTTATTTTAACACAGACTATTGTTCCTGTGGATATTAATACGTGGCTCCTTGCAGGAACTTATGCTGCTTGTGTGTGAGGGTGATACATTGCCCAGCACTAGCAAAAAGATTTTACTGTGGATACCTCCTCCCCATGAAAGCAAATCTCAGCGTGGTCTTCTAATGATAAGATATATGAGCCTTGCTGTCCTGGAAAGAAGACTTAATTCATAGCCCAAGCACCTTCTATCAGGGGACATATTTACTCTGGATTCTGAACCGTAGAAAATGCTTGAAACCTCAGTATTGCTCGTGTTATTGCAAATGACATTATTAGCTGCTTTTCTTCTTGATGTGTCTGTCAGAATAAGCTAGCTGTAACACTGACCTGAGTATTATTACACAAAATATATCCTAAGGTAAAGCAGTTTTGTCTCTCCCTGGTACGAAACTAGTGAGCCCATCATTCTGGAACATTTTAGGTTTCATTGTAACATTAATTTGCAAGAAGTTCCTGATGGTTTAACAAAATTCTTTTTATCCTTGCAATTCTATAATGATTGAATAATACATTATCAGTCTTAATATCTTGAATTGTTCTGAAGGCATTTAAAAAATATTTCTCATTGAACACACTACATTACACCTTGATCATATGCCCCTAAGGGAAAGTGGAATCTTTTTTACAAGTAAAGAAGGTTTTTGGGTAAATTATTCTTTTATGATCGAGCATCCTAATGTTTTGTACTGTTAGGGTATAGTTTGATAAATCTATATTATAGTCTGATAAATCTTCATGGCCAACTATATTGATTACCCTAAAAATGGGATAGTATTTGGAAGCTCCAATATTCAACTTTCAAATTGTTCAACACATTATATAGAGAAGTTTGGACCAAATAATTTTCCAATTCAGAAACTTTTGATATTTCAATTTTTTTTTAACAAGTGCACAGACCAGGTCATTTCCTTGAATCCAGCATGTTTTGCTGCATGGTTATCTTAGCATAGTTGCCGTAGAAAAATATCTGGTAATAAATACTTGTTAATTAGAATAATTAAAACAGAGAAAAACAGTTGAGTCAGAGGACCTGTTGCTAATATAGCAACTTAGAGGTAAGAACTATTTGCATTACAATAACACTCTGGTTTTCAAAGAGGAATCAGTTCAGTTTGGAGCTACACCTTTGGTCAATGGCGGCCTGAGGGGTGGATTCCCAGGCTCCCACTCATCCGTCAGCTCTGCCACACGGCTTTAAAAAAATTTTCCTACCATATTTTTACCACCCCTGAATGGGTACAACCAAATAAATACACATATCCTCCAGACTTTCAAAAGACACACATTTCTTCTAAAAAAGCAGTGCTTAAGTGTTATTTAATAGTTTGTTTTAAGTAAGTTAAAGTTATTTGTTAATAGAGGCCCAGGATAGTCACCTGTCCATATTCAAATGATGATCACAGAGGTTGCAAGATTAAGTATCTTACTGAAGATCAAGGAATGGAAACTTATTGAACCTATTCTACTTCAACTTTACCTTTCTCTGTTTTTGTTTTGTGTGATTTATTATCAAAATCTTGGCCCACATTTAGCAAATGCCTATATATGATTACGCTCTACTTTTCATATTCCTAAGAGTTGAAGTAAGGTTGAACTAGTTGAGTTAATGTGATAAATGCAAAAACTGTTAACATTTTTCCTCATATAAGTTGTTGGAATAACTCTAAAAAAGTGTATGTGGGAGAAGTTAGAACCATACTGGACATGGTGGCTACTTTATCTAAAATGTATACTTCTTTTTATGTAGTTTAGTCACATATTTTCTAATTTAAGATGGTACACTGAAAATATCCAAAAAAAAAAGAACATTTTATCTGCAACATTGTGTTAAATTGTTCTGCTATGGTGGGAAAATATATTTAATCTGTATTTTGTAACAGCCAAGACTTGACCCGAAATTACCAGGAATTGTTTTAGCTTTTGTCCTACCATGACTGTATGTTCTGTGGTGATGTGCAAATGGATAGTCAAAGAATTCAGATGTTGGCTTACCTCGAAACAGTGATCATTGCCATAAGGCACAACCAGTATTCAAAAATGGGAATAAATTATAGGAACTATGTTATATTTTGAAAGTTAAAGGGAAATGAACAGCCAAAAAACTAGTCAAAGATTAAAGGCAATTATTCTCATTAAAATGCATAATATGCTTTAAATTTAAAGCCATTTAGCCAATAGGCAAATATGATCTCTTCCAAGATGGCTTCAGCTAATTTAATACTGATGCCGGGGTTCTTGTTCACGAAGCCGAAGAATGAGCTTAGCAAACAGGCAAAGTAGGAGAGCAAGGTACAGGCTTTTATTTAGAAATAAAGTGGAAGGACAGAGTTACCGGCTCACGCCAGTGGGGGACAAGGGAGTCCGGTGTGCTGCGTTGTCTAGGGGTTTTATAGGCAGATTAGGATTTTTCGAGAACATGAAAAAAAGGTTTAGGGGTGTAAACCTGCTATGTGTGTCTGAACATCCCAAATTAACTTAACACAAGGAATTCCGCCCCTCGGATTTCTCTCCAGAACACCTGCGTCCTGGTCTAGGAGCATATCAAAAGGCAGCCTGCCCAGCCCCCAAGGTGGGCTGAGGTATTGTTTGTTTGCTAAAGAGTAAGTTAAGAATTCTGCTTCCCAAACTTCCTGGGTGTTAAAATGCAATCTTATCTTTAAGGTGGAATCTTTGCTGCCTTTTACTATGTTGTTTACAGCTGGGTCTGCATGCTAAATTAGTTGCCCAGTTTGTAAAATCACTTTATCATATTTGAAAGAGGAAAGATAGCACATAGGCCTGGGCCTTTTAGCATGCTAAAGTGAATCTTACAAATGATTAGCATAATAAAAACATGGGGTACTCTTCTTTGTCTGGGGAACACCCACTGATCTTACTGAAGAATGACCCTGGAGTTTAATGTTTAACACAGAGTTTTGGAAGGGGGTTTCCTTGCATGTAGTTACATTGCTCTGACTGCAAATATTCTGCCTTGCTTTTTCCGGAGGCCCTCCCCCTACTCTGACTACACCCACGGTCCCTGTCTCAATACTATATAGAGATAGAAAATAACAGCAGATGACACCCTCCAAGTGACACAATAGCTGCAGAGCTTCTCAGTCTATGGCATCTGCATTAGTTTGGTTTTTCATGACTTCAGAAAAGAAGAATCATCTCAAAAATCATACAGAAGAAAAAGTACATGGCTTTAAATAATTAAAAGTATTAATTATTCACTGTTTGAGTAAGTTGGCATTTCTAAATCGGAAGATGTATTTAACCTAATAATCTGGTACCTAAAAGTTTTCATTTAACTCTCTCCACCCTTCCCCAAATTCATTTACCAAGCAGATGAAGGTATAATCGGACACTTTTCTTTACCCAGAGAATCCAACAAATGATCTTGACCAAAAACACCCAAATTTATTATTTACAAACACTAACAACTACAACAAGACAAAGCTGATTTCTAAAATAAAAGATTGACTATTCCTAGCATAAAAGCGTTTTTGGAATAAATTTTAAATAGAATTCCTTTAATAATTGCTTAAGTATAATATATTCAATTTATTGCAACTTATTTTCATCTTACACTGATAAAGACATGTTCTATTTTTATTCTTAAACTGATAAATATATGGCTTTTCACAGAAATAATTGTGATTATTCAATATGTATAGGAAACTCTTTAGAATATAATTGTTAACCCAAAATTTATAATACACAAGACCTTAGTTTCATTTGGGAAATCTATGAGCTTATGGTAACTCTTTACAGAGATCAGTGGAAATCCACATTTTTTTCATGATTAAATGCCTTGTCTGAGAAAAACACATTCCTTATAAGAGTGCAGGAATCATGTCATATTTGTTTTCTTAGTTATTGAACTTTGTTTCTTACCTCCTATTTCAAAAGCTTACATATTCTTTTAAGCATGGTGAATTTATAATTTTTTCCACATATAGAGTACATTTTATGCTTTTTAAGGGGCTGAAATTTTTATATCTAAATAAAAAATAATTGCCACATATTTTGAATGACAAAGAAAAATTACTTTGACCAAATCACTTTCTGGGACAATAAATTTATATCAGCTTGGTTAATGTCCTTATATAATTTTAAGATATACAAGCATATCTTCCTCCAAAAAATACTGTCATTTATTTTCAACAAGTTACTTTAGTTAAATTTTTATAGTGAAGTATTTACATTCCAATAAAATTTCTAAGCAGTATATTATATCCTTTTAGAAATACATTTTATTGGGATTATTAGAAAAATATAAACATGTAGTAAGTTGTAAAAATTTTAAATGTACATTAGATTTTTTCAAGGAAATATAAATAAAATTACTTAGTACAAATTATAAATGTCTCTCAGATACAAGGCTTTTGCCATTTCATGCCATCATTTATTTTAGGAAGAAAAATATTCCCTGGGATTTTGATAAATAAATAATAATGCCTCAAAACATCTACCAAAGCGAATGCCAGAGTGAAATAGCCATTCAGAAGGCAAACTGGTCTTTCATTTTTTTTTTCTGATAAAATGCCTTTCATAAGTGAGGATGTTCTGCAAATAGGCATTTTCTTCAATTAATTTTTCTGTGAAGTACCAGTCTGCAGAAGAAATCACTATTCACCTATAACCAGACTGGGATACAAGTCTCTAATGCAGATTTTTATTACAGTGATTCAGTATTTACACATGTGGTTTCATTAACTACTAGTTCCCTAAAATATAAGCAAACGTGGAAAAAAAAAAGTTGTGTGAACAACCAGAACAACAACAGAAACTGAAAAGCAGTAACAACAAAAACCATGGGAAGACTTTCCAGAGTCACGTAAATATCTGCTCTTGTTAAAGTCCTTAGTATCTACTGAATAACTTCAGGAATGGAGATGCATTCTGCAATGCCTCCCAGTAATTTACCCAGAAAACCCTGTTTTACCAGCCTCTCACACTGAAGCACAGCTTTTGAAATACTACCCTAGGGCTTTCAGCCCTGGTAGTATCCTGGTAACTGAGGTTTCACTTACATAAATCACCCACGTCCTGCAAAGAAACGCTCTCCAGCCACCTGTCCATAGCACACTTAGATAACTTTATATGGTTTAAATAGAAAGTTTTCTAATTCACCCTAGGAATTTCCCATGTGTTATGTTTACCCTGCCAGCTCGAATTCTGATTCTTTCACCTTGCTGACTTTTTATAATCACGAATGCTTTTATGTCCTGCCTCTAAATATTTGACAGATGTGTAATTTATGACAACTGTATAAAATCACATATTACATAAAAATTGGTTTAGACCTGGATCACCATTTCTCCTTTTACAAGGGTTCAGATGGCACCTGGGCTAAGGCTACAGAAAGGAAGAATCTGGAGAAGGGGCACTCTTCTATGTTTAGTAATAACAATGTGATAATCCTATTGTTATTTCATAAAATTTTCTTTATATGGTATGTTTTTTTAAAATCTGTTCCCAAAGCACCTTTTATTTTATTTTTAATTTAGGTTTTTTTAAAGACTTTTGTAAAGACTTATAAGAATAAAAACACAGTCTTTGAGAAAGATTCTCTCTTATTGAAAGGTAAATGAAGATGAACCCAACTTTGAAGATAAGAAAGGCCAGTAGTCAGATAATCTGTTATTCACTGTTTCAAATCTATGTCTTCTTTTTTCATTATTTGTAAGTATTAATAACATAATATACTATGCCTAATGAACTGGAATGCCTGATGCCTTTGCAAAGGATACCAATATCAGTTTTATTTTACAAAAACTATCCAATATTCTATAAAACAAATTTTTTTCATTATTATTATGACATCCAAGAAGTACTACTTTTAAAGGAAAAGATGCACAAAGAAAAGCCACATTTCCAGACTGTGAAAAGCCAGCATGCCCATATAGTGTATACATTAAATAATTTTCTCATTCTTCATTTTTGTAAACTGTTATAAATATATACTCCTTCAAATTACATTTAAAAAGGAGGAAAGTTGATCCAATAATACAAGAAAGAGCTAAGACTTATTGTCAATATATGTGAACACATTACCATATATATTGGTAGGAAATAGAGCAGTATATATGAGAAAGAATTTAAAAATCTGTATTATAAATAGCACCAAATCAGAATGATATTATGGATTGATTTAAAGTTAGAGGTATCAAAGTCCTTCAACACAACTAGGGCAGGATTATCTTACTATTACTACAGGAACTAGTTCAGTAGACAAAAACCAAAGATGGTGTATCTGATGTCAAAAATATGTTTTTGCTATAGTCAGAAATATGCAAAAGTAGAATATCTCTGTAAAAAACCATCTACATAATACAGAATCTTTCAGAACAACTTAGTTCAGTTGATAGATAGCAATGCCCCAGCGGAGATCAATATTCCCTTCCAGAATGTCCTCTTTTGTACAGACACTAATGTTTTCTCCTTTTAGAGCTCTCCTTAGTTCTCTTCCCTGATCTTCCGTGCCAAATGTATTTCCCGTTTTTTTGTAGAGGGTTCAGTCGTAGATGAATGCCTTGAAAAACCTCTCTCGAAATATTCTTGAAGACTCAATAATCACTGGTATGCCGAAAATCCATTTACTGAACGTGAACAGGTGAAATCTTTTGTCTTCTCTTATGCCTGGATAACTGCAGGGCCCTTCACTGATCACAGTCTTTGTGTCTTACTGCCTTGGATGACCATAACCCTGGGCCCAAACACTGATTCCCAGAAGAAGACCCAGCAGTTGGCTTCTCCTTTACCTGGATTCGCTGTGGTCCCTCATAAATCACATAACCTCATGTGGAAAGTTGTTCTTCAGAGGTTCAACCCAATCAATAGAATTTATTTTTAATGCCCTTTAAGAGGTCAAGAGTTCTACATAATTGTTGCATTGTGAATTTTCCTCTTATATTTACTTAAATTTTTGTAGTTAAAGAGAAATCACTGAAGTAAATTATGTAAAATCTAAAATATTTATAAATGATGATAATTATAAATAATTTGATGACAGATTATATAAATTTAAAATAATATGCATGCAAGAAAGGTAATTAATACATGGTAAATAATTAAATTTAGATAACATGAATATATAAAGTAATTATAAGTTTTCAACCACTCACTCACAAAACGCATGCTGCACTTTGTGATGGGGATAAAACATACTACGGGATCTCAAGAAAACTGCTCTCATCATTTGCAGTGTTTTGGAAGAAAATATGTAGCACTAAAGCAGTTCTGAGACATCAACAGGTAAGTGAGACAATCAAAGGATACAAAATGATACAACAAGATTTGAAAAAGACACAATCCTAATTTTTAGGAAAATAAAGGATATTGGTAAGAAAATTTTTTAAAATGTATCACTTACCTTCTATAAGAACAGCAAACAGAAGGCGACAGAAAGCCCAAGCTTTAGTCATCTCTGTAACTGCAGTGCCCCGGGCACCACTCTGACAGTGCTCTGACATGTCAGCTCGTGGGTTCACGTCTCCTGCAAGGTACCATTGTAGGAGATTTGTTTTTCCTGATTTTTCTTCTGACAGCTGAATGCCAGTAGGGTCTGGTAAATGTATTCAAGAATTGCTAAAATTACAGCAAGTAAAAGAAATGTAAAAATAAATAAATACTGTACAAATATTACCCAAAACTGCTTCCAGTATATAAGCTTTAAAACACGTTGAGTGTTTAATCACTGAAACTTCCCTATATATTTGTCACACCATTGATAAAACACAAGTCTTTGTAGTCTGAGTATCACAGAGTGTGATGTTTATTGCAGTTATCACATTTTTTTTGCACCATGTAAAATTAGAGTTTTGTTTTGCTTTATTTTTCCAAGTTATAATCTGTTAGTGTTAAGCATGACATTTGCTAGAGTCTTTCTAATATGAGAAGGCTTCAGTTTAGCTGCTGTGTGTTTATGTGAAGAAATGTTGCCTTTCCTATGGTTGTGACCAATTAAGGGGTAAGACCTCATTAAGATATTTCCCATGGTTATGACCAATTCTGAGGTAAAACCTCATTAAAGATAGGCTTATCAAGCATACCCTGGCATGTATCTTTCTTTATATGAATGCATGTATGGCATGTCCTGATCAGGGGTAAACTATGTCAAGATTGCTATTCAAGGTAAAATTTTAATATTGCTACATTTATATGTCACATTTAAAACCTTATAGATACTCCTATAATGAGTAACCCATAATATAAGAATTCATTCCAGAAAATGCAGCCTTGATCAGGTTGCCATCCACTGCCTAGCTAAAACTCTTACAGATATGGCGAAGGAAATATTACTTATCATCTGATATTTTGAGTTAATTTTTTTCCCCAGGACACATAGAATTCATCATGTTCACCAAAATGACACTCAAGAAAGACAAACCCAGGTATATGCTCAATTTCTTATGTACCAACTGAAATTCTACCCATTTTATTTCCACTCAATCAAACATAGTAAAAGGTAAATTGGGTTGTAGGTATATATTTGAATCACCTCCAACTTATAAAACATAAATCATGCTGATCATATGAGAGCAAATTGTACTTTTTGGGTTATCGCAAACCTGTTGTTTGTTCTGCTTTTGCTGTTTTAGGCAGTGAAAGTAAACTGTGTGTTTTGATTCCATACTGCCTAATTCCAACTCCTGGTGGTCTCATTACATAGAAGGAAATTCTCCAGCCTGGGAAAATGCGGAGCTCATTTTCCCATGGAGGTATCCTAATGTGACTTCCTGTCACTGAGAATAATACAACATCCCCAAAGAAGAAAATATCCATAAAATAGATACTTACCTGTACTTTCAATACCTCTTTACCTTCTGGTCACAAATTACAGCTGAGAAAGGATCGTTGAAGCCTGAGAGTGAAGAAATATTTGAAAATGCTTTTATGTAGTATCTGTAATGATTTCCCATGGACTTGAAAAATAATTAATTTCAAATCCAATGTAGCATTTCAAGCACTCTTTAAAGTCAAGTATATGCTCTTAACTGTGGTAGGAGATTGGGGTAAGCTGGGAGCAGGCACTAGGCCTCTGAAGCTTGTAGCACAGTGAAGAGAGAGTAACAACCACATGGTTATATTACAGTGTATTAAATTACAAAGGACAAAAGCAAGATGTAGTTCCTAATTTTTACCATCCCTCTTTTCTCCATTTTAACTACTGCCAAAATTTGCATTAATTAAATAGAAAAGAGTTTAGGTAAAGATATATCTCAAATATGTCATCATTGCTATAATATTACCTGATGAATATGGATTTCTGAGTGAAACATGGTAAGACATCTTTTATGAATGTAATAGAGGAATACTCTGTCCTACAAAAACTACCCTAGAATATTTTAGCAGTGTATGAGCTTCAGAAATTTTAGTCCTAAGACTTTAAACCAATGATATTTAATTAAATGGGAAATTTTGCTTAAGTGCATCACCATCTTTCTAACTGTAAACTAAGTGCTTCATGATTGAGATCTTATTGTTCAGGAAAAAAAAGTCTGCAGCTACTCCAAGGATAACTGAGTAAATGCATGGCGAACAAAGAACAGAAGAGCCCAGGCCAGAGACAATGTATATATGTGACAGCAGTTCTCAAGAAGCAGAAGAACAGGGTGCTGTATGCAAACAGCAGTATATATTCGGTATGCAGTGTCTCAAGGATAGGAAGACCTAGTTAGTTATCTACAGGAAGATCGTCAACACTCTTTCTCTGTATTAAACATAACATAGCGTAATTACCAACCCTTCCAGGAGAATCAACCTGAAAACGTGCCATGCCTGCCCTCTTCATACTAACCGAGCAATGACAATAATGAAACTAGTAATACTAGTGATACTCAGTTACCTGCTTTCCAATCACTACTACAAGCCAGCCATTTCATAATCATTTTCTAGAATACAAACAACAACCTTTCACAATAGATATCATTGCTGCTGTTTTATAAATATGAGAAAATCAGCTTTAGAACAAGAAGCAAAACTGTAAACATGAGCTGGTATTACTAATCATATTTCAAATTTATTTAAACAGTCACTTTAGAAACAGGTAGAAATTAGGAGTCTAGAAATGTATGTTAATAACTTTTTTCTAATGAAAAGTTGTTTAATTTTTCTAGTTATAAGTATACATGATAATGGTCATTTGTGCTCCTAAGCATCTTTTTTTAAACTTTTTTTTTGAAAGATAGTTGGTATATAATCTTACATTGGTCTCAAGTTCTATTTCAGAGACTTCTCTACCTTATAGATCCTGCTCTCTGACAGTGGACACCTAAAAACTGGGCTGTGAACATGTAACATAGACATTGTGGATCAAACACACCCATGCCAAACTGCTTTGCAAGCTTGCTTCCATGTAGAATCCATTTTCAGGTAAGCATGACTGTGGAGGCATCCTCTCTTTGACCGAAGTCATGACAGCGGTGCCCAGGGGCAGCAGGGCAATCTCTGGGGTCTTCATCCAGAAGCAGTGAGGGGCGGGCCTTCACTCACCCAGAAGCAGCGAGGGGCGGGCCTTCACTCGCCCAGAAGCAGCGAGGGGCAAGCCTTCACTCTGAAGCCAAGAGCTATTCATAAGTTCCATTGTAAACTAATGTGGACTCGGGGTTTATTTTTCCTATTTGTGTGGTCATCTACTTGTTTGTTTTTTAATTCACAACCTTTATTTCCTGAATTATTTTATTTTGAAAAACTAGAGAAATGCAAGAATATGTAAAAAAAAAAAAATGCAGGAAAAGAACCCTCCTAAAATTCCACCACCTATACACACTGTTAATATTTTAGTGACCGTCTTTTAAAATATTCCCACATGTGTTGAAATGTTGTACATGCCCACAACCATGTGTATATACTACTCATAGTTGCGTGTCAATGAGACAGTCCCTGTTAGCTTCTACATCTGGGGCAAAGTCACAATCATGCTGAGAACAAAAGCTAACGAGGGCCTCCAAACTACTTGTAATCCATCAATAAGGTGTCAAGCCTATAGGCGTATGGTTGATTAGAAGTTACGATCCCCACTCCAGAACCAGATCCCCATTCCAGGACCAAAACACTCATTCCCCAAAACTTTGTGTTTCAGCGGCTTGAGTGACTGTCCACAACTTGTACCTGGCTAAACAGAGCTGCCGCTTCCTCCTTTCCAGAGGCAACCTACATCCAGTTACTGCTCAATGAAGGATTTGAAAGATCTACCTTCTTGCATAAAATTGAGACAACTCTAGGTGGCCTTCCTGGCCTCAGAGCGGAGCTCTGCACAGGATCTATTGAGACTTTGGCTGTGATTGCATCATAGCTAAACCTCTGTCTGTCCCAAATTCTGCTTCTCGGGGAATGCAGTCTACCACCATCACAAACCACTCCTGAAAAGCAGTCAAAGGGAAGACTAAACGATTGGGGCAGGGGACAGAGGTGCCAGTGTAGGAATTTCTAAGGTATAAACCGTACTGCACTATCTCTGTTTGCTCTCCATGCGAGAAGAAAGAAGCATTCTTTTCCTCATATCCTTAAAACAAGCAAGAAGGGCCCAAGATAAGGAACTTGTACAAAAAGATAAGAGACTAAAGAGCTTGGGAAAGTGCGTGTGCCTTCAAGGAAAGCACAAGAGTAATGTTTTTTCCTCCTCACACCTGTCTGTAGCTGTTCTGAACAGCAGAATGAGAAGACGGGAGCAGTGGTGGTTGCTGTACTTGCGCATTTTTGTGGGTCAAGGGGTGTGAGGTCCCACGGGCTGGAAGCTGTCAGAAGTGGCTACGGAAGTCATCATCTGGAAAGGACCTTGCCCCAAAGGGCTTCCTGCTGCAGCAAGTAGATGCTAGGAAACGAAGGCTGTATTGAACTAAGCAATACTGAAAGAAAGAAAGGTGAAATCATGACCTTCATATAAAATAAACATGCATCAAAGATTTTAGCTCAATTGCTCTTGAGGGAGTCAGTAAGTGGTCACAACTGGTTAAAATAGATCCCAAAGAACAGACAAATATATAATCCCATCAGGAACTTTGAAATGAATAGGCTTAATAGATGCAAAGCTGGCAGCAGTCCACAGGACAATACCAACTACATTTCACTGGACACAATTTGCATTTCTATTGACATGAATCATTCGCATTACTACCAATTTTCTACAACTTGCAGTTGTAAAATAGAGGAAAAGATAACGCAGATGAGTGACCTGTATAGAGGGTCCCCTATATAGAAGGGAAGCACCAAAGGGCAGCAGCTGAGGGGCTTCTCAACACAGCAGCAGAGGAGTGCAGGGTCCAGTAAACGGGCGCAGGGCATGATGTTAAGGTCCCCAGCTGTTCCGTAAATAGCCCATAGATTAATAATTAATTTGAATGCTTGCCATGACGGAGAGCATTTATCAGTCAAGAAGCTTTAAATTAAGTGGGATGTCCAAGTTTTTGTAGAAACTGGACTCACAGTTTTAACTTGAAAATTATGCTTTTATTTTTTTCTTTGTCCTAAAACTTACCAAAAGATCTGTTAAGCTCTTTACTCAGTTTCTGATCCATTCTTTGCTCTTTTCCGCTCTGTTTCTTGCCCAGGAGGCTCATCCAGCACTTTGCATTTCCTGGCCCCTATGTCCTTTGGCTTCTGACTGAATCTACCCAACTGGACACCAGCAAGACTTCAGAGAGAGGAAGGAAAGAGAATTCAAGGTATTTATTTCAATTAACCCTCTGTACTGGGTATGGCTGGGAAATGTCTGTTTCTTACCCCGGGTGACACTCCTGGGAGTCCCATGTCTACAGTTTCACACCATAAGGGCTCAAGTAACAGTGCCTTGAGCTTATCTGTGAAGGCAAAGAGCTTTCATTAGTGTCCACGGCTGGGAGTCCTTGAGCGTTTCACTTTCTCAGTTTCCTTACTCTTACTTTATCTCTGTAATACCACCTAATTAAGCTCCTTTTTATTTCAATGTTGCATGTCCATCTGTTTCCTGATGTGACCCAGACCTATGTGTGTGCGATCTGTTAAAAATATCATCCAAACATTGAATATCTCATGAAATGTGATTGAAGCAGTAGTCTGAGGAAAACAATTTTCTTTTTGCATTTTACTACATCAAGCTAGTTCAATGAAGAAAATTTTATATGTATATAGATATAATTTTATTTTAATCTGTTCTTATATTTAATATGAATTATATAAAACATGTACAAGGCATATATTAATTTTAATATGTTTAAATAATATTTGATTTTAATAAATTATTTTATACATGGTATGTTACAGCCCATAGTCGTCAATAAGCAGTGTTTCCCACTCAAAAGTGCATTCGAAGAACTTGGCTATACATAGTACCATTTGTAATGGTTCATAGTATCCCATTGTCTTGACATACAACAATTAATTTAACTGCATTCTCTATTCATAACTATTTGCGTTCTTTCCATTTTGGGGCTAGCATAAGCATTAGCTTGATGAAAGTTGTTAATACATTCCACCTTATATATAATCCTAACAATCCATTCTATATAACAGTCAGAGTATATTTTTTAAATATAAATTATACCAGTTTACATCCCCATCATGTCTGGATGTGAGTACTATATTCTTCATATCCTCAACCAGCATTATCTAATGCAATAAATAACTATTGCAAATTGAGTGTCACTACACCTTATAAATTGTGTTAAGAGCTCTATAAATCTACCTTATTAATTTTCATACCTTATACAATCAGTCTTCTTAATCCTTTTTTTTCTAATCTGGTAAACAAAACATTAATGCCTCAGCTTTTATTTGAATTTCAAGAACAGTAGGTAAGTGAGTATCAACAACTTGTATACCTCTCTAATAAAAGCTTGTTCATATGCATTATTAATATTTCTATTGATACATAATTATTTTATTTCAGTTGTAAATATTTAATGTAATGAAAAAATGCTTTGCATGACATATTTGTCTCAGAAAAATTTGTCATTTTCTTTTTTTTTCATTTTTATGGTGCTGTACCATATGAAAGATTTTGCTTATAAATTCAAATCTAAATATTGTTTACTTATGATCTCCAAGGTACCTATAAAATTTGATTAAAAAATGTTCTGAACCCTGAAGATTATGAAAATATTCAACTGTATTTTCCTCTATCATCTTCAAGATTGAAATTTTACAATTAAAATTCAATTCATCCTTTACTTATCTTTGGTTTGCCCTGGTTGTTTTATATTTTTCCATGAGCAGCTAGCTAGGTATTTTATTGATGCAGTTATTTTCAACCAAAAATGATTACCATAAACATTGTCATGACTATAACGCTTGTATGAACTCCATACAATTTCAGTGAGAGACCAGCCTTGAAACTGGTGATTGACATGATGTAGCAATTCCTGGGTAGATATTACCCCTAGGCAGATTCCCAGAATTATTACATTGTCCAGGCAGCAAGTGATTATGACAGGAGTCTATATAATCAGGATAAACTATAAATAAAAGTTCAGATAAATATGTCTGTGTTAAAATTTAAAACTTCTGTATGGGAATAACAAATTCCCATTAAAAAGAAAGACAAGCCAAAGCCTGGGCATATACGTGGACAGATTCTTACCTTCACAGGTATCTTGGAAGTGATATATTACGGCAACAATAACATATCACTTCACATCCACCAAATAGACCGAAAGGAAAATATCTGAGGATACAAAGGTTTGGAAAGGATGTGGGAAATTGCCAACTATTGAACCCTACCAAGGAGAGTGCAATTGATTGAAAACAGGTGGAAGAAAAATTTAGTAATACCAAGTAAAGTTGTCTTTATGACCAAGTGATTTTATTTCTAGGCTCTCCCAGAGCCATCAGATTGCATCCTGGATCAGATGGCTTAGCTAAGGAGTAACATGGAGGGCAAAGCTCACCTTCTGCTGTGCATCACTAGGTCATACATCCTGCTGAGAGGCTCCAGGCTCCCAGTATGGATGCCTATTTATTTCCACAAAAGTGTCTGAGCTAGCTCCAGCTCTGATTTCCCCCTGCAGAAAATGTCACATGTGCACAAGAAGGCAGATACAACATAGCCACCATACCACTATAAATAATGACAAAAATATGTAAGTTGCACACTGTCCATCGGTAAGGAAAAGAATGATTAGGCTCAGTTTTCCCTAGTGCATGTGTGTGTGTGTGTGTGTGTGTAATCAAATTTTTATTAGGCAACAGCAATTTTTTAAAATATTGAGTTAAAAAGAAAAATGCAGGATAATAAAACAGCATGATACCATTTATGGACATAAAACACTTAACAGTAATAGGTTTATTGGTATAAATGCACATGCATTTTCTGGATATGTGCATGTGTTGTGAAAGCACATACAAGAAGTACATGCCAAAGACACACGTCAGCTTCAGGACTGGGGGTCAGGAGTGGGAGAGAAGGAGAAGCAACAGGAGGGCTGGGACCTTGAGGTCATCGGTAATACTTCATTCCAGTGCACAAAACAATCTAACATCAAAAGAAAGGGCAAGAAATAAAGGAAGGGCAGGGAATGCAGGGAAGTGGTCTTGAAAAGATGAGTAAATGAAGACAAATGTCACTCCCCTCCCTTCAATGTCACTAAATTTCTCCAGGTAAGATTAACAGAATAATGTACATTGCTTGTATTTATCCCTCAAAATACGTCTCAGTGGTCCAGTATTATAATTTTTTCTAACCACTCTCCAAAGTAATATAATACATTCTGTGTACTGCTAAGTGTTGAGCAGAGTGTCTTAAAATCAGCTTAATATTCTACTTCACAAATTGTTAATAAGTAAATATGGACCTAGACATTTTTGTGCATTAGTATTAATTGCATTGACTCAGTATTTGGTATCCATTCCTTCAATGACATTATATTTATCTATAGAAAATGTCTGTTGTATCCGTAATGATTAAAAATTGTAGCTATTGAGCAGCATCTAAAAATTATAGATTCTTAAAGAAAACTCACAAGTGTCTCCTGACAGCCCAGTCAAATGAGATCGCTGGTCCACAGGGCATTTTCATGGCGATTGTCTGCACTCCAGACAAGCACAGCTGCTACTTGGAACAGACATAGCATCTGATTGATGATCACCTGCAATGAGTCCATAGGCTCTTTGTGAGCAGTTGAAACATAGTGTGTTTTTTGGCATAGACTACATGTTTAAAACAATCATATCTTAATCATTCCAATTAGGACATGTGCATTTTGTAACTGTGATAATTTTTTTAAGCACCTTATTAAACTATTCACAATTATCTTAGAAATGGAAAGGTAGCCCAATAGAAGGTCTCATGTTTAATTGTACTGAACACTTACCTAAAAAATGAAAAATCCTGGCTTCTAGTGCTGATTAACCACCTCAAATGGTGATCTATGGGTTAATCACATAATTCCACATTCCCAATTGTCATTTTTTAAAAAACAGGGGCAGGGAAGCTTGTACACACTGAACTCTATCAACATATCCAGAATGAATAAAAGAATACTGAAGATGGGAAACTGAAACAAATCTCACTATAGTCATTCCCTTGTTAAACTTCTCCAAAATTCTCCTGAATACCAAGATAAATACAAACTCTCTAGTTTCCAGTCTGCACTTTCAGATTCATTGCTATTCAACATACAAAGTCCTGAACATAGTCCTGCTGTGTAGATTTCCACACATGCTGCTTAGGAGATGACATTCCTCTTCTCTTCTGCTAAATCGTGCTTACAGGAGGAAGCCTACTTCATATGACACCTCTTCTGAGAAGCCTTCCTTGACCATGAGCTCATTGGTCCTCTATGTGTTCCCATACTCCAACATGCATTAACTCTGAGGTAACACCTTACCATTCCCCTCGTTATTGAATTTCTCTCATTTGAATCCGGGAGGGTTGAGCCACCTTATTTGTATCTGTATCTTTGGTGCCTGGCAGAGTTGCTAACACACAGTAGCCATTCAATAGATATCCTTTGAATGAATGTATAGAGAAAAGTGAAGTCAGACCCGTTCCATTCATGCAACTTATATTAGTCTTATTTTGGAAACAGAGAATGACATCTCATCTAAGTCTGCTAATACTTGCAGTTACTGTTCGGTCTTTCTGAGTAGAAGTGTGTGAGTCAGAGGTGGTAGCTCAAAAATCAAATTAGTATGTCTTGGTTTTGCTCAATTGTGACATGTTATATCATAAAAAGGAAAAGTGTATGTAAGGAAAAGCATTTATAAGAGAAACTTTTATCCATGAATATAAAATATTATATTCATGAAGAAAATAAGGTTTTTTTCAAATGTCTAAAAATTAAACATTAATTCTTAGCATCACAGTTTTCCTGTATTCACATGGGAAAGCATGAATAACAGCAAAGCTAAAAAGAGGACGGTGAGCAAATAAATGGAAATATAAAGACCCAGACAAGAATATAAGAGTCCAATCTACTATGAACACACTGCAGGTTAATATCACTGTTATAATTTTTTCTTCTCCAATATCAAAATCTTTAGCATAATTTATGTTTTTCAAACAATAGTATCCAAGTATAAGTTCTGAAGAAAATATATTATTTTTCGTTCAGATGATGAAGACATGTTTATGGATATATAAAATTAGGAACATGCTCTTGCTAAAACGAGATCATTAATGAGGTATGCAAATAAATATCTCATTTGCTTGTGGAATATTCATAAAAGGCAAGTTATTCATCTGAGAAAATGCAGGCACCATAAAGCATATCAACCATCTTCAATCTTCTTTACATTGAAGAAGGTACAGTACCTTGTAACGTTAGAGAATGCTGATGTGAAATACTACAGATAATTTAAGTTGTTTAGTTCATTTTTTCCACAGGAAACAAAGTTGTTCAATTACAAATGGAAACTTTTCTCCAAGAGGTGTTATGACTGAGAGTTAGAGTTTCTAGGTGCTAACAAATCTGTAAGGCTAAAGTGTTTATAACTTAAAATACTCCATTTTCTTAGTCTTTTATGTTAGTTTCTTTCTGTGACCAAGCATGTGATGCTTTGAAATCCTCGCTCCGGGCTGCAGAGTACACAGCTGGACAGTGCCAAAGAGAGAAAGCCACTTGTTTATACCCCTCGCGCCTCTGAAGTGAGAGGAAGCATTCCTGTTTCCAGGAGCTACAGCTACCCAGTCGGCTACTTCGGACACCAGGCATCAGCACTGGATGTCCTCCTTCTAATCCTCAGGGCGACAGCAGCCCCCTTGGGCATAATGTGTCCTTTGGCACTTGGGAGAAGAATCCGCACCAGCTAGCTGTTAATGGTGTTCGTGTCAGTTTGTAGCACAAGGCCGGGCACCCCTCCTGCGGGGCAGGCTGCCCCATTCAGCCCCTTGCGGGTTACTTCCCTGTGTCATGCAGACTGGAAGACCCGCAGCAGGTCAGTCCAGGGTGCAGGAGAGGGGGATTCTTGGTCGTTTCATATGGATTCTAACAAGGACTATGATCATTCTAACTGGGCACCTGGGACTTTGGGCCTACTCTAGTGGGCAAACTTACCTGGCACTTCTTGGGCATGTGGGGTAAAGAGAGCAAGCTTCTAGAACAGGTGCTCAAATTCAGGTCCAAAAGCCCTGTGGGGTCCCTTCCAGTAAGCCTCTTGCTTGGTAGGTTCCCAGCTGTCCAGATTTGCAGCTTTTCACAGAATGTCATTGACCGTAATGGCCTGCACAGCCTAAGCTCTAGTCCTTCCCACGGGCAGAGCAAAACAGAGAAGCACAAAGAAGACTCTGAGCAGGGAAGGCTCACTCTTCCCATTCTTCCTCGAACGATCCGGGAGTTAGTCGGCCTTCTCCGTGCACGTCGTCACGCATGTGTTTTCGGAGCTCATGCGGGTTGCCAAGAGTTGAACTTCCAAATGAAACCAGGTTGAGAATCTGAATATTTGTTTGTCTGCAATAGATGATTATTTAGATCTTTCTATGAGCCTGGCAAACTCATCTCTGTAGCTACCATATGAAATAAGGACATTTATTAGTAACCCCACTATAACATCACAATGACTCGTGTTTATACATGAATTAACTGAAGTTCTGTGAGTGCAGGCAACTGGTGCAGACTCAGACCTAACGAATGGCTCTTTCTGGACTCAAGACCTCACTGAATGTAAAGTTGCTCTTCTTAGGCACTTTGCAAACTTTCCTTTTCATCTCTATAAATTTTCATATTGTTCTAAAACAGAAGTAGGTGTACCATTTCATAAAAAGGTAGTAAATATTTTTAAGTTTGGGACCAGCAAGTAAAATTGAAGCTATTATGTAGTTGCTTATAACAAAAGATAAAATAATACTCACATGTGTATTGATGAAATTCAAAATATAATTAAAGTAAGAACTTTTCGTGTAATACAGGTCTGTTGATGAAAAGAAACGGACTTACTTGTGGCAGGATGATAAAAATTCCATTTAATTGAGGTTTAAACCTCAAAGCTATTACAAATGTTCATCTGTAAACAACATTCTCAGCCATGTGGAAACAGATGGCACCAGATTTGGCTCATGGGCTGTAGTTTGCTCTAAAAGCACTTGCATTCAAGGGACCTGGATCCTGTTTGTTATGGAGTTACATCTGCACCAAGATTTTCCTAACAGTTCTACACAGAGGACGGAACATGTCTCAGTGTAGGATATGCATACCCTTCTCCTGAAATGGACTCAGCTCTGTTATCTCCTCAGCAGAGAGAACTATGCTTTGGAGATCAAATCATGATTTCATAGCATTTGCTAGATATGTTGTAAAACTCCTGCATTGTAATAATACAAAATTTAGACATATAAGCAAAACTCACACCACACTCAAAGCAAATTGTCTTTTATTAGCTTGTAAAATATATCAAAATATTCAAGGAAATTTCTGTGGCTCTAGTTATACAATTATATACTGCTGATTGAAGAAAATCTTCTTAAAGCTGAGGATAACTCAGGTATTTGTTGAACGAGGGCTGCAGAAATCATCCAATGCAAAAATATTCTTAAGTTTTCCGTTGTGAAGACCCAAAGTTTTGATCTCTTAAAGTGACACATGCTAATAGTATTATAATCTTAAGGTTATACAGTTCAGATTAATGAGTTCAAAACCCAAATATGTTTTATGTTCAGCTCGTAGATGAAATTAATTATACTCTCTTTGAGATCTGTCCCTAAGAAAGCCTTTTATTTTTAAAATGTATTTCTTATTAGGAAAATGTAATGCTGAAGTTTCTACTCATTATTCTTAGTTTACTTCAATTGTCTTAAAAGAGCAGTATGATGTCAGTGAGGCAATTAGAGATTCTTAACAAGCCTTTTAACACTATTTTCTTAACCCCAGGACCTGACTTTGATTTGTTCCTCATGTAGCATGCTGATAGGGGTGGGTTTTTTGAAAGGATGCTTAACAATTTCAGGTTTCTGTCACAATTTACAAGATGAAAATGAACACATTAGCAGACTGGGTGAATAAGCGCCCTTGTCGTGCTGCTGCTTGTTGAATAATAAGGATTTACCTTTTCTGAGGCTCTAAGATCTCAAGTGTATTTATGATCTTCCAACAGAGCATTAGAGCAGATAACACAGAGTTTAGCAACTCTCAGCCACTCCTTTCTTAGCATCTGGATTATACTCCTGGTCTTAAATCTGGCTGTCAACTATGTAAGAGCTTATTGAGAAATCCACAGCTCAGGCCCTAAGTCAATGGTACCAATTTTGCTTTCAAGTTAAAAAAAAAACAAAACTGAAGATGTGCCTAATATTATTTTTAACACAGCCATGAGATGAAGTGCTTGCCTCCGTGACTAGACTCCCAAAGCCAGACGTGAGGGAGATCAGTTAGTGGCCTGATAAAGCATTGGGTGATGATCAATGATTGGCTTACAGTAAGCAAGAGAATATGAAAACCTCTTCAGAGAGCTCACAGAGAAATCAGTGATGCTGAAAAGCTGCCGAGATGGTCTTAAGAATCTAAGAAGCTACAGCTACTTTGTTACAGATTTCTTTCTTCTGAAGTTAAAACTGTCAAAAATATTTTTCCCCTTGGAAAAGCATAAGTTACTATATATCACTTGAAAAATGTTGGGGGAATTTAATAGGACAGTTGTAAGTCCCTTTTGGTGGGTGAAATAGATCTTCTGGGAAGACTGCATCAGGATCAATTACACCAGGTTTCTCTTGAATGGTGGCAAGGCAACTGAGTAGGAGAATGATTTATAGAACTATTTAACAGGTGTCATGCTGGGTGGGTAGTATCTGTGGGATGTGTCCATGGAGAAGAGAATAAAATCAATTCTGTAATGAAATATTTGGTTGTACTTGGCAAAAGATAAATTTCAGAAATGGGGTTCCCTGAAGAAATTAAGTGAAGGGGGTGGAAGTGTGAAGTCTAGATAATGAGAAGAAAGCCACAATGCACACTAATATCCTAGATAGCCAGCTCAAGAAACAGCTATTAGAAATCAGTAATCTCAATTATTTAAAAGACAAACAAAATAAAATTAGGAAACCCCCAAATTTGGCTAGTAATAGTGCCTCTCAGCTTTGTCCCTAGCCCCCAGCCCTGAAATGCCTTCTAATCTTCCTTGATTGTAACTGAAAAATTTATTATAAATTCTCCAGTTCACTGACCTAATCAAAATTACATAACAGATCTCTTAATTCTCCATTCTGTTCATTTCTGCATGTGTGTGTGTGTAGACTGTGCTGCAGAGTTCAGTGTTTTCATTTGAAGTGTGGTGATAGTCCTGTAGCTGTTGTGTCTGCTGCTGTTTATAAAGGGAAGACCATTCTGCTAGTCCAGTAAACACAATCATAATGCTTAGCACATAAATTCACTGGAGAATCTTAACTGTGTTTGGAATTTATTTTAGACACAGCAGAGGACTTATTCTGCACCATTTCCAATCGATATGCCAAAAAGAAATTTGCTCTTAGATAAAGCACAGCGGTGATTTGGGTAATGAAACTCATAGTCAACTGGAAGTCCTGGGGCCAGGTTACACCTTCAAGACCAACTGAAGGGAGACTGTTCAGATGCCAACAGACCAAACAAATGACAGAGCAGAGCAAACACTTCACTGGTTATAGGTTAAGGCTGTGTTTTATAAAAGCACCTCTTTGATGGTCTATGCCCTCATACAGGCCTAGCAGTAATCACAAAGTTATCTCACCTACATGCCAGAGAAATATATGCCACAAATTTTAAGAGTGATAATTTCATTTAACATAAATACCCTCCATGTTTTCTTTCCTCAGTATTATACTCCCTTCTGCCCTGCTCAGATAATACTGGGACTGTTCTTTCCACACGTAATCTAAATGTCATTTAAGATGCTATTTTGTTTCCTTTACTCTTCCTGTCCCTGTTCTAAATATATATATATATATATATATATATATATATATTAGTTTTAAAAAAACACCAATCGTCAGCCTCTTATAGCTGGTATCTTCAAAAGGGTCCTGTGGCTTCTTTGGATACTAAAGCAATTTCTGGAAATGAATGGGCGGGGAGGTCATGGGATTGCATACATGAGAATCTGTAAAAACAAGTGTGGTAAGGACTAAGGCATGGTAGGCTCCCACTTGTGACTAGTAGCTAATCCCCTTTATTTCTTCAAGCATGCATGGAGATCGTAAGTAATCAATTTGCCATTTTTGTGTTCTTATTTCTACAAGTGTGGTTGATCAATCTCTAGGGTTCCAAACGTTTTCAAATTATCCCAAAAGTTTGGGTCTCTTTTAGCTACTGATATTATTTACTTTCAACTAGAGAAATCTAACCATCTATTAAGTTAAGAACATAAGTCAGGTTTTAATATAGTTAAAACATCTTCATTTTAATGGATCCCAATTCGCTCATTTGAATTTCTCTGCCTAACTGCCAAAGCAGTATATTAACCATTCATTGCTTGATATTAAATAAGTTGACTTTACTTCCTTAAACAAAATATAGGATTTTTAGAAAAAAAGTTTCACTTAATTTTAGTAGTGTTATATATAAAACCAAGTGAACTAGTTATGTCCATCCTTTCTAATAAAAATCTCATTATAAAAAAATAGAGATGACAGAAATGTAATATGTAATGTACAAAAAGAAAATGAAAATTACTCTGAATTTCACTCCCAGAAGAGAACAACTTTGAAGATTTCGGAATACTTCCTTGCGCTCTGTTGCTTTTTCAGCATAGCTACATGAAAATGCTTAGTCCTAGATATAAAATGATATTTTTTAAAGTTTGGCAAGAGACATCAAAGGCGTTGTGTTGTCATAACCAAATAAAAAGTGAAATCAAAATATTTTATTTTTTTCTTTTTTCTTTCCTTTTCTAGACACGACTGCCTTTTTCCTCGCTTCTTTCACTGTTTAGCCAAATCACCTCCCACATCCACTTCTTTCCTTCCTCTTTCCAATGCAAACAGTGAAAAAAATTTAGTAGTTATTGCATATTTCTCTCTCTACACATGTAACCATGCATAGATATATGTATGAACTCATTTTCATATTTAAGTATAGCTATTTTTCTTTGTTTTTCAATTATCAGATGACATGTCTATGTGTGAATTTTGTGTTTTTCATTCAACAGTATTTTTTCAGAAAGGATTAAGACTTTTCCATTTTGCCAGCAACGCATCAGTACCAGTAACTGTGTGACTCCTGTCTATATGTTCTGCCATCCTGATAGATGTTAAGTCGTCAGAGATTGTCATTTGGATTTAAATTTCTATGCCAGTGAGGTGAGCGTATTTTTTATCAGTTTGTCAGTAGGATTTCCTCTTCTGAAAGTTGCCTTCTAAGTTCACTGTTTATCCCATTTTTTCAATTTTTATCAATTCTTTATATACAATAAGTATTAGCACCCCATTATCTGTATTGACTGGTTCCAAATCTAGTTTGTCTATAGATTTTGCTTTTGACATCTGTTAGCTGTTTATCTATTTTGCTCCCCAACTAAGGTTCCATGTTTCTGAATAATGACCCCAAAACCTTTACTTTTTTTTTTCTGGAAGACTTTTCACAAGCTCCATTTTGATTTTCTTCTTGTTGTTGCAGTTTAGATGATAGAAAATTATTTCCTTCCTACTATTTCCTAAAAGTAAAGCAGAGCATGTGAATTGTCCTTGACCCCATCCCCTAAGCACCTGAGTTCTGATTTGATACTCTTAACAGTGGCAGTTTGATATGATCGCATTCTATCTCACACGTGGCTCTGCTGGACAAATCAAATACAATTTATGGCCCACTGTCATGTGTATAATTCTGTATTCTTTTGCTGTGCATTGTAGACCAGGCCTCAGCTGGATTCCATCACACCTGACAGTGGGTGATGTTTGATTTCTGGGGATTGTATGCCCAGGATGAGACTTGCAACCACCAGCCCTCCTTGTGTGTGCGCCCTTTCCACTTTTTCCTATACTTTGATAAACTGACTTTGGAGATAGGGTTAGTAAACAGCACTCTGAGTAACACAAAAATTGGTAGTCACATAGTTTTTATCTTCGGACAAGATTGCATTGCTGAAACAAAGGTCAAACAACAAACAGTAGGAAAGAGATGGGTTGCTTTGATAAATGCACATACTTCCCAGTGGATGTGATTGTGCATTTCAGAGAAGAGGAGGGAGTTTATGAATTATTGAATCCACTAATCCTGTCGGGTTCATCAGCCCTGTAGATTGTACTCTCTCCCTCGGGTTGATTCTAGGCCTAGTCCACAATATTGCTGTGAATTTTGATCTTTTTATTTCTATTCTTTAATGTTCTGCATCTATTTCAGTAGGTAGCTATGAGAGGTCATATTAGGAACTGCTAAACAAACTCCTTTTAAAAAATAATAAATGTACATATATCGCCAGAACTCTAAAACATACTGCCCCACTCTGACCATTTAATTTCATTCATTATGTATATAACTGTGGAAAAAGTGAAGGTTCCTGTGGCCAGGATTCTCACCTGTCCCTGGTCGGCTAGCTCACTACACATATGTACGCAATACGTTGTTTTTGACTCTATATAATGAGCTCCACCCAGTGCTCTGGACAACATGGTGGCACAGCTGCACGGCTGCAAGAGCAGAGATGAGACTGGAGAGGTAGCGGTGCTGAGGGCAGAGACTGAGACAGCTGATGGGGTAGAGAGGCCCAGAGGCAGACACCGGCTTGCAGCTGCAGACTTGCTCTGAGTGGACAGAATTCTAGTGATTGACCTGCCACCGTGGGAATAAAGTTGGGTGTAACCCTTTCACTCCAAGAATGTTCTTCTGTCACTTCTTTGGTCACGCTGAATCCATAGTGTACTTGTCTGGGGCTGAAACCCATTGGCAAGACAATAACTCCCGTTTTATTCTAAATATTGCTACTCTTGTGTGAACTTGAGGAAGAAAGAGCCACCTCTATTACAGATCAGTGAGAACATAAGATGTGAGGCCCCTGGGGCCACTTGCAAGTTTATAATTCTGAAAGGACTTTAAATAAGGAGGCCTGCCGAAGGGAGAAGTAAGTGCAGGGGAGGAGACAGCACAGTAGGCTGATGAGTTCAGAGACCCCTGCCTGGACTCCTGTCCCAAAGTTAGGAGAAGTATCTGTGAAAGCAGGTGCCAGGATCAGTAAGTGTTCACTAGTACTGATACTGCGACAGACAATTCCAAATGGGTCCCCAAGGGTCCCAGGCGCTGGGGCACACGCCCTGCTCCCCCACCCCACCCCCTGCCCACCCCTAGAGTGTGAGCAGGCGTAGGCCTGATGGGGTTTCATTCCCACAATTGGATGCACCTACGGGAAAGATGCAGTTGAAGTCCATTATTGGTTGCCTTTTAACTAGACATGATCTAATCTCATGAAACCTTTACACCTGGGGCAGAGGCCCGTAAAGCCAGAGGCTTGACGTGAGAGAGACAGACACGCTTTCCTGCTGGGCTGGAGGGAAGCAAGCTGCCATGTTGTGAGCAGTGTTTGGAGGGAGCCAAGCGCCCAGGAGGGACCTGCGGTAGCTGACGGTGACCCTCACAGAGCAGCCAGGAAGACCAGAATAAAAAGCAACACAAGGGTATCAATTCTACAGCTGCAAAGAACTGAATTCCGCCAACAGCCTGAAGGGGCTTGAAAGCGTCCCCCAGCCTCAGGTAAGAACTGTGCAGATACCACCCTGGCTGCAGCTTTGAGACCCTGAGTGGGGGACCCAGCTAAGCCAGGCCCAGACTCCTGACCCGTGGAAACTGAGATAACCAGTGTGTGTTGTTTTAAGCCACTAAGCTTGTGGTGACTTGTTAAACAGCAAAAGAAAACTAAAATAGTTCCTAATGCTGATGCCTGCTAACTGCGTGAGCTGAGTCACAGAAAGGCTCTGTACAGACACTGGTGCAGAGAAGCTGAATATGAAGTAATTGCTCCTACATCATATTATGTTACTATCTCCCCAGCAGTTTACAATAAACAGGAGAAAAGTAGTATTCTCTAGTATTGGCATGAAAAAAAAAAACTGCTGAATTCTGGAGGGCTTGGCATGGTATCCACTGCATCCATAGTCTTTGTTATGTAGATTGTGGTCCTATTATAAATTACTAAAAACACCTAATTTTTCAGTTCAGTTATAAGGGGGGCATGACGGTCAACTGAGTAGGGAGGCTTCAGAGTGAAACCCAGTCATGGTCATAAACAAAGGACTTGGTTTTTCTGTTTCCTTTTATTTACTGCTTCTTAGGTCATGGTTTTGGTACTTCCCCCTAATGTATCTGTTTCCTAAAAGTGCTGTAACCCATCACCACACACTGGGGGGCTGACAACCAGAATTTATCGTCTCACTGTTCAGGGGCTGGAAGTTCGAATTCAAGGGGTCATCAAGGTGAGTCCCTTCTGGATTCCCTGAGGAAGAAGAAGTCCCACGGCTTTCTCCCAGTTTCCCGTGGTCGCTGGCAGCTGTTGGCATTTGTAGAAATATCCTTCCAATCTCTGCTTCCACCAGCCCCTTGCTTGCTTCCCTGATTCCTGTGTCCTTAGTTTGGTTTTATCTCTGTCTCTCATAAAGATACTCCCAGTGGATTCAGAGCTTACCCTAATCCAGTATGAGCTTGTCTTCATCCTTTCCTTAACTGCACAGTAAAGAACCTATTTCCACATAAAGTCATATTCTGAGGCTCCAGGTGGACATGAATTTTGGGGACACACAATGTATTGAACCCACAACATATAGTAACATCCATAGAACAAAGGACTCTACTAGACACATATTAGTTTAATATATAAACTCATAATTGAAAAATATGAGCAATTGTATGATTAGATAATTTGCTATGTAATTGAAGAGGAAGAGAAGAATTAAAGCCGTAAAGAACTAGACTATGATGTGTGGATGGGGCACCAGGCTAATTGTAAAGTGTACTTTATTTAAAGTGCATTAGCAGATTTAAGATGATTAGCAAATTTCTTAGTTCTCTGGGTCTCAGTTTTATCATTTATGAATTAAATGGATTTTAGTTGAAGATCTCAAAGATCTTTCCAGTTCCAATGCATTCATCATACCTGAAAATCATTTCATTAATTCATGATAGTAAAATGCCATCTGTGCCAGTTGGGAGATACTAGTATCATTCTTTTATACTGAGCTTTTCATTTATATTGTAAAGGAGGGAATGGAAGGGAAAAGTGGGGAAAAGCCCATCCCCACGTGCTCAGCAACCTGCCGTCAGCCACAGCCTTGGCTTTGTGGGGCCCCTTGTCCCTGTGACCCAGCTGTCTGAGCGCCTCCCCAAAGGCAAACAGGTTCGCACGGCAGGCCTCAAAGACAGGGTACCAGCAAGGCCCACCCTCTCTGGCATTAACAACTTTTTCCTTAGCATTCAAACAGATTATTTCTTCCATCTTCAATTACAAAAAGAAAAGCCTGTGAACACCAGCTCTGTTGACCCCCGACCGCAGCCTCGCCCGTCATGCCATTTCTCTGCTTCCATTGGCAGCAAAACTCTTGAGAGTTCTGTTCCTCTGCTCATTCAGTCCTGAACTAATTTCAGTCACGCTTCCATTCCAAACACTTAGCCGCACTTCTTTTCAAGGCCACTTGACCTGCATGTTGATAATGGGGCAGTTTTCAGGCCTTACTGAGAGGGGCAGCGTCTGGAGCAGGGGTTCCCGCGCCCCCAGTCACTTCTTGGCCGGCGCTTCCAGGACGCTGCTGTCCTTGCTTTTCTCTGCCGGGCCCTCAGTAGCTCATTCTTTCCATTCCTGAGCCCACCTTATATCCTTGCCTTCTGAGGTCTGTCTCTACCGCTCTATTATTTCTGTGTTTTTTCTCTCTCTCTCTGGCTCCTCGTTTTCTGTAGGGAAACTCTTTCAGTCTCATACCTTCAATTTCTAAATGTCTATCACCTCTGAAGCCCACACTGAAAGGTCCAACCTATTCCTCACGGATGACTAGCGGCATCGCGGACTTAAAATATCCCCAGATGTGCCAGCCATCTCCTCCCCCTCCAGGGATTCGTCCTGAGCAGAGCCGGAAGCATCTCTGGCCCAGACTCTTCCCGTGACCACCCAGCAGCCTCCCTGAGTCCCCCCTGCCTGGGACTGCTCCACAGCGTAGCCCCCCAGAGCCTCCGCGACTGGGTCAGCTCGCCGCAGCCCTCCGCGCATGACGGGAGGGGCAAGCCTGCCAACTGCACCCCGGCCTGACCGGGCCCGGCTGCACCTCCTGTCTCATTACCCAGCCTCTCTCCCCTCTGCTCCTGGCACTCCAGCCACGCTGGCCTCCTTGCTGGTTCGTGACCAGAGCATGCGTTCTTCTGCCTTAGAGCCTTTTTCACTTCAATTCCTTCTTCCTCACATGTCCTCCTCACTCTCTTCCCTCGTTTCTGCTCAAGGGTTGTTTGCTTTCGAGGTCTTTAAGTCTCAGAGCTAAGGCTCTCCAAGCCCACACCCGTTTCTCTTACATTTGATACTCCGTTCTCCACAGCACTCCCCTACTCAATTACGTACATTTCTTTGCTTGTTTATTAATTGGTTTTCCCCCACTAGAACAGAAGGTTCATGGGAGCAGTTGTCCGTTTTCTTCTGTGTTGTATCGTTGATTCCTAGCTCAGAATCTGGCACATTGTAGGTTCTCAACAGATGTTTGTTATATGAATAAATCACAAGATAGTACCAAGTAAATACCATAAGCTCTGCAATATGACTTTGAAATGTATGTCAGTTTATTATGCTTTTCTAATTTGCCTTTAATATTGCTTAGATAGTCTCAATAGAATGTGAGAAGGACGGAGGTCCTCGAGAATACTGTGAAGGGAAATTTTTACAGCTGAACTGAAACAACCTTTTCCTCTTCTCAGTATTTGGAGAGTGGAGTACACTGTATCTAGTTAACTTCAGCTCAGTTCATTTTTAAAATACATCCTCCCAATTAAACAGCCAACACATACTGGAGATAAATCCAATAGCTTTGTCCAATCTTGACAAAGTAAATTTAGAAAAGCACAATTAACAAACATGCCAACGACTGTGGCCTGCATAAAGCAGGTTGACCTGCTGGAAGGAGAGCGTGCTTTGGGGATAGATGTGGGTTCAGATTTCACCCCAGCTGCTCACTGATGATAGCCCTTGAATGATTTATTTAATTTTCTAAGCCCCACTGTCCTCAGATATAGGTATTTTTCTCTTATAAATAGGGGTAGTTGAAGCCTGCTAGCTTGTCTGTATGTTTTTAATCATAACTGGCTTCAGCATTTCACTTAATCAAAACAAAATATGTCCAGCCTCTCTCTGCTCTGGGTGACTCATTTTAATACCTGACCAGACTCAAGTGTTCTGACATATAATTATTTTTCCCTTCTAAAGAGCTCTCTTGCAAAATCCCTCTCCTTTTAAATATAGATAATATTGTCCTACTGTGTATAATCCATGTAACTGTTATTACACAAATACTTTGAAATTTTTATAAGGAAAACTTTAATTACAAATTGAGAATAAGATAATTTAAAGGATATCTGACCCATTTTTATGGGTAATGAATATGCATCAAAATCTGTCTGCTAAAAATGGAAATACCAAGGCATTTATTATAATGAAATACTTTCCCAGATAACATACAGCAAGATAATAAATGCTATGGATTACAGCCAGTGTGGAATCCTGCTGAAATTGTTAATCTTCTTTAAATTTTCCCTAAGAAAGGCAGAGTGTCTTCACTTTGCACAGGATGGTAGTAACAGATAGTGCCTCACTTGGGTGATTCCCCTCTGTAGAGAGAATCCGTGGACATGGTGCTGTGCGAACAGGCCTGCCTGCCTAGTGTGCTGTCTAGAGCTGTAGATTCTGCAGCCAAACTCTTACTTCCAGCCTGGTCTTCATCGCCTGGCAGGATGCCCTTCCGGAACTTCCTTGTTTCCCCTCAGTTCACTCATGTGTAAAACAAAGGTAATAATAGTGCCTCCTCCAGTGCTGGTGTGGGATTTAAATGAATTATAAAGGAAAGCTTTTAGAACAGAGGCTGTAACGATCTATAAACGTTAGTGATTTCCTTTATTCATGTTATTAGTGGCACCAATTCTCTATGAAGACACCTGGGTCGATGCAAAGATTGAATAGCAAGATACAGTACAGTCTTCTTTAATTAAAAAAAAAAGATGTAACATCTGTTCTCTGTCAAGAAGAGATCTGCCTTAGGAAGTAAGCTTCCTTAATCACAGTGTTTCCAGGTCTCCTTCACACGTCCTAAAAGGCAGATGCGAGTTGGTTGTTGAGCCTCACTTACTAGCTTTGCAATTTTTAATCTCTCCAAACCCTCAGATTCTTCATTCATAAAATGGAGATAGTAACAGAACCAACCTTCCTGAGGTTTTTGTGAGCACTCAAAAATATTAATAAATATTCGGTTGATTTTTGCCTACTATTACATACAAACTATCAAATGATTTTAAGAAGTATCTGTTTAAAATGCTAACATATCCAGCTATAGAATTGCAATGATTGAGTCTTTCGATGCTCTAGTCTCTTTAATCTGTTCAATTGCTGTGAGCTACTGTCTTGTTTAACACGTCATCAAAACCATACTAGTGGGTTGCTGTGTTACTTCTCGATTTGCACATAAGCTATTTAGCAATAGTTTGAAATAAAGTTCATTGGTGAGTAACATGGAGTGCAGACTACTTTTGGCCAAGTTAGACTTAAGAGGAACTCCCCTTAAACATGTGCTGCACAGAATCCTGCCTTCTCCAAAAAGGTCCTAATCCCTAGGACCTATGACTGTTAGGTTATATGGCAAATGTAATTAAGGTTATAGACCTTAAAATAGAGAGATGATCTTATATTATCCCAGTGGGTCTAAACTAATCATAACAGCACCTAAAAGCCAAGAACTTTCTCCTGCTTGAGTCAGAATAGCAGAAGGAAACACAGAGCGATGAGGTAGCAGCCAGATCAGAGAGACTGAAAAGAGGACAACAACTACATCTACTGGTGCTGGCTGTCAGGATTAGGGCAACAGTGAGCCAGGATATGCAGGAAGCCTCTAGAAGAGTGAGCTTCGCCCGACAGCCAGTGAGGGCACAACCAGAATGAGCAGTCTCTCTCCTGGCGGCCCGAAACCTGGAGTTCAGCTGCTTGTGAATAAGAGCATAGAAACCAGCCAAGTCCAGTGGAACTTCAGTATCAAGGACAGAAACTTACAGGATTGTGAGATAATAATGTTGTTATTACTGTCACTCAGTCTGGGACTGAGTTCGTAGACACACTAACAAGTATATTAATCCATGAACTACAGTGACTTGCTGTTCTCTAAGGTGGCTATTGTTTGGTTTCTGCTTTTTATCATTTTCCAAATTGCCCATAAAAGCACCTTTCCCCCACAGAAAGCCATGCTTTTTAATGTAAAGTGTCTTTTTAAAGTCTCAACCAAAAAAAGGTTCAACATTCTGTTACAAAGCTAATTAATTTTCAATTTCATGAGTAAAAAAATTAAGGAAGGCTTACAAAGAGATTTATTTATTTCAATGCCTTGTTTCCCTTCTTTTCTCTGGGGCAAAACAGCCTCTACTTTTATTAGGTAAATCTTCCCCAGATTTTGACATTGGAGAGTAAGTTCATATATCATAAGCTAACCCACTATGCTTCGAGATCATTTTACATTGAAGATGTGACAGTGCTCACACCTTCATTAACTCTCTTCAGCAGCACTGATTACAATGGATGCTAAGTCCCTTACATACTTCATTTATTCTCCATGTCACCTCATCCCACTGTTAGAACTCATGACTATAATAAATACATAACACACATTTATTTATTTAACACACATTCTTGTTACTAGTCTCATGGCCATAATCTCTAGATGGGTTAAAAAATGTACTGATTGTGGTTACAAGGGCAGGAGCCATTGCTAATTTATCAGTGTCCTCAGAGCGGGCAGTCAGAACTCCATGTTTAAAACATAAAATATTTAAAACATTGAATCTCATGTTTTAGAACTTAACTATTTGTATTCAAAATGTCTATAATTATTTCATTAGTCATTCATAATAAACAATGATTAATCCAATCTCAAAGGGGTTGGTTTAATATTTTCTTAATGGTAATGATTAAATTTTGGATGGATTCTAGCACAGCAGTGAAGTTTATGGAAGCCATTCTTTGTCACTTTTCTCAAAAATAACTAAATAGCAGTGTGATAGCATAAAGACTTTCTACTAGAAATTAAGAGATCAGAGACTTAATCCTTACTAAACTGGAAAATGGCCAGATGGCACTAGGAAAGCCATTTCCTATTTCCAGGTGCCAATTTGTCCATCTCTGATAATAAGAATTTAGACTGGGTTTCCCTGACGAGTCCATCCATATTTATGACTATCTGAATAAAGCATCTTACTAAAGTAGCATCAGAAACTAGGGTTTTATCTGTTAAATGTCTGGCCCAAATAGATTGTGAACTGACCTTGGAAAATGGTGCTGTGGAAAAGCAAACCTTTATTCTATTATAAATGGTGTCTTTTTGTTCTCATTATCATTTTAACATGGTGACCAGGCTTGGTAGACTCTGGAGGTTGTGAACCCTGCCGCAAAAATTCTAACATTTTTTGCCTTAGGTTGGATGAATAGTCAAGATGGCTTTCTTTTTTTTCATTTTATTTCTTTGTATTATAAAATTAATTGGGATAGACTTAGTATGCTGTTAACATTCTCAATTTAATAAAAGTCAGTTGATAAATTACCCATTTTTTTAGGTCATCTGAAAGAAAACAAGGGATGAGTTCTTTATGACTATGATGCATATTTAAAACTATTTCAAATTTTTGTCAGTAAACATTTCAAAACTAATTTTGATTTGTTTTGACTATTTACCATTTGACAATCTCATTGGTAACCAATATTAATTTTTCTTTTTTTTGCCAGAAATAGCAGTTTTTAATTTCAAGATTTATTATCATTTAGTCAATTTCTCTTATTAAAGTATCATTGATATACAACGTTATAAAAGTTTCACATGAACAACACAGTTGTTCAACAGTCACGCATATTATCAAGTCCTCAACGCCCCCCATTGCAATCACCGTCCATCAGCATAGTAAGATGTAAGATGCTGTAGTCATTACTTGTCTTCTCCGTGCTGTACTGCCTTCCCGTGACCTACCTATGTTGTGAGTGAGAATTAAAATGCCCCTTAATCCCCTTCTCCCTCCCTCCCCAGCCCTTCCCCTTTGGTAACTGCTAGGCCCTTCTCGGTGTCTATGAGTCTACTCCTATTTTGTTCCATTTTGCTTTTTTTATATTCCACAAATGAATGAAATCATTTGATATTTGTCTTTCTCCACCTCATTCAGTCAATTTTTAAACTTCTTTTGAAAAGATGATTTTGGAAAATAAATATTTACATTTTTAGAAAAGCCTTTGAGGTAGAATTCATATACTATTAATCTGAATGTATTTGAATTCTGTAATGTGATCAAAATTGACATGTATACATGTAAAACCATCACAAAAAAATGTAGATACTCATATCCATTACACACCACAGTTTCCTCCTGCCCCTTTATAATTTCTCCCTCCACACCTTCTTTGAACTGCACGACTCCCTCCCCATCTATAGATAAAATAATCTTTATGTCACTGTAGATTAGTTTGTATTTTTTAGAATTTTATATATGGAATCATAGGGTATGTATATATCTTTTCTGGCTTTTTCCACTCACCAAATTATTTTGAAATTCATCTGTGGTGTTGCATATATCATTGGTTTAGTGCAGCTTTTTATTGCTGAGTAGTATTCCATTATATAAACACTTGTTGTATTTCCCATTTACTTGTTGAAATATATTTGTGTTGTTTCCAGTTTTGAGGTATATTATGGGTTAAATTATGCACACACACACACCACCACCACCAAATTCATATGTCAAATTCCTAACCCCTACCTCAGAATGTGAATTTATTTGGAAATAGGATCATTGCAAATGTAATTAGTTAAGTTAAAAAGAGGTCATACAGGTGCAGGGGGAGCCCAAATCCAATATGACTGGTATCCTTATAAAAAGATAGACATTTACAGAAGAATGAAGGTGTAAAAACACTGGGAGAACATTGTCTACCATACAAGGAAGCCAACATTTCATGCCATCTGCAAAGACTGTTTCATTATCTTCCTTTCTGCCATTTATCTGCTTTGTCCAAATACCCATATATCTCATACATCTATTAATTATGATTAGCTTTTAATTATGGGAGAGATACAAACACTATGACATGTACTTTCAGTTGTTTAAGAGAGAAGATGAATGGAAGGCAACATATCTTGGGGTTTTTGTTGTTTTTTAATATTTTAAGGCTTTATGGTTAATAATTTTCAGAAAATATATGGAGTACCCATCACTACACATTTTAGGCATTTCTTATTTGTGACCTGTTCCACTAGCTAGAATCTCCAGTTCAATGTTTAATAAAAAAGTGGAAAATCGACATCCTTGCCATGTTCCTAATCTTAAGGGGAAAATGCTTGATCTTCCACCATTAACTACATTTGCTATAAATTTCCCTGTAGACTTTTACCAGGTTGAAAGATTTAGTAATAATCCTAGTTTGCTGAGGATATTTTATCATAATTCAGTGTTGAATATTGTCAAAGATTTATCTGTGATTACAGATCTCCGTAATGTATTTTTTTTTAATGTTTAATTTTATTGTGTCACTGTGGTAAATTCCATTGATTAAGATGGTAAGGCAATTTTGCATTCCAGGGATAATCCCATTTGGTCTTGATGCATTAGCTTTTTATATATTGTTCAATTTGACAAAATTTTTGAGAGTGTTTTTATCTATGTTCACAAGGGATACTGATCTATAGTTTTCTTGCATGTCTTTGGTTCTGGAATCAGTAATAGTGTTCTCATAGAGTTAGTTGGGATGTATTCCCTCCTCTCCTGCAAGAGATGTGTAGAATTGGTTCTATTTTTTGTTGTTGTTCTTAAATTTTTGATGGAATTCTGATAGTAAACAGCCAAAGTTGGAGTTGTCTTTGTGTGAAAGAATTTAAAAACAACTTTTAGTTAATAGATTTGGTGCTATCAGGTTTTTTTTTCTTCCTGAGTAAACTTTGGTACTTTTCATTTGTATGGTCAAATTTATTAGCCTATTGTTGGTCATAAAGTTATGCCATTTTCCTTTAACTGTTTGATAGCTAATGATGTCAACCCTGTCATTCTTGATATTGGTGGTTTGTGCCTTTTCTCTCTCTCTCAGTCTGTGCAACTAGAGGTTTACAAAGTTTTTGTCTACATAAAAGTGACAGCTTTTGGTTTTGATGATCTACTCTATTTTTGCATTCATTGTATATCTTTAACATGTCATTTTATAGTTTACTTATAATACAGTTCTTTTATATCTATATCTGCAGTGTTGTGAAAAAATACTCACAGAAATTCATAATGTTACTAAATACTTTGTGAGTTAAATCCAGTTGTTTTAGAAGGTACTAATAGGAAATCTAGGCTTCCTGCACTTTTAAGAATTCTTTAAAGAGTTGTAGTTTTTAACCCAAAATATTCATGAAAATAAAACTAGAAAATATCTCAGTGAAAGCTATTTGAATGTTTTCCTTTGTCGCCACAGAAGTAAAGTTACTTAATGAGTTAGATTATTGCCCTGAAGCATTAGTCATTTATAATTATGTCTCGCTTATAGAATTAAGGAATGGAAAGTTGTTTTTTTAATAATCCAGTGATGCAGTAATCTTTTCTTTTTTAATTAAAAATTAATTTGCCTCCTAATGAAGACAAATAAAACATCAAATCTAATTAAGATTGTGTGAAAGGTTGTGTTAGCCTCAGTTAAGAGGCCTAACAGGCAACAAACTTCATAAATACCAAAGCTCATCTTGTTCTTTTTCCTAGAAGGTCCTAGGGGTGAAAGCAGCTGCAGAACATTATTCCTCCTTTTGTTTTAATTGCTTTTAATAGATGAGCTAGAAAAAGCATTATAAATAATGCATCATAGTGCTCAGCATAAAGGCAAACAGAACAAATGTGCCAGGTGACAAGTTTATGACAGTGTATCTTAATAACCAGGTTGTTTCTTGAATTGCATTTTATCTCTCTCTCTATCATTCAGCTAGAAGAAAGGGAATTTCAAAACAGACAAGGAAAAATGAACAATAGGAGAACTAAAAAGGCGCTAATGACAATTAGGAAACAATGACAAAAAGTCTAGGTGTGTCTAAGAGAAAGCAATTTAAGTGTCTTAAAAATGATGTACCTTTGGGATTTGGAAGACAAAGGAAGAGTAGTGACGAGGGATTTAAAAGACTTCATTTCCACACATTTTCATTGCAACATCCACTACATTTTAGGCACAAGTTGGGTTCTGGGATTGTGTGGTTGATTAAGTAATAGATCCAACCCTTAGGAATCCACGGTTTAGTAGAGAAGGTAGAGATGTAAAACAGATACCCTATGATCTTAAAAATACAAAGGTAAAAAGTGGTTCACTGAGATCCTAGAACCCAGAGGATAAATGACTAACTGTCTTGGGGAATCAGAAATGTTTAACAAGAGAAATATAAACAAATTCTAAAAAGAATAATTCCAAGCAAAACATAATTAGGCAGAGTGCACATACACAGAGTTTATCTGATACCTTCATGGCAATCGGAGTGATATTTGCAAGGAGAGAATCGTAGATAATTGGTCTTGAAAGTGATTTCTTTTACCAGATTGCAAAGTACACAAATGTCACAAAATAGAGGTTGCAACTATATGACAAAGAATACTACTCAAATTTTTCAAAGCTATAATATTAGATTAAATTATTTAATACTATCAAAACATTAAAATATATCCAAAAATTTTGAGAAATACATGTGTAGGGTTCTTCGTCTATGAAAAGCAAAATTTTACCTTCCCTAATTTTGGTGTATGTCCAGGTTCTTAATTCAATTTACAACTATTGGCATTGCTCATCATAGGAATAGGCCAAGAGTGTGGCCACAGCTGGTGTCTTGCACAGAAAGAAGTTTCCAATAATCATAAAAGATTTTAGCACCCTTTATTTGAATCATATTTTAAAAAACAATAAGAATTTTTGAAACAGTTCAAGATTCCAGAAACAGGCACCATTCTGTAATATTAAAAACATAAAACATATTTAAATCATCTGTTTTTCTAAACAAGAGTAAGTTATTTACACACATGTGATATCTTCACTGGAATAAAGATCAAAATGTTGGTGAAAAACTAGGATTTCTTTGCAAATGAGTTGTAACAATGAATCTAAATTCAAATAGACTCCATCTTGCACTTTGTCATCGGCTTATTTGGACATGACATGAAAACGTATGGTTGAATCTGTTCAACTTTTAAATATCTTTGTTATCACAAGCTATGCAGAAAGAAGTTAAGATGCAGCTCTCTTTTATCCATCTCTCTGTGCTGATACTCAACTAGTGTATTGACTGCTCTTTTGGGAGTTAAATATGGATATATTTCTTTACTGGTTGTTAAATGCCCATCCCCAAATCACAAAAGGTCCCACCTTCATGCTACCACATGTGTTGGCCAATCTCTCAGGCCTCTAAAACTTCCCCACATTTCAATAGTTCAGTGTCTTGCATGGCAGGAGAGCTCCATTACCCCACTTCGCTGGTTGTGCATGTCCTATACCAATGGTTAAATGTTCACACCTACATTTATACAATGAACATATTCCAAGTAAATGATATAACCATACACTATACAAGTCACTTGGTATACACTGAATTAGGAAAAACCAAGAAACAAATTTTTCAAGTCTTCATGAAACTCTAGTGGGCGTTCAAGCGTTAAGCACATCACTATAAACTAGGTGCATAATTTAAAATAATAAATACTAAAGGATGAAATACCAAAATACCATGAAAGAATAAAATGTTGATCACATTTATGTTTAGGGATATATTTTATCTCCTGGCAGGCAAGTTGTGCAATTCATTTGATTTCTCTTCGTTTTGAGCTTTTTCAGGAAGTAGGTACTGTATAGTGTTCTCCTCTATTGCACAGAATACACTGACTTTTCAGAGAATAATCTTCAAGCCATTTATTGCAAAATTTGAAAATAAGTCTTTACTCTTCTTTTTGAAAAGAAACACTATTTTGAGAAAAAATTTTCAGGGATAGATCCACTAATGATTCAACAAGCTTGCAGCTACAGATGTGGCTTCAAAAGTGAGATAAGCCTTTTAGTTCAAGTCCACGTGAACAGTATTATGCTGCAGAAAAATGATGAGCTTGTGTGGCTAAAATGCCATTTTGGAAGAGGACATTGGAGGAGACAACTTTGTAAAACTTTCTAGTGCTTCAGATTGTGGAGAGACACAAAGCATTATTAACTTGGCTGTAGACAGAAATCTTCTGATACTTGGATATCAGAGTGCTTTCAAACATCACTCTGTCTCAGACAACCTCAACATTGAAATACAGATTCATAATCGTTTTCTAGCTGATGAAGCCATTAACGACAGAGACCTTGCCAAATCCGACCTCACTCACTTCAGGGCAAAGTAAGTGTTGGGACATAAATTCAACTCTGAATGTATCAGGGAATCCTGGTTTTCTTTGATGCCAGCCTGTCATTACATAACAGAGGCCACAGTAAACGCCCAGGTCCCATTTTCTCTTACAGGTCTTTGGGAGTCAGGAATTTCAGCATGACATTGCCATTCACACCAGGAGTCAAACTGGCTGGGTTTCCAGAACAATTTAGTCATTGTCACTTCAGAGATCTTCTAAGTTCAAAATTGTATTCATGCCAGATGGTAGCCTTGTCATTAAAATTTACTTCAGGTTAGAATTAAAATGCACTTTCTTGTTTCATATGTCCAATTAAATTTATTTCTTTTTTTCAGGAAGAACTATTACATTTTACACGAAAAGCAATAAGAATTGATACATTTTTAAATAGATTTATGCACAAGACATTCTATATACAAGACATACATTTCCATTTCCAAATTGCTCATTACAGTGTCTGTGTATGCCATCATGTCATTTTCAGTAAAGAACCATAGTTCCATCTGATCCTCATAAGGGTCCATGACCCCAACATATTTAAAAACTGGTTTAAGAAATGATCTTTATGTCACATACCATTGCACTTGTGTGTATGAATACAACTGCTGAAAATATATTTATTTACAAGGTGTCCCCACATTTTATGTACATTAGGCAAGTTAAATACAATTAAGTAAAACCTGTATGTAGAGACAAAAGCTATTAAAGTCTGGGTGCTCCCCACCTGCCATGAAAACCTATCCGCGTCACATGGACAGCATGTCACGTCTTACAACAGGGACAGAAGCTATGGGCAGAAAGGATTTTGTGTAGGAGTATTAGGATGAAGGGTTAGTAAATTTGAGGAGGAAAGTGCCCTCACAGAATTGTCACTGATGATAAAGCTACTTATCATGAAAATTTAGAGAAAATTATGGGCTTGGGCCTTTGGAGGTTAGGTAGATATTCTTTTCTTTCAATAAATCCAACACGTCCAGTGAGACCTTGGGATGTGAATGGGTACATGAGAACAAATGTAGCCTGGTGCCGGCAGCCCAGGATGGGACTGGACACTGTGGCAACTGACTTCTTTCTCTGTGGTGGGCTGAGTCAAGGGGAATCAGCAAAAAATATAAAAAAGCAAAACATCAGTATTTGCATAGATGTCAGCCAGAATGGGGCAACTCAAACTGCCTCCTGTCAGCCCAAAACTCTGGCCTCTGTGTCTGTTATTTTAGCAAGAGGAACTACAGGATTTGACTGCCCTCAGAAGGGAAAGAAGCTCGAGCCTATGCAATAGCCCTTATTCAGCATGTTAAGACACACCCAGAAAATAATATCCTGATTTCCTACTCAAAGCATAAATATAGAGGAGCCAAAATAGCACTTTAACTTAAGACAAAGCAGCTATTAAAGTGTTCCTACTTGCAGAGAGCGGCTTCCTGATGCCGTCTGCCTAGACCCAGGCAGCCAATGCGGTAGGCACCAGGGTCTGCAGCTCCACCTTTCCGGCCGCACACTGGTCCCTGGGGGCCCCCGGGTTAATGCACGCTCTCTGAGGACAGCCCACCCTGAGAAAGAAGGGAAGGCAAGGGTGGCTCTGTGTGATGGGGTGTTCCTTTCAAAGTCACCACCTGGAATAGGAAATCCTCCCAAGAAAGTAGTGAATGAGAAGTGAAAACAGGCTGGAAGAGCTGAACAGTGGGAGAAAACATGCCACCACCACCCCACCCGTGCCCTTCTGATAGGTCTTGTCTCCTAGACACAGATCTTGGAAAGGGAGTGGACTAAAACCCAGAACAGGTATTTCTTGCCAAGGAAATAACCCATTTACACGATTCAAAGTACTTTCCGGAAAGGCCCTTAGCAGGCATGACTGAGTTGAGCTTTGCTGTGTTAAACTAATTAAGCAAGGATGTCATTAAAGTGAGGTGGCTGTAATGCCCTGGGCAGCCTGCATAAGTAAACCAGAGCCTGTAAATGCCTCAGTGTTGTGAAATCAAAATGCTAAGGACAACCAGTCCCAGTCAGCTAGGCTTTAAACTACACCCAACAAACAATGTCCTCACTGTACTTCGGCCTTTCCTCCATAGGAGTCTCCCAGCTCCTATTGGTGGAGTGTTCCTAACCACTTTCCATTTGGCACTGCCTGATTCCAATAGATTTTTGCTCAACTAAGCTCATAAATTTTTTAACATGCCTCCTTTATCTTTTAACAGCATTTAAGACCTCTCAGTTGTATCTCTTTGCAGATGTGTGCAGGATTTAACCATGGAGGAAATGTATATGATTGCTATTTATTAACTTGTCCCGCCTTCCAGTGAGGGAGGGAGTGCAGACAGTCAGCCTTTCCATCCGTGCATATTTCAGTGCAAACCAAAGCAAACAGTGAGTGAAATATGTGTGGTTCTCATTTGCTTGCAGTTAATTTTTTCATTAAAATGATAGGTCCATTTGGTGTAATTGTTTTTCCAACTTGCCAAATCATTCTGAGACAGCCAGTATGGTAGCATAACACATCCAGCTCTATCATCAAGTATTACTGATTGGAAAACTGTTCTGGATATGGGAAATGAGCAGATTAAATAGTTTGCAGTGATGTTTTGTCAGAGCAAGGGGATTTCTTTGTACTGAAATGAGTGCTCTGGGGTTCATATTAAATGAGGATTAGGAATAAGCCTGTCAAAACCCAGGATATATTGTGCATACCTCTACTAGAGGGTAAGATAGCCTCACATGTCAATTCAATATACCATCTGTCAAACACCCTACTACATCAATTTATTTAATTAAAAGATAATTATCTTACCTCCCGTCTTTTCATATTTAACATTCACGTAACAGCAAGGACAATTTTTCAGGTGTTTATTTAGGAAAACTCTGATGAAAGCCATTCCATTCCTTTCTCCTTTATTGCTCTTGAAAGTCTAATTTCCCCTAATGGAAATCAGTTTTTCCAATGAAGAAAAAAGTAATTAAATATATTCAATACATAGCTAACTTATCTCATTGCCAACCATCTAAATAGCTGGATAATTGTGTAAGGAGAACAGCAATAAAACAGTGATATGAGTTACAGGAAATCAGGGGCATATGATTCATCCCTCTGTGCACAGCCTGGTAGTGGCTTTTATATGACCAGTATGGGTGTAACAACTCATGTTTATTGCCCTGTGAGTTGTGTCCTTCTCTGTCACACACTGATGCAAATATAGCTGAGACAGCCTCTAGTGAAGTGTATGACAGGGTCATTTACCCCTGTTTGTCTGTACCAGGAAGTCAGAGACCAAGTGTTTGACAAGCCTCAAAGCATAACTCTGGCATTCTGCTTTAATTTTTAAGCTTCGTTTTCAAGGAAGATTTGCCATAGAGGGTTTTGCTTAAAGCAAGATCACTGCATATTTGCGCCATGCCATGAAAGGCGGCAGAAGAAACTGAGAATAGTTTGTGACTCTCAAAAGAAAGCTGGCTAGTTATACCAGGAGGCCTGTCAGTCACCGAGTTTCATAACTGGAGGGAGAACACCCCAAATATGGAAGTGGCAAACCTGTTCTGAAATAGATATCCTCTGAAATGCCCCCACACAGAGGCTGTGGCTGTGCGGTTCACTAGCAGCTGGTGCAGTTACTCGCTGAGGCCAGTGGGTACATATACTCATGTTGGATTTGTCCTTATATGGGTGGTCACCTCTTGAAGGACCAGATTGAAAGTGTGTATTTTCTCTCCTCCAATAATGTACACCTACATTAACCACACCATTTACATAAAATGTCACTTCATTTACCATTGTGAATCCAAAATATATGTAGACCTTAGCTACAAATAGAAAAACGAATGTGAATTTTCTATCAGGAAGATGGCTTTTTAGGGTACTTACTGACAATTGTTTTTAACACTCCTACAGGCAACCCCCAGGGCTGCAGCATTCAGATGCGTACTTCCCAGATGCCCTCCTGAGGTAAGCAAGCCCTTCCTACTCGGGCCAGCACACAGGGAAGGAAGGGTGGCATTGTTTTAAGTACAAAATATATGATTTACTTTTAAGCAAGTACTTTGAAAATGTTAGCATAATACTATCACAAACAACTCTTTGCAGTACTTCCCACATCCTTTAAAACCTGATGGTATTTGCATGAGGCTTTCGAGGGTCCAATTTATCTTCTTGTCTGGGACATGTCAGGTATATTCTCTCTCTTCTTAATTCTGCTTGGAAGTGTAAAAACTGAAAGAATGTTTCTACTTAGTTTATACTGGCTCCCCTCTGCTGTACACTTGGAAAGGAATGACACTAAATGAGAACCCCAAACTTCACACCACTCAATGCTTTCTATAAGTTTCCTAATAATTTTTTTGGTTGTCATTTACTTCAAGCCTAACCCAAAAGGGGCAGAAAAAATAATATTTTTGAATGGGTAAGATACAGATACCAAGCTGCATGAGTGGAGAAAATTATTCCAAACCCAGGTGATGTGAGAGTGAGTGCTGTGCTACTATAATTATAGGGGACAAGGGGCAAAATCTGGAGCTGTCTTGGACCTGACTATTAATGTTAGAAAACCCCACACCTTTGGACTTAATGTTGCGTGAATGGCTTTATTGTGGCCCTCGCTCCCTCCCCCTCTCCCCCGTCTTCCCCTCTCTTCCCCTCTCCCATTCCCTCTCTCTTCCATCCCACCTTCCCTTCTGCCCCCCCTCCCCCCCGCCACTCTCAGTCCTGCTGGGTCTCATCCTTGCTTTAGGGCTCCATCTGGGCCTCATCAGCTCTGCTTCTTCTTGCCTGACTTTATTCTTCAGAGAGACAAAATTGTTACCAACAACATCTAATCTTCTCAGCTTACAAAGACAGCTACTCTTTCCTCAAAGCCTATGTCACCATCCCAGGAAGGACTAATAGGTCCACTGGACCACCCAGGGAGGCAGCGGTTTGGTTCTGATCACCACTGTAGGGCAGGGCCAGGTGCATAACTGGTGATCATGTGAAGGCCACAGAGAAGGCAATTCCAGGCAAGTGTGAGATTTCACACTCATTTTTTTTTAATCATACTAGGAAGTTATATATAGATGGGACTTAAACCTAACTTCTGACAATAATATCTTTGCTCTTTTTAATATACCATCCTGCCTGTTCTACGTATAAAGATAATAAATGATGACAAGTTTTTGGCAACACCTTTTTTAATAGATTTCAGTTTGTTCTGATTCTAGTCATTTTACCAATGTTCTCGTTATGCTCTTTGACAGTGTGGTATTGTTTATTAAGACTCTGGGTTTTGTTAGCAACTGGACTGTGGAAAACCACAGGATATGATTGCTTTGGGGGTATTAGGGGAGCATTGTGTATTTTTCTTGGTTCTTGTCCCCACCGTAACAAAGAATTGAAGGGCAGAGATACCATAGTGAAATCTATCCGAGTCATGGCACCAAATATATTGGGGGAGCATTGTGTGTTTTCCTTGGTTTTTGTCCCTCCACAACTAAGACACAGTAGTGAAGCAGAGTAAAATTTTATTTAAAGTAATGTACTTAAAGAGAGAATAAGTGTGGAGTGATGTCAGGGAGGAGAGGCACCCTGAAAGGTTCAAGTTTTATTTAAAGAGAGAAAGTGCACACTCGGAGAAAGGGGAATGCGAGCTACCTCATAGAAGAAGTGCTGAAAGATTGGGAAAGATTTATTAAAGTTACGCACTTAGAAAGTGCAGAAGACCTCAGAGAAAGGAGGGCCCAAGGGTTTAGGGTCTGGGGTTTTATAGGCAGTTGAGGATTTTCAGGAAAGTAAAAAAGGATTCCCAGAATGTTCATCTTTGATAAGACATTGTTTCTTCTTTTCACTTAATACAAGAAATTTTCTGCTTTGATTCCTTTCCCAGCTTCTCTCTGATATTTGATTAAAATGCAATCTTAGTTTTAAGATAGAATTCTTGCCAAATAAGCTGGGCCTTTGAGCAAGCTAAAGTAAATCTTACAGTATTATGTTCTAATTGACACAGTGGAAATATAGGCTATGCTAAGATACTTTTCTTTATCTGGGGAGTATTCAGCATTCCAGGGCACATTACTCCTGGCCTTCTGAGCTTTCTATTTTTAACTGGTTAACTCTTTGAGTACCTTCTAGTGGGCTTTACTGGCCTTATTCTCTTTCCACCCTGCTTTTATCTATTTTTCTGCCTAGGGGCAGTGAGCATTGTTTTCCAGGTATGGACTATGAACCAGAAATTCCAATTTGTTCGCTGTTAAGAGGAAATCTCTAAAAACAAAAACTTGCAGTCCTTCTTCCCCACCCCACCACCTCACTGAACCAGTTTTTCTTTCCTTGTATCTTGGGTTAACTTTTCCTCCCAGGCCCTCCATACACTGAATACCTCTTCTAAGACTCCTTGAGACAAAGTTAACCTTGGATAAAAGATATTTCTAAATCAGTGGTCAAGGAATTTTGGAACACAGAAACCTTTGGCAATGTCCTTTATGAAATATAATGCAGGCAATTTTTTCTTTTGCTGACTTTGGAAAGCAATTACTTTCATACATGTTTACATCAGATTATATATGTTTTTAACACCTCTAAAACTTGTTTTACCTGTTAGATCTAGTTGAAGGTTCTTTTTTGAAAAGCCATTGTATCCGTTTGCACTATACTTGGTAGGGCCTAATGCTGAGGAGCCTGTTTCCCATATGCACAACAAGAAATTCTCCATAGAGTCATCACTCAGCACAGGCTACACATACATTCTCTTCTGGTGCTTTAGATCTGCATTAAAGAGCAGCCCTGGCCACATATGTACCCAGACTGTCCAATGGACAATCCCACAGCTAGCAATACTTCAACTGTTCTGGAGAACAATACTAGAAAGTTCTCTTGTCTTTCCTAGGAGTACATTACAATGGTTTATCATATAGAAATAGGAAAGAATAACACTAATATGGAATACTGTGTGTTTATAATCATTTGAAATATGTGAGTAGTTTTCTCAGATTAGCATAAACTCTGCTAATATATAGGTAGACATCAATTTCAAGTATGTTAAAATTCAACACATATAGCATTTCAGCTTCTTGGGTGATTATTAATTTGTCTATATGACATATGACATGCAGGACATGTCCTGCCCATTCCACACTTAATTACAGTAATTACATCATTTAAGTTTAACTATGGTTACTTAAGCTCTGAACACTATAATAAAAACTTCAACTTCCATGGTGATTTTAAGTTTTTCAGTGTTTTTAATATACAGATCAGGAAAAAAATCAGCAATTAGTTTTTAAGGAGATTTTGGGTGATGTTACTCATTCTTTCTTTCTTTGAAATGATCACAATGTAATTAAAACATTGGCTCTCAGGATGTCCTTGACTTAAAAGAGGTTCTCAGTCGTCAGAGTCTGTTGTAGGACAGTCATAGCTAGACTCTAATTCTCCTGAAATCAGTGAAGACTCCCTTCTCTAGAGACCCCAGCCCTCCCTCTAGACCCTTCCTCTGTAAGCTTATTTTTAGAGGCATTGGACCACTGATTATCTTCTGCAAAGCTTGGCTTGTGTTTTGCTCACTGCAAATTTGGGGCAGCAGAATTGTATTATCAGAATCTCTCTTGCACTGAATCAAAAGCATCTTTGGGTATTTAGCAACTCTGGTCTATAAACAAAACAGAGTTTGAATGTTTTCGGTTTATTAAAGTACTTTGTAAACTGTAAATCATTCTATAAATAACATTAATTATTCTAATTCTTAACTCTCTTCTGAACTTGGAAAACATTGACACCTAGATGTCATATATAATGTGACTACCACACTGTATTTCATTTTTCTTGTTAAGAATGAGATATTCAGTAATATTTAGTTTGTCTAACTGCATCATATAAAGATGGGAAGCAATTTAGAGAAATAAATTAGAAAAACACCAGAAATATTATCATTATTCCATTATATAATTATAAAATATTATGAATATTATGATTATTTGGTGGTGTCAATTTTAGCAATGATTAGATATATAACTGAAATCATTATCAAAATAACACTATAGTGTTTTTCTAGAATGAATCTCACAATTATTTGACATGTAATCTTTGACATATTAAAAAAACAAATACTTATGTATACATGTATATATCATATATAATATATCATAATATATGCAATAATACCCAATATTTTCTGCCAGGCATTGTAGAAAAGGGAAATGGACTAGATGACATACTTCCTGCCATTAAAGAACACTCTTCTTGGGAAGACAGGACAAGCAGAAAATAGCTTGCAAATGACACTTGGGAACATATACCTGATTGTATTACCTATCTTCAAATTGGTTAAGGCTGTATCTTAAAGGACTTAGCAGACAGCTGTAGTATTTGCAAGAGAAGTGAATATTCCAGATGAATGTTATTTTGATCAGGTAAAGAAGGTACATTAAGAGCTCCATCTATCTTGCCACAAAGACTACTGCCAGAATGATTCTCATTTTAGAATTAACATTTCTCACACCTATAGCACAAACTAAACCAAAAATATCCTTCACTGAAAAGGAGATTCTTATCCGATAATTATCTTCATTTACTGGCTTGTGAAAGTTTGCCCTATAAAACAAATTTTGTGTAATGATTGTGAAAATGGTTAAAATTAACTCTTTCCCGTGTTTGTAGTAATTGAATGTCTCTAATGGAAAGTGGAAATTATGATCAGAAGGCGTTCTAACTTTATACTGTGTATTTTTCAACACATTCCAAGTTATGTTTCTTTGAGTATAAAGAAAGAGTTAAGAATTTCTAGAAATTAGCTGGCAAATACATGGAGACACTTTTAGATAATTTATTTCTGAAGTGGGGACGGTTAAATAAATAACGGATTTAAGGCAACAAATTTACCCTCTCCGACATAGCCAAAGAATATGTGTTTAGATCCATAGACTAGTGAGAGAGAGAATGCAAATGAAGATTTGACTTTATCGGAACAATAAAAGGACTGTTATTTTTATCAAACTTTGAAAGTTCCAAAAGACATTTAGTATCGATCTTCTGTTTGGTATCACCTCTTCTAGGAAGCATCTGAGTGCAAGCACTTCAGTTATATTTATTCCTGACAGGGTGTACTTCAGTGATCATAGACAAGGTTCTAGTATTGCTTCTTCTGTCAGGCATGTCAATTTTCAGGTATACTGTTAATTTGAAGAAAGTAATGATAAATATAAACCACAAACTATAAATTATTCTACTCACATGCTGGTGTTAGATATTTCCTATTTGTTTAAAAATTTAGTAAGACAATCTGACAAACCCCATTAACCCCTGCTTAGTGACTAAAGAGATTCATTTAAATCTACTGAAAGGTAGTAAAATTTCCTACTATATGACTGACAATCTCTGTAAAGAGAGAAGAACTGACAGATGTGTTTTATTTGCTACTATATTCCTTGAAGTTCCTACAACATAGTAAATGCTAGATTAATATTTGTTGATTGATTATAGGTGATTGAATGATTAGCCAGAGTTGATACAAGCAACACACCCTCTGCTGTCCTCTGCCTTTCACACCTCTTCTTGTAGGGCTGGGGGAGGACTCTGTGTGAACGTGCTTCACCTTATGACTTTTTCTAAATGAAAATTTGCCCACGTCTACAATCGTCCTTCATTCCTTTCACACCAGGACACAAATGTGTTTGTTTTAAATTTAAATTTAAATGTATTTAAATTTAAACACAAATTTGTTTAAATCCAGTTCCTCCAGCAGCATTATCAGTCCCACCTCCTCCGTCTCCAGGGCCAGGCAGAACTGCCCAGTGCCCTGCTTATTCCTGTTGCTTTGCTCCCTCTACTGAATTCATTCTTTAACGTATGGACGTGCCTCTCCTTTGTCCCAGTATTTCCATCTAAATAAGCCCCATTTCTGCCTGTCCACCCCACCTTCCCTAGAGTTGTCTACTTTGTGATGGTTCACTTCCCTACTTCTCTTTCTTTATTCAGAAAATACAGTCAGGATTTTACCCTCACTCCCCATTGGAAGGTGTTCTCCCCAAGTCATTGAAAAATTGCAGAGTTTCAAAATGAATAGGTATGTGCTTGCCCATATATCATTGCTTCATGCTAATCGTAAAACATTCATTGTCCTCTCAAAACCCACCTTGTCGTTACCACATTCCCTCCAGTCCTCTGGCCAGTTTTTCTCTGTGAAGAGCTTTCGCCATTTATTTATAAAGTGTGTGGGTGCCCTTACCCCCCCGTTACTCCTCACACCCCTGTGTCTCACGAGTCTCTCCTTAATCCTCTGTTAGCTTCCTTCTGCGCGCCCTCCGGGGGTGGCCTCCTCCACTCTCATAACTGAACTACCTCCTCTGTGCCAATGAAACCCAAGGTTCTTCCCCAACAGTTTCCTCATAAACACTAAGATGGCTGCTGAATCTCCAGACCTCATGTTCACCCTTAGGCAAGAAGTAGAAGGGAAAAGGCTGGTGTATAATTTGCCGTCATTTGAGGCTAGAATCACACCACATGACTACACCTTTTGTCAGAGGAGACCTGAATGTGCAATTATTGGTTGAGAAGCCATTGCTCAGCAACAATACTATCCCAAGGAAGAGGGCTTGGGAGTTGGGACAGCAGCAGTTTCTGCCGTGAACATATTGTTCTCATTTTAAATATTCAATGCCCGGGATGTGCACCCAAATTTCTTATTCTCTGTGAAAACCAGATGTCTGATTCTTACTGTAGTAAGACTTATTCACATTTCAAAACTCAGGTTAGTCTGTGGGCTAACCAAGGTTCCAGAAAAATCTTTAGTAAAAGTCTCCTATAATAAATTGAGCCCAGATACCATATTTTTAAGTATGACTCATCATGTTTTCTTGCTATTTTTTTCTTTCCTTTGCCCTTAAAAATATAAAAACTGACACTGCTCTATTTTTCCAAAAGCAGTTATGGGATGGCTCTAGACCTTATTCTGTATTTGTTCCATCACATGTTAAGGCCATCTTAAGGGAGCTTAAAAAATATCTTCTATGTCTTTTGGGCTGCTGAGAGCAGTGTTGGTTTGGTTCTCAGGGGTCAGCTGTCCTCATCACGTTTGACCCAACAGACTTGAAAGATGTTTCCACAGAAGCCTGACAGAAAGGAAGAAAATCAGCAGCATTTTAGGGGTTCCGCTGCAGCCTTAGGATCCTGATGAGCCAGATATTTGAGAACTGTGACATGAGTGCTGAAATTAAACATCACATTGGATCTGAAATTACAGTTCATGTAACCCCCTTCTGAATGCACAGAGCCACAGTCTGGGCAACACAGGGGACTCCTAACATGCAGGAAAACCTGCCACGGCTCTCTGGGGATGCTTTCTCCAGTGAAGTAAGAGAGCTCTCATTCTAAAATTGACTTTTTCTCTTAAGCAGAAATATATACAGTGGCAATATAAAAAATACATACAGTGACATTTGTGTGTGTGTGTATTTATAGTCAGCAGTTAATTAAAAAAAATATCTTTAGTCTCCTCTTTAAGCCTGCCAGTGGGAAAATATTCACACACCCAACTAGTACATTCTCTGTCCTCTCTGAATCTTCCATGCTTGTTCCCTTCGTGAATCCTTACACTGTGAGGCTTTTCTAAAAATTTGTTTCCAAATGTGGCCCTTCCTCCCAAATTTAGCCACAGAATTATTTCTAAGAGCTGGACCTTTCCTCTTTTGTATATGCTACTTTCCTAAATGGTCACCTTTCTGTATGCACATGGGTTTCATTCCCCCAAATCCAATCTGTCTCACCTGCTCTTCTCCCCAGTGGCTCTTTTCTTTCAGTCCCCAAGTTTAATCGCCCAGAGTACTTTTCTCCATGAGCATAACCTTGGGACAGCCTTCCTTTTAATGATACCATATTTGGAGGTTAGTATCCTTCCAGATATTTGGGATACAGTATTACAGGAAGAACTTTCTAAGCAGTATCTACATATTCTGTTATCCTGAAGAATGGAAGACATAGGCATAAAACTTCTCATTCCAATTCATCCTATCACAGGAGTTAGTATTAAAATAAATATATATACACACACACATTTATATATTTTTTACATGCCCACTCAACTGTATACTTTCATTTCTGTACTTATCTATTCTTCTATTGTGAATGTAAAAATCCAACTTCCTGAGTTACTTCTGGCCCTTCAGTACATATGCCAGTGTCTATTCACAGATGTAGTAAGCATTTCCTAAGTTCCAGTCCTATCCTGCCTTTCGAGTTTCCTTCCCAAACATAGGCATTCTATGATTGGAATATTCTGCTCTGAACCAAATATGCAGTCATTGTAATGACCTTGACTCACAAAGGCACAAATTTCAGTGTGAACACACAGTCTCACTCCACCTCAGTCTCAGTGGAGGTGGGGTAACATAGGACTCATTCCTAGGTTAACATTCTCTTACACTTACCAACTGTACTGTGTGTCTATTTAGGACAAAAACTTCATCATGACAGACCAAGCTTATTTGAATAAAATAATTTCACCTCCACAATAGTAATATGCTTGCCAAATGTCTTTAGGAGTTCTAAATACACAAGAAAAATATGGTATTTCTTGATAGCTTTGATATTTTATGAAATCTGATAGGTTTCTGAATTATAGTAAAGGTGTAGTAAAATTATAGTAAAGTAAAAAATCTTTAATAGCAAATTGGCTAATGGTCACCAGTCACTAGTTTATTTAAACACCAAACTGAAATAGAGTCTGAATTTTATGTTGTCATGAAACCAACATACATTTTTCTTCAAAACCATAAGCAAGGTATGTGCTCTCCCTTAGTTTGTCTATTTCAATGTTGAGTATTTTTCTTTCAGACACTTACTGTGATTTTTAACATTTGTCAATGCTTTTGAATTCCTTATATAAAAGTCTGTGGGGACAAAAGAATGATGGATTTATACTCAGTAACAAGTTATAAATTGTGTGCAGTTTGTCAAATTTTTGATATTCATTCTTTAAAAGTATAGAATAATTTATCTTTTTTAGGAGAATAATAATACTATGCTGGACAGTCTCCTTTCAGCAGTCCAGTTTACCACAAGGCTGTGGAAAGAGAATAATACATGTAAGATAATATGTAGGATAAAGTATGCCAGGTTTACTTTAAACACCTCTCTAGGGAAACGACTGCGCAATAACCTTAAATACTGTGCTTTTATACGAACCAGAAAGAACAAGAGAAAAAAAAAGACGTGTAGTTTTCTTTCCAGTTTTCTCCAGAGTGCTAGAGAATATCGGTTTCTCAAATGCTTGGCACAAATAGAGGAAGTTCTCTGTCTGTTTCTCCCCCAGAAATTAAGTGCTGCACAAAAGCGCAGATATTGATGTTCTACCACTTCATCACTATGTTGATCTTTTACTTTGACAACTTATTTTTTTATTTTGATCTTTTGGTTATTTTACACTTAAGAGTTTTATGAAGCATGCCCTGTCAAAATCATCATCCTATCATTACTTTTACAATCATCCTTATAATGATAACTTGTCGTTTGATTTTTCATGATTTTCGTATCTGTCATCTGAGTCAGTCTTGGGGGTAAAATGTGCTGGGGAGTAAAGTGCGGATCGTCATCCGTCTCTTGGAGCTGAGGGAAATACTGGAACGCCAAATGCATTGTGTATGTTCACACACTGAGAAGCAGGTCTCCTAGTTTTATACTTCACAAAATTTCTTGCCACATCAATTTATGTATTCTCCAAGTCATGCTTCTTAAGGCTATTTCTAGATGCATCCTTCATTTTTAAATGAAACTCCTCTCAAAAAAAATGCATTCTTTCAATTCTAAAGCAATTCTCCATTTTAAATCATTTTTCTGCTGGATTTGCTGAAAAGCTTCTACGACTGAGCATTCTCATTTTCTTTACATTCCTTTTTTTCCCTTCATTTCTCAAACACCTGCTTCCTGAGTCACATATGAAAACTCTCCTTTTTCTTTGAATCTAATGGCTGTTCACCCCCTGCCTACCCCTAAATGGTGTTTCTGCATTTGTGCATTCCTTGGATTTCTCTCATCTTCCTTTCTTTTTTTTTCATTGTCAATCTCATTCTTCTCAGTTACCTTACTTGAGAGAAGTACTGAAGGGTTTGGAGCAAGAGAACATCATGATTTATTTTCATTTTTCTACAACACACATACCCTGTGCCAAGCACTGTTCTAAAGCTGTGGGGGAGAAAATCTCACCAGAACATGGCTTGAATTCTAGTGGGAGAAGACAGATAATAAATACAGGGAAAAATAAAATAGGGAATGGGAGAGAGTGTACCAGTGGTGTGTAGAGTAAATGTGTGCTGGAGTTCTCCAGAGAAGCAGAACCGGCAGGCAGTGTGTACGTGGGGACAGAGAGAGCTTTATTCCAAGGAGCTGGCAAGTCAGGCATTTGCATGGCAGACCAGCAGCCAGGAAATGCCAGCACAAGCTGATGTAGCAGCCCTGAGTCCCAAGACAGTTTTGAGGCAGAATTCCTTCCTCTCTTTTCTCCGAAGGCCTTCAACTGTTTGGGTGAGGTCCACCCACCTTAAGGGAGGTAATTTACTTTCCTCAGTCAGCTGACTTAAATGTTACTCACATCTAAAAAGTCCCTTCACAGCATCTAGACTTCTATGTGATCAAACAACTGGACAGCATCACCCAGCCAGGTTAACATAAAATCAACCATCACAAATTATAAATAAGAAAATGTGCAAAGCCCCTAGTCCTCTGGATGAAGATGTGGTTTTTCAGGGGGAAAGCAGTCAAGCCAAAGAGACGAAGGGTCAGTGTCCTGTGTTGGGAACACAGTAGTGGAGGTAAGTTCAGAGAGGGGCTGCTCGTGCATGCCTCTGCTCCTTTGTAAACTTTCCTCTTGGTGATGTGGGAAGACTTGGGCACATGACCTGACTTGGTTTTTAAATGACCGTCCTGGCTGCTGTGGTAGATACAGACTATAGGGCGATAAGGGCAGGCACAGAGAGCAGCCGTAAAGACAGAAATGATCCAAGCTGGAGTCCATGGTGGCTGGAGTCAGGATGGTAGGGCTGTGAGTGCCGTGGAGAGCTGGGACTCCTGGGAAGGACGGCGTCTGAGGACGTTGTTGGCCTGCCGTACGGGACCTGGACGGCCCGCCCTGGACTTCTTACTGCTGAAGGGTTCTTATTAGCGGGCAGTTGAATGCCTCCCCAAGTAGCAGAAAGCTGAACGACTCCGTTTGTCAGCGTGCCTGCTGCTGCAGAGCTACCTGAACAATGTGCCCGGCAGGCTGGTGTTTTGTGACACAGCGACCCCCTCAGCCTCAGGGCATCCACACAGGCTCCGCGCAGCCGGAACCTACTGTTCGCTTCTCTGCATCGGCCAGTAACCTTGCCTGCGGGCCGGAGTCTCTTCCAGTTTACTGTAGGGCATCTACAGAGTGGCATCGTTTGTATGTGTGTGTTTGTGCACACGCACACATTCTGAGGTGAAAGGGGTGGGGGAAAGTGCTGCGCTGTTTTGTGGAGTGAATCGCCCTTCCCTGGAGTTGTTGAACCATGTTACCCATCATGCCTTTAGCATTTATTTGCTTCCTAGTAGGTTACGTGTACAGAAAGCTTGGCTTATTCCAAGCACCTTACATGTATTATCACACATAATATTTTTTTAAATCATAGTCAGTGTAAAGCACAGCGAAGAAAAGTCCCCCAAGCTGCTCATCAAGAGTATTGCTGTGAAAGTAAGTCTTTGCCTCTCAGAGGCCAGAACCGATCTGAAGCCTGCCGCCCTTTCGCAGCTCCGTGCCGTGATGTGCCGAGATGTGCTCAGTCCGTTTGCCGTACTGCTATCTTCTTTTTGTACCCTCTGTTTGCCGCCACCCTACTCATTCTCCCTGCTTCCATTCTTGTCTTGCGCCTCGTGTACATTTCTTCTCGGCTTGCATGGAAAGCCTGTCATCTGACAGACGCGTTAAACAGGAAAGGAGTTCAAGGGGTTGGAGGCTTTAGCCCCTCTGGATGGTAGGCTGGCCACGGTGCATCCAGAATCACATTCCAGACTCTGCTCCGTGGCCTTATTAATCCCTGCTGAGCGCTCAGCAGTAATAGAGCCAGATCTTTCTTGGCTCAGTTATTTTGAAGGCTTAAGGCTCCAGAAGGATAGACATCATTAGCAGGGATTTCTCTCTTATTCTTTTGGCCTAATTTGTCATAACATGGACAGATCCTAAATTTGCATTCTCTTCCTGTAGAATTTTTAAAATTATAATGGGCTTATAGTACAAGCTCTCCAGGTGCACATGATACTAATCAAATATCACTATCAGGAATACAGGAAATATATGAAGCACAGACATGGCTAAGTAAGCAGTTCAATCATGGGAATATGTATGGCAGTTTTTTTTTTAAGATGCCAGCCACTGCCATGTGCGCTGTATTTTGTTAGTTTTTTTCTACATGAATGTGTTCCTGACAGAGAACTCTTTGAACTAAGACATATAAATCATGTATAAAGGATTCTTATTTTATTTGGGTTTTAACACACATGAAGCAGTCTAGGAGTTACAGGCATGCTTTACAGTATAGCAGGGGGATCAGAGCATGTACTAGAAGCCTGTAAATTTGTAGGAATAAACGATGAAAGATCCCTTAAGAAGTTGGGCCTTAGAAGGCAGATAAAAGGAGGGGTATACTTTGATTTTTCTACTAAGTGCATATGTTACCTCTTCAAATAACTAACTTAACGTACGTGTGTGCAGTGAACTGCCTAAATATGTAAAGTAATTAATGAACCAAAGTAGAAAAGTAAATGTTACAGAACTGAATAAAATTAGAAGAGAAGGAAGCCATGACATGAGTCATTTCATACTTTTATCAAAACTTAGGCACCAATACAGAAGTGAAATAGTGGACAGATATACGTATAGGTTCAGAATAAAGTGACTGTATGGGAGGAAATACTTGGTCAGAGCGCAGCAGCTTCTCAGTGAGCATGTGCTGCTTTCCCAACGTTACAATTTGGCCTGAAGCTCTCTTAGAAAGTGATTTAGAGTGAGAATTAAGTACTGCTTATTCTACCTCACTTTGAAAACCTTTGAAAGCCATGGTAAAAGTCTGGTTTTGATTTCAACTATGATGGACAACGATTGCCATGTTGAGATGAGAGTACGGTAATAATATCTAAAGAATTCCATCTGTAGTTAAAAAAAAGATATGGAGAAATTTGAGGTTGGAACACTGGCATGAATATTATTGTTTACTTATTGAATACTTATTGTTCTGGAAACACTTTGTATTGTTTTTATTTAACATTATTCTTTTCACTCCAATATGCCAAAAGAAAATCCACCGTTTGCCTATTGATATCTATATATGCATGTCATCAGAAACATATCCAATATTTAAGTCATAGTCTTAAGAATTGATCATTTTAAAGGGCCCTTGAAGATTCAGTGGCATCATGCACTTTTAGTGCATTCTAACTCCAATGAAAAAATGTTATCTCAATTCTATCACTTGATATGTTTTTTTTAAATATATTTCTGATCATTAATGTGAATTAAGCTTACATTAATTCACCCCTTTTAGGTTCTTATAAGAACAAGAAGTTGATTATTTCTCAAGATGAAAAATGTTACATAAATTTCAAATAACTATGACAAAGCCATACAGCATCCCTATTTTTAGGTGACACTGAACAAGTGGCCTCTAAAAATTATTGACTAAACTTACACAGAGTAATCATCCTGCTTTTTGACAGTCACAAACAAAATTAAACTGACAGCCTTTAAAGCATCAAATTAAATAAAATGTTGACTTACTTATATTGCATGAGATGTTTAGGATAACTTTTCCATGCTTCTAAAGAATGATAGGCACTACAGTAATTATAAATGTCTAGATGGTGACGATAGCATTTGATGCAAGACTTATCATGTCTTCGTTTCTGATGAACATAGATATTTGCTGGCATTTCCAGTATTGAAGCCATTGAGCATTCTTGTAACATTTAGGAGATTCTGCATTTCCAGGGAAATTCCTGCTAGCTTGCCCTTTGACCAGTTAGATTAGGCACATATAAAAAACATGTGATGGTGAAAACCAGCAGGCAGAGGGAGAAGAGAAGATAGGGGAATAATGGAGAAGAGGACATCAATGCAAATGTTGAGGAAAAAAATCTAAGTACATTTAAATTTATCAAGGGATCCCAGGAAAACTGAACCCTCATGGCAAATGTACATGCTAATACATAGATATGCCATGTTAGAGTGTGCATTAATGTGTACAGGGCTTATGAATTATCTCACAGTAGAAGCCTTTGTTTAACATAATTATAATTTTTAGCAGTAGAAACCTATTAAAGTGAGATATGGTGTGAAATATGAAATATAGAAATCAAACCTAAATATGTTAAAATTTCAATCCAAGGAATTACAATTTTGGGTAAGGCATTTTAATTAATGTCCCTCTTTTGTCATTAGCATTGATGAAACTACATACAGCATACTTGTGCAAAATAAATCTATACTATGCAAGAATAAGAAAGGATTAAAAAACAAAAATGCACACATTTAAAAATGACATGAAAATTTTTAAATTAATCAGAAAAGACATCTTTTCACTTAATATTTTACTTAGTACAAATTACATTGGTCTTATAGAATTAGAGCAATATGTAAGTAAAAGACTAATGCCCTGGCAGAAAGACTATAGAAAATGCATGTATCACATTTAATGTGTTGGTTCATATTTTTTTTACACCAAGTCTCTGGCAGTCTTAAGCATGAACAAGATAAAACAAAATTGTGTATTTCCTTACTCACATATGAATTCCATCTTTGCCCTACTTCACAAATCAGTTTCACCTACTTAATCCTCATCTCAAGAATATGCAATGAAGTAAATCATCCTAGTAGCAAATGCAAATTTTTGAGAACCTCTAAATTTCGCTTCCATCTTATCTTCCAAAACTGTCTCCTGCCACTCAGCTACATTGCTGATTTCCCTTTTCACAGCTCTTACTCTGTGCTAGCGCAAAAACAGTGTCCGACCTCCACATCCACAAATACTCAAACATTCTAACGCCATCTGTGATAATTGACTACACACCAGTTCACAGCACTGGCTTTCCTTAGTAGACATTTGATTTTTGTTTTTTGTTTTGAGTTGTGATACTTTCAATTAACACATGCCCAAGAGAACTTCAGGAATATGCAGAATATGCTAAAATGTAGATAAGCAAACAGAAGGCAGACCAATCATAGTTTCAATGCCTAGAAAATAATCATCATAATTCTTTTAGATCATATCCTTCTAATATATTTTTTTATTGCTTGAGGCTGAAATTTTTCTAATTTAAAGTGAGTTTCTGTGTCAAATAAATTGAAATACACTTAACCAACCATAGTAAGCATATTTTACTAGAAAACTCCACAGTGTTGCTCTGTATCAGAAAGGAAACTCTATAGTGTTTCATTTTTATGTCAAAACTCCTTCCTGTCTTGTTTCTGGTTTAGTTTGGTTCAGTTTTTTTGTATCTTCTTATAGATCTAGAAACATATTTATTATAGAACTAATATTTTTAAATACTGTAACTCTTCTTAGAACTGATGTAGCCTACCAGACTAGTATTTATATATATACATTCAAGGCATAGCAGGCAGTTCTGGGACTTAGAATAAAAAGAAATGTGCAGAACTTGAGTTTAAAAATGAAAGCAAATTATTTGTATGTAATGCTATTTATCCTGGCAAAAGAAAGGCAAACTATAAAGAACAATTTTAATAGCATGGTGTCATGTCATATCAAAGTTGGTAAAAGATGGCACAGATTCAAAATTTCAAAATTTCATTGCAAAAATTAAAGACTCTGAGAAGAGGTGTCATGGTTCTAGTTTTAATGAGGAGTATGAACTATCATGATTTCCTTCTGATATATAAATTTTAAGCTCTTAGGAAAGAGGCTGTTGCTTAATATCTTTGTGTTTTATGTAATTTCATGTGAATAAAAATAAAGCTGAATTGATCCCCCAATATATATATTCTTATATATTTTGTGTGTTCTTCATTATAGCAGTGCTCTTGCATTATTAAAATAAGCAGGTAAATAACTACCAAAAACTTTAGTGTGAAAGTAAAATTATTTTCCTGAGGCTAAATATACAATGCAAAAATTATAACTCTTCCTTTGACCGTATTTAACATTTAAGAAAGAACCTAATAATTTACTCCCTATTATTTCTTACTATAGTTTATATATTTACATGTTTGTGATACATGAACAGAATAAACTCTGCCAAAATTCTATAATGTACTCACTTTATTATATGCTTAGTAAAATTTTCAAAAAAAATCAAATTTCCCATTCCATTAAGTTTTTTTCTAATTTCAATAGTGATTAATATTTATTGAAATAAATGAGACCTAAGGAGAAAACAATGAAAAAAGTTATATGCTACCTTTCCAGGCTCTCTGTATATATATAATCTTTGTATATATATGGTGTGTGTAGATATGTGTGTATATATATATCTTAGTTGATGAATGACTTAGAGATTTAAATTGTAACAGTGGCATCATATGGTTTCTATCTCAAGGAAAAATTTATCCTCTTATATTCACATTGTTTTTTTGGGGGGGGGCTTGATTTGCAGTCTTAATTTTAATACTCTCTTGGACAACTTAATGGAGATACTAAATTTTCAACAGTTGTAATAAAATATAGCCGTACCCAAAAATGAAGTTGTGCATAATGGGAAAATATTTTACAGTGCTTAAGTTTTTGTGCTTTTTTTTTCTTTTGCATAATGGGTGAATATGGTTCTATGCCATTTTATATTTTATATCTATATAACCAACTGCCAGCTGCCACTGAGACACTGAATTACTACATCACCTCTTCACCCACCACAGTCTTCCCTCATGCTCCCCTGTTAGAAGCACACTCACCTTTCTCCCCTTGACTACCCACAATTCCTGACAACCATTAAATTGTTCTCCATCTCTATTGTTTTGCCATTTGGAGAGTGTTGTATACATGGGATCCCACAGTAGGTGACATTGTTTAAGGTTTTGTAAAAAGTAACAAAACTCAGTCTAATGAGCTTAAGGTCCATCCGAGTTGCTGTATTAATAATCCATTCCTTTTCATTGCTCTGTACTATTCCATGTTTGTTTAACCATTTATATATATGTTAGTCTAGTTTTGAGTTACAGTAATTTGGCTCTTTCCAGTCTTTGCCAATTCCTACTCCACCCTCTCCGGCAGCATTCCAGAAAGGAGTTGGTGCCTGGCAAGGGTGGAAGTCCAGTGTCTGCATTCAGCTGTCGGCAGGGGTGGGAGGAAGGCCATTATTTTTCTGTGCATGGCTACATTAGAGTGGCTATTGTCTAAAAACAGTTAGGTTGACTATTTCCTCATCTTTTGGAGAGAGGAGGCTTTTCTCGGAGTTTTTTTGTTTGTTTTAGCCTGATGGGTTTCTGGATTGCTGGCTCCTCTAATAAAGGAGGCTAAAGAAAACCTGCGAGCCCTAGCCAATCCGCTGCCTTTCCTCCGTTAGAGGGTTTTTATACTTATTTCATATGTAATGTCTATGATGTTTGTCTTTAGAAGAAAAATGTAAAAGTACTTCTTTTAGTTTATCTTTCTGGGAGTGAAAGTCTCCTATTGAGTTCTACAATTGGAATTATACCAATAGTCTATGTTATATGTCTATAATAATGGAATTAACCTGGTTTTAGTTAGACTAGTTACAACTCTGTAACATGGCTCACCCATTCTGTTAATTTCACATCACCTATGACATTTGTAAGTAACTTAAAAAAAATGTGTATCATTTAATTAGGCCCTAGCTCCTTATCTGCTATTAATCTATACACTAATCTGAATTCTTTGTTCTTCATAGTTGTTCTTTTCACTATAATTCTATTTACATAATAGTCTCTTAACTCTTCCCTCTGAAATAACTTCTTAAATTTGTCATCTATAACATTAATTCAGTTTTCTACAATATGAAGAACTTCAATTGTTGACTATTCCCGGCATTGAAAATTACATGTATTTGTAGTTCTTCATCATTCCATATGTTTCTTTTATTACATAATTTCATTGTTCTCATGTTTTCATAGAGGATCCTTTTATTAACATTCTGTTAAGGATTCTATAGGTACTTGACGTTTTCTTTTAAACGCTGTTGCACACTGACTTGAAGAGGTATATTTTAAGTTCAAGATAATTTTAAAATCCTTTTATTATAATACTTTAATAAATCATGTTGATTTTTCCCTTTTAATTTAAGTGAAGCATAATGGCCACATATAGCACTTGGCAGTGGATACCCTGGGGGGTCCTACCTGCCCACTCTCCATCTCTTGGTGACATCTTCAAATACACTCTCTTAATCTACAATGGGAATTCAGTGCACTGCTAGTTCTCAGCGTGTGGGAACCTCTCAAAGAGTGTGTGTAACTTTCGGGGCTGGCAGGGGAATAATTTCCCAGCCTGGGGAAAATTACCTTTGAAACCTAAATCAGCTAAAGGGAGAAATAAAGTGGGACAAATCGTTTATTGCTTACAAGCAGTCATCCACTTGGGCTCACCTGTGTCTCTCACGACCCGGCTGCAAAAAGGGACCCCACCCAACCTCTCCTGCCCAGATATTCCCTTGCCCCCCATGTAATAACCTGTTAATATAGAGATACACTACTTCTCTCCACCCCTTGGAAACACTTATTTATATGGAGATGCATTAAGGCCAGGCAAGAGATTCTGGAAATACTGCAATGTTACCCACAGTGTGATGCTTCTTGAATGAGGAAGTATCTTCTCTTATCCTCTGCATTAGTTGGCTGAAGTTGCCCTAAAAAGTACCACAGACTGGGTGGCTTCAACAATGTAAATTTGTTTTCTTACTGTTCTGGAGGTTAAAAATCCAGGATCAAGGTGCCGACAGAGTGGGCAGATGACTTATAGGCAAACACGTCCATGTCGTCTCATTGCCTGTTTGTGTGCAAACACAGGTGGGAAGACATCTCTGGTGTCTCTTTTCTTGTAAGAACACTAGTCCTATCAGATTAGGGCTTCCCTCTTATGGCCTCATTTAACCTCAATTACCGTAAAGGCCCTATCTCCATGTACAGTCACACTGGAAGTCAGGACCTTAACACATGAGTGGGGGTACAAACAATTCAGCCCATAACAGCCTCTGACCTTTAGTGAATGTCTAATTTTACAAATCTCACAAAAACAATCCTTCCAGATATACACTGCTCCCAGGATTCTTCTCCCTGCTCTGACTCTTGGTGCTTTTTTGGGCATTATCTCTCAGGAAGCAAAAAAAGGGCCCTTTCTGTCCACCCCACCCCCAGCCAATATTTGCGAACACACAATGTCCATTTTAGTTGTTCGCTGGCAGTTTCTGCAAAGATGATGGTGGGTGAACGAACAGAAAGATAACTACTTTGGAAACCGCAAAAAACAGGTTATACAGGTTAAGCATTCCAATTTCCTGTCAGCTCTCGTTTCTGAGACCTGAGAAAGATTCAGTACCTTTTCACCTTTCATATCGTTTTATTTTTTCTAGTGGTTTCTCTTTCATGAAGAAAATCTGGATATCCTGAGGGAAAACGACACTGATTTCCTTCCATTGAACATTGTTTCCCAAGTAATTATTTGAGCACTCTCTGCTAATCCCTCCTCAAATTTCTCTGTTCTAGTTTTGCACTGTGGCATTGGTTTTCATCTTAGGAAGTTGGGAGAGACTGTGTCAGGTGCTTCTACACATATGCCATTCAAAAGCTGATACAAAAAAAAGGATTCTAACTTTTTTGAACTACAGAATGGGAGAATTTTACCTGACTGCCAGCATAATCACTCTCCATATAAGACTCCTCTATCACACATATTTTTTGCTCTAGAATCAGAGTAGACACAAAATAAGACAATGTGATCCTCCATGGATTTAAGTATCTTGTTTTAGAAACATGACAGATGAGTAAGAAGCAATCGAAGAGAAGCAGATGCCTGGGGGTAGCATCGTGTTGCTGCAGGAGGCCGAGGAAACAACAGGGAAGGTTCCAGCTTCATCTACAGAATCCTTTGGCAGACGATGTACCTTAAACTCTTTGGTTTTCCTCTGCACAGCGTTTTTCCTACCAGGTAGGAGCAGTTTAATTGGATAGATAGAAAATTTGCTGCCCTTCTGCAGACTTGGCAGCGACTGTCTTTGTCTTCCAGCTGCACATGGGGAAGGGGCCTAGGTTGCACCGTAACAGAAAACGCCTGAGCGTATGCTTCTAGTTCTATTACTGCTGTGCATTTTGAAACCCCTCGGACCAGTTAGAGCAGGAAGTAGATTTGTAAGGCCACTTCAGATAATCATGCCCAGTGCCCAGTCTGCCCTCCCTTACCATGACCTTAAAAAGGAATGATTTTCACCTTCAAGGCCCCAAAATTCTCCCAAGTATCCTTGAAAAATCAAAATGAGGAATAAAACCAAAATTTGTTTTCTTTGTAGCTATTTACCAGAAATCACTTGAATTTAAATCCCTGAGTCAGTAAGTAATAGTCATATGTAATGGGAGTGTATAAATGTAAAAGATGTAGAAGGGTGTAACTTCTGAGGATATACAATCTGACAATCTTTAGCACTTGAGAAATGTAGGCCAGTTATGTATTCAAATATACTATTTTGCAAGTGTAATAGAATGAAAAATGTTTATAAATATTTGCTTGCTATATTTGATTTTTTAATAAAGAAACTTGTTTTAATATTCTTAAATTAATAACATAATGATACCCTTTAAATTAGTCATCTAACTAGTATTACAAGTATTAAACAATGAAATCGTTTTCAAAATTGGCACTGAATTAAACAACGTACTATTGAGATAAATCTAAATGGCATATAGCTAAGTGTAATCATAAAACTCATGTTTACAATTTCTAATAGCAAAGACCACTACATAGGAGAGTCAGCTATTAAGAGTAAATATACTACTCTAAAATTAGGACAACCACTGTCCTTGGGATTTCAAAATAATGCTTGAAGGGATTTGCCTACTTAAATAAAAAGGAAAAGTTAAGCAGCAGGCACCAGTGCCTTCTAACATTACTGAGCGTTGAGCTCTCCGGGCATTCATAAACCATGGCAGAACATTCATTTCATGCTTGTCTACCCTGATGAAGCTCATGACTGAATTGTTTAAAAGTACTGAAAACAGGGAATGATGTATGGGGCACATTGGATAAAAATAGGTCTCCGAGCAGCTCTAATGCTGGCCTACCTTCTTATGTCAGCCTAGTTAGAATGTTTTAAACCTGGACATAGCAAATAGTTTGACTAAACAAATTAGGGACAAAACATGAAAATTACAGGACTAATAAAATACTTACAAATATGCATATGCAAAAATAAAAAAGAAACCATCAAATGTTAGTCGTCCCTGATCCTGATTCTCTCCTCCATGTTCCCTGTGACTGATAATAGAATTCTCTAGGATTTATATTCTTTGTATGAATTTGAGGACGGAAGAGTATTCTCAGGTTAGGTACTGTACTTTTTGCGTGTATCTCTTTTTAAGGACTGTTGGCTTTCATTCTGGGGATCTTAGAGGTAAATAAACCTGTAGTCTTGAAACTCTTGAAGGGACTGACAACCGTGATACCGCTCTCCCCTGATTCTCCCTTCATAAGGAAGCACTTCTTTGAGCACTTTTAACTTTCTCTAGCTTGAACTCTTCTTCCAATAACCTTTTAAATGTAAATATTCCACATTGTCCTGTTCCTGAACTTCTATTCTTCCTTTTGTCTGAGAGCTGTCCAGTGTACTGGCGACTCATCTTTTTCTACCTAGGACATATTTTTTTTTCCTAAACTCCATTTCGTAAACTGACTATTGGGCTGTCCTACCTTTCACCTCAAAATGTCAAAAAGTTAAATTGATTGTTTTTATTCCAACCTGAAACCTACTGTTTTCTTTATCCTTAATAGTTAGAAGCACCATCATCACAGTCATCCAAGCCAAAATAATCAGAATTTTAATTTTTTTCAAAAATGTCCCTAATAACTAGCATCAAGTTAGTCACGAAGATTGGTCCATATACCCTCCTCAAAATGTGTGGATTTATTCAACAATTTCTCATGACCATTGTCAGTACCATTGTTGATAATTTTATTATTGTGCTGCAGTTTCTACAATGGTAACCAGTACATTTCCCCAATGCCAGGCATGGCCCCTTGACTCCATTCTTCAATTTGTAGCTGACATGGACTTTGTGAAATAAAATTTAATTAAATCATTGTTTAAAATACCTTATTGGCCTTAAAGACCTCTGTTTAAAGACCTTACCTTCTCCCCATTTGCTTTGGGAATGGAGTTCAAATATACTAAGACAGTGTCTGATATCCTACAGGACCAGGTTCAAGCCTTTCTTCCAAGCATTGCCAAACACTGAGCCTCCTCTTCTCTGCCTCCTTCCTTGTTAACAATTTTATACTTGCTTTCTTCATACAGAACCATATGTTGTCTTTTGGGTCTTTGCTGGACCCTCTCCTTTATAGACCAAAATATGACAGCTTGTGCTTATTGCTGTGGGATGCTTAGCACGCAATATTGAAAGTGTACGTGTTCACATCTGTATTAGAACAAGAGGATTTTGAGAATGGGAATGCTCATCTCTGAATCCCTAGCTCTTACAGCTATGTATTTTATAGACACTTCAGTGAAAATACACACCTCCCTTCACTTTAAGAAGAGATTTGTGGCCTTGAAAAGTATGGTTAGTGAAAGCAACCTAAAAGTTTCTTAAAAAACAATATTTGAATTTCATGACAGCAGTTAAATGAAAAAGATACAAATTAATACTCTTAACAAAAAATTTGCCCAGATATTACTGAAGAAGTTAATTTGAAGTATTTTGTGTTTTTTCACTTTATTTTCCCCAAATAGGTGAAGTAATAAATGCCTTAGTCTTTTCCCACTCTTGAGCAAGTGATTTATTCATATTTTTATTACAAAGTCTACACTCTGACCCCTGATCCAATTGGAGTTAATAGCCTTCATGGTCTTTTAGCTTCTTGGGCTATGCCTTTTATAAGAAAACATGCAGTCTGTAATTACAGATACTGAAAAAAATTAAAATACTACTTACAGAAATTCAGTGGACAATTTCAGTCTTTGAGTAGCTTAGGCCATTGACTTTTAAGATTTCTGACTGCTGCTCATGGTACAAAATACTTTGATTTGTCACAAGCCAATGCAAACAGGAACATACACATATATAAAATTTATAAAATTCACAAAAGTATACTTAACCATTTAAATGAGTATTTAGGAAAATATTGATAATTAACCACAAAATTGACTTCATGAGCCAATAATGGATTGAACTCCACAGCACATAAAAATAACCTTTTATAATCTGACTGATAGTAAGAGACCAAATATTTATTTTCTCACCATATTTCATATGTAAAATTATAAAGCTCTGATAAAATATATGCCATCCTGTTGCCAGTTGTATTAATCAAACTGTGTTTTGTGTTTCCCCCCAATAACTAACCTGCCTTAATGCTTTTGACTAGAGGTAATTCTCTCTCTTGGCAATAGAGTCCGAAAAAGCCAAGGGCTATGTGGACCCTGACCCTTCACCCGTTTTGAGGAATAGGCCTATGTGGCTCTCATCTAAAGAAAACTTAAACATTTCTTTGTAGCTATAGCCACAACCTTACGCATTTATGCTGAGTGGCCTTTGGAGAGAGATGGGGGCATATATGTATATGTATACCTCTGTGTGTATGTGTGTGTATATATACATATTTCCTCACCTCCCCCTTAGTAATGCTGCCTACTATTACCCTTTCTTTGGGGTTATGTTAGAGGACTGTAGTGGCCTAAAGAGTCAGTAATAAACTTAAATGTATATGATAATTGTTAGAAGATACATATGCATTAGCATGCATTGTTGTTAACAAGTGATCCATTTTATAACCCTGGTGTCTCCTAATTTCCATTGGAATAATATTGTGCTTATGTTTGCCAGAATCAATTGACCAGGGTCTTAATTCTTTCTGTATAGTCCCAGTAAATTCCACTATCTTTGCTCTCCACCAAATATTCAATACCAGCCACAGTCTTTTAAAATTTTATAGGTATGGGCTCTAAGAGAAATCAGAGCTTCCCAAACTTCTGGGATTCATGCATACCTTTTGTGTTGTCCATTCAAAACTCTCTGGCTTGAATAGAGGTGAGGGAGAAGAATTCCCTTCCTACTCTCTCAGAGGGTGTGTTGGGAAAGTGCCACAGCGCTCTAGTAGCATTGCTAGAGGTGTTTCTTCTTAATTTCTGAACTCCACGGCTGAATTCTTAACATTTGCTTATATTATCTGAAGATGGTCGACTAGTGGTGTCAAAAATTGATTTTTAGAGCTTCCTCTGTCGCATTTATAATGCTTTAGCCCCTGATTTTGAAATTTGGGTGAATTGACGCTTTCGTGTTGGATTCTTCACAGCAAATGAGAAGAAGGCCCTTTGTAACATTCTGTTGGATAGGCTAAGTCATGTGTGTAAACCCCCTTCACTTAGGGCCGAGTGTAGCTGGCAAGAACAAATGACCTTACAGGGCTCAAGTTCCCACTGAAGTGGAATCACTGGGCATGAAAGACTGAAAAGTGAGGAAAGTTCAATATTTTGGTATTAGGGCGATGCAATGTTCATTTATTCATATGGCAATAATTTTCTTCTCTATGGGATGAGTTAGAGAATCAGTGTTTCGTTTAGTATGTCTGATCTGAATTGGTTTATTGTTATTGAAAGCTGAGATGCCTGAGGCTTACAATACTATCTGTAGTATTACTACAGATTTGTGCCATACACATAAAAGGCTTCTTGGAAGTTCTATTTTTATGGCATATTTTTAATTGCATACACTATATTATTTAGCATATGCCATTGGGAGATAACTTCTGTTTTGATTAGGTGTCCATGGCAACCACATCCTCCACATACAATCGTACCTATAAGAGGGTCAGGACATTTTCCACAGACTAATTTTCAGCTCCATATAGTCATTTTTCCTTCAATACCCACACACTTGCAGTAATTCATATATTAGGACACATGTAAGTCACAAAATAGTGCGTGATTCTGCCCCTTTTGGTCAAAATGCTAGGTGAGTTGGCACAATGGGAAACAGACCTCTTGGTAGTGATTTCTATGCTGAAACAGCTAAAAACAACTTAACTATATACATGGAGGAGACTGTGAAGCCCACCACTATATCCCACTGAACCCAAGCGAGAAGATGCCCAGCTAACTTCCTCCTGCCTGAGAGGGTGACAGAAGGTGCCCGCGGCCCCTCCTATGGTACTGGAAGGAAAGCTGCACAGAGCACGCACAGCTCTTACTAACTGCTAGAAATTATTTTAATTTTTCAAGTTTTGGGGAACATATGACCTAAGGAACACATTTAGCCCGCTGCCGGCTTGGAAAGGGGTCTGTGCCTCTGAGGCCCCTAGAGTTGATGCTTCATTAGTTTCATGGAAAATTATGCCATTAAAATGTAATAAAAATATCAAAACAAGACTTTAAGTTTCTTTACTTGGAATATGATTTACTGCTGCCAGTTTAGAGCAAAGAAGTAAGGAAATGCAAATGTTCCTGCAGACTCTAGGTCCGTTCCTGTGGGGGCAAAGCTGGATGTGTAAAAACCACACACATAGACGTTAGAAACCTTTATCATTTTATGACTCTTTATTAGTCCATTACCAGAATGCTTCGTCTACACAAAGTGATTAGAATTTACATTTCTTTTAGGGTTTAAAATTTCAAAACTAAAGTCACTTTCTAATTCATGCTTACAAGTTATTTATTTTTAGGAAAAAACTTTTTTTTTATTACCAAGTCTCCTATTCAAAATGAACGCAAGGGACCTTATATTTAGGGAATGTTCCTTCCATTTTATATTCTAGGCCCTGTTGAGGACATAGAAGATACAGAGAAGGAAAAATGATCAATAATGTCTGGAACGCTACCAGGCCACTCCAGGGCAGAATAAAGGTATGGCTGTGTCATCTACAAAAGTCTTCTCTCTATCAAGCAGGAGAGCTGAACAGGTACTGGGAAATCTAAGGTCTTAGGTAAAGTGAAGCACAGTATATTACAAGGCTTATGGGCAATGGCCAGAGCAGGTTTGTTTTTTAGGAAACCTGGATCTTAAGTGTTGAAGTCAAAGCATGAACTATAACAAAGTCTCAGCAAGGGGTTTTCCTAAATTCTCATGAGATCAAAATACTGCGTGATAGGTAACATGCTGCAGGGAGATTCTTCTCTCAGTTTTTATGCCATAATTCTGTGGCTGTGGTTAGATGTTCTAGTAACTTTTATTAAAATATGTGTTATAATTTTACTGTAAATTTTTAAGTTGTTGACAACATGTAATTGTTTATCTCAGGTGTATTTCCTCCAGGGGAATTAATATTATGCTTTAAAAACATGGGCAGTGAAAGCACCCCTAGCGGGTGATGGCGAATGCTGTAGTCTGTATTAACCTTGGTTAGTGGTTGCATTGCAGTTAAAATCTGATTTTTATTAATCATTTGGAGTTCACTAAATTATTCTAGATTCTTTAATTGCCAATATTTTATCAAACAAGTAAAAACCTCTTTCACTTTTACAACTCTTCACAAAGAACATTCCTATTTGTGAATTCTATAGTTGTCAAAAGACTTCATGAAATAGGGAAAGCAGGGTGGTCAGCCAAGTTTACTGATGGGAAAACAGAAGCACAGAGACCCCAAAATAATTATCTGAATGGCATGTGGTCATATAATTTCTGACTGAGGACACTTGCCTCAACTCCAGAATGAGCAAAACAAAGTCCGTTTGGCGTTCTGTCTCCCACTGGAAGTGCTGCGTGGGCGCTTGAGAGGGAGTAGCATTGCTCTGCACGCTTGCTGGCGTGCTTACCCACCAAGACAAGCCCACGGGGTGGTGATCATGCTGGAACCGGGTCCACTGGAAATCTCTCCAGTGTGCTGGTCACACTGAAATGTCCTCTTTTGACATCAGGTGTCCTATGAGTCATTGAGTTGAGATACAGGAAGGGAGAAAGCAAAGAACATCCATAAATCCAGAACAGATGAGACAGTAAATCAACAGCCAAGATGGGGGTCCTGAATATGGTGCACTAGGGAACGTAGGCCACGAGCAGCACCTCACAAACACTGATGAAGTATGCGCATGCTTTAAGCTCGCCCTAAGTGCTTGTAGAAAAGACAGAAGAAAGCTATTTGCCTTGTAAATGTTCTGCCTTTTTGGATGTCTAAAAATATTTTGCCCTCAAACTTGAATATAGATTGGCCTATTTAAGACTAGGAATTAAAAGATTTTTCCCTAACATTTTTCTTAATTCTATATGAAGATATATTCATATTCATAAAGAGATTTATCATAAGAAATTGACTCAGAAAATTGTGTAGATGAAGGGCCAGGATTTGTGGTCAGCAAGCTGGAAACCCAGAAGAGCCGATGGTATCATTTCAGTCCCAGTCTGAAGTCCTGAGAACAAGGAGAACCGGTGATGTGCATTCCAGTGTGAGTGTAAAAGCCCAATACCAATGGCCCGGCGCAAAGTCAGGCAGGGGGCGGGCTCCCCTTACTCAGCCTTCTCGTTCTGCTCGGGCCCTCAACGGATTAGATGCCTCACTGGGGAATAGAGGGGGTTCTTGGCAACAGCTCCTCACAGACACACCGGAATAGGCCTGTTAGACACAAAAGCTGGATATGAGTTTGACTCCAGTTTTTATGAGCTATCCTAGTTCTCGTCATTGTCTTTCTCACATGACCAGGCCACAGTCAAGTTTTCCTCTGAGGCAATTGGTGGAAGATTTGGCCGTTGATTCAAGTCCTGCTTCAACTCAGGAAAACTCAGAATTCCTTCCAGCTCTTTATTTAGTCTGTTTTTATACCCATTCTGTTAGTCTTTGTATCATCTGCTTCTTGTTCACTTTCATTTCCACGCATTAAGTCACTTGATGCCTCTCAAGCACTTATGTGATTTTGGTTTGTAGTATCTTTTCATTTCTCCAAGGATAATGTTTATTAGAGTTCCTTGGTGTTTCCATTTGTGGGATTTTTCATGCTAGTGATTTTCTTTCATGCTATTGATTTTACTTAAATATGCAGTGATTTTTGTGTTTGCTTCATTTTCTTGAAACAAAAGCTTAAAGTGTAAAATATTTATGGCTCAAGTGTTCCCTAAGCACTCTGTTTTATGGCAATTAAATGGGCATTTTCCATACATGGTGTAGGCTGTGCTCCCTGAACAGAAATGAAAAGTCAGGGCTTAGGTACTGGCATTCGGATAAGTGAGCAGGCAGACTTGCCTTTAGAAAAATGGGAAGGGAATTCCTAGCAATGCGTATTCATGTCCCTGAAGTTACCAAATGGAAGCTAGGTCCTATTATGCTTCGGTGCCTGACACTCATACCCATTCTCTGCATCCTTGTGGCAAACCTTTAGTGTATTTTATAGGTTATTTATTGTGCCTTTACCTGAAAGATAAATGTCAGCCCTAACTGCTATGATACCAGGGTAGTGGAACAACACCCCCATAATCTCAAATTAATTGACTCAAAGATTGTCTCCAAATAGACCCTACTGTGTCTGGTCATGTGACTTGTCTAAGGGTTTGGTGGGAAACTGCGCTACAGTGTGGGGGAATCCTGTACTCTGCCTTCCTGTGTTACTGTTCTGCAACCATGTTGCTTTTCTCCATCAACCTGATTCTATGTAATTTCTATGTCCATCAACTGGGTTCATGATGCTCTGTAGCTTCCCGCAGCGCCCTGAGAAATTTGTTACACTTTTCATGCCCTCTAGGCTTCAGAAGATGTATTTAACAGCATAAATTATAAAAGTGTGTAAATATATTTATATTTATATAAATGTATTGAATAGTATGCATTAAAGGTGTATTTAACAGCATAAATATTAGAGAAATGCAGTTTTTATTTTTGCTTAATGAGAATATATGTGGGAATTATAAGTGTAAAGCCATGGCAATTGATGAATACTTCAGGTTCAGAAAAAAAAATTGGTTTCGGTTCATGTTCTTGTTTTTCCTGAAAAATCCTATTATTTTTTTCTCTAATTATCAAAAGGTGTTTGAAATTCATTTTGGATTGTATTTTACATGTATGACATTTTCTTATTTCTTTGGTGTGTATGTGTTTCTGTGCTAAGCATGTGACCATCCAGAGAAACATAACTTGTATGATTGCTTTTATAGAAGTTACAGTGATTAAGTGAACATATTTATTGTCATCTGGGCTGCTATTACAAATATGTCCTTACACCGTGTGCATGGAGGGTCACGGGAGAACGGCTGCTCTCAGGCAGCTAAGTTGCCCTTATTTTACTATGGTTAGGGTGCTCGGTTAAAATCTAGTTAATTCAAGCAAATAACAATTTCTTTTAGATTAAAAACCTAGAAATGTAACGTGAGCAGAAATGGCAAATATAGCTGTCAAGTTATACATTAAATGATTGGGACACATGACACACAATATTTTGCATGTAAAATTCTGTATTGTAGTATAGCGTAAGGAGCATGGATTTCTGAATTGTGTATTTTAAAACCCAATTCCACTACTTAGTGGCAGTAAGAATTTGGATACATTTCTTAAATTTACTTACATGTAAAATGCTAAGGTTAATATCTGCATCTTAAGTATTGTTTTTGGTACGATACGTGGTGTGAAAATTAAATTCAATCACATACGCTCCCCTGAACTTTCTTCGTTGGCATCATGTAGATGAACCTTGTCAGTCGGCCATACTGAGCCTGTGGTTACCTCCCAACCTTTGGGAGTCCAAGCTGCTGACTTTGTTCTTTGCGGGTCCCATAGATGAGGATGTGTGAACACCTGTCCGTGTCCCAAAGGGGAGGATCTCAGGCAGCACCTGGATGCAGGCTGATGTGATGCCTGAGAGTCAGGCTGCAGCTGGGAAAGCTTTGCAGGAAAATCACTTCCAGGGAAGAACTTGCTTGCGCCCTTTGCGCTGGGCCAGGGTGGACAGCCACCGGGTGGGGTGGTGGGGGAGCGGGAGGCGAGGGAGGGAGTTCCTGCGCCTTGTTTGCTATACTGCTGTGAGACTCCTGACTGCAGGCCCTGCTGGCGATCAGAGCTAGGGATCCATCCTTCAGATGACATTCATAAGGTTTGGGGTGCAGGGTGTGTCCATAAACTCCTTCCAAGAAGATCCTGGCGCCTTGTTTCAGTATTGGAGAGAGCAGAAGGGGGCAGGCTCTGGAAGGGCACAGGAGCTGGAGACCTGGGAGGACCCCAGTCGGCACCCATCCATCCCGATTCCGTGCCACACCCTCAGGCAGCATCTTGTGAAGTGCGGACCCATCAATCCCCCTCCAGGAAAGACTGACTGACCTGCTCCCTCCGCGCTGTGCCCTGCAGGGAGGCGATAGATGAGACCTTTAAAAAACACATCTTTGTTTGCTAAGTCCTGTGGGACTAGAGCACTCAGAGTCCCACTGGCTTTCAGAATGAGAGTTCGGGGAGCCCACCCCTCAGATGGGAGTCCTAAAAGTTGGGGTGCTAGATGTTTGGTCTAAATCCTTAGTTCCTCAGGGATAAGCTGGGAATTGAAGATTCCCTCCTGCTTGTGCGGTTCTGTGCCCAGATTGGGGTGTAGAGTGAGACTGTGGCCCAGCCCTTCCTACCTGCTTTGATGTAGGTATTTTCTCGTTCATCTGATGTGTGGGAGCCACTCAGTTTCTGGATTTCTCTCAGAGGGAACTTCTCTGTGTAACTGCACATTTGATACAGCCACGGGAGGAGGGGAGTTCAGGAGCCTCATGGCATCATCTTGGTCCCTGTCTGCAAATATGAAGACAGACTTGGGTTCTAAAGGAATGCTCTTGAGTACTGATACTAGAGTTTCCCACAGACACAGTCCACAAAGTGCAGAGTTAATACTGGAAAAAGGTAGAATGCAGCATTTACTTGAGAATTTCTCTTAGACACTTTATCAAACGTTACAGTAGATTAATTCAGTCTTCAGGGTGCCTTGTGGCCTGTGTTTGAATTTTGGTCTTCTTGGTACTTGGTCTTTATATTGCTATGTTGTCCTTTTTTTAAGTGATTACTCCAGTGCAGAAACCTGAGTCCACATGCCACACCCATCTTTCTCAGAAATGCTTCCCTGCCTTAGTAACAGTACTGTTGTCACTTGGCTCTTTGATACATGATTAGATTTTCCTCTTTTTTTTTAGGTAATAATTAAACATTTTATTTAAGTAAAATATTTGCATGTTGACAGGAGGCTCTAATTCTTTCACATGGAAGTATGACTGTTGAGACACAGCAGTAACTCTAAACATTGACATAAGTAGATGGCACGGATATTACACAGACGGGGCGTCCTCCCATTCCTTCTGTAATCAGAGGGCTAGTGCTGGATGGAGCCTGACTTCTGTCTGAGTGAATCTCCTTTATGAATCTTAAAGAGGTGTCACAACAGAACCTGATTATTTCAAATCAGTTATCTGAACTCATGAAAGTCAGAACTCAGTTCACTACATCTATATTTTCCTTCAAGAGTTAATCATTATGTGATTTAAAAATCTTATTCAGAGTCATACAGTTAAATCGTTTGCACTTTCAGGCTCAAAGGTGACTGACTCCTGGAACTCTTTCCTCCATCCTATTCATATCTGTATGTGGGTATATTAGAAATAGGGTTCCTGCTTTTGAACTGTTTTAATTTCAGAGAGTCTTTCAGAATTCTCTGGCAAGTTAAAAGTGTGTATTCAATATAGTTTGAAAAGTTAAAGTATCTCCTAATTAATTATTGGACTTCTACCTCTACATTTAAGGTAGCCTCACTTACTGATACAGACCACGGACACTGTCCGATGCTGTAGAATTAATTTGACCTAATTAATCTCAAGATGTTAAATATTTACACAAATTTCTTTTGATTTTTCTGTCCTAAAACATTTAGAATGCAGTGTGTTTACTTTTGCTCTTCAGTCTCTCATATTCCATTTTTATTCTCTATTGCTCTAATCTATGTGTTCTCACTTAAGTATTAGCATCATTATTTAATGTTGCTGTTTGATAGCTTTTATGGATTTTATATCACAGTTGTCCATAAACATTAATTGCTTTTTCAACTTCAGTACCCTTGTAACGATTATGACACATAATTTCTTATTTGGCATATATTTGGAAGCATGCAAATCTGTCCACAGCATATTTTGTAATGACCCACTGTCATCTTAAATGCAGAAAATAGATTATGAATTATTATATACTGATAATTTATAATCATTTTGATCAAACTGTATTATATATTAAAATAAAAACATAAAATTAATCTTTCAACAGTTTACTATCATAAAAGCATGCACTCTAAGGTGCACCATCAAAAGTAAAACGCTTTTAGGTCCTTGGTAGTTCAGGAGACAGAAGCAAGTTTGCTCAGGATGTTGGTGTCCTTACAACAGTTTCTATGCTTTGGTTTATCTTGTGTGTTTGTAGCTGTGTATTTGAAATGATTAAGTCAAGCTATAAAAATAAGCAATGTGTGTCATTGTAAATCTCCACTGGCTTCCTTTTTTTCCCCCAAGAGAGTTAAACTTCATTTTATATCAAAACTCTTGCAATCCAGCTATCTTAACCACTCATCTTTTACACAAATAAAACTGACTCATAAAATGACAAAGCGATTTGTTTCACAGTGAGCAGATGTGGGCATGCATTACATGGCATCCCATCTGTGACCGTCATATATCTCCTTGTCTCATAAAAATCACTTGTTCTTCTCAAGAAACGTTCACCAGTTGAAGACTGCACCCAAACCCAGGTCTGAGCTCTCTGAGCACAAGGCCTACGGCTCCCGTTCGGGCCCTGTGGTTGGGGGAGGGGGTGCAGGGCGGCTCCCTGGGGCACCACGGGCCTCTCACAAGCAGGCTGAAATATATTACATACAAGTAGAGGAGGATCTATCAGGTGGAAATTTGAAAAGAATATTTGTGAAACAAAACATAATGTCGAGAAAAAATACGAGTAAGAAGAAAAAGTTGAAAGAGGGAAATGTAATGTCAAACTGAGACTAAAAAATATATATGCATGTGTGTGTGTATGTTTACCTGAACCTGCAAAACTTCACCTCATTAGTTTGCACTCACCTGCTCAGGAAAAGAAGCTACGGTATTCATAAAGAACAGTGCGGAAGGGTGATCAAAGGACTGGTACAAAAACCACTGAAACATTAAAAATCTGATACTCATTTAAATGCGTCTCCATAGTCACTGAAAAAAAGTCTAGTGTTTAAAATTGTGACTGGTTCTTGTGGCAGGCACCCTGTAAGATGGCCTCCCATGATCACGATACCCAGGAACCCCCTTCCTTTTTCATTGAGCAATTTGCTTCAAATCAGCAAACTATGACATGGGGTAAAAAGATGAAAAGTACATGCTTAGAAGCGAACTGGTCCCTATTAGACGGGCTATAAACTTATCTGACCTCTAGTAGGAATAAATTTCTATTTATGCATATAATATGTCTAATATTTATTTATTGGTACATTACAAATTATCTCAAAACTCAGTGTCTTCTAAAAATCACACATCTGTTACCTCAGTTGCTGTGAGTCAAAACTGCATGCACGCCTTAGGTGGCTGTCTGTAGTTCACGGTCCCTCACGGGGCTGAATCGAGCATGTTCCTGTGTCTGAGGCCAAAGGCTCAACTGGGCCTCTAGGAAGGATCTGTCTCCAAACTCACTTACCTGATGGGTGACAGGATTCAGTTACTCAGGGCTTATTTGTCTGAGGCCCTCGGTTACTTACTGTGTTGGGTGGAGTCTGTCCTCAGTTTCTTGACCACTGTTCTTCTCCAACATGGTGGCTTATTTCACCAAAGCTAATGAGACAGAGAGGGAGAGAGAAACTTAGGGGGAGAGTCTCCTACCAAGATAGAAATCGCAATATTTTGTAACCTAACCACAGAAGTGACATCTCCTCAACTGTTGTCATGCTCTACTGATTAGAAACAAGTTACTCAAGGGAAAGGAATGATATGAGGTGAGGGACACCAAGAGTTGGGATCAAGTGAGGCCATCTTAGAAACTGCCTGCCACAGTGCCAAAAGTCGTGTTTATGGGTAGCCCTGGCTGATTGCACAATATTTTATTTCTGTGTTCTTTACCTTACTTTTGTGTGTGTGTGTGTGTGTGTTTCGTGCTGCCTTCCTTTTCCCTAAGCCTCTGTTTGTTGCTAATTTACCACAATTTGGGGGACACTTGAGGATAAAATTTAAATTAGTCAATGGTTAGCCCTAAGAGAATGCTTTGGGAGAAAGTTGAATTTTGCTTACATAATAGAAAACTTGTTAAGAGCAAGGATTATGACTTTTATATCTCTTCCTATCTTATTGGGTCATTTCTGTAGTTAGAATTTATGCAGCTAACTGAATGACCCAAGGTTTGATTTTTCTTTTTAATCTTTTTTCTACAAATGCATCCCTGAACAAGGCTAAAGAGTACATAATAGATGGTCCTGCATATTCTTGTACAGTTTTTCTGGACTTGGATTTGCAGGGGCTGAGTCACTCTTGATATCTGTGTGCCCTAAGTGCCCCATCAGGCAAAGCATGCACTGTAAAGATCTGGGAGAGCTCAGTTTTTCTATGTGGTAGTTAAACTCCAAGTTAGATGGTTTCCGTAAGAACTAACCAAGCAAGCAATATGCTACGATGAGCTCGACTTCCACAGTTCTTCCCCTCATGTATCCCTGTTGGACTGGAAATGCAATGCTAGTAGAGACAGTGACAATAACTTGAGATGATCACCATCTCTCCAAGATAATTAAGTTAGTGTATATTAGTTCTTCTGGAGATAGAAAAATAATTCTGATGTAGGGTGATGGCATATCTATAATCGTATAGATATCTGTAAGTGGCTCTGAAAAATAATTAAGAAACTGTATAAGAGAAACATTTGCTCATTTTTACCGACTCCTTGCCTTCCTTTCTCTTGGAGAAAGTTAGGGTTATAGAACACTTTAAAAATCAATGACAGAGGGGCAGAAGAAATTAATTTCAAAGAGAGTAAGTGTTTTAAAAAATTATGAGAGTAAAATTATGCTAAAGTTAGTCTTTTAAGCATGAGTTGGTGAAAAATACCTCCCTGAAGAAAAGTTCTTCAACTAAATGAAATCTAGAGCAGGGCATAAACTGGAACTCTGCCAGGATTTTTATTTAGCCAGAGTCAGGCTGCATGAAGCAGCATATTGTAGAGAACAGTCCAACTTGCTTAAGAATTATGAGCCCAGACAGTTCAAGGGGGATGTGTTGAGGACTGGCTGAGGGAGGAAGGCAGCAGACCCTGGGGAAAACAGAGGCCGTGCAGAACCATAGAAGCAATTAGTTAAAGACATTATGTAAGGCACCCCTGAAGTTGACACGTTTAGGTATGGACTAGTACACCTGTAACAAAAGGTAAAGAAAGCAGGGAGCAGGTTTGAATCAACCAGAGAAGTCGAGAAGAAGGCTATTTTTCACTGTAATTTTTGTGATGTAAATGCATATCAGTATATGAGAAGTTAAAGCAGCTTTTTAAAGGATTTAAAAGTATAAATTAGAGAAGCTTTTGCTATTGGCATCATCCTTAGACAATGATAAATGTTTTTTAATCTTACAACACTCTACCTGAAAGTGGTATGTGAACTTAGGATATTTTGAAAAGCAAAAATACAAAAGAATATAGTTTGGTAACATGTTAATAGTGCAAGAAAGAAAAAACGTATCTCAGTAGATGCAGAAAGAACATTTAACAAAATCTTGCAATCATTCTGAAGAGGGGAAAATAAAATTAGCAAATTAGGAATAGAAGGAAAATTTCTCACCTGACAAAGGGCATCTATGAAAAAACCTACAGCTCACGTCATACTCAATACTTTCTACCTAAGCAAGAGGAACAAAACAAAGATGTTCACTCTCTCTATTTCTAGTCTATATTGCACTAAAAGGATAAACCAGGGAAATAGCCTAAGAAAAAGATAAAAAGCATCCAGAGTGGAAAGGAAGAAGTAAATCTTTCTGTATTCACAAATGACATTTGTCTATGTGGAAAATCCTTCACCAAAAAGATACATAGATAGAAAAGAAGCAAATAAAAAGAAGTCTAATACCAACAGTCATTTGAGGAATGATAAATAAAATTACACTTTGAGGATTCTACAAACCTATTGGCATGTCTAAATTAAACTGTATGGCCATATCAAGTCTGGGCTAGCACATAGCAGCTGGACTCTTACTCGCTGCTGATGAGAATATAAAATACTGCGACCATTGTAGAAAAGATGTTAGTGGTTTCTTAATAAGTTAAACATACAAGTGTCAAAAACCCAGCCACTTAATTCCTATGTATTAAGCCAAGAGAAATGAGAACATATGTCCATACAAAGACTTGTGTGTAGAAGCTTTGTGTGTGATAATCAAATATTATAAACAAACCAAATGTCCATTAAGAGGTAAATGGATAAACAAATTGGTGTATCCATATAATGGAACACTACTGAACAATCAAAAGAAATGAGACTTGATACACGCAACTTGGAAGGATCTCAAAATAAACATGCTAAGTGAAGGAAACCAGAACAAATGGAATACATATGGTGATTCCATTACTATAGTATTCTGAAAATGTAAATAATCTATAGTGACAGCAGGCAGATTAGAGGTTTTCTGCTGATGGGAAAGAAGGGCATTGATGGGGAAGTAAAGAATTAAAAAATATATTGGGGGAGTTTTGGGGGGTGAAAATTCCATTTGTTTTATTTGGGCTATAGTTTGATGGGTACGTACATATGTCAAATATATCAAACTGTATACTATAGATATGTTCTGTTGACTATGTGTTAATATTCCACTTGATGTCAAAATCTGTCAAAAATAGAATGATCAAAATAAATTTCTTCAAGATAAAAGATCAAAACTTCAAGTTTAAAAATACTACTTGCTGTACAACTTCTTTAATGCTTAGAAATAAGCAAAACTCAACAATATAGGCTTATACATATAAATTTGATTAAACTATAGAATTATGTCTTAACAAAAAGCAAGGCGTGATACAGAAAAACTTTGTATTGGTTATCCCGGGCAAGAGTAAAGGGGATCACGTGGATTAGTGAGGAATATAGATGTAACTATTCATGATATTTAATTATTGCATCAAATGGTAGGTTATCTTTCAATGTTTAAGGCCTGCCATGAAGTGTCATGAGCCAAGGGTGTGAGTAAGTCCATTCTGTGTCCCTGGGTATCATCAATAAAAACTTTTAAGGGTACAGAAAAATAAGACAAAAGAATTTCAGTATGTTTCCGCTTCTAAAAGCTCAGTAACAGACAAAACTAAGCCACATTATTTAGGAGAGCATACAAAGGTATAACCTAAGAACAAAAGAAAGGATGCAATTCTTACAGAGTTAGGATAACATTTGTTATGTGAGGTGGGGAATGTGTTTGGGAAGGGAAAATGGGAGATTTGAGCAGTACAGATATTTTATTTCTTAACCTGTGGCCTTTATGTAGGTCATCTCTTTATTATTTAAACTGTGCCTGTATGATGTTGTATCACATAGACATATACAGTATATATACATCTGCAGTATATAGACATACATGAACATATCACAATGTAAAGTGAATACTTTTCTGTATTTTTTTCTTTAGATGGCTGGCAAATCAAATCTCTAAATTGGATTCTTCAAATTTTCTGTATGTGTATTAATCTTTGTTTGCTTGACCTATTAAGGAGGAGACTTGCATAGAAATAAGCCCACCATGGTGGAGGACTGGTCAGTCTTTCCCTGGGTTCTTTCCATTCTTGCTTATTACACTGAGATTACAAAACTAGATGCACAATTTTATGCATCTGATGATATTCCTGGTGAATCAGGCCTTTCGCCATTATCTGCTGGGCCTCATTGTCCCTCATAAAGTCAATTCTTTTTTTAAGATATATAGTCGCATCAGCTCTCTTTAGGTTAGTATTTGCCTGGTGTGTATTTTAACGTCCTTTTCCTTCCAAACCTTCTGTGAAGAGAAGGTCGTATGTGCCTGTGTTAATTTGCTCAGGCTAGCATAACAAAATACCATGGCCTGGGTGCTTAAACAATAGAAATGTGTTTTCTTGCAGTTCTGGAGGCTGGGAATCCAAGATCAAGGTGCTGGTAGGGTGGGTGTCTGGTGAGACCTCATTCCTGGCTGCAGATGGCACCTTTTTGCTGTGTGCTCAGCTGTCCTTTTCTCTGTACAGAGGAAGAGAGCTGGTTTCTACATTTCTGGCAAGGACCCGGGTCCTATTGGATTAAGACCCCACCCTTACCACCTTATTTAATCTTAATCACCTCTTCAAAGCCCCTATCTCCAAATACAGTTACACTGAGGGTTAGGTTTCCATATGAAGCCCTAACATAAAATTTGGTCAGAAACAGTTCCATTTCATAAAACAATTCATAATAGTGCCCTTTCTGTAAACAGCATTGAGTCATTTTATTTTGTATGAAATCAAATGATCTCAATTTTTAAGTGACAAGTACAGTCTATTTGCATTTATTTAATGAATTGTATATTTTGGCTTTTTTTGTGTTTATCACTTTGCTTTTCATTTGCTTTTAAAATCCTTGCAGTTTTACGTTAGTTGAATTTTTTTTCATGTGCATCATTTTCCCTGTATTGGATTACTAGTTTTCACTCTGTTTCTTTTTCCTTTTAGAAGTTAGCCTTGAATCTTTACCATGCTTAATTATCATAAAGAAATCTAAAGTTATATAAAATTATATAAAGAAATCTAAAATATATCTTCACTATCCTGAAAATAGCATACCAAATACATATTTAAATCCAAACATTTTGTTTAAAATGATATAAATATAAAAATCTCTACCATGTAGGGTTAACAGAAGAGGTCATCACTAAAATTGGCCATTAGTTTTTAAGAACACAGGTACTGGACCAGACGATGGAACACCACTGCCTACACTCAAATCCCGGCTTTGTGGCCACTGGCTGCATGAGTTCGAGCAAAGTGCATAGATGGTCTGTGCCTCAGTTTCTCTATTTTTAAAAAGGAAATAATTTACTACCCATCTCATAGGCTTACTTGAGGTTTTAAATGATGAATGCATGTAAGTTGTTTAAAATGGTGCTTGGAAGAGACTAGATTTTTACTGAATTATGAACCTGACCTTGTTACTCCATGAGACCTTTCCGTTCTTTAGTAGATCATCAAAGACTTTCAATCTTGTTTGAAAAACGGCTTCCTAAATGGAGTATGAAGTCCAAGTAGATCCTTGGTTAAGCAAGCGACAGGTATAATGACACATCCTGGGCTACTGTTAGAGCAGCTCAAGACAGCATTCCCCACTAGAGCTGGAAAATGACCACGGTTATTACTTACAAAAAAGCTACAATAGTCAATGAGATTAATCACAATTACACACTCCTTTAATAAAGAAAGTCTTAGAGACATTTGATTATACAGAACTTGAATATCTAAAATATAATCCTCTTCTTTAACCAGAGAACCCCTTTTTCATAGAATATTTATTAATAAAAGGAATACTCCAGTGTTTCTCTGACAATTTTTTGAGAAGTCCTGGTCCAGGAACCCAATCAGCAGATATTTACTGCATACCCGGTTTGTGCCAGGGCACAAGTTCTACACACTTGGGAGGCAGTAGAGAACAAAGCAGACAGAAACCACAGCTCTAAAGGCATGCCCACTCCTTTTTTTTTTTAATTAAGGTATCATTGATATACAATCTTATGAAGATTTCACATGAGCAATATTGTAGTTACAATATTCGCCTATATTATCAAGTCCCACCCACACCCCACTGTAGTCACTGTCCATCAGCATAGTAAGATGCTACAGAGTCACTGGTAATCTTGTCAGTGCTGTACTGCCTTCCACGTGACCCCCCCTACATTATATGTGTTAATCAGAATGCCCTTTAATCCCCTTCTCCCTCCTTCCCTACCCACCCCACTCCCTTCCCTTTGGTAACTGCTAGTCCCTTCTTGGAGTTGCTGAGTCTGCTGTTGTTTTGTTCCTTCAGTTTTGCTTTGCTGTTACACTCCACAAATGAGGGAAATCATTTGATACTTGTCTTTCTCTGCCTGGCTAATTCCACCAAGCATAGAACCATCTAGCACCATCTGTGGTGTTACAAATGTTGTTATGGCTGAATAATATTCCATTGTGTGTATGTACCACATCTTCTTTATCCATTCATCTACTGATAGAAACTTAGGTTGTTTCCATATCTTGGCTATTGTAAATACTGCTGCTATAAACATAGGGGTGTATATGTCTTTTTAAGTCAGGGATCTTGTTTTCTTTGGGTGAATTCCTAGGAGTGGAATTACTGGGTCAAGGGTATTTCTATTTTTCATTTTTTGAGGAACCTCCATATTGCTTTCCATAATAGTTGAACTAATTTACATTCCCACCAGCAGTGTAGAAGGGTTCCCCTTTCTCCGCATCCTCGCCAGCATTTGTTGTTCCTAGTCTTAGATGTTGGCCATCCTAACTGATGTGAGGTGATATCTCATTGTGGTTTTAATTTGCATTTCTCAGATAATTAGCAATATGGAGCATCTTTTCATGTGCCTGTAGGCCATCTGAATTTCTTCTTTGGAGAAGTATCTGTTCAGATCCTCTGTCCATTTGTAATCAGGTTATTTGCTTTTTGGGTGTTGAGGCATGTAAGTTTTTAATATATTTAGGATGTTTACCCCTTATCGGATATGTTTATGAATATATTCTCCATACTGTAGGATGCCTTTTTGTTCCGCTGATGGTGTCCTTTGATGTACAGAAGCTTTTTAGTTTGTAGTCCCATTTGTTCGTTTTTGCTTTTGTTTCTCTTGCCCGAGGAGATGCATTCAGGAAAAAGCTGCTCATATTTATATTCAAGAGATTTTTGCCTGTGTTTTCTTCTAAGAGTTTTATGTATTCATAACTTACATTCAGGTCTTTGATCCATTTCGAGTTTACTTTTGTGTATGGAGTTAAACAGTTATCCAGTTTCATTTTCTTACATGTAGCTGTCCAGTTTTTCCAACACCAGCTGCTGAAGAGGCTATCATCTCCCCATTGTATATCCAAGGCTCTTTATCAAATATTAATTGACTGTAGATGTTTGGGTTAATGTTTGGATTTTCTATTCTGTTCCACTGGTCTGTGGGTCTGTTTTTGTGCCAGTACCAAATTGTCTTGATTACTGTGGCTTTGTAGTAGAGCTTGAAGTCAGGGAGCATAATTCCCCCTGTTTGATTCCTCCTTCTCAGGATTGCTTTGGCTATTCGGGGTCTTTACTGATTCCATATGAATTTTAGAATTATTTGTTCCAGTTCATTGAAGAAAGCTGTTGGTAGTTTGATAGGGATTGCATTGAATCTGTAGATTGCTTTAGGTAGTATTGCCATTTTGACAATATTTATTCTTCCTAGCCAAGAGCATGGGATGCATTTCCATTTGTTAGTGTCTTCCTTAATTTCTCCTAGGAGTGTCTTGTAGTTTTCAGAGTACAGGTCTTTCACTTCCTTCGTTAGGTTTATTCCTAGGTATTTTATTCTTTTAGATGCAATTGTGAATGGAATTGTTTTTCTGATTTCTCTTTCTGTTACTTCATCATTAGTGTATAGGAAAGCAACAGATTTCTGTGTGTTAATTTTATATCCTGCAACTTTGCTGAATTCAGATATTAGTTCTAGTAGTTTTGGAGTGGAGTCTTTAGGGTTTTTTATGTACAGTATCATATCATCTGCAAATAGTGACAATTTGACTTCTTTACCAATCTGGATGCCTTGTATGTCTTTGTTTTGTCTGATTGCCGTGGCTACGACCTCCAGTACTATGTTGAATAACAGTGGAGAGAGTGGGCACCCTGTCTTGTTACCGATCTTAGATGAAAAGTTTTCAGCTTCTTGCTGTTAAGTATGATGTTAGCTGTGGGTTTGTCATATATAGCCTTTATGATGTTGAGTTACTTGCCGTCTATACCCATTTTGTTTAGAGTTTTAATCATGAATGGATGCTGAATTTTGTCAAATGCTTTTTCAGCATCTATGGAGATGATCATGTGATTTTGTTCTTCTTTTTATTGATGTGATGGATGATGTTGATGG
>JAQQAC010008525.1:14605122-14901331 GCA_029783875.1 Phataginus tricuspis | reverse complement strand
ATGTGGTCTATTCTGGAAAATGTTCCATGTGCACTTGAGAAGAATGTGTATCCTGCTGCTTTTGGGTGCAGAGTTCTGTAGATATCTGTTAGGTCCATCTGTTCTAGTGTGTTGTTCAGTGCCTCTGTGTCTTTACTTATCCTCTGCCTGGTTTATCTATCCTTTGGAGTGAGTGGTGTGTTAAAGTCTCCTAAAATAATTGCATTGCTGTCCATTTCCTCCTTCACTTCTGTTAGTATTTGTTTCACATATGCTGACGCTCCTGTGTTGGGTGCATAGATATTTGTAATGGTTATATCCTCTTGTTGGACTGACCCCTTTATCATTATGTAATGTCCTTCTTTATCTCTTGCTACTTTCTTCGTTTTGAAGTCTATTTTATCTGATACAAGTACTGCAACACCTGCTTTTTTCTCTTTGTTGTTTGCATGAAATATCTTTTTCCATCCCTTCACTTTTAGTTTGTGTATATCTTTGGGTTTGAGGTGAGTCTCTTGTAAGCAGCATATAGATGGGTCTTGCTTTTTTATCCACTCTGTTACTCTGTGTCTTTTGATTGGTGCATTCAGTCTATTTATATTTAGGGTGATTATTGATAGATATGTACTTATTGCCATTGCTGGCTTTAGATTCGTGGTTACCAAAGGTTCAAGGGTTGCTTCTTTACTGTCTAAGAATCTAACTTAACTTTCTTGTTAAGTTATTGTGAACGCCGTCTGATGTTTCTTTATCTCTCCCTTCCTATTCTTCCTCCTCCTTTCTTTATATATTAGGTGTTTTATTCTTTGCCTTTAGTTAGTATTTGGATGGTCTGCTTTCTTTGCTATGATTTTATTTTCTCTGGTGACATCTTTTTAGCCCTAGGGGTGCTTCCCTCTAGAGCAGTCCGTTTAAGATATCCTGTGGTGGTGGTTTATGAGAGGCAAACTCTCTCAACTTTCCTTTGTCTTGAAATTGTTTAATCCCTCTGTCATATTTAAATGATAATCGTGCTGGATACAATATTCTTGGTTCGAGGCCCTTCTGTTTCATTACATTAAATATGTCATGCCATTCTCTTCTGGCCTGTAAGGTTTCTGTTGAGAAGTCTGATGACAGTCTGATGGGTTTTCCTTTCTAGGTGATCTTTTTTCTCTCTCTAGCTGCCTTTAATACTCTGTCTTTATCTTTGATCTTTGCCATGTTAATTATTATGTGTCTTGGTGTTGTCTTCCTTGGGGCCCTTGTTTTGGGAGATCTGTGGGCTTCCATGGACTGCGAGACTATTTCCTTCCCCAGCGTGGGAAAGTTTTCAGCAATTATTTCTTCAAAGACACTTTCTATCCCTTTTTCTCTCTCTTCTTCCTGTGGTGCTCCTATAATGCGAATATTGCTCCGTTTGGATTGGTCACATAGTTCTCTTAATAGTCTTTCATTCTTAGAGATCCTCTTATCTCTCTCTGCCTCAGCTTCTTTGTATTCCTGTTCTCTGTTTTGTATTTCATTTACAGTGTCTTGTACCTCATCCAGTCTGCTGTCAAGCCCATCTATGGCTTGTCTCATTTCTGCATTGTCTTTCCTCATTTCGTCCCTCAGCTCTTGCACATTTTTCTGTAGATCTGTCAGCATGGCTATGACTTTTATTCTGAATTCTTTTTCAGGAAGACTGTGTATGTCCATTCCTTCAGGTTCTCTCTCAGGTGTTGTGTGTGTCCGAAGCTTTGTCTGTATCATATTCTTCTGTCTTCTCATGACTATAGAATTGGTTGTTGGTAGTTGTCACGTATGTCAGCTGGGCTCTTTATGACCGCCTTGCCAGCTGCCGAGTCCTCTCAGGTGTGGCTGCACGGTGTGCGCTTTCCTGTGTGTTCTGGTCTCTCTTTTAGGAACAGTTGCATTTGCTGTGTTTTCGTGTATAAATATAATGTTGGGAGGAAAGTTCTGCTGCTCCGTTCACGCCGCCATCTTCCCGGAACTCCTCTTAACTTGTTTATTTTTCTATTACAAACACAATCTAAAGATTCTTTTTTTTTCTACTTCACTCTTTATATATTAGGTGTCATAGTGTCAAATTCTGTATTCTTTGTGCATCCCTTCACTGATTTGTGGATAATTGATTTAGTTTTGCATTTTCTTAGTAATGAATTGGCCTACTGCCTTTACTGTGGTTTTATTTTTTCTGGTGACAGCTATTTAGCCTTAAGAGCACTTCCATCTAGAGCAGTCCCTTTAAAGTACACTGTAGAGATGGTTTGTTGAAGAAAACTGTTTATCTGTAGATTGTTTAATCCTTCCTTCAAATTTAAATGGTAATCTTGCCAGGTAGAGTATTCTTGGTTGGAGGCCCTTCTGTTTCATTGCATTTAAAATATCATGCCGCTCCCTTCTGGCCTGTAAGGTTTCGCTGAGAAGTATGATGATAGCCTCATGGGTTTTTCTTTATACTTGATCTTTTTTTCTGTCTTTGGCTGCTTTTAACACTCTCTCCTTGTCCTTGATCTTTGCCATTTTAATTATTATATGTCTTTGTGTTGTCTTACTGGGGTCCCGTGTGTCAGGAGATCTGTGCACTTCCATGACCCGAGAGACTATTTCTTTCCCCAGATGTGGGAAGTTTTCAGCAATTAGTTCCTCAAAGTGACTTTCTGTCCCTTTTTCTCTCTCTTCTTCTTGTACCCCTCTAATGTTAATATTGTTCCATTTGTATTGGTCGCACAGTTCTCTTATTACTCTTTCATTCCTGGAGATCCTTCTCTCTGCACCTCAGCTTATTTGTTTTCCTATTCTCTAATTTGTATTTCATTTACTGTTTCCTCTACCTCCATCTAATCTACTTTTAAATCCCTCCATTGTATGTTTCATGTCAGGTACTGTATTTTTCAAAGTTTCTGTCTCTTTAAGTCCTCCCTGAGATCTTGAATACTTTTCTGTAGCTTCATGAGCAAGTCTGTGATTTTTATTTTAAAATCTTTGTCAAGAAGATTGGTTATTTCAATTTCACTTAGCCCTCTTTCTGGCATCTTCCGTATTTTTGTACAAAATTTTTGCTGTTTCATGTTTTTAGTGATTCCTATGGAATAATAAATTTTTGTAGGCAGCACCCTCTAGTGCTCAGAAGCTCTGCTATCTGGAACTGCTGAGCACCTGTAGCAATGGTGGATGTTACAAGTGAGCAGAACTGGCACCTCCTGGGAGGAAAGAGCTCTTTCCTGCTTCCCAGCTGTAGCACCTGCCTCCACTGTCAGGACCAGGTGGCTGCATACACAAGGAGGAGCCTCTATGCTATGCCCCTGTAGCTGCCATGGGTGGAGCTACCCTCCAATTGGCCTGGCGCAGTGATGGGGGCAGCAGGTGTGTGAGACCCGTGCCTGCCAAGAGAAAGGTGCCGTAGACTACATATCGCAGTGGGGGGCTCAGGACTGTGTTGCCAGCCTGGGGGATGGAGCATTTGAAGGTCCTGAGAGTTCCCAACCTGCTGGGCTGCGTGTGCTGGGATGACCTTGTTCACCTGCCCTTTCTCCTGAGCAGTCCTGGGATTCTGCTCCCTCCCCGCTGCATTCTTCTTCCTCCCCCCTGTAAGCTGGGGTGGTGGGAGGGCTTGGGTCCTCCTGCATAGTGGCTTTGCTACTTTACCCTTTCTGTGAGGTCTTCTCCTTTCCCCAAATGTAGGCAACCTGTTCTGCAGTCTTCTGGGTGTTCTTTCAGAATTAGTTTTATTTGCTGTATTTTTTAGTTATATGTGGTTTTGGGAGGAAGTTTCTGCCTGACTTCTCATGTCACCACCTTTTTCCTATTTCAAGGCATGCTCACTATTGTATGGACAACATTGTTTAAATAGAGAAGGCTTTTAATGTGTGCTGCATAATACTTTGTATTCAATCCAGTTTTCTTCAGTTTGGTATGAGTGCGTAATCTTAAACTGAAGCACAGAATAATGAATTTTGCTTTGAGAATTTTTTTAATATTATCATAACACTTCCTTAGAAAAACAGAATGGCAGTGATAACTTCAAAATTCCATGTCTGACATTTAAAATTGTAATCACTGATTCTCTAAAATATCATTTATAGAAAACAATTACCATCTCATCCTTCAATATATCAGTAGTTCCAAAGTACAATCCAAATTAATCCACCCTAAGATCTTCCTGCCATATTAATATTTAACATAATTTTAAAGTAAAACTCTAAATAAAGATATGAGTAACATGAAGTAACAAAATTAATGGACTTCATTCTTCTGTCCCTTGTGTTGCTTCCCCTGTATCCTCTTTTCATTTTTTCTTTTCACCTATAAATTTAAAGATTTTCTATTAGTATGTGTCCTACTACTTCCATAATATTTGATGCCATTGAGATTGAGAATCATTGTGTTTTGAACATTTTCAGATTTTCTAATGTTTAATGTTAACAGAGTCTAAATGTTCTCTCTATTTAGAGAACAGTGTTTTATGTAGGAGAGAGAAACTACAAAATGGACTCACAGCCTTAAAAAAAATCTCAGAAAGGTAGTTCTCAAAATGTACAACTTGCTAACAAGCATAAAAATAAAGGATATGCTGAAAGGTCAGGTCCACTGTAAGCTTTTATCTTTTCAAGGATAGCCCTGTGGGAAGTTAATATTATGATGAGTCCAGAAGTTAGATTGGAAAGGCAAATAGCCTAGGAACTCTGCAGTGACATTAAATTCACATGGAAGCTGAGTATAGCAACAGCATTATGTTTGCAAAGCCAATGCTGTATCCTTCAAGTATGAAGATACAAGTTTATTATTTCCACTAGAGACAGGTACATTCAAGTGTGGGGGGAAAAATATTCCATTGAGAAAAGAGGTAAGCTAACTCCTGACATACTACATTTCAGATATATTTGACCAGAAAACGATTTTGCACAACACTCACTAAGGTGTGTGTGTAAGCATGCCATGTGTGTTTAAACTGATTAATTTAAATAATTTTTATATCTAAATTTCTTCAGTTGAGTTGACTCTATTTAAGCCAGGGAATGAAACATAAAAAGGTGGAACTGTCCAAAACCAGTTATGGTTTTTCTTGGACTTGACTTGCTATCCCATTCTTCTCCCAGTAAGTAGAAAGGAGAATGTACCAAGAGTTTCTCTAGCCTGGATAGAGACAACTTAGATGAAAGTATATTGAGTCATCATTTTGTAAGTTGTATGTTGAAGTCATTGGTGTTCAGATCCTGGCCTGTATTCAGAATTTGCCTCTTACGAGAACTGTATTCATCACTGAATGTTGATGCCAAAGCATGCTTTCTGTGGCAGAGAGAGCAAGGGGGTAGACGGCATGGAGGAAAATACTCTCTCCTGGTACAAAAAATATCCCTTCTGCAGAAAGAAATCCCCCATGGGTCATTCATGATTTTCCACTTAATATTCCTCTGCACTTTTCTTTTAAAAGCATACATATTCCTCGAGAGTGACTCATGCAGACCACAAAATCTTAGAGATGAATTTATGGAATCTATGTGAGACAGCAAGGAAACACAGAATCAAAGGATGTAGCACAAGTGACAAAATAAAAAACAACAACAGAAGAAGAATGTCAAAAATGGACAGAGAATAGAAAAGCAGCAGACTAAGATTCTGTGATTCCTAATTTCCAGTCTCATTTCTGTCATTAACTCATTTTGTGACTCCTTGAAAGTCCACATTTTCTTCAACTCTAAAATGAAAGGATGGAACTCTTTAACTCCGAAAATCATTCCCAGCCTAAAATGTTTCAAAACTGGTTTCTTTCCTTCTGTTTCCTGGAGCTAATTGTCTATGTTCCAACTCACTGTAGGTGAATTCAAGATGGATAGTCAGGTATACAGTCAGGTGCTGTGCTGAGGACAGAGCCCGGAGTACACAGCCCCGCTAAACAGAAAGGCGCAGGTGTGGCTCAGATAAGCCTCTCCTTGCTTCTAAAACTCGATGACTTAAATTCTGCTACTTTATCAAGAAGAAAGGAGCATAACATGTAGAGTCTACTAATAAGCAGAAAGATACACCTTTAGTTCCCTTGTGGCTTACCCTGCAGGGTGTAAAGGCCCTTTCATACAAGGATATAACTTACACATAATCAGAGTTGGCTCAGTACGGAGTGCAGAAGTGTAAACCAAATAATTTCACCTTTCTGTAAGTTTTACTATTTTCTCCAGATTTTTCCTTGCCATCACCAGTGCAAAAAGTTCTCCTTGCAGTGGTGGACAAAGATTTTTTTTAAAACAACCTATTCATCTCTCTGAAACATAGCTTCATATGATTATGGCAAGTTATGTTTGAGCAGAGGAAAAATTACTTTTGATTAGAAGTCTGTGGCAAGGCAAAATTTGCCATGGACAAAATTAAACAGGTAAAGGAGACTTTATTTAAAACTAGTGCAGTAGAGGAGAAAGGCCAAAACTCAGTCTGCACTTAATTCCACTAAAACTAAATATTGGACAGTTTCTATGAAATGAGGATGAGGAGAGGTGTGTGAAGAAAATTGTAGACCATCTGTGTCTGCTGATTGACCTTACCCAAACCAAAAGTAATTTGCTATGTATTTTCACAGCAACAGATAGTTTTGCAACTTAAAGCAGGGTGCCCTGTGGAAGTCAGAGATCTACCCTGCCCAGGAACTGAGATATAAGGGCGCTAACTTCCTTAATAACTAATTACATTTCAAAGAAGTGGTTTCCACATCCTTGAGAAAGATAGTTGTAGATTGTAAAACTGGTGAAAGCCTTTAAAAATGATTTACGTCTCAAAGGGGCAAAGAAAGATTTTGAAAGTTTTCTAAAGGAAATGCTCTAAGAAATTGAGATCAGGGCTTAGTGTCAGGAAGAAGCCTGCTGAAGATTTGTTGAGCTGAGAATGATGACATATGTCAGTCAAATTCCAATTTTTTTCCAGTAACTTCTTTTTTTAAAACCTGAGCGTTTTAATCATCTCTATCAACAGAAACATACAAGCACAGAGTTTAGCAGATGCTGGACACTGCAGTAAGGGATGGGATACAAACAAGCATAACATGCAGTTCCTATTGTCTAGATGTTTCTAGTCTAGAACGGAAGAAGGCAATTAAGAGACAATGATCACCACAGTAGAAAATGGTATATTTTGAATACCAGCTGAGAAGGGCTAACAGGAAAGGCTCTAAGAACTCAACAAGGACACAGTGAGTCTGGCAAAGAAGCCGACTTGCATGTGTGGGGTTCTGTCAAAATTTAACCTTTTTTAAATTATTTACAAAGTCAGAGTCTCTCTTACCTATATATTCAACTCGGAAGATGGACCAGAAAATTCTGTATGTGACTATGAATGACTGGCATTTGGTTTTCAAACTGAGTTCCTGGCTCCCTGCAGTTTCATGGAGTACCTGGGGCACCACAGAGGCATGCAGATGGCAAAGAGCCCGGAGCCTCAGCTCTCCCCTCCCGCAACACAGCAGTTCTGTTGTCATGTCTTCTGGGTGACAGATTTCTCTGGAGAAAAAGATTTCTCTGCTTGCAGAAAGAGCTGAGAAACTGTAGAAAACAAAATCAAAACAAAAAATTCCACACCAGGAGAAACATGTAAAAGTCATCCAGTGATAGTTTAATTTTTATGTGTGGAGATGTTCCCATTTCTAATTCTGCCCCTCCACTCTACTTTCTTGTACAGTTACCAAAAAAGCACTTGCCTCAAGTTGAAAAGACATTTTCCTTCAGAATTCATGTCATGCTGTACTGCAGTAATGCCTTCTTTACAGTGGTCTTCCGAGAAGCAGGGGTGTGGAGAGAGGACAAAGTGTGTAAGCAGAGCGCCTGAAGAGCTGCAGGGATGCACCCCAAGGGGGTCGGTCACTCTCGGGCATTCCAAGCCTTACTGCTGCAATAAAGGGAGTGGAGCAGCCGGACTCAGAGACCTCGGAGGATTACACAGCCCAGAACTGGCAAGAGTTCACAACGGAGGTAAGACAGGGACCGTGGGCTTAGACAGAGTAGGGTGAGGCCTCTGGAAAAAACAACAAGATAACCATTGTGAGGTTTGCACAGGAGCCCAACTTATTTTTCTAACTTTACCCAAGTGCTGCCTTTCTTCCTCCAGCCCCAAAACAACAGAAGGCAGGAAGGATTTCATCTTGAAATATTAGTTAAAAGAAGTAAAACAATGACTCAGCCCCCCTTTGGAGCAAAGCAGGCAGCCTTGAGTGATATGCTCTCAGACCAGGAAGCTGCTCTCCTGGGAGGAAATCAGATCAGTAAAGTTCTTGTAAATAACCAGGAAGACTAACAAGAAACTTAGTATTTCTTCAAAAGTATTTGGAACCACTTAACAGGTGTACATCCCTAGCCCTTTGTCTCTCAACTGCCTATAAAAACCCCTAGACAACGTACCACCTTGGGACTCTCTTGTCCCCCTCCTGGCGTGAGCCGGGAGCTCTGTCCTTTCACTCTATCTCTGAATAAAAGCCTGTACCTTGCTCTCCTACCTTGCATGTTTGCTAAGCTCGTTCTTCGGCTTCGTGAACAAGAACCCCAGCATCAGAGGTATAGCCACACACACTTCAGGCGTGAATTGGGCTGGTGAATAAGCCCAAGACTGTAGAGATGTAGGTTGGTCCACGGAAGGAATCCTTGAGGATAAGACTTCAGTCCAAGTTGCTGCTCTAGAAATTAAACCTGATTTTCAAAATTATTAGGAGTAAAGCTATAGATCAGGGTAAAAAAAAAAATGTGGGATTGGGTTGTTTACAAATTTACACTGATTTTACATTGATGCTCCACAGCACGCAAGCAATATTTAAATAAAGGAAGAAATCAGAAAAAGAAAAATTCTGATGCACTAAACATCTCTAGTGAGAAACTGCACCTGTGCTGGCGCTCAGTGGGTTTCTCAGGGTTTAGGAGGGATAGGTAAGCTGGTGGCTAGGAAAGGGTTTAACCTACTCTGCAACTTTTCACTGGGCAGATATGGGACTGGTATTAGTTTAAATCTTAACCTGGACGTCAAAAAAAGGCATCTAGAAAAATGATCTCAGACTCGTTTTCTAAATCCTTTCCTTTCTCTTTTCATGTTTTATAACTTACCGTGTTTCTCTTTCTCAAAAAAGAGGGAAAGTAAGGCACCAGCTATTTACCAGCAAGCAAAAAGAAGCCAGATTAACCTCCCCTCTCTCCATCTCCTGTCTTTCTCTTCAGACTCCTCCTCCCAGCCTCACTTCCTTCGTGGGAGGCCATATATTCCCTCAAGCAAGCTCCAGGCTAGAGTTTCTCAACTGTCTTCATTTAGATACCAAGGAATGTGAAGGAACATGTACCCCAGGAAGTTTTGCATTTTGCGTCTTTTGCAACCACGTATAATTCAAAGCAATGATTGATTTCCAAGGCCTCAGAAGTACAGAGCCTTCTCAACATTACGGGTGGCATCTTTCCTTACGCATCATCACCCACTTCCAATTGTTGCTAACGGTGCCCACATCACTTGATTAGAGAGCTTGAAACCGTAGGGCAAGATACTCTTTGTCAACTTGATTTGGCAAAGCCCAAATCCAGTTGCCTTCAGAGGAAGCATTTAGATATATTTCCTAAGTGATTTCAATACTCTTTGACATTGCTGGTTTTGTTTCATGGATCCTTTTTAAGTGGTAGTCTTTGGCATTTGGTGTCCTGCATTAATTTCCTAATGAAGGTTGCCACTTAAGAAAAATTCAATGAATGATTAACTGGTTGAAATGCAACTGAGACCTCATTATCTCTGTATATTTCAGTAGTGCTGGAATTTAGCTTCTGTGCTATGTTCACCCCCAGCAATGCCTTTACAGGATGCAAGGACATTTTCATTTTTGGGGTGATAACGAAGGTCATAGTTTCCCTGCCACTGGTGTCCCAAAGCATGGAATAGACAGTGCCATCTGTGAGGATGTGAGGGGCTTCCCACCCAGGAGCAGGGTCTTCTACAACACAAAAGACAGTGCTGAGGGCATGGTCACCCTCTGTGACCTTTTCATTTTGGAGGATGGATGATGGTTTCAGCTCCCGTTGGCTGTCCCTGTGAAACAGCTGAAGGGGGCCCATGGGTCCCTAGAGGTAAGGGTGGTTTGGGGTGTCCTCCCCAGAACTGTGCTCACTGGGCACAAGTCATTTCATACTCAGACTGAATTTGTGGTAGGAACATTGGAATACGGAGATATGGTTCTCATGCTTCCATTTCTAAAAAGAAAGGCTCAGTTGAAGCCTATGGTAATATTTAGTTCCCTCAGTATTTCTTCACTGCTTCCTTATTTCGTAGGTAAGTTTGCATTGGCCAAGTTCAGGCTTGTGAGAACATCCTGCACGAAGAGGAACATGGAGGAAGTAGGAGGCAATTAGTAGTATTTTTTTTTTCCATTTTAAATCGTCTGTTGTATACTTCTACTCCCAGCACACCACTAGCAAAAGCTGCCAATTTGGATACTGTAATGATAAATACAAATTAAAAGTTTAATTTGTAAACTTAAGCCTTTCAAGTAAGGCTTAATTCTTACTTTTGAAAATAAGGAAAGAGATTTCCCTCCCTTTCTTTCCTTAGAAGATTTACTTTAGAAAACTTGCAAGTACAAATACAGTCTCCTCTGTTTTACATGTCTAAGTCCTTTTGGAAACTAGATAGGCTTTTTGTCAGCTTTATGACCTAGTAATGCCTTTCTCAAGGACCTGGGAGCCATGTCTTTGAAATGTAAATGTCAAGGCAAACAGCATCCCTGTTGCACTGTTTTTGGGGAAAGGTTGGGACATACCGTTTGTGGTTGCCTAGCTCCAAGTTGCAAAACTATCTGCTGTCGTAAGTATAAGAAAAGTTTGTTTTTCTTCTGGATAAATCCAATTAGCCAACAAAGACAGTTCTTACTTTAATTACCAGGTGAATTTAGGATGAACTTTATGTGTGACAAATGGTGCTGTCAAGTCTGTTTACTCGAGGACCAGTTACTGCTTATCTTGAAAACATGCATGTAATGGACTGTACCTGCTCAGCTATATTAAAGGATGGGATGCCTTCCTGTCTTCGTAATCTCTTAGCTGATTGCCTTTGACACACATCACATTCTGGTTTAATACTTACACCATATTAAAACCATTTTCTTTCTCTGCCACCTTTCTTGAGAGGTTTTCTGGGTAGGGTGAAGATTTTGCTTTTAACTGTATATACTTCCCCAGCAATGCAAACCCCAGTCTGCGAGCATGGGGACAACTAAAGGAGCAATTGTTTGTTTTGCACTGACTGGAGGAGGCACGTACTTGGAGTCCACGAGCATTCTTACCTCTCAGGGTGTTTTCTCACATTTAATTATTTCCTAATATATTTAGGTTAAAATGTGTCCTTTTATGCATATATTGAAGTTCATCAAACTATAGGCATTTTCAGAGTCAACTGAAGTTGGTTAGTAATTTTCTTCCATGACACATTGACATTTAAGTCCTTACTCTGAAACATAAACATAGCACTGGAGGTAAACACCATTCTTTTAATCACTGCTAATTAACTCTACTCTGTCATATTCTGCAAAAGATGAATTACTGAAAGTACATCCTGAATTCTGATTAATTTTGTGACAAATTGTTGTGTAACTCTGGATACATTATGGTTCTCCAGTAAATCGGGATGATTTACAAAACTAAAGGAAACTGTTGAAAGTGTAGAGTTAAAAAAAATAGTCAAAAATAGAAATCATGAAATGTTCCATGATTATCCCAGTGCACAGCTGCTTTATTTACCTGAATTGTTGGGAGTTAATCATGAATATCATTATTGGGTATCCATTGTATGCTCTTCAATATTATCACTTTGGAAGTATGTTTATTTGTCCCATAAATGCTGCCATGACTTGGAAGAATTTCAGAATTCCATACAATCCACCACAAATTCTCCTTTTGTATTATCTTCTAATCTGCTTAATGTTCTGGAATCAAATGTTCATCTGCTGTAAGTGAATTAGCTTTGGGGAAACACAAACTCAGTGAGGACCACATCTGGCATTCCGAGGGAAGCAAGATAGGGATTATCACTTTTTCATTTAAAATAATTTCATAAAAATTAGTTCAGAAATCAGTGAAATTGAAAACTGAGAAATCAATAAATTCAATAAAACCAAAAGCTAGTTCTTCAAAAAGATCAATAAAACGGATAAGCATCTGGCCAGGCAAATTAGGGAGCAAGAGACAGGAGACGACTACTCTATCGGAAATGAAAGAGGGGGCATCACTGCAGATCCATGGACATAACAAGGGTAGTAAAGGAAACTGTGAACAATTCTGCCCACAGACTTGAAAACCTAAACGAAATGGGCCAATACCTCAAAAACAACCTCCCAAAACTCACACAAAAAAAATAGATGATTTGAAAAGGATTAGATTTATTAAAGAAGCTAAATCAATAACTAATAATCTTCCGAAACAGAAAACACCAAGCCCACAGCAGTTCACTGGTGAACTATAACATTTAGGGAGAAACTCATAGCCATTCTGTACAATATTTTCAGAAGATAAATGCAGATAGAATACTCCTTATCTTCTCTTATGGGGCCAGCATTCTCATACCAAAACTAGGCAAAGACATAATAAGAAAAGAAAACTACAGTTCAACATATTTTTTATTTATTATTATTATTTTTTATTTTATTCATCTTTTTATTAAGGTATTATTGATATACACTCTTATGAAGGTTTCACATGAAAAAACAATGTGGTTACTACATTTACTCATATTATCAAGTCCCCACCCATACCCCAATGCAGTCACTGCCCATCAGTGTAGTAAGATGCCACAGAGTCACTATTTGCCTTCTCTGTGCTGCATTGTTTTCCCCTTGATCCCCCACACCATATGTACTAAACATAATACCTCTCAATACCCTTCTCCCTCTCTCCCCACACCCCCTCCCACACCACTCCCCTTTGGTAACCACTAGTTCCTTCTTGGACTCGCTGAGTCTGCTGCTATTTTGTTCTTCCATTTTGCTTCGTTGTTATACTCCACAAATGAGGGAAATCATTTGGCACTTGTCTTTATCCACCTGGCTTATTTCACTGAGCATAATCTCCTCCAGCTCCATCCATGTTGTTGCAAATGGTAGGATTTGTTTCTTTGTTATGGCTGAATAGTATTCCATTGTGTATATGTACCACCTCTTCTTTATCCATTCATCGACTGATGGACACTTAGGTTGCTTCCATATCTTGGCTATTGTAAAAAGTGCTGCAATAAAAATAGTGATGCATATGTCTTTTTGAATCTGAGACGTTGTATTCTTTCGGTAAATTCCAAAGAGTGGGATTCCCGGGTCAAATGGTATTTCTATTTTTAGCTTTTGGAGGAAACTCCATATTCCTTTCCACAATGGCTGAACTAGCTTACATTCCCACCAGCAGTGTAGGAGGGTTCCCCTTTCTCCAGATCCTCCCCAGCATTTGTTGTTCTTAGTCTTTTTGATGCTGGCCATCCTTACTGGTGTGAGGTGATATCGTATTGTGGTTTTAATTTGCATTTCCCTGATGATTAGTGATGTGGAGCATCTTTTCATGTGTCTTTTGGCTATCTGAATTTCTTCTTTGGAGAACTGTCTCTTGATATCCTCCACCCATTTTTTAATCGGGTTATTTGCTTTTTAGGTGTTGAGGCATGTAAGCTTTTATATATTTTGGATGTTAACCCCTTGTCAGATATGTCATTTACAAATATATTCTCCGATACTGTAGGATGCCTTTTTGTTCTGTTGATGGTGTCCTTTACCATTCAGAAACTTTTTAGTTTGATATAATTCCATTGAGTTTATTTTTGATTTTGTTTCCTTGCTCAAGGAGATGCGTTCAGGAAGAAGTTGCTCATGCTTATATTCAGGAGAGTTTTCCTATGTTGTCTTCTAAGAGTTTTATAATTTCATGACTTACATTCAAGTCTTTGATCCATTTCGAGTTTACTTTTGTTTATGGGGTAAAACAATAATCCTGTTTCATTCTCTTGCATGTAGCTGTCCAGTTTTGCCAACACCAGCTGTTGAAGAGGCTGTCAACTCCCCATTGTATGTCCATGGCTCCTTTATCATATATTAATTGACCATATATGGTTGGGTTTATATCAGGGCTCTCTAGTCTGTTCCATTGGTCTATGGGTCTGTTCTTGTGCCGGTACCAAATTGTCTTGATTACTGTGGCTTTGTAATAGAGCTTGAAGTTGGGGAGCATAATTGCCCCAGCTTTATTCTTCCTTCTTAGGATTGCTTTGGCTAGTTGGGGTCTTTTGTAGTTCCATATGAATTTTAGATTTTCTCTAGTTCATTGAAGAATGCTGTTGGTATTTTGATAGGAATTGCATTAAATCTATAGATTGCTTTAGGCAGGATGGCCATTTTGACAATATTAATTCTTCCTATCCATGAGCATGGGATGTGTTTCCATTTATTGGTATCTCCTTTAATTTCTCTCATGAGTGTCTTGTAATTTTCAGAGTATAGGTCTTTCACTTCCTTGGTTAAGTTTACTCCTAGGTATTTTATTCTTTTTTGATGCAACTGTGAATGGAATTGTTTTCCTGATTTCTCTCTCTGCTAGCTCATTGTTAGTGTATAGGAATGCCACAGATTTCTGTGTATTAATTTTGTATACTCCAACTATGCTGAATTCAGATATTAGATCTAGTAGTTTTGGAGTGGATCTTTAGGGTTTTTTACATTCAATATCATGTCATCTGCAAACAGGGACAGTTTAACTTCTTCCTTGCCAATCTGGATGCCTTTTATTTCTTTGTGTTGTCTGATTGCCATGGCTAGGACCTCCAGTAATATGTTGAATAGAAGTGGGGAGTGTGGGCATCCTTGTCTTGTTCCCAATCTTAAAGGAAAAGCTTTCAGCTCCTCGCTGTTAAGTATAATGTTGGCTGTGGGTTTGTCATATATAGCCTTTATTATGTTGAGGTACTTGCCCTCTATACTCATTTTGTTAAGAGTTTTATCATGAATGGATGTTGAATTTTGTCAAATGCTTTTTCAGCATCTATGGAGATGATCATGTGGTTATTGTCCTTCTTTTTGTTGATGTGGTGGATGGTGTTAATGGATTTTTGAATGTTGTACCATCTTGCTTCCCTGGATTAAATCCTACTTTATCATGATGGATGATCTTTTAGATGTATTTTTGAATTCAGTTTGCTAATATTTTGTTGAGTATTTTTTGCTTCTTAGTTCATCAGGGATACTGGTCTGTATTTTTCTTTTTTTGTGGTGTCTTTGCCCGGTTTTGGTATTAGAGTGATGCTGGCCTCATAGAATGAGTTTGGAAGTATTCCCTCTTCTTCTACTCTTTGGAAAACTTTAAGGAGGATGGGTATTATGTCTTCACTAAATGTTTGATAAAATTCAGCTATGAAGCCATCTGGTCCAGGCATTTTGTTTCTCTGTCTGGTTGCTTTTAATTGTCTGTCCTTATCCTTGATCTTTGCCATTTTAATTACTATATGTCTTGATGTTGTCTTCCTTGGGTCTCTTGTGTTGGGAGATATGTGCATCTCTGTGGCCTAAGAGACTATCTCATTCTCCTGATTTGGTAGGTTTTCAGCAATTACCTCCTCAAAGATACCTTCTATCCCTTTCTTTTTCTCTCTCTTCTTCTTCTGGTACCTCTATAATGTGAGTATTGTTCCGTTTGGATTGGTCACACAGTTCTCTCAATATTCTTTCATTCTTAGAGATCCTTTTTTCTCTCTGTGCCTCAGCTTCTTTGTATTCTTCTTCTCTAGTTTCTATTTCATTTATCTTCTCCTCCACTGTATCTCATCTGCCTTTAATACCATCCATTGTGCTCTTCAATGATTGGATCTCTGACCAGAATTCATTCCTGAGTTCTTAAATATCTTTTCATACCTCCATGAGCATGTTAATGATTTTTATTTTGAACTCCCTTTCAGGAAGAGTCATCAGGTTGATGTCATTTAAAGCTTTCTCAGGAGGTTTATTAATAATTTTACTATGAACCAGGTTCCTTTGGCATTTCATATTTGTATATGGCGCCCTCTAGTGCCCAGAATCCTTACTCCCTGGAGCTGCTCAGCCCCCGGTGCAATGTCGGAGGTTGCAGGGGAGTGGTATTAGTGCCTGGGGGAGGAAAAAGCTGTTTCCTGCTTTCCGGCTGCTATGCCTGTCTCCACTGCCTGAACGAGTGGACTGAGCACACAGGTATAAGCCTCTATGCTTTGCGTTTTTAGTTGCTGTAGACATATCTTCCCTCTGGCTGGCTAATGCCAGGGAAGGGTTTGCTGGTTTGTGAGGCAGGAGGGGCTGGCCGGGAGAAAGGTGCAGTGGGCTGCGTATCACGGAGGGGCTTCTTGGAGCTGTGTAGGCAGCCAGGGAGCAGGAGTACCTGAAGATCATCTAAGGAGGAAGATTTCTTTTTCCTCCTTAAACATGAGAATGTATATAGCAAAGCTCCCAACCTGTTTGGCAGAGTGCACCTGGACAATTTTGTCTACCTGTGTTCTCTCCTGAGCAGTAAGCTCTGTGCAATCCTTGCTCCTTTAACAGCTCTCTTGCTCTCTTGCTAAGGGCTTCCTTGTTAGGAAGTCTCTCAGACTTCCCACCTTTCTTTTGTCCCAGAGCAGCTGGATATGGATCCCTGCTTTCCACAAGCAGCTGGAATCTCAGTCTCTCCAGGAATTCTGCCTGTTTTAGCTTTCCAACCCCATAATCGCGAGAGTGTCATGTAAGCACCATAAAAATGTAGATTTGTGCTCCCAGAGCAGATCTCCGGAGGTAGGTATTCAGCAGTCCCAGGCCTCCACTCCCTCCCTGCTCTGTTTCTCTTCCTCCCTCCAGTGAGCTGGGGTGGGGGAAGGGCTTGGGTTCCACAGGGCTACAGCTTTGGTACATTACCCTGTTCTGTGAAGTCTGCTCTTTTCTCTAGGTGTATGCAGTCTGGCTCAGTCCTCTTTCCTGTTGCTTTCAGAATTAGTTGTATTTATTATATTTTCATATTATATGCGGTTTTAGAGGAAGCCTGTGTCTCACCTCTCACACCATCATCTTTAATCCAGTCCTGATTCTCCAACATATTTTTTAATATAGATATAAAAATACTCAACAAAACATGAGTAAATTGAACCTAGCAATGTAGAAAAAGAATTAAAGACACAACCAAGTAGAATTTAGCTGTGATATCAAGGTTTGTTCAACATTGGAAAATCAGTTAAAGTAATTGATCACATCAACAGGTTAAAAAAGAAAAATAAGTCTTGTCATACCAGTAGATACAGAAAATGCATTTGACAAATTCCAATACCTGTTCATGATAAAAACTTTCAGTATATTAGGAATAGGAGGAAACTTTTTCAACTTGATAAAGAACATCTACAAAAAGTCTAGAGTTAATGTCATACTTAATGCTGGAAAATAGGGCTTTCTCTTTAAGGTCAGGTTCAAGGCAAGAATATTCCTTCTTGGTATATTGGAACTGGAGTATGTTACTGGAAGTCATAGCTAATCCAAGAAGATAGTAAAAGAAAATAAAAGGTAACATATTGATGAGGAAGGGATAAACGTGTTTGCAGATGATATGTCATCTATCTAGGACATCTGAAAGTAAATATGAAAGAATCAACAAAAACTCCTGGAACTAATAAGTAATTATAGCAAGATTGAAGGATACAAGGCTGATATACAGAATACCATTTCAAGAGCAACCCCTAAAATTAAACACTTAGGTATGAGTGTAGCAATATATGCACAAGATCCATATGATAATAAATCTACAACCTGATAAATCAAATCAAGGAAGAACTGAATAAATGGAGAGGCATTCCATGTTCATGGACAAGAAGACTCAACATTGTCAAGATGTAGATTCTTCCAACTTGATCTACAGATTCAATGCAGTCTCACTGAAAATCCCAGCATCTTAATCTATTATTAGCAAACTGATTTAAAATTTATGTGACAAGGCAAAAGACCCACAAAAACCAGCACAATACTTAAGAACAACAAAGACAGACTGACAGTACTGACTTCAAGATTATTATAAAGCTAAGTAATCAAGACACTGTGGTATTGTTGAAAGAATAAATATATCAGTGGAACAGAATAGAGAACCCAGAAATAGACCCACACAAATACAGTCAACTGGTTTTTGACAAAGGAGCAAAGACAGTCTTTTCAACAAATGGTGTTGGAACTGTGTATCAACATGCCAAAAAAATAAAAAATGAATCTAGACACAAATCTTACATTTTTCCCAGGAATTAACTGAAAGTGAATCACAGACCTAAATGTAAAAATGCAAAACCATAAAACTTCTAGAAGATAACAGAGATGACCTTGGGTATGGTTATGAGTTTTTAGATAAAACACCAAAGCATGATCCATATAAGAAACCGATCAGCTAGACTTAATTAAAATTAAAAACGTCTGATCTAGGAAAAACAATGTCTAGAGAATGAGAGGACAAGCTGAAGAACAGAAGAGAATATTTGCAAAAGACATATCTGATAAAGGACTGCCATCCAAAATAGTTTTGGAATTGTTGAAACTCAACAATGAGAAGATGAAAAACTTGACTGAAAAATAGAGAACTTGAGTTAGTACCTCACCAGGGAGGATATACAGATGGCAAATAATCATATGAAAAAATGCTCCACATCATATGCCATCAGAGAATTGCAAATTAAGACAATGGTGCGATGCCATTGCACACCTATTGGAATGGCCAGGATCCAAAACACTGATGGCATCAGGTATTGGTGAGTATGCAGAGGAGCAGAAACTTTCATTCATTGCTGGTGATGCAGTGAATAAGGCAGCCACTTTGGAGGACAATGTGATAGTTTCTTGCAAATAATTTAACATGCTCATGCCATGTAATCCAGTGATTGCACTCTTAGTATTTATCTAAATACTTGTATCCACACAAAAATCTACATGAGTTGTTCTAGCAGCTGTGTTTATGATGGCCAAGACTTGGAGGCAACCAGGACATTCTTAGTGGGTAAATGGATGGAAAGACTGGGACACATCCAGACAATGGAACATTGTTCAATACAGGGGAGAAGTGGGCTATCAAGTCATGAAAAGACATGGAGGAATCTTGGGTGCATACTGCTAGGTAGAAAGGCCAGTTCAGCAGGGCTGCATATTATGTGATTCCAGCTCTGCGACATCCCAGCAGGACAGGGCATTCTGGAAGACGGGTTGCTGGGACATTCAGGGAAGGGATGACAGGCTGAGCACAGGAGAATTTGGGGGAAGTGAAACTATTCTATGTGATACTGTAATGGTGAATGCATGCTATTAGGTATTTGTTGAGAACCATAGACTGTACAGCACCAGGGGTGAACTTTAGGTTGAACTGTGGACTTCAGGTGATGATGACGTTTCAGTGTCTGTTCGTTCATTTTAACAAATATTACCACCCCACTGCAGGATTTTTATGGTGGGGCAGGCTGCACATGTATGGGAGTAGGAGATGTATGGAGAATCTCTATGCCTTCCTCTCCATTCTGTGCTAGCAACCTAGAACTTTTCTAAAAATAGCCTATTTAATTTAAAAAATCAAATTTGGATGTATATGGCTTTTTAAAAGTTCAAGAGTTCTCCAGAGTAAAGGAAAAATGCTTTACCCAAGAAGTATATATTACTATATAAAAAACTTTGTTTAAGGTCATTAAGACAGTAGTTGCAAACAATAAATTAAACATAAAAGCAGGTAAGCACAAAATTGTGGGCCTTCTAAATTAGTACTGTATTTTAGAGAAAATAAAATTCAAAATTATTAGTTTCTAATATTATTACTTTGTATTCATGCCATTAAGATGATAACTTTCTTAATTTACTGCCAGTATGCAGAAATTAAACAAGAATATACTTTCTGAAATGTTTAAACAGAAATTGGTTAAAGGATTTGGTTTTCAGTCATGCTGCAGGATAAAATCTCTGACTTTTAAATGGAATATTTGAAGTTTTTGATCCTCAGAGAACAGAATTTAATCAGATCAAAGCGAGATAGTTGTGATGGACAGTTATTTATTTAAGAGAAATATGACTTTTCAGTTTTGATAAGCAGAGCTTCCTCTTTTAATATTAAAGTTCACAACTGAAGTGAACTTACTTTTAAGTTCAGAAGGTAAGAGAATGCATTTTTGTACGACCTAGGAAGATTTTTATGTTTCACACTAGAAAGAAAAAAAAAATAGACCACCTGATACCTATAAGGCTACCCTAGAGTTGCTTTCAAGGAATTTTAAAAGCTCTTCACTGAGCACCCCGAGGTCCCCTAAGCAATTCCCTTTGCATTTCTTAGAGCCTCACATGACACATGGCTTTCTAATAACTGTCAATAAGTTAATTGACAAATAATTGCCAACAATTGTCAACAGAAAACTAGGACCTGCCATTCTATAGGGATGTACTTTTGTCACTAGAAGTAGTATCAGTAAAAGCCATTATTAGGATAAAAAATTGGGCCTGAAAGCTAATTCAAATATTAGGCATATCACCTTATGAATAAGGCTGAGAAGTAATAAAATATAAAGGAACAGTGACACTATATCTTTTTTAAGCTTGTGACTTTCACTGAAGACTGTTCTTTATGAAATTTGTCTCTCAGTTGATAACATGCTGACAGATTCTCTACCAAAGGAGTAATTTATAATATTCATTTTCCAGGTGTATCCATAGTAACAAAGGAAGCTAAATGGAGTGACAATTTTGCACATTTTCCCCTCCATTCCCCCAAAAATGATGCGTGGAAAGATATTTACAAGCTTGAGATGAGAGAGATGTGACTGTAGCAGAAAGAAGCCCTCACTGAAAGCCAGAGGCGGAAGGTAGCATCCATCTTGTCTTCCAGGAGCTTTGCTGTCCTCAGTGGGGCCGAGCTTTCAGAGGCGATTAATGCAAACAACCTCTGTAAATGCTATGGCTTTGCTCCCTCCTGAGTATTGAGGAACTGTTCATAGATGAGAGATGAGACTCCAAATGGAAAAGAATATCATATCCAAATGTGCATACCAAAGGCTGTGTGTTCAAATGGAGCTGATTCTAGGCACGAAGCAGAAAATCTTCAGGCTTTTCAGTCCTGAAAAATGCCATATCCCCTTTGTAAAGTGATCTTAAGCTTGATTCTTCCAATTAGACTTTCTACTTAAACTGTTTCCTCTGAAACTCATATCCTTTGAAAATATAGAAATTAGGGCATTAGAAGTCAAGGTTAATAGATTTATAGGCCAGGGTCCTTTCCACCTCAGATGTACAAGGAATGCACAGAACGTAGCACTGGAAGCCTGATCATGTTCTATGAGGTGAGTCATTTCATTTTTCCAGGAGTGCTTCTCCATTAGGAAAATGCAGCTGGTGACCTGGACCAGCAGTAATGTCTCCCTCTGTATTAAACTCCCTGTGGCTCTAGATGTCCCTCACTTCATAAGTTTCTTGCTTAGCTTTATATTATAACTCCTTTTCAACCACCATCTACTTTTCTTTCCACACTCAGTACACATCATAAGCAATAGTAGCCAAGGTCTCTAAGTAAAAAATACATTCAACTTTTATACATTTATAAAGCCTTCCCATCTATATGAATCAGAATATATGTTCAGTACAGTAGATTCATTTTGCACAGGATAAGGCTACTGAGCAACATCTAAGAGTATCAAGAGATTGTGTTTAAGATTAAATCATCTGAAGTATATTAGCTGTAATTTTACTCTGCAGGGTTTGAATATATTTGTATTTATAAATATATCAAGATTATTGATGTTTTTATAGCCTTTTTTATTTCCCTTCAACAAAAATTAAACAACCCTTAGTCTAATTTCAGGGCTTTCTTAAGTACAAAGAGATCATATATTTATGATTGTTTCCAGATAGTCTTAGCATATTTCCTATTATACCTAATGTAAATTCAATTAGAACATGCTTCACTATCTTGCTTATCATCTTGTAGAACAGGGTTTGGGTTCTGATGGACAGTTGTTTTATGTCACTTCTGAAATTGCCACTAACATATCATCTCTAAGTATAGTTTAGGAGAAAATTAACTGTGACTTCAGAAATAGTGGGCCTAAATCTGTTTCATGAATATTTTTTTCAAAACTGACAAATTATTGTACCTCTTGCAATCTCACCTTGGCATCTCTAAACAAAGCCAGTAGCACAAGGTTGCTTTATTTACTAGTGACATTCCCAGAAGAATAAGTATTGGCGAGGCCACTGAGCTTCTCAGGAAAGACGAGTTCCATAGATGAATGTATATATTTCCAATAAAATAAACGACTAAAAAAATGAAGATTGTTTTCAAATGTAATGTATATTTAAATATTGTGTGATTAATGGCATTTGTAGTCAAATAATCTTTGCATGCCTTGTTTAAGACTTTTTTTTAGTTTAAGGTTCACAGCAAAACTGAGAGGAAGGTACAGAAATTTCTCATACAGCCACTGGCCCAACACATGCATGGCCTTCCTTCCCTATTATCAACATTCCCCACCAGAGTGATACATCTGTTACAATTGATAAACCTATACAATACATCATAATCACCCAAAGTCTACAGTTTACAGTTCACTACAGTTCACACATGTTGTACATTCTGTGGATTGGGACAAATGTATAATGACCTGTTTCCATCACTGGTATCATAGAGTGTCATTTCACTGCCCTAAAGTCCTCTGTGGACCTGTTCATCTCTCTCTTCCCATACCCCCCAACCCCTGATAACCTTACTGGTATTTTTATTGTCTCCATAGTTTTGCTTTTTCTAAAATGTCATGCAGTTAAAAACACAGAGAATGTAGTCTTTTCAGATTGGTTTCTTTCACCTTATGCATTTAAGATTCCTCTGTATCTTTCCATGACTAGGTAATTTCTTTTTAGTGCTGAGTAATATGCCATTGGCTGGATGTACCACATTTAATTTATCCATTCACCTATTAAGGAAACCTTGGCTGCTTCAAAGTTTTCGCAGTTATGAGTAAAGCTACTGTAAATATCTGTGGGCAGGTTCTTCTACAGACATAAGTTTTCAACTCCTTTGGGTGATTATCAATTACTGTGATGGTTGGATCACATAATCAGAGTATGATTGCTTTTGTAAGAGACTGAAAAACTACCTTCCAAAATGGCTGTGCCTCTTCACATTCCCACCAGCAATGAATGAGGAGTTCCTGTTGTTCCACATCCTTATCAGGGTTTGGTGGTGTTGGTATTCTGGATTGTGGCCATTCTTATAGGTATGGAATGATATTTCTTTGTTGTTTTAATTTGCATTTACCTGATGACATATAATGTGGTGCATCTTTTCATATCCTTATTTGCCCTCTGTGTATTTTATTCAGTGGGGTGCTGTTAAGGCCTTTGACTCATTTTTAAAACCAGGTTGAGTTTAAAGACCTTGTACATTTTGGATACAGTGCTTTATCAAATGTATCTTTTGAAAATATTGTTTTCCAAGTATGTTGCTTATCTTCTAATTCTCTTGCCATTGTCTTTTGCAAAGCAGAAGATTTTAATTTCAGTGAAGTCCAGCTTATCTATTATTTCTTATATAGATTGTGCTTTGGTGTTATATGTAAAACATTATTGCCATACCCAAGGTAATCCGTTTCTGGGCTCTCTGTTGTGTACCACTGATGTATATCACACTCTCATGATTATTGTAGCTTTATAGTAACTCTTGATTTTGGTTAGTATCAGTCTTCTAACTTTTTCATTATTTTGTTAGCTATTTTGGGTCTTTTGTCTCTCCATATTAACTTTAGAATCAGTTTTGTTGATTTCCACAAAATAACATAATGGAATTTGGGTTGTGATTGCATTGAATGTAGAGATCAAGTGTGGAAAAAATGGACATCTTGACAATATTGAGTCTTCCTATACAGGAACATAGAATATCTTTCCATTCATTAGGTATTCTTTGATTTCTTTCATCAGACTTTTGTAGTTTTCCTCATATAGATCTTATACATATTTTGTTAGACACATACTGAAGTATTTAATTTTGGGTGGTATTAATGTAAATAGTATTATGTTTTTAATTTCAAATCCACTTGTTCAATGCTGGTATACAGGAAAGCAACTGACTACTGCATATTAACCTTGTGTCCTGCAATCTTGCTATACTTGCTTATTCTATTTTTTTGTTGATTCTTTTTAATTTTCAGTCATGTCATAAATAAACAAGACATTTATTTTCTTTCTCACTTTAAATATTGTTACTTTATAGCAAAGGGAAAATTTTAATTCATGGTTAAGCTTTTTAACATGGCAACTTTATTCTCAGTTCTATAGACTAGTTAAGTCACCAAAGCAATTCAGTGTGTTGGTGATCTCCACGATATCTAAATATTAGTCTGTGATGCATATCAGCATGATCACTGTATTACAGATTATGAAAAAATATATAAATTGTAGAATTTGCATAAATGTCTTGCATAGGAGATCAGGCAGCTAGTTAAAATATCTCATCCTTTGTGCCTTATGCTCAAACTCCAAGAAAATGAGAAAAATCACTTATCCTATAATATGGTATTTCTAATAATTCAGGTCAAAATGCTAAGAGTGAATTTACTAAGTTGAATGCCCTGTCACTAATCTGTTTCAATGGAATGATTCAATTTCAACCAACTTTCTCTATTGGGTTTTAACTTGATGACCCAATGAGTTTTACCAATATTACTAATTATAAATTCAAGAAACTGGAAAATATTAAGTATGTTAGGCTCAAGTGATCTAATTGTCATTGTAAAATAAAGTAGGACGTGCAACTAGAACTATAATATCAGTCAACTATGCAATCCTGAAAGAATTTGGCATCTTTAACTTTATAAGCTAAATTGAAGTTATTTTGAATTAACTATTTGCAACAATAGAAAGTGCAAAATAGGAAGATAAACCAATTATCTATAAATCCCTTTATTCTTGTTATTCCACTATTGAGTTAACTTTCAGTTAAGCAATCTCTTTGAACTCCTCAAACGTGCTGGATAACTGTGGTGTTATTTTCTTTATTTTAACTTAGTAATAACGTGTAGGTAATTTTTATTCCAGTTTGGAAGTTCTTCCCATATTCTTCTGTCCTAAGGCAAGTGATAGAAACAAAACCTAGAATAAATCTAGTTTTGAGTTGGCCTGCTTTATAACTATGTTCGTATAGGTTAGACTTTATCGGGCTACCTGGGAAAAGAACATTATAATGCCTCTACTTTAGATTATTTTATCTACTCTTCTGCAGACCAATTTAGATTGTACCATTCCTATCTCAAATGATTGAGGTATTACTGACTTTTCAATTGCTCCCTAACATGAAACACATAATCTCTTCAAACAGATTTGAAGTGCTTTTGTCAACTGCCAAGCTGCCTAGGAGGCTTGAGTGCAGGTTTTAATTAACGTACTCCATTGAAGTTTTTCAGAGCAATCACCTTTCCTGTGGTTATTTGACATAGGTCCCTTGTTGTTTCAAAAATATTTCCTATCTCAGAACTCTTTAGTCTGTGCTCAGGTCCTGCAATTCAAATTCAGGGATACATAAAGCCAAACTATAATTCATCTTTCATTGCAGTAATGGATTTCTCTGCCAAATATTCACTTTGAAAGAAGAGATAAATGAGGACGTAGGATGAATGTGGGTAAAATAAGATGTTTGAAATAGTTTCTCTTTTACAGAAATATTTAGTACTGTTAGTTACTGAAATTTCAATTAACTCTGTTGCTGTAAGGCTTAATTTGAATGATGATGCTATCTCAGGAGGTAAACGAGAAGGAAAATTAAGCTTAATCATATGAGGGACTCAAATGAGAAAATGTTGAGGGAAATTAAGGAGAAATGTGGCATAATCATAAACTAAGCTTTGTGACAGTTAGATGGTTTTATTGCAGCTCATAATCTCCAATGGGATAAGACATGCAATTAGGGACTTTCACAGGTGCTGGGTAAATAGGAGAGCACTATAAGAATACCTGAAAAGCCATATTGGGGAACTTACTGCTTCTCTTCCCTCCTAAGACATGTAAAGCCTTTTCCTGGGTGTTGAGGACTTTGGCTGAATGGGGAGTAAAGTAAATACATGTGTGTCCTTGGCTTTAGAGGCAGGTGAATGGGTAGAATAACAGTAGCTTTTAATAAGATCACTTATTAAGAGCCAAACACTATCCTGAATGTTTTGCAAGCATCAGTGTATTTAATCTTCACAAAAATTTATACATTAAGATCTATTCATTTCTCATGTAATGATAAGGCCATTGAAGCAGACAGGTAATTGTGGATGGTAACCAAGCAACCTCCATACTAGCATAGGATTTAAGTTAAACAGTCTCATGTAAACCAAAACAATAATTATTAGGACAGCCCAGCATTACTATAAAATCTATCCTTGTAAAATTTCAAACCAGCATGTAATTCGGAAATTTAGATTTCCTTGGATATATTTTAGTAGCTTGCCCAGGAGGTTGAGAGTTGGCAGGCAAATTAACGCTTTTCCAGGAGCACATATTAGGACCACCACCTTCAGTCTTACATCCACTGCATCTAAATCTCTTTTACAAAGTGAGTCTCTAAAAACAAAAGTATATCTGGAGGGAAAACTTTGAAGATTGTTAAAGTCACTCCACTGATAGGATATCTCTCATTATAGATTGGCCTATCGGTCTGGATCTCAGCGGGAAGTAGAAGGCACACTTGGTTTAGGATCATCAAAAGAAGAGTGTATGGAGACTTAAAGTAACCCCTCGGGGATGTTGCAGAACCCAGGGACTAGCAACAGCAGGAAGCTGTTATCACCACTAGACAAAGGGAAGAGTGTTACTGAGGTTGAGCTGGACAGTGGGTGACAGGGATGCTCAGCAGAACCTGTAGTTACAGAGAAGAAGATGCTATCAGAACAGAGGAGAACGTAGAGAAGGAAGACCCTGCCCACTTTCCCCCATTCTACAATTTCCTAGTGCTGCCCTTGACTGTCTGAATCCGACCTGTTGCCAGAAGACAAGAAAACCCAGGTGAAGCAGTCCACAGGGGTCTACTCCTTAGGACACAGAACAGATCCAAAGATGGCAACGTGAGAGGTGAGATGGAGAACTCCTCCCTAAACCACAAACAGTACAAAAATATAGTTAACTAATACAACTAACCCTAAAAGCGAACAAGAAAGAAGGGGGAACCAGACTGCATACAGACCTCACGAACAGAGCAGACCTCACGAAACAGGGTAATGTACGAAAGCCTTAAACTGGTAGGACCCAAGCCCTTCCCCCAACCAGGTCACTGGCAGGAGGAAGAGAAAGGGACTGGGGAGGGGGTGGAAGCTTGGGACTACTGAACACCTAGCCTTGGAGATCTGCTTTGTGAGCAGAAACCTGTATTGTGTGGTGCCCTGGACATTGGGGAGCTGGGACAGGCGGAGTGCCTGAGAGACTGACGTTCCGACTGTTTGTGAAGGAGGGGATCCACATCCGGCCGCTTGGTGTCCGAGGAGGGGTGGGTGGTCTGAGAGCCTTCCTAGCAGTGAGAGGGCTGCTGAAGGGGTGGGGTTTGCATGGAGCTTACTACACGGGAGAAGGGAGAGCTGAACAACGTGGTCTGGGCATGCTCTGCCCAGCTGGTTGGGAACTTTGAGGAGCTTCAGGTGCTTGATACCCCTGGCTACCTACTCAGACCAGAAGACCCCAAGTGTGACACGCAGCCTGTTGGCACCGGTTCACAAACTGGCATTTACTGTGCTGGCGTCAGGACAGCCAAAGGGAAGCCCCACCTACAACAGCGAGAGACGCAAAGCACAGAGGCTTACACGTGTGTGCTTCGCCCACTGGCTCTGACACTGGAGACAGGCTCCGCAGATGGGAATCAGGAAACAGATATTTCCTCCCCCCAGGCACCAAATCTGCTCCCCTACGACCTCCGACCTCACTCTAGGGGCTGAGCAGCTCCAGAGACTGGAGCTTCTGCACACTAGTGGGCACCACAAAGAAATATGAAACGTCAAAAGAACATAGTTCAGACCAAAATCTCACAAACCCCAGAAAAAGGGCCAAATGAAACTGAACTCATCAATCTTCTTGAAAGAGAGTTCAAAATAAAAATTATAAACATGATTTTGGAGGTACAGAAAAATATTCAAGAACTCAGGAACGAATATAAGTCAGAGATTCAGTCATTAAATTCCATATCTGAAATGAAACATACAATGGAGGGATTTAAAAGCAGATTACATATAGTAGAAGAGATGGTAAATGGAATAGAAATTAGAGAAGAGGCAGACAAAGAAGCTGAGGCACAGAGAGAAAAAAGGATCTCTAAGAAGGAAAGAATATTTAGAGAGCTGTGTAACCAATCCAAATGGAACAATATTCGCATTATAGGGGTACCAGAAGAAGAAGAAGAGAGAAAAAGGGGTAGAAAGTGTCATTGAAGAGGTAATTGCTGAAAATTTCCCCAATCTAGGGAAGGAGATAGTCTCTCAAGCCATGGAGGTGCACAGATCTCCCAACACAAGGGACCCAAGGAAGACAACATCAAGACATATAATAATTAAAATGGTAAAGATCAAGGATAAAGACAGACTTTTAAAAGCAGCTAGAGAGAGAAAAAAGATCACATACAAAGGAAAACCCATCAGGCTATCATCAGACTTCTCAACAGAAACCTTCAAGGCCAGAAAGGAATGGCATGATATATATATATTTTTTTGGTATCGTTAATACACAATCACTTGAAAAACATTAAGGTTACTAGACCCCCTATTATCAAGTCTCCCCCACATACCCTACTACAGTCACTGTCCATCAGCATAGTAAGATGCTATAAAATCATTACTTGTCTTCTCTATAAATACTGCCTTTCCTGTGTCCCCTACCACTTCATTACGTGTGTTAATCATAATGCCCCTTTTCCCCAAAAAACCCCTCGCTTCCCACCCACCCTCTGCAGTCCCTTTCCGTTTGGTAACTGTTAGTCCATTCTTGGGTTCTGTGAGTCTGCTGCTGTTTTCTTCCTTCAGTTTTTCCTTTGTTCTTATACTCCACATATGAGTGAAATCATTTGATACTTGTCTTTCTCCTCCTGGCTTATTTCACTGAGCATAATACCCTCTAGCTCCATCGCTCCATCCATGTTGTTGCAAATGGTAGGATTTGTTTTCTTCTTATGGCTGAATAATATTCCATTGTGTATATATACCACCTCTTCTTTATTCATTCATCTACTGATGGACACTTAGGTTGCTTCCATTTCTTGGCTATTATAAATAGTGCTGTGATAAACATAGGGGTGCATATGTCTTTTTCAAACTGGGCTGCTGCATTCTTAGGGTACATTCCTAGGAGTGGCATTCCTGGGTCAAATGGTATTTCTATTTTGAGTTTTTGAGGAACCTCCATACTGCTTTCCACAATGGTTGAACTAGTTTACATTCCCACCAGCAGTGTAGGAGGGATCCCCTTTCCCAACATGGTCGCCAAAATTTGTTGTTGTTTGTTTTTTGAATGGTGGCCATCCTAACTAGTGTGAAGTGATATCTCATTGTGGTTTTAATTGGCATGTGGCATGATATATTTAATGCAATGAAGCAGAAGAGCCTTGAACCAAGAATACTCTACCCGGCAAGGTTATCATTTAAATTTAAAGGAGGGATTAAACAATTTTCAGATAAGCAAAAGCTGAGAGAATTTACCTCCCACAAACCACCTCTACAGTGCATTTTGGAGGGACTCCGATAGATGGAAGTATTCCTAAGGCTAAATAGATGTCACCCAAGGGATAGACAGAGTACAGAATATGATTTGTAACATACAAAGAATGGGGGAGGAAGAAAAAGGAGGGAAAAAAAAGAACCTTTTGGTTGTGCTTGTAATAGCATATGAAGTGAGTTAAATTAGACTATTAGATACTAAGGGAATTACCCTTGCACCTTTGGTAACCACAAATCTAAAGCCTGCAATGGCAATAAGTACATACCTATCGATAATCACCCTAAATGTTAATGATCTGAATGCACCAATCAAAATACATAGAGTTACTTAATGGATAAAAAAAAACAAGATCCATCTATATGCTGCCTACAAGAGAGTCACTTCAAACCCAAAGGCATACACAGACTGAAAGTAAAGGGATGGAAAAAGATATTTCATGCAAGTAATATTGAGAAAAATGCAGGAATTGCAATACTTGTATGAGCCAAAGTAGACTTCAAAACAAAGAAAGTCACAAAAGACAAAGAAGGACATTAAATAATGATAAAAGGGTCAGTCGAACAAGAGGGTATAACTATTATAAATATCTATGCACCCAACACAGGATCACCTACATATGTGAAACAAAGAAGAATTAAAGGGGGAAATAGAATGCAATGCATTCATTTTAGGAGACTTCAACACACCACTCACTCTGAAGGACAAATCAACCAGACAGAAAATAAATAGACAGAGGCACTGAACAATGTATTAGAACAGATGGACCTAACGGACACCTAGAGAACACTCCATCCAAAAGCAAGAGGATACCCATTCTTCTCAAGTGCACATGGAACATTTTCAAGAATAGATCATATACTAGGTCACAAAAAGAACCTCAGTTAATTCAAAAAGATTAAAATTCTACCAACTAGCCTCTCAGATCACAAAGGTATGAAACTTGAAATAAATTACTCAAAGAAAATGAAAAAGCCCACAGACACATGGAGGCTTAATAACATGCTCCTAAATAATCAATGGATCAATGACCAAATAAAAACAGAGATCAAGCAATATATGGAGACAAATGACAACAATAATTCAACACCAGAAAATATCGGGGATGCAGTGAAGGCCGTGCTAAGAGGGAAATATATTGCAATACAGGCCTACCTCAGGAAAGAAGAACAATCCCAAAAGAATAGTCTAAACTCACAATTAATGAAACTAGAAAAGGAAGAACAAAGGAGGCCCGAAGTCAGTAGAAGGAGGGACATAATAAAGATTGAAGCAGAAATAAATAAAGTGGAGAAGAATAAAACAATAGAAAGAATCAATGAAAGTAGGAGCTAGTTCTTTGAGAAAATAAACAAAATAGATAAACCCCTAGCCAGACTTATCAAGAAAAAAAGAGAGTCTACACACATAAACAGAATCAGAAATGAGAAAGGAAAAATCAGTACAGACACCACAGAAATACAAAGAATTATGAGAGAATACTATGAAAATTTATATGGTAAAAAACTGGATAACCTAGAAGAAATGGACAACTTTCTAGAAAAATAAACCTTTCAAGGCTGAGTCAGGAAAAAACAGAAAATCTGAATAGACTAATTACCAGCAAAGAAATTGAATTGATAATCAAAAAACTACCTAAGAACAAAACCACTTGGCCAGATGGTTTCACTGCTGAATTTTATCAAACATTTAGTGAAGACTTCATACACATCCTCCTTAAAGTTTTCCAAAACGTAGAAGAGGAGGGAATACTCCCAAACTCATTCTTTGAGGCCAACATCACTGTAATAACAAAACAAGGCAAAGACACTACAAAAAAAAGAAAATTACAGACCAATATCCCCAATGAACACAGATGAAAAAATACTCAACAAAATATTAACAAATTGAATTAAAAAATACATCAAAAAGTTCATCCAACATGATCAAGTTAGACTCATCCCAGGGATGCAAGGATGGTACAACTTTCGAAAATCTATCAACATCATCCACCACATCAACAAAAAGAAGAACAAAAACCACATAATCATCTCCATAGATGCTGAGAAAGCATTCGACAAAATTCAACCTCCATTCATGATAAAAACTCTTAACAAACTGGGTATAGAGGGCAAGTACCTCAACATAATAAAGGCCATATATGACAAACCCACAGCCAACACTGTACTTAACAGCGAGAAGATGAAAGCTTTTCCTTTAAGATCGGGAACAAGACAAGGATGCTCACTCTCTCTACTTTTATACAACATAGTTCTAGATGTCCTAGCCATGGCAATTAGACAACACAAAGAAATAAAAGGCATCCAGATTGGCAAGGAAGAAGTTAAACTGTCCCTGTTTGCATATGACATGATATTGTATGTAAAAAAACCCTAAAGAATCCACTCCAAAACTACTAGATCTAATATCTGAATTCAGCAAAGTTGTGGGATACAAAATTAATACACAGAAATCTGTTGCATTCCTATACACTAATGATGACCTAGCAGAAATAGAAATCAGGAAAACAATTCCATTCACAATTGCATCAAAAAGAATAAAATACCTAGGAATAAACCTAAACAAGGAAGTGAAAGATCTATACTCTAAAGACTACAAGACACTCATGAGAGAAATTAAAGAAGATACCAATAAGTAGAAACACATCCCATGCTCATGGAAAGGAAAAATTAATATTGTCAAAATGGCCATCCTTCCCAAAGCAATCTACAGATTCAATGCAATCCCTATCAAAATACCAACAGCATTCTTCAATTAACTAGAGCAAATAGTTCTAAAATTCATATGGAACCACAAAAGACCCCGAATAGCCAAAGCAATCCTGAGAAGGAAGAATAAAGTGGCGGGAATTATGCTCCCTGACTTCAAGTTGTACTACAAAGCCACAGTAATCAAGACAATTTGGTACTGGCACAAGAACAGACCCATAGACCAATGAAACAAAGTAGAGAGCCCAGATAAAACCCGGCCATAGGAGCCATGGATATACAATGGGGAAATGACAGCCTCTTCAACAGCTGGTGTTGGAAAAACTGGACAGCTACATGCAAAAGAATGAAACTGGATTACTGTCTAACCCCATACACAAAAGTAAACTCAAAATGGATCAAAGACCTGAATGTAAGTCATGAAACCATAAAACTCTTAGAGTAAAACATAAGCAAAAATCTCTTGGACATAAACATGAGCAACTTCTTCATGAGTATATCTCCTCATGCAAGGGTAACAAAAGCAAAAATGAACAAGTGAGACCATATCAAACTAAAAAGCTTCTGTTCAGCAAAGGACACCATCAGTAGAACAAAAAGACATCCTACAGTATGGGAGAATATATTAATAAATGACATATCCGATAAGGGGTTGACATCCAAATTATATAAAGAGCTCACACACCTCAACACACAAAAAGCATATAGGCCAATTAAAAAATGGGCAGAGGAGCTGAACAGACACTTCTCCAAAGAAGAAATTCAGTTGGCCAACAGGCAAATGAAAAGATGCTCCACATCACTAGTCATCAGAGAAATGCAAATTAAAACCACAATGAGATATCACCTCACACCAGTTAGGATGGACAACATCCAAAAGACAAACAACAACAAATGTTGGCGGGGATGTGGAGAAAGGGGCACCCTCCTACACTGCTGGTGGGAATGTAAATTACTTCAACCATTGTGGAAAGCAGTATGGAGGTTCCTCAAAAAACTCGAAATAGAAATGCCATTTGACCCAGGAATCCCACTCCTAGGAATTGACCCTAAGAATGCAGCAGCCCAGTTTGAAAAAGACATATGCACCCCTATGTTTATCACAGCAGTATTTACAATAGCCAAGAAATGGAAGCAACCTAAGTGTCCATCAGTAGATGAATGGATAAAGAAGATGTGGTACATATACACAATGGAATATTATTCAGCCAAAGGAGAAAACCAGTCCTACCATTTGCAACAACATGGATGGAGCTAGATGGTATTATGCTCAGTGAAATAAGCCAGGCAGAGAAAGACAAGTATCAAATGACTTCACTCCTCTGTGGAGTATAAGTACAAAGAAAAAACTGAAGGAACACAACAGCAGCAGACTCACAGAACCCAAGAATGGACTATCAGTTACCAAAGGGAAAGGGCCTGGGGAAGATGGGGGAGAAGGGAGGGATAAGGGAAAAAAGGGATAATACAATTAGCACACATAATGGAGTGGGGCGGGGTGGGGATACGGGGAAGCCGGTATAACACAGAGAAGACGAGTAGTGATTCTATTGCATCTTACTACACTGATGGATAGTGACTGTAATGGGGTATGTGGTGGGGATTTGATAATAGGCAGTGTAGTAACCATAATGTTGTTTAAGTAATTGTACATTAACAATACCAAAATTAAAAAAAAATTACTTATGTGGTAAAAAAGCATCTCTACCATCCCACACACAAAAAATAAAAGGAAGCATAAAATAAAAAAAAAAGTATAACAGAATATAGGTTTATGGGGCAGGGGGAAGTAGCAAATGGACATTAGCCAACACTCTTCACACATTGCAACTCAGCATGCATTCTTGACCAACAGAAAGCGAATCACAAAACTCCATCTATTACCAAACCATGACAAGGAGATGTCAACTTAATTGTACTTTCAATGTATCATAAATTATAACATTAGCCATATAAGGTTTAAAAAACGTTGGAAAAATGAATCATTGGACCTAAGACATAACTACTATACTCTATCTCTTTAGCCAATCACAAGTCATCCTGGTTTCCCATTGACTTTATTATTGGATATGGGAATACAGAGAAATTCCTTATGAAATCCGCAGGTTCAAACATGGTCTTCCTTTTCTGTTTTGTGTAATAATAACCCAATTTTCCCTTGATAATTTGGATAAATCACCATAGCTTACAAATTAATCCTCTCATTTGTTTGTTACTTCAATAGAAGAGGAGTTCAAACTGGCCAACTGGCAGCCTCATCTTCCAGTTTAACGGAACCATGACTGTGAGCCTGGGTATAGTTATCTCTCTCTTGGGTATTAGGGCTGCCAATCCAACTGAGCCCTAATTTGTATAAACAGGAAGAAGAATACTGTGAATGGATTATTAGGTATTATAGTGAGAGGGCAGCCCTCTCTCCACCCAATGATATAATAGCTACAGAGGAACAGCACAATACATGGTCGACGATTTTAAGGCATATGCCACAACCTATAGGACAGGACCTCAAATTTTCTGTTCCCCAGTCTCAGATGGCACTGCAGCTGAAGCATCAGTTGGCCCTTCCTGCCATTCTATCAGATCAGCTGATGATGGGCATAAAGTAGGAGAAAAACCTGATAGTGATCAATAACAAAAATATCAGTCTAAATGGATTAAAGCATATACTATATGATTTCCTTGAATATATTAGCATTTACATAGAGAACAAAAATATACAAAATCTGAATCCTTACAGGTGGGGTGAGTGGCTCTCTGGTTGGCTGGGACTTACACAGTACGGAGAATGAGGGTTAATCTGCACACGGGTGACAGTTCCACAAGTGTGTTCAGTTTATGGAAAATCATCAAACTCTGCATTTATGGTATTTGTCTATTCAGTCCCACTACATTTTCCTTTGTTTCAGGGTTGCTGATTTTTACTCCTAATTTTTCTACATTTAAAATACAGGATGGTTTATCTCATTAAATAAGGTCCCTTTATATTGTCCAAAAATATACCAAATACCTAAAGTTTTATAGCATGTTACAGAAGCAATAAAGGAAGAGTGCCTTGTGTTTTCAACATAAAAATTTTAATGTTTAACAATGATTTTAGAGAAAAAAGTTTCTATTTGGACCTTTTAATGTCTGTCTCTCAAATTCTCACATGAAATTTTAGCTAAGACATAACACTGTTCAATTCTTTGTTTCTGCTCCTCATCCAGGTTGCTTGGACCATATAGATGTGTTTTGACATTTTCTCTACTTTCTGAACTCTTTCTCAGAAGTTTTGTTCCCTTCTTTGATTTTTATACTCATCTGAATACTAAAGCACATATAATTTGGATAAATTTAGTGGCTGTCTACGCTGTATCTAAGCTTTAAAAGTCTGTGAAGTACCATTGATGTATTTAATAGATTAGTGACTATTACTTATTTGATCAAAACTTCGCTATCTCTTTGCTCTTTTGGCAAAATTATAGTAACCTCCCTACAAGTATTTGATAAATAATTGCTCAAGTGATATCACTTGAGTAATTAATTTTAAAGGATTCTTCAAAGAATTACAGTGTGGCAATTTTATACTCACTGCTGTTTACTTTTAAGTACCATTTAAGTAAATTGTGTAAATCAAATTTGTTATGTAACTCTATGAGTGTGTGTGTGTGTGCGTGTGTGTGTGTGTATTGACACAGTTCAGGAATTCAAAATGTAATTATAATTAACTCAATGATACAAGGCCACAGTGATTATTAGAATAAAATCTAGATACTATGCATCCTATGGGTCTCTGTAACTTCTGTATTCAATTTTATTATAAGTAAATTGTACAGAAAATAATAGCTTGGAAAATGGAGTTCAGGTCAACCTTACAAAGCACAGGAAATCTTAGCCCACATTAGAGTCCCCTGAATTGGATCAACTATACAATTAACCTGATGATTATGCAGAAGAGAACTTTGAAAACTGAATGAAAAAGGACTTGATTCAATAACATGAGTATTGGTAAGCCTAAGACTTGAATGGACATAAACTTAATGTTGAAAAGAGTGCACATAATATTTTTACTGGAGTTCTCCCAGGTACTTCTCTAGCTAGTCCACTGAAAGTGATTGAGGGCCACTTGTCACTTAATACTAGGTTGAGGTTAAACTACAAGTATAACTGGCTACTTTTTTTTACAGCACAGCTACTTTGTCTCTTTGAGCCATTTGAGAATTGACTATCAATTCTGTTGACCTATTAATTTTATGGCATTTTTAACATTTCATGGTTATGTTTCAAAGGCCAATTTTGGACACTTGTGGGTGAACCCCTTGACAGGATCTGGACCTCATTCACTCGGTGACATAGACTCTAGTCAGTTGTAGATGCAGTAAGCATTTGATGGCTGGAATCTACATAACGTTTACTAAGGTCTGATGAGGCCCCGATACAGTGTGCAGACTCTTCTTGTCTCATGACCTCTTCTACAACAATTTGCTTGTTTAACTTTCATCAAAATTTTCAAGTTTTCTGTATGACAAGGTTCCAAGTTTAGATTTTTAGCAAAGTGACATAAATCAAAAATTCAAATTGAAAAAGGTTCAACCCATTTCTTTTAAATGAAGGAGCAGACAATTTTGTGATTTATAAGTATTTAAGCTGTCACTGGCCACCCAGTGTCTTGCTAATGATTTTTCCCCTTTAGACGACAAATCCAGCTGATGAACCCTCCTAATTGCTACTCTGCATATCCTTCCTTAGCGGGAGTCTGAGTAATTTGGGAGATATTTTTTAACTAGAAATTTGCTTGAAACTTTAGAATGCAGACAGAAAATTTCTTTATAAATATACTCATAATACTTAAATATACAAAGTGGCTGAATTAAGACAAGTAAACTTAGATGTGTTCAGTAATTTATTTGAATGGTAAGGGTGTGTTGAACTTTAAGAAAAATCTCTAATAGAACATATTTAAAACATTTTCAAGAATAATTATAGATATAACAGTTATTATTCTAAAGAAAAATTAACTTAGACTCATTTAATATTAGACTTCTTAGAGGATATAAATTCTATGTATCACATCCCTAACATGTATATCAATTTCTATAGCACACTTAAAGGGGTTGTACATACAAAAAAAATTATTTAAATTTTTTGTTTTGAGTATTTTTGGTGTTATAACAAAATAAAATATTAGATAATTCTTCACTTTCATTTCCTGTTAATGATTCCAATATGTAATTGGTTCAGAATAATTTTCATAAATATAATAACCTACATTGATTCACTTAAAAATGGGATTCAGTGAGTCTACATTAAGTATATAAATTCAGTTCTAGTCAATAATTAAAGTTTTCTAATTATAAATATATTTTTCCAATTGTGTGATTCTAATGCAATTATTTGTAAAACATCTGTTTGGAAATAGAGAGGGCTTTAGGAGGTGAATAAAAAAGCAGAAAGCCCAATTAAATGCCTACTATCATAAGTCTTCAATAAATAGGCATTAAGCACATAGAGGGAAGGATACAATCATAACTGTCCTTTCTGCCTACTTAATTATGCAAATATTTCATAGCTTTCTGTGCATCCCCATCATACTTTTAGTTAACAATCTGCTCACAAGTTTTGAAATACTTGTGGATGGACAGAAATTATATATTTAAAAAGTAATGAGAAAAACACACCCAACATTTTGACAGGTTGTTCTTAAAGACATTTTAAGTGAAATAAAGTGAAAACAGTTACTTCTAATGGGGAACCAGATTCTGTCATCTGATTTGCATGTTAACTCCTTGAAAATACCATTATCTCAAACATCAATAATTCCTGTATTTCAGAAGGTTCCCGTAGACTTTCGAGTTTCATTTTATTTTGTTTTTGTGTTTGCACTCCAAATAGTTTCAACCGGAGATTTAACAGTGCTTTTTAATAAATATTTCTTAACATACTCTGACTCTTACTTATCAGAGAGGCCTATGTCTCAGCTATGAGAAGAAAGCAGATCTTCAGTCCTGGGGAATTCAAGCAAAAGGAACTCTTAGTGCTCAAGTGCATCCGCACTCACTATGTTCTGTAAGGATAACGTCTCAAAACACCAGATACTAAACCAGATATTTGAAGTGACCTTTTTCAATTCAAATATTTGATTTTTTAGAGAAAAAAAATATTTATATAATAGTCCAGAACTAAAATTTGGTAAATCTGGCAACAGACAAAAATACTCAGATTGGAAAGCTTTGTATTTGTCATAGAATTATCTGTATTGTCAAATGAATGACAGCTAGTAAATCAAGGCTGACCAGGTATCTAAGAAGCACATTAAAAAAAAAAAACCTAGACATTAGTGTGTGTGTGTGTGTGTGTGTGTGTGTGTGTGTGTGTGTATGGCTACTACTATTATTATATTGATGATGGTGATATTGATTAGTGATTCAAATCTAGTAATGAAGAAAATTTAAGTCTGAATGCCTGATTTTGAATCCCAACATCAAATTCTGTAACTTCAAGTAACTTTGTTTATCTCTGTTCCTCACTTACTCATCTTTCAAATTGAACCCATCACATAGGGTGTTGTCAGTAAGAAAAGTATCTCTTGCTTTGTTACATTTGTTTCAGTGATTGGATACAGTACAAACCTTAGTAGCAAACTGAATGGATACAAATTATACATGGTTCTCTATTTATATCAATGTAATAGTAACTATTGTTTAACACATTCTTTTTACAAACATGTACGTTGTAAAAATACTCTTCTAGCTCTATCTGCCATATTGCCCAAGTCCAGCAGTCTTTTGGCTTTTAGACACAAATTTAATATAGCTCCATAAAAGTGTAGATTTGTGGTACATATACCTAAAACTGGAACATGTCCAGAAGTTGAGAAGTAATCAGTTAAGCTTCAGTATCTTCAAAGACTGCAATTTATTCAATTTTGCTATCTTGTGTTATGTCTGCTGTGTACTAAGGCTGGAAACCCTCATGGTTACAAAATGGCTGCCAGTAGCTTCCAAAATTACAGGCTTCCTCATTTAATTATACCTAATGAAATGATTCTCTCCAAATAACTTTTATTGAAAATCAGGAATGCTTGTTCCCAAAAAGCCTGTATAGAGAATATATACTATACTTCTTGACTTCAGTGGGATCATGAACCTAGCTCTGAACAAAAAAAACATGCACAGCTTAAAGGATGTCTTGGCTTCAGGGGAAGAAAGACTGCAGATAGGTTCACTTTCAGAGTAACATGGGCTGCACAGGGTAGGCATAAATGCCTGAAAAGCAATTCAGAAAAGCTATGGATAATATAAAATATTAAATAATATTATAAAATAGAACAAAAGTAGAGAAATACTATAAATGCACTCATTTCAAATATGAATAATATATACCAGAGAAGTATTGGTTTCATCCATTAAATAACTAGTCCTTCACCTTAACATTTTGAAACATTGGCGGGAAAAAAAAGTATACACTAGAAAATTATTGGTATAAGTTTGAAGGAGTAAATCCACCATATAAGATTTTAATATAATTGAAGATTTTCCTAAGTTAATCTGAATTGAACAAGGAGTCCTCATGAAGCCTGAAATTTATGGTGTTCAACAGAACTGTTCACAACCAGAAATTAAGCTTATTTTAATATAAGGAGCTTTGCGTATAAGCTGATTTTAGAGACTGCTGAAATTCAAAATATAAATGGCTTTAATCTACTGGTGTGACTGCTTTGTAACACATGCAGCCCAGTCTGGTATCTTCATTTCCCATTAAACATTGATGTTTTCAATTCACTTTATTAAGTCTCAAAGTAGCTAATATATTGGACCACACATATTTCTCAATGATTTGGCTCGCAGGGGTTTAATTCCTGTATGGCTAGGAAATCTGTTGATGTGGTAACAGCTCTAAATTTTTTTAAAAAAGAAGAAGGAAGAAAACACTGTGTCTTAGTACAGATACACAACTGGTGGTTACACATTTCCAATCCCATCTCAGGTATACAAATAAACTTGTCAGGATTCTAAGACTTATTGAAGAAATTTGAGTATTAATTTCTAAGTTTCTTCAAGTATTGTCATTCACCTTTTAGACATCTCATTTTTTTTTCTTCTTTTACTTTTACATCTGTGCTATTAATAATCCTTTCCAATCACTCAGTGCCTAATATGTACCAGAAACTGTTCCAAGGGCATTATCTATTTTATCTCTAATAATAATTGTTGTTTCTTACGTGTTCTAGTCCACATTTTGATTGTGGAGAAAATGAGATTGAGGAAAAATTTTTTAAATTATACAATCAATAAAGCTAAGAAGAGATAAAGTCTACACTTGATCTCAGGAATATATTTTCTGAGCAGAAAATACCACTGTAAACTCTGTATCTGGTTACACATTTCCTTTTTCTTCCTCATTATATTTAGGCCAAAAATAAAATATTTATGTTAAGGGAGGAATGCGTCTTGTGTATTAATATTGTTTTAGAAATGTACATGTTTACATATCATTTTTTTAATTTTGGTATTATTAATGTACAGTTACATGAGCAACATTATGGTAACTACACTGCCCCTATTATCAAGTCCCTACCACATACACCATTACAGTCACTGTCCATCAGTGTAGTAAGATGCTATAGAATCACTACTTGTCTTCTCTGTGTTATACCGGCTTCCCTGTATCCGCCCCCCCCCCCCACCGCTACATTATGTGTGCTAATTGTATTACCCCTTTTTCCCCCTTATCCTTCCCTTCCCACCCATCTTCCCCAGTCCCTTTCCCTTTGGTAACTGTTAGTCCATTCTTGGGTTCTGTGAGTCTGCTGCTGTTTTGTTCCTTCGGTTTTTTCTTTGTTCTTATGCTCCACAGATGAGTGAAATCATTTGATACTTGTCTTTCTCCACCTGGCTTATTTCACTGAGCATAATACCATCTAGCTCCATCCATGTTGTTGCAAATGGTAGGATTTGTTTTCTTCTTATGGCTGAATAATATTCCATTGTGTATATGTACCACCTCTTCTTTATCCATTCATCTACGATGGACACTTAGGTTGCTTCCATTCTTGGCTATTGTAAATAGTGCTGCGATAAACATAGGGGCGCATATGTCTTTTTCAAACGGGGCTGCTGCATTCTTAGGGTAAATTCCTAGGAGTGGAATTCCTGGGTCAAATGATATTTCTATTTTGAGTTTTTTGAGGAACCTCCATACTGCTTTCCACAATGGTTGAAGTAATTTACATTCCCACCAGCAGTGTAGGAGGGTTACCCTTTCTCCACATCCTCGCCAACATTTGTTGTTTGTCTTTTGGATGATGGCCATTCTAACTGGTGTGAAGTGATATCTCATTGTGGATTTAATTTGCATTTCTCTGATATTAGTGATGTGAGCATCTTTACATGTACCTGTTGGCCATCTGAATTTCTTCTTTGGAGAAGTATCTGTTCAGCTCCTCTGCCCATTTTTTCATTGCCCTATTTGCTTTTTGGTGGTTGATGTGCATAAGCTCTTTATATAATTTGGATGTCAACCCCTTATTGGATATGTCATACTGTAGGATGTCTTTTTGTTCTACTGATGGTGTCTTTTGTTGTACAGAAGCTTTTTAGTTTGATATAGTCCCACTTGTTAATTTTTGCTTTTGTTTCCTTTGCACGGGGAGATATGTTCATGAAGAAGTTGCTCAAGTTTATGTCAAAGAGATTTCTGCCTATGTTTTATTCAAGAGTTTTATGGTTTCATGACTTACATTCATGTCTTTGATCTATTTTGAGTTTAACTTTGTGTATGGGGTTAGACAGTAATCCAGTTTCATTCTCTTGCATGTAGGTGTCCAGTTTTGCCAACACCAGCTGTTGAAGAGGCTGTCATTTCCCCCATTGTATATCCATGGCTCCTTTATTGTATATTAATAGACCATATATGGTTGGGTTTATATCTGGGCTCTCTAGTCTGTTCCATTGTTCTGTGGGTCTGTTCTTGTGCCAGTACCAAATTGTCTTGATTACTGTGGCTTTGTAGTACAACTTGAAGTCAGGGAGTGTAATTCCCGCCACTTTATTCTTCCTTCTCAGGGTTGCTTTGGCTATTCGGGGTCTTTTGTGGTTCCATATAAATTTTAGAACTATTTGCTCTAGTTAATTGAAGAATGCTGTTGGTATTTTGATAGGGATTGCATTGAATCTGTAGATTGCTTTAGGAAGAATGGCCATTTTGACAATATTAATTCTTCCTTTCCATGTGCCTGGGATGTGTTTCCACTTATTGGTATCTCCCTTACTTTCTTTTACAAGTGTCTTGTAGTTTTCAGAGTATAAGTCTTTCACTTTCTTGGTTAGGTTTATTCCTAGGTATTTTATTCTTTTTGATGCAATTGTGAATGGAATTATTTTCCTGATTTCTCTTTCTGCTAGTTCATTGTTAGTGGATAGGAATGCAACAGATTTCTGTGTATTAATTTTGTATCCTGCAACTTTAATGAATTCAGATATTAGATCTAATAGTTTTGGAGTGGATTCTTTAGGGTTTTTTATGTACAACATCATGTCATCTGCAAACAGGGACAGTTTGACTTCTTCCTTACCAATCTGGATGCCTTTTATTTCTTTGTGTTGTGTGATTGCCGTGGCTAGGACCTCTAGAACTATATTGAATAAAAGTGGAGAGAGTGGGCATCCTTGTCTTTTTCCCTATCTTAAAGGAAAAGCTTTCAGCTTCTCGTTCTTAAGTATAATGTTGGCTGTGGGTTTGTCATATATGGTCTTTATTATGTTGAGGTACTTGCCCTCTATACCCAGTTTGTAAGTGTTTTTATCATGAATGGATGTTGAATTTTGTTAAATGTTTTTTCAGCATCCATGGAGATGATCATGTGTTTTTTGTCCTTCTTTTGTTGATGTAGTGGATGATGTTGATGGATTTTCGAATCTTGTACCAACCTGGCATCCCTGGGATGAATCCCACTTGATCATGATGGATGATCTTTTAGATGTATTTTTGATTTCAGTTTGCTAATATTTTGTTGAGTATTTTCACATCTATGTTCATCAGGGATATTGGTCTGTAGCCTTCTTTTTTTGTGGTGTCCTTGCCTGGTTTTGGTATTACAGTGATGTTGGCCTCATAGAATGAGTTTGGGAGTATTCCCTCCTCTTCTATGTTTCGGAAAAATTTAAGGAGGATGGGTATTACCTTTTCACTAAATGTTTGATAAAATTCAGCAGTGAAACCATCTGGTACAGTGGTTTTGTTCTTAGGTACTTTTTTGGTTATCAGTTTAATTTCTTTGCTGGTAATTAGTGTATTCAGATTTTCTGTTTCTTCTTGACTCAGCCTTGGAAGGTTTATTTTTCTAGAAAGTTGTCCATTTCTTCTAGGTTATCCAATTTGTTACCATACAATTTTTCATAGTATTCTTTCATAATTCTTTGTATTTCTGTGGTGTCTGTAGTGATTTTACTTTTTTCATTTCTGATTCTGTTTATGTGTGTAGACTCTCTTTTTTTCTTGATAAGTCTGGCTAAGGGTTTATTTATTTTGTTTATTTTCTCGAAGAACCAGCTCTTGCTTTCATTGATTCTTTCTATTGTTTTATTCTTCTCAATTTTTTATTTATTTATGCTTCAATCTTTATTATGTCCCTCCTTCTACTGACTTTGGGCCTCCTTTGTTCTTCCTTTTCTAGTTTCATTAATTGTGAATTTAGACTATTCATTTGGGATTGTTCTTCTTTCCTGAGGTAGGCCTGTATTGCAATATATTTCCCTCTTAGCACAGCCTTCACTGCATCCCAGATATTTTCTGGTGTTGAATTATTGTTGTCATTTGTCTCCATATATTGCTTGATCTCTGTTTTTATTTGGTCATTGATCCATTGATTATTTAGGAGCATGTTATTAAGCCTCCATGTGTCTGTGGGCTTTTTCATTTTCTTTGAGTAATTTATTTCAAGTTTCATACCTTTGTGATCTGAGAGGCTAGTTGGTAGAATTTTAATCTTTTTGAATTAACTGAGGTTCTTTTTGTGACCTAGTATATGATCTATTCTTGAAAATGTTCCATGTGCACTTGAGAAGAATGGGTATCCTCTTGCTTTTGGATGGAGTGTTCTCTAGGTGTCCGTTAGGTCCATCTGTTCTAATACATTGTTCAGTGCCTCTGTCTATTTATTTTCTGTCTGGTTGATTTGTCCTTCAGAGTGAGTGGTGTGTTGAAGTCTCCTAAAATGAATGCATTGCATTCTATTTCCCCCTTTAATTCTGTTAGTATTTGTTTCACATATGTAGGTGATCCTGTGTTGGGTGCATATATATTTATAATGGTTATATCCTTTTGTTGGACTGACCCCTTTAATATTATGTAATGTCCATCTTTGTCTCTTGTTAGCTTCTTTGTTTTGAAGTCTATTTTGTCTGATACAAGTACTTCTTTTTTCTCCCTATTAGTTGCATGAAATATCTTTTTCCATCCCTTCACTTTTAGTCTGTGTATGTCTTTGGGTTTGAAGTGAGTCTCTTTTAGGCAGCATATAGATGGGTCTTGTTTTTTTATCCATTCAGTTGACTCTACGTCTTTTGATTGGTGCATTCAGACCATTTACATTTAGCATGATTATTGATAGTTATATACTTATTGCCATAGCAGGCTTTAGATTTGTGGTTACCAACTGTTCAACGGTAATTCCCTTACTATCTAACAGTCCAATTTAATTCACTTTGTATGCTATTAAAAACACAGCCTAAAGATTCTTTTTTTTTCCTCCTTTTTCTTCCTCCTCCATTCTTTGTATGTTATGAATCATATTCTGTACTCTTTGTCTATCCTTTGGGTGATATCTATTTCACCTTAGGAATACTTCTGTCTGTAGCAGTCCCTCCAAAATGCACTGTAGAGGTGGTTTGTGGGAGGTAAATTCTCTCAGCTTTTGCTTATCTGAAAATTGCTTAATCTGTTCTTCAAATTTAAATGATAACCTTGCCAGGTAGAGTATTCTTGGTTCAAGGCCCTTCTGCTTCAGTCCATTAAACATATCATGCCACTCCCCTCTGGTCTGTAAGGTTTCTGTTGAGAAATCTGATGATAGCCTGATGGCTTTTCCTTTGTATATGATCTTTTTTCTCTCTCTAGCTGCTTTTAAAAGTCTGTCTTTATCCTTGATCTTTGCCATTTTAATTATTATATTTCTTGGATCCCTTGGGTCCCTTGTGTTGGGAGATCTGTGCATCTCCATGGCTAGAGAGACTATCTCCTTCCCCAGATTGGGGAAGTCTTCAGCAATTACCTGCTCAATGACACTGTCTATCCCTTTTTCTCTCTTCTTTTTCTTCTGGTACCCCTATTATGCGAATATTGTTCTTTTTGGATTGGTCACACAGTTCTCTCAATATTCTTTCATTCTTAGAGATTCTTTTTTCTCTCTGTGTCGGCTTCTTTGTATTCCTCTCCTCTAATTTCTATTCCATTTACCATCTCTTCTACTACATCTAATCTGCTTTTAAATCCCTCCATTATATGTTTCATTTCAGATATGGAATTTCTTAATGATTGAATCTCCACCTTAAATTCGTTCCTGAGTTCTTGAATATTTTTCTGTACTTCCATAAGCATGTTTATGATTTTTATTTTGAACTCTCTTTCAGGAAGATTGGTGAGTTCAGTTTCACTTTGCCCTTTTTCTTGAGTTTGTGAAATTTTTGTCTGAATCATGTTCTTTTCACGTTTCATATTTCTGTGTGGTACCCTGTAGTGTCCAGAAGGTCCAGCCTCTGACGCTGCTCAGCCCCTAGAGTGGGTGTCATAGGGGCACGGAGCTGGTGCCCTGTTTCATGAGGTCTGCTCTGTTTGTGAGGTCTGTATGCACTCTGGTGCAGCCTTCTTTCCTGTTGCTATTTTAGGGTTAGTTGTATTTAGTATATTTTCCCAATATCTGTGGTTTTGGGAGGAGTTCTCTGTCTCAATTCTCATGCCACCATCTTGAATCTCTCCTCCTCATCTCTACATATCATATAGAAAAGTAAGAAAGGAGGAAAAGTGTTTATTCCTAGCTTTCATGCATCAGCCCTCTGATTTGGAAGTCTAAAGTATCTGGATATGGAGTAACTAACTTCCTTAGATAGAGAAGAACAGAGCTAACAGTCAGTGTTTAGCACCAAGAATCTACAGAAAGAGAAAGGAGCCCATCAGGGGCTCAGAAGAAAAAGTTCGAGGTGTTAGAAGGAGCTCTGATTTTTTCCTCTTGGGCTGGACCCTGTGCTGGGCATTTTGTTGTTTTCCCTGCCAGATCCACCCTCTGGACCTTTCCCTCTGCATCGTTGGAAGCTGGGCAGTAATAATCTGTATTTTTAATGGCAAGCATTTCCTGATCTGTTGGCCTTACTAAACCTCAGAGTTTCTCTTAATACACTATATTTTCAAACATTCCTCATGCTCTTTCCTCAAGTAGAGGTTGCTGACCCATCTCAGGGAATACCTCCACCTCACCATTTTGCCTTCAAATCCATATAAAGTTAGATATTCTTAGACTATACTAAAATTTCATGGTATGCCCCAAGAGGAGATATTCTCTATCCAAATATGTCACAGTATGTCACTAATTTCTATCAGCAGTAGTTTGGGGAACAATGTATGAGTGGACTCTACAATTATTAATCCAGAAAGCATAAAAATAAATATTGATTGGGGTAAATGTATTGATAGGTGTACTTCTCTGGGATTTAGGCTTTACTCTATTGAATTGGATGTCTGGGAATGGTATTAGCAGGAGATCTTTAAATCCCCCAAATTCCCTTGAACATACCTTACCAAACTCCCTCACTATCTTGACTAATTGAAAGTTAAAGTCAACAGTAGCCTAGAGTCATCAGGGATCAAGTATCAGAACGTCACTGGCTCACCATCTGAAGACTTGGGTTACCAGGAATGTTAGACTGACTCTCTATGCATAAAATGCTCATCTAAATATTAAAATCCTCCATTTACTTAATTATTAGAAATATATATATTGGTGAGAGGGTCACCTGCGGGGAAAGCTTTGTAGTGGCTGTTTTCAGTAACCCAGACCTAACAGCAAGTGATTATGCAATAACATTTGGCTCCATCTTTTCAACAAGGACCTAGAGATGCAAAGGGCACAATGCAATATTGAGTTGTCATAGATCATGTGAGTGTATTTAGAATAATAAGCCACTATGTTGGGTGATAGTCTTCCTTCTGAGAGAGAGAGAGAGGGAGAGATCCATAGCAATCTGTTTAGTTACCAGAAATAAAATAGATTGGCAGCTTAGGAATGTTTTAGATCCAAGTGGAAAATTCTAGGGCTGGTGAGTAGAAACCTAACTCAGATTTATGGCAGACACATTCAGTGATTATTTCCACAATGTCTGTGTATATAGATATACTTAATTCCTGGCAAAAATCTCTAGCAGGTTCTATGATCTATGCTGGCTATTAGGATAGAAAAGGCCAAGTGGAAACCCTTGGATCTGTCCACTCCTGCTGAAAGAGTGAATAAAAAGTCAAGCCAATCTAGGACAGCTTTGCAGAGACTAGTACCAACTACAAATATTTTAAAGATGTAGGGATAGTGACTCTTACCACATCTTCATTTAGTTGCCTGTTAATCAGTGTAAAAGGGAATCAGGTCATGGAGGAAAACTATAGATTATCACAAAATGAATCAGGTAATGATGACAATCCCAGTTAAATTGCTGAAGTTAGTGTCTTTACTAGAATTAATGAACATATACAGCCTCTCTTTACACATCTATGATTAATGTGACCATATAAACATCTATACCAGGACACTTTTGACTCTCAAAAGCATTATTGATAATTAAGAAGGGATAACAGGTATAAATTAGAGTGTTCTGTGCAAACCAGGATCTGTCATCACTCTATTTATGACCATTTGACAGAAAAAAATGAAAGAAATGTATGGGTTTAGTTTATAGGAAAATATCCACCCTATGCAAGAAACAGTCAGATTGGACAGTTCCTACCTTACAGTCCTATTTAGGAATGTCCTTGAAAGGCCACAGCGTAGGGACAGGCTTCTAGTCAGCAGACTTTGGGGAAGTGAGGGCACGTCACTTCATATTGAAGGAGATAGCCTAGGCTATAGATATGTGCTGATTCTTGGGCAATGGAGTGATTCCTCTCATTATTAAAATCATAACCTAGTAGAAGAACTTTAGCTCCCCATCTCCATTAATGTGGGCTCTGTGGGAATTTTGAATTTCTGTACTCACCAAAGGAATACTTCCACTGGGAAACATCATCCTGATTTCATTAAATGGGAAGCTGAGACCGCGTTCTGATCAGTTCACACTCACTCCTGTTTCCATCGATCCTGCTGATAGAGAAGGGATCGCTGTATTATCTGAAGTGGCTGATCCTGGTCTCCAAGAGCAAATGTCCTGCTGCAAAATGATGGGTAAAACAAGCACAGTGTCAGGAGCCCAAGTGATCTGATTCAGAGAGTCGCCCCTGAGTAGTGCCTTGACCAGTAATTCAAGTCCGTGGGAAAAATGCAGGAGGATAACCAAAGATTTAAATCCTGTAGGAAAAAGGATTTGAGTTACTCCACCAGATAAATAATGCCATTCGAACGGGGTGTAGTTAAAGGTTCGGAGCACTCAAACTGTGGCAGAACAAGGCACCTGTGATGGGCAGCTTAGGTAATGTCATGAAGGCAGGGCTAGAGCATCTGTGTTTATGGTTGTTTCTTTTCTTTATGTGTTTCTGCTGGTAGCTAATATCCCACATTCCATGTAGCTGCAAGAACTGTGTGTCCCCTTTGTACTGGGAACATACGTTTTTCACCTAGAGAAATGATAGAAGTGGATGCCAAGTGGAAAGGGAGGAATGGTGCTCTATATTTTTCATTTTCCGCTTCCAATATACTTTCCATTCCTTTCAACTCTACTCTGTGACTAGATGGAACTGAATGAATTACATCACCTGACATGTAAATAGATTTATGTACAGATTGAAGATCTTGTTATTGCATTATTACACTGACCCGCGAGCATCCACCCCAGAAGAGGCAGTAAATAATTCAGTAGACAAAATGACTTGGACAATTGACGTCGGGCAGCCTCTGTCATCGGTGCGGCCGGTGTTGGCAAACTGCTCTTAAATGGAGCAGCCATGGCAGTGACAAGGGTGGAGCGCAGGCATGGGCTCAACAGCGGAGGCTCCCTCGCCAAGGCTACGCCAGCCACTGCCACTGCCTAACATCCAAACTTCTAGCAACGTGAGCCCATTCTGGGACCTCAGTAAGACACCACCCCCAGCGACCAGGGAGCACTGGGTGTTGTACTTAGTCTCACTTTCCTTCCTCGGTCGGTTTCCCCAAAGAAAGAGGCCACCCAGTCATTTCCTCAGTGGCTGGGGGTACTGGCCGCTGATGCCTAACAGCTAATTCCCTCTTCAGAAATGGATTCAGCCAAAAAATCCACCTCATTGTTTATGACTACTGAGAATAGGGGTACAAAAACATTCACATTTGCCCTATCCTACAGTCCCAATAATCTGAACACTTTACAGTATTATGTCAAGTCCAAAATATCATCCAAGCATCAAAGGTTCAAAAGCTCCATATCTTACCATCTAAATCATCTAAGTTAGGCAGGTGGGCACTGGATATAGTTCATCCTGGAAAAAATCATTCTCTCTATCTGTGGAGCTGTGAAGCTGAAAAATAAGTTCCTTCCTTCCCAAACATAGACATAGAAGGTAGCTTTGTATATTCTCATTCAAAAAGGGATAAAATGAAAGGAACAATGGAACCACCCATCCCAAGCAATTACGGAATCTAAGCTAACTCTATTAGGTGTCAAGACTTGGGAATAATCCTGTGACCATAGCTCCACCCACTGTGTCCATGATCCCACCCCCTGTACCCATGGCTCTGCCCTCCAAGTCATCCTTTTTCATGAGTGGTAACATGTGATTGCAGCTGAGTAGTTTTATCTTAAAAACTACATATATATGAACATGTATAAATGATAAAAATGCAAACAATACAGAAGTGTAAGACTAAAGATGAAATATTCTGATTTGTACCACCCCAATATCAACTGCTTCCCCTAAGGAAACATTGGGGTTATGAGTTTGATTCTTATTTTTCCAGATGTCTTTATATCACTGTACATATATATACATATATGTGTGTGTATATATATACATATATATATGAACTGTGGGAGAGAGCAAGAAAGAGAATTGATCCTGATATTTTAAATATTACAGGAGGATAGTATTTGACCAATTTATTTGCTACTGTCTTCTCTGTGATGTACAGAAATATAAATTTCCATAGAATGTGCCCAGAACACTAGTCAAGAACTGTTGTTAATTTTAGGATGTTCCCAAGAAAAGCTCAAGATTTCCATATTTATAAAATGCTTCAAAATGGTTCAAAGCATCCTCATTTCCATCTCACTCTTCTTTTTGTAATAATCATACTTGAGCCCTCTTTTTTGCCAACATCTTACCTGCTTATATTTATGTCTACCTCAAGGACAATTTTTAGTATCATTCAGGGGTAGTAATATCATGTATATATCAACTCCCAACATGTCACACTGCACTAGTCATGGTGCATTCTAACAGCAGAGGCCCAATCATTTAAAATAGAATTGGCGGCTCTAGGGTGCGAAATCAGTGTTGGCATCAACACAAGAGTTTTCATACAGCTTTTTAGTCACACTCTCAGTTTTCCTGTCACTGCTCTGGTATAAAATATCATTCTCTTTTTCCCCTTAACAGGTGTTACTAAGAGTCAATTTTCATGCTATACTCTTTGTTGAATTTTTGAAAGATGTTTAACCTTAACAAGTTTTGAAGAAATGCTTCTCTGTGGAAATTAAATGATATTTTACATCAGTCACATCAGGATTCTGATGGTTATTTTCCATTTTGCATCTTCGGTAGAGGTTCCAAGCTTCAAAAAAGTGGAAGGGCCACATAATATTCTAACAAGGTTGGCTGTTTAAATTTCCATTTCTACTACATTTATATTCAACAGTGTTGAACATAACTTTGTACGAATTGCCATAAACAGAGTGTGTTTTTGTTGAGAGTTTAGTCAAATGGACTAAAACATCTCTGCTGTTCTTCATGCATTTATTCTATTGTGTGAGAAATAGTGACCCTGGAGGATAGGGGGGATTTATTAGAATCTATATGTCAAATTTAGTGAGTAGAAGTACAAGCAAATGTATTAGTAAGTTCAGAAGAAACCTGATAGTTCGGCTGAAAACTTCAAAAGAAGTCCGCGAGAAAACACACAGAACCATGGGTGGCCCTCTTGGGCTCCAGAATGAGAGGACTCAACAGTAAAAATTTAGCCAAATGAAATGGTATTCCCTAATGTCTTCACTAAATCACATAAACTAATTTAAAAAATATTTGGACTGAGGCCTATTAGTCAAATCAGACATAGTCCAGGAAGCTCTACACACCAGAAAATAGAAAATTCAAGTGATACATGAAATGGTTGTCTTAGCCTGTATGTTAGAGAGAGCCTGCGGTTCCGAGATCTCTTGACTTTCCCACTTACTTGGTTAATGTCCTCATAGGCTACAAATCATGGAAGTGCTTATCCATGTCTTCCCTGTTCAAGTTCTCACATTAAAAATCCACAGACAGGGGATTAAACATGGTGGTGTGAGAGGAGAGACAGAAGCTTCCTCCCATAACCACATATAATATGAGAATATAATTAATACAACTACTGAAAGACCAACAGGAAAGAGGACTGCACCACACTGCATACACCTGGAGAAAAGAGCAGATCTCATGGAACAGGGTAACGTACCAAAGCTGTGACCCAGCAGGACCCAAGCCCTTCCCCCACCCCAGCTCACCAGCGGGAGGAAGAGAAACAGAGTGGGGAGGGAGTGGAAGCCAGGGACTGCTGAATACCTAACTCTGGAGATCTGCTCTGGGAGCACAAACCTACATTTCATGGTGCTTGCATGATACTCTCATGAGTAGGGGCTTGGAAAGTTAAGACAGGCAGAATGCCTGGAGAGACTGAGATTCCAGCTGCTTGTGGAAAGCAGGGATCCATATCCAGCTGCTCTGGGACAAAAGAAAGGTAGGAAGTCTGAGAGACTCCCTTACAAGGAAGCCCTTAGCAAGAGGGCTGCAAAAGGGGCAAGGACTGCACAGAGCTTCTCCCTGCTCAGGAGAAAGGACAGGTAGACAAAATTGTCCAGGTGCACTCTACCCAGCAGGTTGGGAGCTTTCACGATCTTCTGGTGCTCCAGCTCGCTGGCTGCCTACACAGTTCCAAGGACCCCCTCCGTGATACACAGCCCACTGCGCCTTTCTCCCGGGCAGCCCCACCTGGCTCACAAACCAGCAAACCCTACCCTGGTGTTAGGCCAGTCAGAGGGAAGATTGGTCTACAGCAACTACAAATGCAAAGCATAGAGGCTTATACCTGTATGCTTGGCCCACTGGTTCAGGTAGTGGAGTCAGGCATAGCAGCCAGGAACCAGGAAACAGCTCTTTCCTCGCCCCAGGCATCAATACCACTCCCCTGCAACCCCCAACATTGCTTCAGGAGCTGAACAGCTCCAGAGAGTAGAGCTTCTGGGCACTAGAGGGCGCCATATACAAATATGAAATGCAAAAGAAACCTAGTTCAGAGAAAAACTATTAATACAACTCCTGAGAAAGATTTAAATGATATTGACCTCATGAATCTTCCTGAAAGGGAGTTCAAAATAAAAATCATTAACATGCTCATGGAGGTATGGAAAAATATTTAGAACTCAGGAATGAATGCCGGTCGGAGATCCAATCATTGAAGAGCACAATGGAGGGTATTAAAAGCAGATTAGATATGGTGGAGGAGGTGATAAATGAGATGGAAACCAGAGAAGAGGAATACAAAGAAGCTGAGGCACAGAGAGGAAAAAAGGATCTCTAAGAATGAAAGAATATTAAGAGAACTGTGGGACCAATCCAAATGGAGCAATATTCGCATTATAGGGGTACCAGAAGAAGAAGAGAGAGAAAAAGGGATAGAAAGTGTCTTTGAGGGGGTAATTTCTGAAAACCTACCAAATCTGGAGAATGAGATAGTATCTCAGGCCATGGAGATGCACATATCTCCCAACACAAGGGACCCAAGGAAGACAACATCAAGACATATAGTAATTAAAATGGCAAAATCAAGTATAAGGACAGACTATTAAAAGCAACCAGAGAGAGAAATAAGATCACATACAAAGGGAAGGCCATCAGGCTATCATCAGACTTCCCAGCTGAAACGTTACAGGCTAGAACAGAGAGGCATGATGTACTTAAAGCAATGAAGCAGAAGGGCCTCAAACCAAGATTACTTTATCTGGCAAGATTATCATTTAATTTGAAGGAGAGATTAAACAATTTCCAGATAAGCAAAAGCTGAAAGAATTTACCTCTCTCAAAACATCTCTACAGTGTATTTTGGAGGAACTGCTATAGATGGAAGTGTTCCTGCGGTTTAATAGCTGTCACCAGAGGTAATAAAACCACAGGAAAGAAAGTAGAACAGCTAATTACTAAGCAAATGTAAAATTAAATTAACTGTCCCAGAAGTCAATGAAGGGACAGATGAAGAGTACAGAATATGATACCTAATATATAAAGAATGGAGGAGGAAGAAAAAGAAGGAGAAAAAAAAGAACCTTTAGATTGTGTTTGTAATAGCATATTAAGTTAAGTTAGACTCTTAGATAGTAAGGAAGTTAAGCTTGAACCTTTGGTAACCACAAATCTAAAGCCTGCAATGGCAATAACTACATACCTATCAATAATCACCCTAAATGTAAATGGACTGAATGCACCAATCAAAAGACATAGAGTCACTGAATGGATAAAAAAGCAAGACCAATGTATATGCTGCCTACAAGAGACTCACTTTAAACCCAAAGACATACACAGACTAAAAGTGAAGGGATGGAAAAAGATATTTCAGGCAACCAATAGGAAGAAAAAGCAGGAGTTGCAGTACTTGTATCAGACAAAATAGTCTTCAAAACAAAGTCACAAGAGACAAAGAAGGACATTACATAATGATAAAAGGGTCAATCCAACAAGAAGGTATAACCATAATAAATATCTGTGTGCCCAACACAGGAGCACCTATATATTAGTGAAACAAATACTAACACAATTAAAAGGGGAAATAGAAGGCAATGCCTTCATTCTAGGAGACTTCAACAGACCACTCACTCTGAAGGACAAATCAACCAGAAAGAAAATAAGTAAGGAGACAGAGACACTGAACAACACATTAGAACAGATGGACCTAACAGACATCTACAGAACTCTACACCCAAAAGCAGCAGAATAAACATTCTTCTCAAGTGCACATGGGACATTTTCAAGAATAGATCATATACTGGGCCACAAAAAGAGCCTTGGTAAATTCAAAAAGATTGAAATTGTACCAACCAGTCTCTCAGACCACAAAGGTATGACTAGAAATAAATTATGCAAAGAAAATGAAAAATCCCACAACCACATGGAGGACTCACAACATGCTCCTAAATAAGCAATGGATCAATGACCAAATGAAAACAGAGATCAAGCAATATATGGAGACAAATGACAACAGTAATTCAACACTGCAAAATCTGTGGGACGTACCGAAGGCTGTGCTAAGAGGAAAGAATATTGCAATATAGGCCTACCTCAGGAAAGAAGAACAATCCCATATGAGCAATCTAAACTCAAAATTAACAAAACTAGAAAAAGAAGAACATATGAGGCCCAAAGTCAATAGAAGGAGGGATATAATAAAGATTAGAGCAGAAATAAATTAATCCGAGAAGAATAAAACAATAGAAAGAATCAATGAAAGCAAGAGCTGGTTCTTTGAGAAAATAAACAAAATAGATAAACCCCTAGCCAGACTTATCAAGAAAAAAAGAGAGTCTACACACATAAACAGAATCAGAAATGAGAAAGGAAAAATCACTACGGACACCACAGAAATACAAAGAATTATGAGAGAATACTATGAAAAATTATATGCTAACAAACTGGATAACCTATAAGAAGTGGACAACTTTCTAGAAAAATACAACCTTCCAAAGCTAACCCAGAAAGAAACAGAAAATCTGAACAGACCAATTACCAGCAATGAAATTGAACTGGTAATCAAAAACCTACCTAAGAACAAAATCCCTGGACCACATGGCTTCACTGCTGAATTTTATGAAACATTTAGTGAAGACCTAATATCCATCCTCCTTAAACTTTTCCAAAGAGTAGAAGAAGGAATACTTCCAAACTCATTCTATATTCCAGAATCACTCTAATAATAAAACCAGGCAAAGACACCAAAAAATAAGAAAATTACAGACCAATATCCCTGATAAACATAGATGCAAAAATACTCAACAAAATATTAGCAAACTGCATTCAAAAATACATCAAAAAGATCATCCATCATGATCAAGTGGGATTCATCCCAGGGATGCAAGGATGGTACAGCATTCAAAAATCCATCAACATCATCCACCACATCAACAAAAAGAAGGACAAAAACCACATGATTATCTCCATAGACGCTGAAAAAGCATTTGACAAAATTCAAAATCCATTCATGATAAAAACCCATAACAAAATGGGTATAGAGGGCAAGTACCTCAACATAATAAAGGCCATATATGACCATCCCACAGCCAACATTATACTTAACAGTGAGAAGCTGAAAGCTTTTCCTTTAAGATTGGGAACAAGACAAGGATGCCCACTCTCTCCACTTTTATTCAACATAGTACTGGAGTTCCTAGCCATGGCAATCAGACAATACAAAAAAAATAAAAGGCATCCAGATTGGCAAGAAAGAAGTTAAACTGTCCCTGTTTGCTGATGACATGATATTGTGCATAAAACACCCTTAAGGATCCACTCCAAAACTACTAGATCTAATATCTGAATTGAGCAAAGTGGCGGGATATAAAATTCAGATGCAGAAATCTGTGGCATTCCTATACACTAACAATCAACTAGCAGAGAGAGAAATCAGGAAAACAATTCCATTCACTGTTGCATCAAAAAGAATAAAATACCTAGGAATAAACCTAACCAAGGATGTGAAAGACCTATACTCTGAAAACTACAAGACACTCATGAGAGAAATTAAAGGAGATACCAATAAATGGAAACACATCCCATGCTCATGGATAGGAAGAATTAATATTGTCAAAATGGCCATCCTGCTTAAAGCAATCTACAGATTCAATGCAATTCCTATCAAAATACCAACAGCATTTTTCAAGGAACTAGAGAAAATCATTCTAAAATTCATATGGAACCACAAAAGACCCCAAATAGCCAAAGCCATCCTGAGAAGGAAGAATAAAAAGCTGGGGGGATTATGCTCCCCAACTTCAAGCTTTACTACAAAGCCACAGTACTCAAGACAATTTGGTACTGGCACAAAAAAAAAACCCCATAGACCAATGGAACAGACTAAGAGAGCCCTGATATAAACCCAACCATATATGGTCAATTAATATATAATAAAAGAGCCATGGACATACAATGGGGAATTGACAGCCTCTTCAACAGCTGGTGTTGGCAAAACTGGACAGCTACATGCAAGAGAATGAAACTGGATAATTGTTTAACCCCATACAAAAAAGTAAACTCAAAATGGATCAAAGATATGAATGTAAGTCATGAAACCATAAAACTCTTAGAAGACAACATAGGCAAAACTCTCCTGAATATAAGCATGAACAGTTTCTTCCTGAACGCATCTCCTTGAGTAAGGGAAACAAAAGCAAAAATGAACTCATGTTACTACATCAAACTAAAAAGTTTCTGTATGGTAAAGGACACCATCACCAGAACAAAAAACCATCCCACAATATTGGAGAATATATTTGTAAATGACATATCTGACAAGGGGTTAGCATCCAAAATATACTTACATTCCTCAACACCCAAAAATCAAATAACCCAATTAAAAAATGGTCAGAGGATATGAAGAGACAGTTCTCCAAAAAAGAAATTCAGATGGCCAACAGACATGTGAAAAGATGCTCCACATCACTAATCATCAGAGAAATGCAAATTAAAACCACAATGAGATATGATCTCACACCAGTAAGGATGGCCAGCATCAAAAAGTCTAAGAACAACAAATGTTGGTGAGGATGTGGAGAAAGGGGAACCCTCCTACACTGCTGGTGGGAATGTAAGCTAGTTCAACCATTGTGGAAGCAATTTGGAGGTTCCTCAAAAAACTAAAAATAGAAATACCATTTGACCTGGAAATGCCACTCCTGGAATTTACCCAAAGAATACAACTTCTCAGATTCAAAAAAGACATATGGACCCCTATGTTTATCGCAGCACTTTTTACAATAGCCAAGATATGGAAGCAACCTAAGTGTCCATCAGTAGATGAATGGATAAAGAAGAGGTGGTACATATACACAATGGAATACTATTCAACCATAAGAAAGAAACAAATCCTACCATTTGCAACAACATGGATGGAACTGGAGGATATTATGCTCAGTGAAACAAGCCAGGCGGAGAAAGACAAGTGCCAAATGATTTCCCTTATTTGTGAAATATAACAATGAAGCAAAACTGAAGGAACAAAATAGCAGCAGACTCAGAGTCTCCAAGAAGGGACTAGTGGTTACCAAAGGGAAGCAGTGTGGGAAAGCGGGTGGGGAGGAACGAAGAAGGGGATTGAGGGGTATTATGTTTAGTACACATAGTGTGAGGGGGATCAAGAGGAAAACAGGGTAGCACAGAGAAGGGAAACAGTGACTCTGTGGCATCTTACTACACTGATGGACAGTGACTGCATTGGGGTGTGGGTGGGGACTTGATAATATGGGTAAAAGTAGTAACCACATTGTTTTTTCATGTGAAACCCTCATAAAAGTGTATATCAATAATATCTTAATAAAAAATTAAACTAAAAAATATCCACAGAAAGCATCATGAATGGAGTAGCTGCAGATGCGCACTGTCCTAAAGAGCTGGAGAGGGTTGTCTGAAATTGGAACGTTTGAGGCAGCCTGTTACTTAGATTTCTATTTGTTCCCCAGCTAAGACCTGGGAAACTTGTGAGTAAAACAAGAACTCATGCATTTCAGTTAATTATTCATTCATTCAAGAAACATCTATGTGATTATAATAATAGCACTTCCTAATTACTCATTAAACTGGGCATTATTGCACTGTTCTATCTACATTAGTTATACTTCACAATCAAAATTAGGGAAAAACAATAAAAATTAGTGGGAGCAGGAAGCAACATAATGATAGCAGAAAACTACATAGGCAAATTAAAAGAAAAACTTGAAAAAATTCACACAGTTCATAAAAAGGGGCAGAAAATGTTTAGTTGAGGAAAATATCCTTTGAAAGGAGGATAGATACAAGAATTGCCAAGTGCATGTAAAAACAGCAGATACAGGAGTTGACAAAAGACTTGTGTTTTCAGACCAAATGTTTCAATTTACTGGACAAACTATTTTAGTTTTATCCTAAAAAATCAAGCTTTATTAAGAGAATAAATCTTACATGAAATCTGCCAGGGAGAAAGTACACACACATGGATATTTCCATATAAGAAGTAACCAGGGTGGCTTTATTTTTCTCTCAACACATGAAAACCAGCAGAAGGTTATTTAGCAATATAAGCCACGTTTTGAAAGGAAAAATATTGTTACTCAAAAAGACTATGCACAACAGAAAATTACATAACCCTCCTGAAGAATTTCATGTAAAATTCACGCCATAATAAAACTCATAACCTAATCTGGGCCCAGTCACTCCTTGCCAACGTAGCTGCTATTATCAGTGTACCAAGTAATTCCCTTGCCTGGATTACTGCAAATGCCTTGTAACAAGTTTTTCTGTTTACAGCCTTTCATTACTATGGTCTGTTTTTGAGAAGCATTCAGTGGTCTTCTTAAACATGTAAGTTAAAATATATCACACTCCTCTGTTGAAAACCTTGTAAGAGCATCACGTCTCATGCAGAGCACATCTGAGCCTCATGTGATGCTCTGGCTGGTCTCAAGGGATCTGGCTCCGCATTTCCTCATATCTCACCTACTCTTCACTTTCTCCCATCTCCATCTGAAGTCCCACTAGACTTGCACATGTCAGACCTAAAACCAGCTCCAAGCCTTTCTGTTTTCTGTTCCCTCTCTTTGAAATATTTTTCCTCAAATTTCCCTTATTTACCTCAGACTTTTCTGTGTCACCATGCCATTGGTGACTTCCCAGATTCAACACTTTCAATCCATCCTTCCATTCTTTCTCCTTTTCTTCTTTAGTTTTTACTATATATGTTTTCTTTTCATGTACATACATTTATTTACGTCTGATTTTTCCAGAATGTTAGCACCATAAGAACCAGGACTTCTGTGTCTTTTGTTTCCCACTGTATACAAATGCTTTGAATTTTACCTGATAGATACACAGGTTCTCATTAAATATTCATTGAAAGAGTGACTTTTAAAAAATTGACATCCAATTTTCATGTTAAGAAAATAAAGAAGTTTCCTTAATGTGATAAAGGATTTCTATCTCAAACTAACAAAAGCATCATATTTAGTGAAAAAATGGTGGTTAGATTTCAAACTTAATTAGTGATTGCATACTCCAAGCTGGAAACATTATAACCATATTGGTTGTTTATCTTATTATCATTGGTATTCAACACTGTATACTAAACCTTATGGCAGATGGCTCAAGTTAAACAAAGAATAAAATTTCTGTAAGCAGAAGATAAAATTACCTTCTTTTGTGAATATGGTTACTATCTACCTTGAAAGCACTAGTGAGATCAGATCACTAAGGAGAGAAAATGGTGCCTACTACATGATAGCTTAAAGGACTGGTTTCAGAGTACAGATAAACTCCCTGGGGACTCCCAAAGAAATTTGGGATGAAGTTGATATAGGCTGACATTTCTTCAGAAAGGACAGAAATACACTTAATGAAGTATTTTATTCTTCTTGTTTTTAATTGAATTATAATTGACATACTATATTTTGTTTCAGATATAAAAGATAGTGATTCTATATTTTTATACATTACAAAATGCTCTCCACTATAGGTCTAGCTACCATTTGTCACCATACAGAGTTTTACAACCATGTGATTTATTTTGTAACTGGAAGTTTGTACCTCTTAATCACCTTCACCTATTTCACCCATCAAACAACCTTTCCCCTCTGGCAGCCACCACTTCTCTGTATTTATGAGTCTGTGTTTTGTTTGTTCCTTTTTGTTTTTAAAATTCCACATGTAAGTGATATCATACGGTATTTGTCTTTCTCTGTCTGATTTATTTCATTTAGTATAACACCCTCTAGGTCCATCCATGTTGTGGCAAACAGCAAGATGTCATTCTTTTTTACGGCTGAATAATACTCCACTGTGTATATATACCATATCTTCTGTATCCATTCATTTTTCCATGGACACTCAGGTTGCTTCCATCCGGTCATCACCATTACCCTCTCAAAAAAAAAAAAAATCCCTTGGTAGGAGGGGCCTGGACCATGTGGGTTGTTTTTCATGATTTCTTACCGATTAGTTTACCTTGTCTGATTTTCCTCACACAAAGCCCTCTGGTATCTTGCTTATTTCAGGTGTCTCTTCTCCTTTGAACAACCTTACTTTCCTCTATGCAGTAATCAGAGTCTCAGGGTGTTTTAAAACAATATCAGGACATTATGGTCGCATGGAGAATAAAGCAATGTGTACACCCACAAAGAATGATTGCCTTCTCGGAATGCTGATTTCTTCTAATTAAATTTTGTAAAAATGCACATGGTACAATGTCAGGAATAAAGTCCCCCCTTAGCCAATCATATGAAATGAATTATCTTCAGAAGTTAATGATTAACAGATTTAGAGATGACTCAGTTAAAGTAAACCAAACATAGCAACGAAATCACATTACTCTGACATCATTCTGAGTACTTTTTGTTTTATTTTCAAAAACTTACTTTTATTATATTTTTCTTTACACTGCAATCTTATTGATCTCTTAAACTGATTTCTTTGTGATGCTTTAGGGAACTATATTTTCTACCAGTAAGCTGACTTTAAAGTTATCATAGTCTATTATATATTGATTTACAAACACATCTTGGCAGTACTAGTTACTGCTCATAACCAAATTGTATGCATTTCCTTTTGTATGGATTCTGGCTTGTTGTCATAAGTTAATACACCATTTTCTTCATGATTCTTTTTTCAAGCATGTGTCAAATTAGTCATGTCATAAAACCTTGATTTTATGGTGTGGCTTTGATTGACATGTATGTACTTCTACTTACCCTTTTGCTATCACTTCTCTATTTTGAATTGTACGTTTCCTAAGTAACCACAATCCTATTTCCTTGCATAAGTAGTTACACAGGCATTACAACCACCTCATTTTTTTAAAATGTATTTCTTGATGCCAACAAAGAAACAAATGCTGGTGACATTTGGTTTTCTAGTTTTTAGCTTTTACTAAAAGTGGTGCCATAAATCTAACAAATGACTTCTGGTGTACATTTTTATATACCCAAAGTAGAATTCCTTGGTTATAGGAAATGCATGTGTTCAATTGCCAGCTTTCTCAAAGTGGTTTTAGCACTTAACATTGGTACCAGTTGTGGTTGAGGATTTGTTTGTTCTAGTTCTTTCTCAAAAATGGCTATTGTGTTCTTTTTCATTTTAAACAATTTTGGACAGAGTTGTCTCATGTTCAGTGCAACCCCACATGTGTATTCTTCTTTTCCCATTGAATCCTATTCTCTATTAGTTGGTAATTCATATGTAATAGAATGCATACATTTTACATATGCATTTTAGAGTTTCAAACAACCCTAAAATGTAACAATCCATAGAATAATCCATGGCACTGTCATCCCAATTAATAGAACAGTGATGGAGTGTTTCCATGACCCAATAAAGTTTCCACTTGTCCTTTGCCACTCTATCTTCTCTGCCCCAGTGGCAGCCACTCCTCTCATGACTATTACTGCAAAGTTACTTTTATTTGCTCTTCAACTCTGAATGAATGGAATGATACAGTTCATACTCTTTGGAATCTGGCTGCTACAGCTAAATGTATTTTTTAACAGTTATGCATGTTATTAAATGTGTCAGTAAATTATTCCTTTAGATTGCTAAGTAGTGTTCCATTGTATAACAGCTGCGTGATTGTATTTATCCATTCAGCATTCGAGGGACAGTTGAATTTTTTCTAATTTGGGGTTATGATGAATAGTGCTGCAGTGAACACTGTTGTTAAAAACTTTTGGTGGTATATTTCTGCAGAAGTAGCAATGTAAGTTATAGAGTAGGATTATATTTAACTTTATAAGAAATAGTTTTCCAAAGTAGTTTTACTACCTTATGTTCCTATGCAATATACAAGAGTACTAACTGATTCACTAGTTCCACATCACTGACAGGGTTTAGGATTATCAATCTTTTCTAATTTTTACTTATGGTTTTAAAGTGGTTTCTTGTTGCAGTTTTTGAAACTTATGTTTCCTAATTAAGTAATGATGATACACACCTTTTCATATGCTTATTTCCTGGTCATTCATGCATCTTCTCTTGTAAAGCATTTGCCCATCTTACTGAGTTGCTTCCCCTTTTGTTATTGAGTGTAGAAGTTCTTTATACATGCTGGTACAAAACAACATTGATATATATATGTATGTATGTGTGTGTATACAAATAAACCAAATGCCACCAATAGTAGCATGCATGCATAAATTATGTATTCCTACAATAAAGCTTATACAATAATGAGAATGATTTACAACTATATGTAACATAATGGATAAATTTTCCAAATATAATTTTGTACAAAAGACAGATGTAAGAGCATATATCAATATATAACACACAAAATATCATATATATAGTGAACAAAAAACAGATCAAGCCAATCTATACCATAAAGAGGCAGGTAGAGATAGGGATAGTGGTAGAAAGATAGTGACATGATAAATGTAATGGAGATTCTAGGTTACTGAACCACAGAGAGTCTTTTCTGATCGAGTAGATCACTCAAGAGTAGTCAGTGTATGGACATTTATCAGGCTACACACATATAATATATGCGCATCAACTTATCCAATCTTTAAAAAACTCTTTTTTGTGAGGTTACATATTGAATAGTGCAAAGGGATATTCAACATCCTAACCTCAAAAAGCGAACAGTTCATTGCTAACTAATATGTTGCATTTTGGAGGCAACATGGTTTCATAAAAGGAATTCTGAAGCTGGCTGGCACAGGAGTCTTTAGAGTCTTGGCTCCAACTCTAGTTAAATAATCCTTAGCATTTTCACCTATAAAATGAAAGAATTATAATAGATGATCTATATGGTTATTTTTACCTCTAGAATCTTTTAATCTGTTGTGCAAGGTAGTAGTTTAAAATATTTTACTTTTAATGCAATTAAAATATAGAACAGCAATATAATGTTTAATGTTCTTATTTAATTGAAAATAATATCTTAAGTATTTACCAAAAGGGAAAAATAATTTGTTAAATTCTTCACCCCTTCGCCCTTGGCTAATATTTTGATTGAATTGTAAATGAAGTCTATTGAAGAGCAAAGGAACTCTCAAGAGTTGCTTAATGCCAGCAGCATTTATGTGGACACACATTTCTCTGAATATCAGTGTGGTTTATAACATGAAGTTTAAAATATTTATGTAAGCCTTCTGTTTAGGGGAATAATTATCCCATCTTTATTTTTGTGATTTCTAAAAGCCATATTAGCTGCATTGGTATTGATTTAGATAATAAAATGGCAATCAGTATTCAATGAATTGGATAATTCTCTTATGAACATGAGGAGTTAGTGTCTATCTGCTTTTATATTCATGTATTTATTTCAGCTCCCAAGATACCTTTTCTTTCATAAACGATTAAGTTTTTCAGTGTGTGGAAGCTCTTGGATTATTTAGCTTATCATAACAAAACAGTGCATTCAATATAATCCCTAGAAAAGGTAGACCACATCTGAAGTAATTTTTATTTGTTCCTCATTTTTGTAGTAATAAAATGATATCTATTGGTTATATATTTTACAAATAAACATTTAGGAAAAACTTTTAGGCACCATGACTTCTAATTTTTGTTCTTATTCCCAATAAATTTATATGGTAGGATTCTTCTCACTGCCAACAAAACAAAAAAGTAAATGTCTCCATGTTTAAAACAGTAAATGTTAGAAAAACAAATTTTATGGAATAAGAAAACTATTAAAATTTATAGCAGTCATCCATCATGAATTTTCACTTTTGAACACGACCCTCCATCTTTTGAAGCAGAGGATTGCTGTCCATTAAACCACATTCCTGGCTGCTATGGTCTGGCTGGATTGGAAAAGACAAATGTTATGTGACTTATCCGTAACCTGTCCCTGTCATTTCCTAAGGCAGATTTTACGTGTTCAGAGTCACTTGGGCCATACCATCAAAGCCATATACTCATCTTTCTACTAAACCTTCTCTTGAAAGTTTCATAGTCACAAAATCCAGTGGGCACAAAACTGAACACATCGTCCTCTCAAATTTTTCTTTGTGAGTTGGCAGAGGACTCAATTTCCCAGAGTTCCTGTCTCCATGAGAAAGGACTGGGCTAGAGTCAGCCCTTCTGCCTCTCCCTCTGCTTCTTATGCGTCTGGCGCATTTGCAGGAAGAAATCTGGGATGCATGTGAACTGGCTCCTGCAGGGCTTCTCTTTCATCCAGGTTACCTGCAGAGAGGATGCTCTCAGATCTGCTTTCCCACAATGCATCTCGGAGGGAGATGTCCTAATAACAATTGTGCCTTTTGGTAAATCTGTTTAATCCAGGGGTAAATTTGTAATTTACCCACATATGTAATTGACTCACTTCTGTTCCGCGTTGTCTATAAATAATTATTATTTTGAATTCCACTCAATCTTATATGTCTTTCCATTTTAGGGAGAAGGGAGTGTGTTAGGAAAACAGTAGGCTCACCAACTGCACATGTGTGTATATACTTTTATTTTACTGAGACATAAATAAAATACCATAATATTTACCCTTTCAAAATGTATAATTCAGGGGGTTCAGTATATTTATGAAGTTGTGCAACAATAATCACTATAGAACTCTGGAATATTTTCATCATTCCAAAAAAGAAATGTCACGCCCATTAGCAGTCATTCCCCTGGACATTTCATAAAAGCAGAATCATATACTAAGCACCTTGCTGGTCTGCCTTCATTCACTTAGCATAATGTTTTCATCTGTGCTGTAGCATGAATCAGTATATTACTCGTTTTTATGGCTAAATAATAGTCCACTCCATGCATATACTCATTTTGTTTATTCATCAGTTGATAGTTGGTTTGTTTCCACTTTTTGGCTTTTATGAACAATATTGATAAGGATATTTGTCTACAAGTTTTTTCTAGGACATATATTTTCATTTGTTTTGGGTATATATATCTACTAGGAGTGGAATCCATAAGGCATATGGTAACTCTATGTTTAACTTTTGAAGAAACTACCAAGTTCTTTTCAAAGTGGCTGCACCATTTTATATTACCACCAACTCTGTTTGACAATTCTAATTTTTCCTCATCCTTACCATACTCGTAATTATCCATCTTTTTTATTATAGCCATACTAGTGGGTATGAAGTGTATCTCATTGTGTTTTGATTTGAATTTTCATAATGACTAATGATATTGAGCATTTTATAATGTGATTATTAGATATTTCTGTCTATTGGAGAAATACATATTCAAAGCTATTTTCTTTGGAGAAACAGTTGCCCATTTTTAAATTGTCTTATTTGTTTTGTATTATTGAGATATAATAACTTTTATATATTTTATGAGATATAGAAATTGCCATTATTTTTTCCCATTCTGTGTGTTATCTATTCACTATCTTGTTAATGTCCATTGAAGTATAAAAAAGTTACTTTTGATAAAGCATATAATTACCTATTTTTTTAGTTAAGGCATCATTGATATATAATTTTATTAAGGTTTCATGTGAGCAACATTGTGTTTTCAACATCCAACCATGTTATCTAGTCCCCCCCACACACCCCATTGCAGTTACTATCCATCAGCCTAGTAAGATGCTTTAGAGTCAATCCTTGTTATCTCTGTGCTATACTGCCTTCCCAGAGGGCCACCTACATTATGTGTGCTAATCATAATGCTACTTAATCCCTTTCTCCCTCCCTCCCCAACCACTGTCACCCACCCCTTCCCTTTGGTAACCACTAGTCCCTTCTAGGAGTCTGTGAGTCTGTTGCTCTTTTGTTCTTTCAGTTTTGCTTTGTTGTTAAACTCCACAAATGAGGGAAACAATTTGGAACTTGTCTTTCACCACCTGGCTTATTTCACTGAGCATAATACCTTCTAGCTCCATCCATGTTTTTGCAAATGGTAGGATTTGTTTCTCCTTATGGCTGAATAATATTCCATTCTGTATAGGTACCACATCTTCTTTATCCAATCATCTACTGATGGACACTTAGGTTGCTTCCATATCTTGGCTATTGTAAATAGTGTTGCGATAAACATAGGGGTGCATATGTCTTTTTGAATCTGGGATCTTGTTTTCTTCAGTAAATTCCTAGGAGTGGAATTCCTGGGTAAAATGGTATTTCTATTTTTAGTTTTTTGAGGAACCTCCATAATGCTTTCCATAATGGTTGAACTAATTTATATTCCCACCAACAGTGTAGGAGGGTTCCCCTTTCTCCGTATGTCACCAGCCAGCATTTGTTGTTCCTAGTCTTTTGGATGTTGTCCATACTAACTGGTGTGAGGTGATACATCATTGTGGTTTTGATTGGCACTTCTCTGATTATTAGTGATGTGGAGCATCTTTTCATGTGCCCGTTGGCCATCTGAAATTATTCTTTGGAGAAATGTCTGTTCATATCCTCCACCCATTTTTTAATCGTGTTATTTCCTTTCTGGGTGTTGAGGTGTGTGAGTTATTTATGTATTTTGGATGTTAACCCCTTATCAGATACATCGCTTACAAATATATTCTTCCATACTGTAGGATGCCTTTTTGTTCTGCTGATGGTGTCCTTTGCTATGCAGAAGCTTTTTAGTTTGATGTAGTCCCACGTGTTCATTTTTGCTTTTGCTTTCCTTCCCCAAGGAGATGTGTTCAGGAAAAAGTCGATCGTGATTATATTCAAGAGATTTTTGCCTATGTTTTCTTCTAAGAGTTTTAGGGTTTCATGACTTACATTCAGGTCTTCATTCCATTTCGAGTTCACCTTTGTGTATGGAGTTAGAAAATAATTCAGTTTCATTCCATTACATGTAGATGTCCAGTTTTGCCAACACCAGTTGTTGAAGAGGCTGTCATTTCCCCATTGTATATCCAGTGCTCCTTTATCATATATTAATTGGCCATATATGTGTGGGTTTAAATCTGGGCCTCCAGTATCATACTGAATAAAAGTGGGGAGAGTGGACATCCTGTCTTGTTCCCAATCTTAGAGGAAAAGCTTTCAACTTCTCAGTGTTAAGTATAATGTTGGCTGTGGGTTTGTCACATATGGCCTTTATTATGTTGAGGTACTTGCCCTCTATACCCATTTTGTTGAAAGTTTTTATCATGAATGGATGTTGAATTTTGTCAAATGCTTTTTCAGCATCTATGGAGATGATCATGTGGTTTTTGTCCTTCTTTCTGTTGATGTGGTGGATGATGCTGATGGATTTTCAAATATTGTACCATCCTTGCATCCCTGGGATGAATCCCACTTGCTCATGATGGATGATCTTTTTGATGTATTTTTTTATTTGGTTGCTAATATTTTGTGGAGTATTTTTGCATTTATGTTCATTGGTCTAATTTTTTGGGTTGTGTCTTTGCCTGGTTTTGGTATTAGAGTGATGCTGACTTCATAGAAGTATTCCCTCCTCTTCTATTTGTTGTATAACTTTAAGGAGGATGGGTATTAGGTTTTCACTAAATGTTTGATATAATTCAGCGGTAAAGCCATCTGTTCCAGGGTTTTTGTTCTTAGGTAGTTTTTTGATTACCAATTCAATTTTATTGCTGGTAATTGGTCTGTTCAGATTTTCTGTATCTTCCTGGGTCAATTGGAAAATTGTATTTTTCTAGAGAATTGTCCATTTCTTCTAGGTTGTCCAATTTGTTAGCACATAATTTTTCATAGAATTCTGTCATAATTCTTTGTATTTCTGTGGTGTCCATAGTGATTTTTCCTTTCTCATTTCTGATTCTGTATATATGTGCACACTCTATTTTTTTCTTGATAAGACTGGCTAGGGGTTTATCTATTTTGTTTATTTTCTCAAAGAACCAGCTCCTCGTTTCATTGATTCCTTCTAGTGTTTTATTCTTAATTTTATTTATTTCTGCTCTGATCTTTATTATGTCCCTCCTTCTACTTACATTGGGCCTCATTTGTTTTTATTTTTCTAATTTCATTAATTGTGATTTTACACTGTTCACTTGGGATTGTTCTTTCTTGAGATAAGCCTGTATTGCAAAATACTTTCCTCTTAGAACTGCCTTCACTGCATCCCACAGGTTTTGGCTGTTGAGTTGTTGTTTTCATTTGTTTCCTGTCTGATTTGTTTTTATTTGGTCATTGACCCATTGATTATTTAAGAGCATGTTGTTAAGCTTCCATGTGTTTGTGGGCTTTTTTGTTTTTGCATAATTATTTCTAGTTTCATACCTCTGTGGTATGAAATAAAAATTTCAATCTTATTGTAACCTAGCATGTGGTCTATTCTGGAAAATGTTCCATGTGCACTTGAGAAGAATGTGTATCCTGCTGCTTTTGGGTGTAGAGTTCTGTAGATGTCTGTTAGGTCCATCTCTTCTAATGTGTTGTTCAGTGCCTCTCTCTCCTTACTTGTTTTCTGTCTGACTGATCTGTTCTTTGGAGTGAGTGGTATGTTGAGGTCTCCTAAAATGAATGCATTGAATTCTATTTCCCCATTTAATTCTGTTAGTATTTTTTTCACATACTTAGGTGCTCCTATATTTTGTGCATAGATATTTATAATGGTTATATCCTTTCATTGGACTGACCCCTTAATCATTATATAATGTCCTTGTCTCTTGTTACTTCCTTGTTTTGAAATCTATTTTGTCTGATACAACTATTGCAACTCCTGCTTTTTTCTCCCTATTATTTGCATGAAATATCTTTTCTATCCCTTCACTTTTAGTCTGTGTATGTCTTTGGGTTTGAAATGTCTCTTGTAGGCAGCATATAGATGGGTCTTGTTTTTTATCCATTCAGTAACTCTATGTCTTTTGATTGGTGCATTCAGTCCACTTACATTTAGGGTGGTTATTGATAAATAAGGTACTTAATTGCCATTGCAGACTTTAGATTCATGGTTGCCAGAGTCAAGAGCAGCTTCTTTACTATCTAACAGCCTAACTTAACTTGCATCTAAAGGTTCTTTTTTTTTCCACCTTCTTTTTCTTCTTCCTCCACTCTTTATATTATTAGATCTCATATTCTGTATTCTTTGTGTATTCCTTGACTGACTTTTGTGTAGTTGATTTAATTTTGCATTTACTTAGTAATTAATTGGTCTACTTCCTTTACTGTGGTTTTATTTTCTCTGGTGTCAGCTATTTAGCCTTAGGAGCACTTCCATGTAGAGCAGTTCCTGTAAAATACACTGTAGAGATGGTTTGTGGGAGGTAAATTCCCTCAACTATTGCTTATCTGGAAACTAATCCCTGCTCCAAATTTTAATGATAATCTTGCTGGCTTGAGTATTCTTGTTTGGAGGCTGTACCTACAGGGAGAGGAAATCCTGGGGCAAAATACCTATGGAACCGAAATCAGTCAAAGGGAGAAATAAAGTTTAAAACCCATTCATTGCTTACAAGCAGTCGTCCTGTCTCTCTCTCTCCTGCTGTGTCAGAAGCAAGCGAAATCTCCCCACAGCCCCCAACCTCTGTGGTCCAGGTAAGCCATTGCTCACCCATGTAATTACCCATTGATATGAAGATGGACTACTTCTCACCACCCCATGGAAACACCTGTTGATAAGGAGATGCACTAAAGCCAGGCGAAAGGTTCTGGAAATATTGCAATTTAACCTTCTGTTTCATTGCATTAAATATATCATGCCACTCCTTTCTGGCCTGTAAGGTTTCTGCTGAGAAGTCTGCTCATAGCCTGAGGGGCTTTCCTTTATATGTGATCTTTTTTCTCTCTCTGGCTGCTTTTAATACTCTGTCCTTGTCCTTGATCTTTGCCATTTTAGTTATTATATGTCTTGGTGTTGTCTTCCTAGGGTTCCTTGTGTTGAGAGATCTCTGCACCTCCATGGCCTGAGAGACTATTTCCTTCCCCAGATTGGGGAAGTTTTAAGCAATTAGTTCCTCAAAGAGACTTTCTATCCCCTTTTCTCTCCCTTCTTCTTCTGGTACCCCTGTAATATGAATACTGTTATGTTTGGATTGGTCACTCAGTTCTCTCAATATTCTTTCTCTCTTTGAGATCCTTTTTTCTCTCTGTGCCTCAGCTTCTTTGTTTTACTGTTCTCTAATTTCTATTTCATTTACCATCTCCTCTACCTCATCTAATCTACTTTTAAATCCCTCCAACGTATGTTTCATTTCAGATACTGTATTTTTCAAAGTTTGTCTCTTTCTTGAAGGTCTCTGAGATCTTCAATAGTTTTCTGTAGCTCTGTGAGCATGTTTATGATTTTTATTTGAAATCTTTATCAAGAAGATTGGTTATTTCATTTTCACTTATCCCTCTTTCTGGTGTCTGAATTTTTGTTGGTACAGTATTTTTTGCTGTTTCATTTTCTAGTGATTCCTGTGGAATAATAACTTTGTGTAGGCAGCAGCCTCTAGTGTGCAGAAGCTCTACTCTCTGGAGCTGCTGAACACCTAGAGCAATGGTGTGGTTCTCATGCAAATGGTACCAGTGCCCACCAGTAAGAAGAATCTCTTTCCTTCTTCCTGTCTGCAGTGTTTGCCTCCACTGACATGTCCAGTGGGCTGAGCATGCAGAGAGGAGTCTCTGCTTTATGACCCTGTAGCTGCCATAGGCAGGGCCATCCTTGGCTGGCCTGGTGTGATGGCATGGGCAGCAGGTGTATGGGACCAGTTCCTGTCAGGAGGAAGAAGCAGCAGGCTGCATATCACAGTAAGGGGCCTTGGCGCTGTGTTGCCAGCCAGGGGGATGGAGTGTCTAAAGCTCCTGAAAGTTTCCAACCTCTGGGCTTAGTGTGCCAGGATGATTTTGTCCACCTGCCCTTTCTCCTGAGCAACAAGTTCTGTGTAATCTTTACCCCTTTAGAGCCCCTCTCATTGCTGGGATGTATTTCATAGTGCCTGCGTTTCTTTGTCCTGGAGCGGCCAGTTATGTGTGCCTGTTCTCCACAAGCAGCTGGAATCTTAGTCTCTCTGAGTATCACCTGTCTTGGCTTTCCAAACCCACTAATCACCAGAGCACCATGTACTGTGGGTTCGTGCTCCTGGATCAGATCTCCAGGGCTTGGGGTTTAGCAGTCTTGGGCTTCTACTCCCTTCCTGCTCCATTTCTCTTCCTCCCACCTGTGAGCTGGCATTGGGGGAAGGCTTGGGTCCCACCAGATCATGGCTTTGCTACTTTACACTTTTCTGTTAGGTCTTCTCTTTTCCCCAGATGTAGGCCATCTGTTCTGCCGTCTTTGGGTTGCTCTTTCAGAATTCGTTGTATTTGCTGTGTTTTCTTGTTATATATGGTTTTGGGAGGAGGTTTCTGCCTTACTTCTCACACTGCCATCTTTTTCCCCACCTCCCAATTTACCTATTTTGTTTTGTTTTGTTTCTTATGCTTTTTGTGCTATATCTAAAAAAACCATTATTTGATCCAAGGCTAAGAAAATGTACACCTAAGTCTTCTTATAAGAATTTTATATTTTGATCTCTTACAGTTAAGTCAGTGGTCTATATTGAGTTAATTTTTGTATGTGGTACGAAGGAGTCCTAGTGTGTATTTTAATCATTCTCACCTTGAGAGAGAAAGAAAGGACTATTATTCAGTGGCCTTCTGTAAGTTCAACAATTACAATACAAGTGTGTTCATTCCGACTCTTTTGTTTTAGTATATTCAGTCGTGAACCCTCCTCTGAGTTCTAGTTATTTCCATGCAACTTCTTCCCAACATCTTTAATCAGTAATTGGGTGCTTTTTATGTACTTTTCAGTAAATCATATGCCCACATTCTAGGAATACCTTTGAACATAATGTGAACTTAACAAACATAGTCTATCGTATACCCTTCTAATTCCTGGAGAACAGATATTGCCTCTGAAATGCCTCTGCTTCCAAACCTACATCCTTAATGCTCATTCTCCAGAAAGAAGCCAGATTGACAGTTTTTAAACACACAACAAATCAAGTCACTCTACTCCTTCAGACATATTAACGGCTCCCTGGAGAGTGACTGTGTGTCCTAGGAGAAATATGGCGATGCTTGGAGATATTTTTAGTTGTCACAATGCGGAGGTGCTACTGGCAAATAATGTGTAAGACTAAGTATGCTACTAAACCTCTTACAGTACACAGGACAGCCCGGCAACAAATGATCTGGCTCCAAATTTCAGTAATACCAAGGTTGAGATTCCCAACATTTCACTTGGAATGAAATCCAAAATCCTAACCACGGACTGGAGAACTCTACATGCCCTTGCCTGCCTCTCAGATCTTGTCTCACACTTACCATCTCTCCCAGTATACTCCAGCCATTCTATTTCTTTAACATACAACAACTATTTTTCTGAATCAAAGCCTTTAAAGTTTCTCTTTGCTTCACCTAGAGTAGTATTCCCCCATATTTTTACCTGGTTGACTCCTTCTGATAGCCCAGGCCTCTGTCAAGCATTACCTCTTCAGATATTCAACGCCTCACAACCATAGTGGAAGGTGGCATTTTAGAATAGAGTAATATGAGAGGATCATAGGATGATGATAAAGAAAATGAAAGGATTATAGACCATCTATTATAAATAGCAGATGTTGAATAGCTGAGATATGTAGTGTATGCAGTCTTTATGAAGGTTGAGCTGTCTGTGACTGCCAGTGCCATACAGAAATGCTAACCCATGGCTGGGAATTGATGGTTGGACATCGTATAATGTCAGTAGAAGGGACTGACTCCAGGGGGAAATAAGTTCCCAGCTTGGGGCAAATTACCTTTGAAACCGAAATCGGTCAAAGGAGAAATAAAGCGGGAGAAACCCATTTATTGCCTACAAGCAGTCAACCGTTTCTGCTCGCCTGTGTCTCCTGTGTACTGGTTGCAGAAAGGGACCACATCCAACATCTCAGGTCCAGATATGCCCTTGTTCCCCAGTGTAATCACCTATTGATATGGAGATGCACTAAGGCCAGGTGAGAGATTCTGAAAATATCGCAGTTTTACCCACAATTTAGATGTCCTTTAGGGTTCAAACTGGATTGGAGGAAAGTTGAGGGAGATGAAAAAGGTGCTTACAGAATGTGGAAAATATAAAAGGGAGTTATTGAAAGGTGTAATGAAGGTAAAGGTTATACTACTATAAAGTACAGCACTAAAATGCTTCCTAAAAGCAAAGAGATACAGGGTATGGACAGATGTAGCTCAGGGATTTGGCTCTTTAAGGTCATAATTCCCACTGATGATTAAATACAAATTATAGCTGTTCCAGTGAGGACAAAACAAGAATTAGGTGGCAATCCATGCAGCTAAATATATTATATATATATACACGCATGAGTGATAGAAGAGTCAGCACATGAATATTTAATTCCTCAGCATCAAGAGATCAGAGTGAGAACATTTTGGAGTTTGAGGGAAGTTGATTAAATCAGGAAGGTGTTAGGCAGTACTGCAAGTTCTTGTCAGCAAACTCTTGGTGATCAGTGAGTAGAGGCTACACTCCCTGCAGAGAATGACTGTAAGGGGAGTGGGGGGCCAGGTTCGGCCTGAAAGAGCTAGAATGGAGGGAAGAGAGTGGTGGTGGTAGGTCCTCCAGGTGTTCCCCATTGTTATGCTAAGGAATGTCTTAGCAGTTGAAAGATTACAAAAAAATGTAATAAAAGGGTATGAAAATCCTATAGGACAAGTAATGGGGAGCTAATAACCAGACAAAGGTGTGTCAGAGAAAGGGGAGTGGGGAGCCAAGAGAAGGCCCATTCTGCTCCTAAACCCATGCAGTGGTGATGACAGGAGGAGCAGGAGATTATACGAGAATTGATGGGAAATTGATCAAAATGGGGCTGGGGGCTGGGAGGAAGACTTGGCTTCAGTTAAATAGGGGAGGTAAAGTTTTTCAAGAAAATTGGTTAAATAGGACCTTTGGGGGACCTGTAACTCAGCAACTTTTATGACAATGAGTTTTGGTGTGAAAAGTTAGTCCTCAACTCTGTCTAGAGGTTGGAGAAACAGGGAAGATTATTTTCCTCTCCACATTTTTCTCAAAGATCAAATAAAGGATAGTTTTCTTGCTTTGTTAAATTGCAGTAAAACATCTCCCCCACCTATCCTTACTGTCTGAGAGCAAGTTGAACTTGCTACATAAGTTATCATTAAGCCCCATTACTTTCCTTAAGCTGTTTTTAAGTTGTTTTGTGTTGATTTCCATTATGTAAATACCATCAAAGGAAAGACGTAGGATTTGATTATCAGTTAAAATGTCAACTGAACTAAAAATCAGTGGGTGGAAAAGCTCAAGAGCCACTTAGGATTTTAAAAACTGAGCAGACAAAGCCAGTTGAGTAAATGCTGCTTTTAAACATCTCATCAATTTTGTTATCTAGGCTAAGGGAAATGATATTATGGATCATCCTTCCAGTATTAAAATTACAGTTCATAATTTTGACATGTCTTTCTAAAACATATGACCCACTTTAAAGGGAATCTGGGCTGGATGAACTTACTGTACCTCATGTCAATAAAAGAAGGTCATAAAGGACTTCTCGATTTTTATTCACAGATATGTGGCTAGTTTACTATCATATGAAATATTAATATTCTACTAGTACCTAAAGGACAATAATAGCAATGTCTTTGGTGAAATTCACTTGTCATATCAGTGGCATTATTTTTCCAGACATAAAGATCTCATATAATATAGAGACCACTCTTGATAGAACAGGCTTTCCTTTGGTAATATTTGTTGTTTGCACAGTTTTTCCTACGGCTGAGTCAGGTTCACATATCTTCCTATCATACACACAATTACTCCAGAGCCCTTGGGACTGCTGTCAGAAAGTACTTTCTCCCATCCCCACACTTCATGGATTTTTAAGGAAGACTCATGCTTATTCAAACAAAGGAGAAATATACTTGGCTCTAATAAAAATTATATTTTCAGCTCCCAAGAGGGAAGAGAGGCAGGTCTTCTATTATTATCAGTCTTCTATCTTCTGCATACTACCCAAAACTTTATTATCAAGATATTCGGCTATAATTTTCCAACAACTAAGCATTAAAATAACATGTAGAGATAAAACACTGTAGAAAACAACATTATTATCTTAGGATAGAATTAAATATGATTTATACAAATAAACTTTACATGACATTTCATTCTATCTCTGGATAGTATGGATAGTGTGCTAAAAGGTATATGTCTCAATGCAATAATGTGCATATCTACATACACACACATTTCCTCTAGGAATTTATTTGTAAAATAATCTTAAGGCAGTTTGAAAATTCAAAGTATATTGGACTTAACACACACATATAATAAAAATGCAATTTTAAAATTCATATGGAACCACAAAAGACCCCGAATAGCCAAAGCAATCCTGAGAAGGAAGAATGAAGCTGGGGGGATTACGCTCCCTGAATTCAAGCTCTACCACAAAGACACAGTAATCAAGACAATTTGGTACTGGCACAAGAACAGACCCATAGACCAGTGGAACAGATTAGAGAGCCCAGCTATAAACCCAAGCATATATGGTCAATTAATATACAATAAAGGAGCCATGGATATACAATGGGGAAGTGACAGCCTCTTCAACAGCTGGTGTTGGCAAAACTGGACAGCTACATGTAAGAGAATGAAACTGGATTAGTGTCAAACCCCATATACAAAAGTAAACTCCAAATGGATCAAAGACCTGAATGTAAGTCATGAAACCATAAAATGCTTAGAAAAAAACATAAAATGTCCAAAAACCTCTTGGACATAAACATGAGCAACTTCTTCATGAACATATCTTCCTGGGCAAGGGAAACAAAAGCAAAAATGAACAGATAGAACTATATCAAACTAAAAAGCTTCTGTACAGCAAAGGACACCATCAGTAGAACAAAAAGACATCCTACAGTATGAGAGAATATATTCACAAATGACATATCCGATAACGGATTGACATCCAAATTATATAAAGAGCTCATGTACCTCAACAAACAAAAAGCAAATAAGCCAATTAAGAAATGGGTAGAGGAACTGAACAGACACTTCTCCAAAGAAGAAATTCAGATGGCCAACAGGCACATGAAAAGATGCTCCACATCACTAATCATCAGAGAAATACAAATTAAAACCACAATGAGATATCACCTCACACCAGTTAGGATGGCCACCATCCAAAAGACAAACAACAACAAATGTTGGCGAGGATGTGGAGAAAGGGGAACCCTCCTACAGTGCTGGTGGCATTGTAAACTAGTTCAAGCATTGTGGAAAGCAGTATGGAGGTTCCTCAGAAAGCTAAAAATAGAAATACCATTTGACCCAGGAATCCCACTCCTAGGAATTTACCCTAAGAATGCAGCAGCCCAGTTTGAAAAAGACATATGCACCCCTATGTTTATCACAACACTATTTACAATAGCCAAGAAATGGAAACAACCTAAGTGTCTATCAGTAGATGAATGGATAAAGAAGATGTGTTACATATACACAATGGAATATTATTCAGCCATAAGAAGAAAACAAATCCTACCATTTGCAACAACATGGATGGAGGTAGAGAGTATTATGCTCAGTGAAATAAGCCAGGTGGAGAAAGACAAGTATGAAATGATCTCACTCATCTGCGGAGTATAAGAACAAAGAAAAAACTGAAGGAACAAAACAGCAGCAGACTTACAGAACCCAAAAATGGACTAACAGTTACCAAAGGGAAAGGGATTGGGAAGGATGGGTGGGAAGGGAGGGATAAGGGGGAAAAAGGGTCATTACAATTAGCACATATAATGTAGTGGGGGGGCACAGGAAGGCAGTATAACACAGAGAAGACAAGTAGTGATTCTATAGCATCTTACTACACTGATGGACAGTGACTGTAATGGGGTATGTGGTAGGAACTTAATAATAGGGGGAGTCTAGTAACCATAATGTTCATGTAATTGTACATTAATGACAGCAAAATAAAATTAAAATTAAAATAAATAAAAATAAAAATGCAACTTATAATATTGAGGATTAATGCTCCTCCTCAACTGTGTCTAATGTCTAGGTTAGCATTCTCTGGAGAACAAATCTTCCAGTTATTCTAGGTGGAAGAATGCACAGGATGAAGAAAGAAATTAAGATTCTCTTTTGTAAAAACAGGTTTGCACTCTGTCTTCTTATTTGCAGATGACCCCATATACAATCACGCTTTGAGAAGTACTAACGTCCTCAATTCCCAAGTCTTCTGGAGAGGGAGTTACATTGTTATTCTGCTTGCTTCAGGTCTTCCCTGCGTTCCAGAGTAGCTTTCAGAGTTCTCCTGACAAGTCCATTAATGCCTGTCCTACTTTCTACCTTTAAGGTTTGTCATATTCTCTCCCATACCCTCATCTATGTGGGTCAGTGTAAATTGAGTCTCATTTTCTGCCACTTTTGTTAGACTCAGGGAGAAAAGTAGTGCATCCATGTCTTTTATTCACAATGCTTCTCTCCCTGATCTTTTGAGTTGGACTCCTCGCCCCAGAACTGGGACCAAGTATTTGTCTGCCTTCTCCTTTCTGGAAGCTCTAAATCTACTTTGATCCTTTTTGAGCAGCTTTCTAGCTTTTCAAAATTCCTCCCATTACATTATTTATGGCAGTGTTCTCTGAAGCTTTTTAAGCCCATGGACACTTTCTATGAATATGAAAGCATCCTGGATTTTTATATAATAAACTCAAGAGCCCAGCTCATACTCCTCATGAAGAATGTGGTATGTAACTACTGAAGGTATCTTATCCACTAACATGTTTTAAGCCACAAAAATTCACTTCTCTTTATTTTCTACATTTTGCATTACCAAAAGCAATAAAAACTTTTTCCAAGAGAAAATAATATAACTAGAGTACTATGTCAAACGAAGTGACTCCAGGCGACTGTGACCCAGCTTTGAATAAATAATTTAGAGATCTCCAGCTGTGCAGGCCTAGAGCAGAGCAGCAAATCATGTGACCTGACTTGGGTTCAAGCCAACTTTGTCAGTAACTTTTTCAGTACAGCACTCAACTCCTCTACAATCGGCTTTCCTGTCAGTAATCTGAGGTTTGAGTCAATGGTCTGGGAGCTCTAATGCACCATACTCGAACCTCTTTCAAATGGCTTCTCTTAGGATTCCCTGTGGTATTTTACTATCACTTCTCCCTCCTGCATTTGGCCAGTTATGACTGAATATGCATTTTCCTTAAAACTTTAAATGATTTGAAAAGGTTTTCAAGAAAAGAAAGTTGTACAAGTTATCTGAGATACAAATGTACCTTGAACATAGAAATATTGAGAGGTTTGGGGAACAAAATAGGATAAAGTTTGTGCAAAGAGTTAGCTGATAAAGGCAAATTCAAGAGAAAAAAATATAACAGGAACATTTGATGATTTTTTTTGTGTGTGTTAGGAAACACTCTCCTCTTTAGCCATTTTAACTGAAGGAAAACAAAACCTTTTCTTCAATTCCAGTGTCTTTGAACCGTTCTTTAGTCTCCTGCATGTTTATGTGTATACTTAAAACAGCTGATGTGCACTAACCCGACCGTAACAACTTATTCATATTTAGTGTCTTCTCTGAATTTCTTTCCATTTTTCCTTGTCTGTTAGGGCGAATGACTTCCAGGAAGCAACTCCAAACTGTGGATCACATTCTAAAACTGTGTCTGGGTCATTCCTTCCTGTGGTGCCTGTGTTAAATGTATGAGCAAGGAAGTTTGTTGTGGCGGGAGACAGATGTTTTTCCCACATACACAGTAGCATAATTCTAGAAAGACTGTCTTTCAAATTAGTGTCATTTACTACACAATGAATTATTAATATGTGAAGATTTAGGTTTATTAAGTGCCCATCCAGGTGAACATAGTAATACATGAGTCTGGCACTGGGCACCATTTGACTCAACGCCCCTACCCACGAGTAGAAGGTGTCCCTCGGGAAGGGTCAGGCCCTGCAGGCAGCCTTCCTCTTAGGTAAAGAAGGAATGATGAATGATTCAGGGGTTTCCAAACCCCTAACAAGTCAGCAAACTGAGACCATTTCACTGCATGGAATAGGAGAGGCTCATCTTCATGCTATTAAGGTCTTGAGTCCTCTTCCTGCACAGCAATAAATAGTGATATTTTATTCCTCCATAAAACCTCAGCATGCACTCATATGGAAGCTGCTATTTATAATATGCTTAACCAGTGCTGTTTTTAATTAGTTAATGAGTCAATTAAATGTACAACTATCTTTTGTGAGGGATACTCTTTCCCCAGTTTACAAGGGTGTCAATCTTTATTTTAAGACAAAACTAATGAGGAATAAGTGGTATGTGATTAAAAATGCTTCAAGAAGTTTTGTCACACATCAGCAGCTGAAAGGAGGTGACGTTTACACAAATGAAGGAGTCTAGGGGTAAACTGCTAAGACACTATGAGGGATTTGACCCTGAGAAACAGAATAATGGAAGTGTCAGGGATCACCAGAACTGCCTCTCACTGTCTGGCCGCCGAGATGGCAAGTGTCTGCAAAATACACACCGCACTGAGAGAATCGGGTGAGCTGGATAAAGCAATTGCTTTTGAAATTTTGAAATTCTCATAGTCCACACCTTCGACGAAACAATGCTGTGGAGTGTGTGGCTCCTGTGGCCGCTTTCCTTCCTCTTGTTTCTGAGAAATCAGCGTCCCGGGAGTCCAGGTGAAGAGCTGGCGTCATTCTTTAAGAAATGCTATTCCTACTTTAACTTTACATGGTCCTCTAGAGGCATATAGTAATTTTAAATTTGTCATCCCAGTTTTATAGGGTATATGACATGATATTTTCTTAAAAATTAATACCAAATTAGTTCTATAATTATATTATAGAATTATATACTTCTGGCTTTTTCAATGCAAAAACATCTTTGATTAACTATACAATCCATGACAATTTACTGCTACATATTTTGCCTATTTTCCTTTTAAGAACATTGGACAGCCAGTCTATCAACTTAGCATTTTACATATTACAAAACAGTAATATTTCAAAAAAATATATTCCCATTCTTACTGAACTAACAATGTTATTCCAGCTTTCAAAGTAAGACATTTTTATATATATTTATGTCCAGCAGGGATCATTTTTACTTGTGGTATGTTGTAAATCTTGTAAAATATAAAAGCTGATTTGGTATCTTTTCATTCATGTTCCAAATGCTCTTGTGCCATATATCAAATTTTCCTCAAAATATGGCCAGGCCTAAAATCATTGCTCTTTCAACCTCACTGGGGATATAAAAAGCTACTTTATGAGTTGCGAATCATTAAAGCACACATATTTCTACAAAAGTATTCGGTAAGTCAGAGAAATACTTAAGCAAGGTAAACTCTTTGAAGAGGCGCTAAAAATGACAGTGAGTGGCAGACTCTGAACATGCACAGCGAGTAATAAAAAATTTATATCTTGCTGGTATAGCTGCAGTCAGAAAAACTAAAAAGGAACCTAAATAAATGAAAATATACACATTATATCAGTTATTTCCCAATCAGCCAAATCTTTTTATTGACAAAAAATTTCTCTTACATTTTATAAAAACATTAAATAAATGATCAAATAGGTCAACAGATGTACGTGCATTGTATTAATTCTCTTTTGCCTTCAATCTGAAATTTGGATTCTGTTTTTGTTGTTGCTTTCCCCCACTGGTTTGACAAAGCCTGGGGTTCTTGCCCTGCTAATGTATTTTTGGTGACAGTTGAGCAAACAAAAAACCCAGACTTTTTGTTTAGTCTTTTTATAACATCTCTTTGTAATGTAACTATACATAGTCATCAACGTTTTCACAATGTCTGGATACTCCTTGAGGTAGACTGACTTGTGTCCCTCAGAAAGGTATGTCTAAGTCCTAACCCCTAGTATTTGGAAAGCAGTCTTTACAGAGCAATTAACTGAGGATCTCAGGGGAAATCATCCTGGATTCAGGATAAGGCCTCCACCCGATGGCAGGTGTCCTCATAAGAAAACGGTAAGACAGAGACACAGGGGTCTGATGCCATGCCAAGGGTTACTGGCAGTCACCAGAGGCTGGGAAAGTAAGGCATGGAGCAGATTCTTTCTCAGGGCCTTCAGAAGAAACCAACCGTACCAACAATTCGATTTTGGACTTCTGGCCTGCAGAACTGTGAGATGACAAATTTCTGTTGTTTTGAAGCCGCCAGGTTTGCAGGAATTTGTTAACGTCATATAAATGCATTATTTATCTTTAATTTTATTTACTATACCAATTATTTTAATGATTTACATATTTGGGAGCCCTCCCTCCCCTTAGTCTGGAAAATGTCACCATTTCTAAGATTATTCAAGATGTGGCTTTAGGTGCCAACAGAGAAGTTTGGATTGAACTTTCCTTTTCTTAGAGCCTTTAACATGTAGATTAATTTGGCTCCACCTCTAGAATTTCAATGCAGTAGAGAAATCACTGAGCTTTCCAAAAGGAATTATAATTTCATGAGAAACTCATATTGTTACTATACCATATCAGAACATTTTTCAGGGCCAAGAAGTCATGGTTCACGCCACCAAAGAGCCAGATGGACTATTTTCCTCCAGGACCCACAGGAGACGTGCTCTCATATCTCTAGACCACATCAGAACATGCGTGCCCTAGGACAGACACTCTGATACCTTTATTAGAATGATGGTGTACGGGGCCTGTCTCGATTTGTCCTTGGAAGATCTAGGAATACAGAGATCTGACTTTCTTTATATTATTTCAGAAAAGAATCTGTGATTTTTACTATAAAAGATGAGAATGAAAGTATCAGGGATCAGTTAAAGGACTATATAAATCAAATACTTAATGGAGAATTAAAATACCTTAAAAAGTTAAAAGATTTCCAAGAGGACCTAGTCTATTTGAAGGGATAGTAAAAACCACACTAGATGAGAGATTTACTCTTTTAAAGGAATTCATATTTAAAGCAGCAGGAAGCCTTAGGCACAGATATTTTTCACATGAATATAGTTCTTGGGGATTTATTTTGAAAGTCATTATTGAGAAATCACTATATCTTACACTGTGTTAAGCTTATGCAACATATGTATAAGGTTTTTATTGGTCTGAAGTGTATTACTGACTCAAATCTCAGGAAAAGAATGCATGCAAAAAAAGTATGTGGACAAAGTGTTATGTGTGTTTGTTGGTATATAATTGAGGTGAAGAGAAATGCACCAGCTTAGACTTCCAATTAAAATTCATTCTCTGCTATAATGTTAACAGTGTCAGTTAAATATGCTTTGTATCATTCATTCAGTAAATTTACATATCTATGTATACATATGTATATATATATGTCAGCCATGACATCTAAATGCTTGAGATAAATGAGGTAAACTGCAGATGCAGTCTTCTGGGGAAGACAGGTTAAATAGTTCATTAAAATAAATTGGGTATTCAGCACAGATTTATTAAAGGATGTATTACTTGCTCATTTGCTGAGCGGTTACTGCCTAATGGGACAGTGTTAGAGATACGCAGATATAATTTCTACCCTTAAGAACTTCATAAGCCCATGGGGTGGGGTTGGGGGGGGTGCATACAGTAAAACGTGGCAGAATTATCTGGTGGTTTATTGATGGAAGTGTGCAGCAGAGTGGACAGAAGGCACACAAAGCCCAGATATCTGAGGAGTCAGGAAAAGTCTCCTTAAAATGAAGCTAAAGGGATAAATAGCATCCCGACTGTTGATGGATTTAAATACCATTTTAGGCACTGTTTTGTGCTGATGGTGGTGGGGTGGGAGGGGGTGGGCACTGACGGGAACTAAGCTGAAGAGGTGATATGGCCTGGGTGTGTTTTAAATAAAGTATTCTGGCTGTAGTGTGGCAGGATGAATTTAAGGGACACAGGCAGAAAGTCCCATTGAGAGTCTGTTGCTGTCCTCAAGCAAGGGAAACAAAATAAAAAATGAACAAATGGGACTATATCATGCTAAAAAGCTTCTGTACAGCAAAGGACACCATCAGTAGAACAAAAAGGCATCCTACATTATGGGAGAATATATTCATAAATGACGTATCCGATAAGGGGTTGACATCCAAAATATATAAAGAACTCACATGCTCAACACCCAAAAAGCAAATAACCCAACTAAAAAATGGGCAGAGGTCATGAAGAGACAGTTCTCCAAAGAAGAAACTCAGATGGCCAACAGGCACATGAAAAGATCCTCCACATCACTAATCATCAGAGAAATGCAAATTAAAACCACAATGAGATATCACCTCACATCAGTTAGGATGGCCAGCATCAAAAAGACTAGGAACAACAAATGCTGGTGAGGATGCGGAGAAAGGGGAACCCTTCTACACTGCTGGTGGGAATGTAAGCTAGTTCAACCATTGTGAAAAGCAATATGGAGGTTCCTCAAAAAACTAAAAATAGAAATACCATTTGACCCAGGAATTCCACTCATAGGAATTTACCCAAAGAAAACAACTTCTCAGATTCAAAAAGACATATGCACCCCTATGTTTATTGCAACACTATTTACAATAGCCAAGATATGGAAACAACTTAAGTGTCCATCAGTAGATAAATGGATAAAGAAGAGATGGTACCTATACACAATGGAATACTACTCAGCCATAAGAAAGAAACAAATCCTAGCATTTGCAACAACATAGATGGAGCTACAGGGTATTATGCTCAGTGAAATAAGCCAGGAGGAGAAAGACAAGTATCAAATGATTTCACTCATTTGTGGAGTATAACAACGAAGCAAAACTGAAGGAACAAAATAGCAGCAGACTCACAGACTCCAAGAAGGGACTAGTGGTTACCAAAGGGGAGGGGTGAGGGAGGGCAGGTGGGGAGGGTGGGAGACGGGGATTATGGGTATCATGACATGGTGTGTGTGTGGTCACAGGGAAGACAGTGTAGCTCAGAGAAGACAAATAGGGACTCTGTGGCTTCTTACTACACTGATGGACAGTGACTGCAATGGGGTATGGGGGGGGGACTCGATAATAAGGGTGAATGTAATAACCACATTGTTTTTCTTGTGAAACCTTCATAAGAGTGTATATCGATGATACCTTAATAAAAAAAAAAAAACACCGGCTACCAAGGAAAATTGTGGAATCTTGGCTCTTAAATAGAAAACCAGGTATCTTCAATGTTTAGGTTTAGTGTTGCCTGGAAAAAAAGAAAAGAAGCTCTTGCTATGATCTATGTGAGAGAAGATAAAGACCTAATCGAAGAAAGAGTAGTTGGATGAAGAATGGGGGCAAAGTCAGTAAGAATTTGGAAGGGATTAACTGAACATGGAATGTGATACTGACTGAGAGAAGGAAGTCAAGTAAGAATGTACATGGTGGAATATGCTTGGGAACAGAGAAACAATGAATGCATTTTCCTCAGGTTAATTTTTATGGAACAAATAAAATACCTATGGATATATGAGACAGAAACTAAATATATGTCTGAAGTAAAAAGAGGTCTGACTTACTGTTATGAATTTAGGAATTGCTATTAAGAGCACAAGAACGCGTGAGGTCACTCAGTAGTGGGGGTGGACCGTGAGAACTACCCCTAAACACCAACATATAGGAGAAGGAAGACAAAGAGAAGCCTCTCAAGGAGAAAGGGAAGGTTAGGGGTGTTCAGTGACCAGAAGCGCACACTGTCACACTGAGAAGGATTCCCAAGCGGAGAGCAAGAACCAGTCCTCTTAGCAGTCAGGATTCATTCAGTGGAGGGACAGAAAGCATCAGAGGTATTTTCAGCAGGAAGGTATTTTAGCTGATAATTGGGTTTTTAGAAAAGTGTTGGGAGCCTTGAAGATTCAGATTCCAGTCTAGGTCTTCTGGATGATAGAAGGAAAAGAGGATCTTCAAAGGCATCACTAGAGGTGTAAAGAACACAAGAAGCCACCAGGGCCTCTCCAAATAACTCCCACAGCCACAGGGCTGGAGAACGGCGTGCAGACCCGAGACCACTCCATGGCTTAGAAACTTAGATGGAGAGCTTGTTGCTAGGTGTTGGACTATAGGAACCGGGACACAAGTCAAGGTCACCACCCTTTTCCAAGTCCTGTTTAACAGCAGCAATACCTCTTGGCCACAAGGAACACGCTTATATTTTCCTCATTTTGCTCAACTGCATCTTATTGGAGACACCCATTTCACACGCAAAATTAGAGCTGCAAGAGAGATTGGTGAAGTATACATTTTAGCTTTCCTGTTTTTCCAAATAACAATGTGAAATGGAGCTTCAGAAGGCCACCCTGAAGAATACATCCACAGGCTTCAGAAACACTATCTCAGGTTATCTCAATCTCCCCAGTTTAGTAAGACTGTCTTGTTTTGCATGGATTTACTGTCCTTGCACTACAGTATAGAAATTCTTCCAGGCAAAAATCTGTAATGATCATCAGATTCACATTAATTGTTTCCCTTATCTCAGGGAGCAGAGTCCCGTACAGTAGCCCCCCTTATCCAGAAGGGATATATTCAAAGACCTTCACTGGATGGCTGAAGCTCTGGATAGTACCAACGCTATATATATTTTTTCCTTTACTATTTTTTTCTATACATATATACCTATGATAAAGTTGAATTTATCAGTCACAGAAAGAGATTAACAATATCTAATAATAAGATAAAACAATATACTATAATAAAAGTTCTATGAATGTGGTCTCCCTTTTAAAATATCTTCTACTGCACTCACACTTCCTGTGGTGCTATGAGATAATGAAATGCCTTCATGAGATGACAGGAGGTGGATGATGTAGACACTGAGACATAGCATTAGGCTACTACTGACCTGAGAATACGTCAGAAGGAACATCATCTGCTTGCACACCTTGGTCGGCCATGGGTAACTGAAACTGTGGAAAGCAAAGCCATGGGTAAGTGGGGACTGCCTACTGTCCACTGGGTAAAAATGTTTGCTTTATAATTGTTTACAGTAGGAGGAACAAGTCTGGTCCCGCTTCCACCATGTCTGAACGTAGATTTTCTTTAACTTTGCAAAGTGCTGCATGGGTGTGATCCATTCTGGGGCTAAGGTATTTGTCCTTTAAGATGTACTATAACAGCTATTAAGTGACTCTGTGTTCCCAAATAGGTGGAGTACGTGTGTCTTGGAACAGGGATAATGGCTCTCTCAGTTTCTCTGCTAGCAATTGTCTTAGGCTATTTGTTTATCCTGCCTGTGAAACAGGCTCTGCTGGAAAAACTGTCTGGCTCCCCAGGGGTGCTGTTCCACTAGGACAACGCAAAGAGCTCCTTAATCTGTTTTTAGGTTAGACTTTTGTTCACTTGATCTAGAATTTTCCGCTTCTTCAGATCATGTAAGAATTTAGTAGGTTTCCTAGCAATTTCACCTGGAGGAAACCATGATCAACTGGCCAACAGCATAGGTTTGTGTGAGTCAGAGACTATTCTGAGTGTTGCTTTGACTCTGCTCACAGGTATGGTAACTACAGAGCCCAGTATACGGCATTGTGGAGCCACAGAAGTATAAAATTTTCAGATATCTATGCTGAGACAGCTGAACATCATTTGAGAGGGAAAAAAAGATTTCTGCAAAAATCAATTACAGATGGATAAAGGGTTTAACTGTGAATAGAAAATCTTAACTTTAAAAAAGAGCATATAGGAAAATATTGCTTTTGCGGGGGCGTGGTAGATAATATGTCGTACACATGATGCAAATCTTAAAAATCAAGATGAAAAGATGAATACACTCACACTGTGAAAAGTATTTGCAACACAGAATTAGTTATCAGAGTACATTAATAATTCCAATAACACAAAGAAGAGAAAAAAATGGGCAAAAAAACACTGTTATAGAACACCGTGTTGGAAGTTAGGTTACGAAGTACCAACAAAGAGCAAACCTAACCTAATTCCTCTGACAGTATAAAATACAATGTTTTATTTATTTTCAGTATTTCATTTATTTGAAATATAGTTGATATACAATATTGGTTTCAGGTGTAAAACATAGTGACTCAACAATTTATACATTTCAAAATGCTCACCACAGTAAGTATAGTTACCATCTGTCACCATACAAAGATATTACAATATTGTTGACTACATTTCCTATGCTGTACATTTCATTCTTTGACTGATTTATAAAACACAGCGTTTCCAATCCAGTGCTGCAATGTTTTGGATTCGTTTCTTGGCCATTAGCTGGAAACTTTGGATTATATGAGGTTCGGCAATGTAGACTTTATAGATATTATATAGTAGAAATATTAGCAGAATATTCTTGTTTTTAATAGAAATATTTTCAAATTGTTGAATATAGTTACTTCCAAGTGAAAAAAAATCCTCCAATATGCAATACATATTGTGAGAGAAATATCTGTTGCCATAACAGAGAGTGAAACATTCAGCTGTCAGAATATTTTTCTTTTACAGATGGAAACAGCCCTGCAACCTGGCTGTAGCATCCCTAGGTGTATGTTTTCAGCTTTCGTTGTCTTGTGCAGCATTTCATATCTTAGCCTTCCTTTGATAGTAACTACTTTGAGTGGATAGTGCACGGTCTGATCTTCCATATGAAGATTGTCTTGCTAGCTCAGATAAACTCTCATCCAGCAATTCAGTAATTCCAAAAAAAGGCAATACTGCTACAGAGTTTAAGAAAATTTAATAACCTCTTAATTCCTGAAAGCAAATGCCTAAAATGCTTTTGCCAAGCACAACAGATAGTTACAGTGGGCATTATAAAATCTTAATTTCTTCCTATCTTTTCAGGAAAAAACATCATGGCACATTTATCATATCTTACTTGTCTTCATGTGGGCAGATGAATGGTATCAATTCCCAGCCTTGCCAGCAGAGCAGTGTCATGAAAATAGAAAGGTGGCTGAGGTCAGAAGGCTGGTCTGTGATGAAGCTAACGCTTGCCTTCTAATCACCTGGCACTTAGCAGCAAGACCTCAGCAAGCAGTTTTGTGTTATTGTTTGAGGGAGGTATTTTTTGTCTTTTTATACTTTGAGGATCCTTGTTGTGTTGTTTTACACATTATACCAATATCTTTAAACCGAAATCGTATACAGCAATTCAGTGGCAGATCAGATTGTTCTACACAGCTGTTAATTCCAGGTTTATGATATTCCTCAGTTAGGTCACCTAAATCTCCAAGGAGTGGTTGTTGAAAACTAAGCCTGGATTCAGGAGGTGCCACCTGTCCCGATAATCTGTGCTGTACTGTTGGCATCACAAGTTGTTTTGGAGTTTGGATGGCAAATTATTTTGTTAACCAAGAAGTCAGTAATAGATTTTTTTCTCTATTTCAAAAGGCAGATGAGTTAATATAGTTGTTTTGTACTTATTATATCAAGTATAAGTACTAAAATTGTAATTACACATTAATATACATATTAACCTTAACTTAAATAAAAGAAGCCAGTCCTGCCTAAAGCAATCTACAGATTCAATGCAATCCCTATCAAAAATACCAACAGCATTCTTCAATGAACTACAATAAATAGTTCTAAAATTCATATGGAGCCACAAAAGACCCCGAATAGCCAAAGCAATCCTGAGAAGGAAGAATAAACTGGTGGGAATTATGCTCCCTGACTTCAAGTTCTACTACAATGCCACAATAATCAAGACAATTTGGTACTGGCACAAGAACAGACCCACAGACCAATGGAACAGACTAGAGAGCCCATATATAAACCCAAGCATATATGGTCAATTAATACATGATAAAGAAGCCATGGATATACAATGGGGAAGTGACAGCCTCTTCAATAGCTGGTGTTGGAAAAACTGGACAGATACATATAAGAGAATGAAACTGGATTACTGTCTAACCCCATACACGAAAGTAAACTCAAAATGGATGAAAGACCTGAATGTAAGTCATGAAACCATAAAACTCTTAGAAAAAAACATAGACAAAAATCTCTTGGACATAAATATGAGCAACTTCTTCATGAACATATCTCCCCAGGCAAGGGAAACAAAAGCAAAAATGAACGGGACTATATCAAACTGAAAAGCTTCTGTACAGCAAAGGACACCATTCAATAGAACAAAAAGACATCCTACAGTATGGGAGAATATATTCATAAGTGACATATCGGATAAGGGGTTGACATCCAAATTATGAGGCGCTCATGCACCTCAACAAACAAAAAGCAAATAAGCCAATTAAAAAATGGGCAGAGGAGCTGAACAGACAGTTCTCTAAGAAAGAAATTCAGATAACCAACAGGCACATAAAAAGATGCTCCACATCACTAGTCATCAGAGAAATGCAAATTAAAACCACAATGAGATATCACCTCACACCAGTTAGGATGGCCGCCTTCCAAAAGACAAACAACAACAAATGTTGGCTAGGATGTGGAGAAAGGAGAACTCTACTACACTGCTGGTGGGAATGTAAATTAGTACAACCATTGTGGAAAGCAGTATGGAGGTTCCTCAAAAAACTCAAAATAGAAATACCATTTGACCCAGGAATTCCACTCCTAGGAATTTACCCTAAGAATGCAGCAGCCCAGTTTGAAAAAGACATATGCACCCCTATGTTTATGGCAGCACTATTTACAATAGCCAAGAAATGGAAGCAACCTAAGTGTCCATCAGTAGATGAATGGATAAAGAAGAGGTGGTACATATACACAATGGAATATTATTCAGCCATAAGAAGAAAACAAATCCTACCATTTGCAACAACATGGATGGAGCTAGAGGGTATTATGCTCAGTGAAATAAGCCAGGTGGAGAAAGACAAGTATCAAATGATTTCACTTATCTGTGGAGTATAAAAACAAAGAAAAAACTGAAGGAACAAAACAGCAGCAGACTCACAGAACCCAAGAATGGACTAACAGTTACCAAAGGGAAAGGGACTGGGGAAGATGGATGGAAAGGGAGGGATAAGGGGGAAAAAGGGGTATTATGATTAGCACACATAATGTAGCAGGGTGGGGGGATATGGGGAAGGCAGTATAACACAGAGAAGAGAAGTAGTGATTCTATAGCATCTTACTACACTGATGGACAGTGACTGTAATGGGGTATGTGGTGGGGACTTGATAATAGGGGGTGTCTAGTAACCATAATATTGCTCATGTAATCGTACATTAATAATAACAAAATAAAAAAAGGTAAAAAAATAAAATAAATAAAAGAAGCCAGGAAACAGTAAACTGGACTACATGTGAAATAATAACAAATCCATATATGTGGATTCATTCTTGAAAATAATTTTTTAAATTTGTTTTTAACAGGTTGAAATTTCTAAAACATTGCTTTCAAGTTAAGAATTATCAGACATTTTAATATTTCTTTATATACTACATATAATTATTAGACCGAAAACATATCTGCTTGGGATGGTAAGTATCCTAAGTTATTCTGAGTTGTGATAGTAGATTCAGTTAATCTATATGATGTATAAGCATTATTACAGAAATTTTATCCCCCTAAAGAATATACATGTTCAAGAGTGAGCAAATATTGTTATCAGAAGGCACAGAAAGTAAGAGTGGGAAGGGACCTCTCTTTTAAAACAGGGACTGAAGTCCATAGAGGAGAATTCCAGTTTTCCATTTCCACATCATTCTCCTCCTGACATGTGTTTCCTTTTAGGCTGTGCTCATCTAAAACATATTCTTCATACATACAGACCAAAGTATTTATTGAAAATTATGTCTAGTTAGTCCCAGATGATGAAAACACAGAGAAGAAAAGTTGAGTAGCTGTCTCTAAGAGTTTCATAGGGAAAGGGGACATAATTATAAGAATTTATAATTAGAAACTGTGTTAAATGCTATAAAGGAAAAGAATGTACTAAGAGATCTCAGCTGAGATCAGAACAGTGAGTGAATGGCAAACAGGAAACAAGAGGGGGAAGAGGTGGAAAAACGTTTTGGGAAGAGCCTGAAATATAAATGAGCACAAGGCAGTGAAGAACTGTAAAGATGTCATACCAGCTGGAAAATACAGACTAATGAGAAGACTGTTATGAGATTTAGTATAGCCTTGGTTTTTATCTAAAAGCAAAAATGAAGCCAACAAAGGATTTACAGCACTGAAACGATCAGATTTGCATTTTATTAAGTGTGGGGAACAGACTTGAGACAGGGAGGAGATGAATCAGGATTATTGCAACCTTCTGGGCAAAAGACATTAGTACATTGTAGGTCCACTGTGAGCAAGAGAGGAGACAGAAATGAAAAAACATATATATTTGGAAAAGGAAGTCATCAGTTCTTAGTGTCTAAGATTGAGTTAGGGAGAGATATCAAAGAAGGATCTTACAGTCTTTAACTTTGTAACCAGAAGGATAATGGCTCCATTGAGCATCAGAATTGGGAAGACTATGTAGTAAGTTATACAGTCCTGTTTAAGAAGGCTCAATTTGAGGTGCATTTGTGACATCCTAGTAGAAATGTCAGAAATGCAGTTAAGCCTGCATATGTACATACCAAAGGAAAAATCTACCTGGGAAAAATAAATCTGGGAATGGTCAGTACAGAGATGCTCGAAGCCATGGGGATACATGAGATCACCTATGGAAAAAGTACTGACCAGAAGCAGAATGGAAATCTCCACTGAAAGGCTAGGAAAGTAAATATGCATCAGCAAAGAGATTCAGCAGAGCGGTCAGGCAAATGGGAATAAAATAGAAGCGTTTAGTGAAATGTAAGTGAAACTCAGTATTTCAAAAAGGAGGAAGTGATTGTGTCATATTTTTCTAAGAGGAAAAGCAATAGCAGTTGAGTTTGAATATTTGCCATATAATTTAAAGACATGGAAATCTTTCTTCATTATCTGCATGTCATGTTCTGTATTATGTCTGATCAAAGATAATTTATATATATATATATATATATATTTTACATGATTTCTCCTCTTACTGAATTTGACATGACAAAGTTATTATACTTTTGTTTGGGAATTTTTACCAGTTAGGACAAATTTTTTTCATTGAAGACTCATGTGATCTAAGTAAAATTTAATTTCAGTTTTTATAAGTTTATTTTGTTTAATATTATGAGAAATAGACTACCCAACAATTCAACACAAATTTGAATTATGATATGATCTAAGCTTTATTATTATTGTTCAAGTTTTCACTTAACCTTTGTAAACTCTGACTCAAAAAGGAAATACTATTCTTCTACAGTGTTTGGCTTATCCAGTCTCTCTAGATAAATAGATAGATAGATAGATAGATAGATAGATAGATAGATAGATAGATAGATAGACAGACAGACAGATAGATAAATAGATAGACAGATAAATCTGTCACTCTATTTTCTAGTTTATTTAACTACTTGAGAGTTTGTAATCATGTTCATACTTCATTAATTCACACTTGGAGTAATAAACATTTGGACTGTAGCTGAATGATAGTATTTCAAAACCTAAAGCACATAAGAATATTTTCGCTCCTAATTATGTCTAGAGAGTTTACATAAAATTGAAATTAAATAATTAGATATTAGAAAAGGTCTGAATGGCCTTCCTCATTCATGTTTGATTAAGCTTGATCTTAATGTTAACCTATGTGTTCACTGATTACCAATAAAACACAAGTTCAAGGCTGTCAAAAATGACACTGAAGTTGTCATTCGAATGTTTGGCTTTCTAATAGCCAAGACTGATCCAAAGCTTAATAGCAGATTTCTGTTAAACTCAGAAACTGAAGCCAAAGTTTGGTGCTTGATAGCTAGACTGTCATGTAGTAAAATAGATGTTGGATAAATGTATGAGAGCAAGCTGGTAGAAAGATAATACTATGTGATTGGAAAACTCTGAATATATATAGTAACATGGAAGGGCAAGAGTACTGTTGTTTTTCTATTCATTTCCTTCTGTATTGTTTTATTTTGTATAATAAAAATATTTATTTAATAATATAAGACAATATGGAAATATGCTGCTGATAAATCATATTTGGTAATTTTCTTTATTCAGGGTGTTTATATAAAAGAATATCACATTTTATACCCTTGTCTGACTATAATATATATATATTATATAACATATAATAGATGGTTGTTATTGTATATATAGTAATACAAGTAATAGTGTGGGTGAATCTCAGATAGTTTATAATTATTCTATGATTCCATTTATATGACAGTTGGAAAAGGTCTTTTCCAAATGTCAAAAATGACTTCAGTGTCATTTCTGACATTCTTGAACTCATCTTATTCGTGATCAGTGAACACAAAGGTTAGTTTATATAGTTTTTAAAACTATAGGGATAGAAAACAAATCAGTGTTAGCCAAGGGCTACAGATTCAGGGAAGGGTTTTCTATAGAGAGGCCCAGGGGAACATTCTGTGGTGACAGAAATAGCCCGTATCTTGATTTTAGTAGTGGCTATATAGCTTTAGGCATATATTAAAACGTAGAGTGTGCACACCAAAGAGAATGTACACTAATGTACACATATGAGTGTTAATTATATGTGTTATATGTGATATAAAATATACATTATAATTATATTGTAAATTGTATTTCAATAGCCCTGACAAAAAAATTATGAGTTAATATGTAAAATTATCACTAAAGATTTTTGGAGAGAAGAAATTTAAAGAATGTGAATAATTTCTGTATTTTAATCAGATTGAAACCTCAAAATCAATAGGCCTATTTATGTTATAGATGAAAAATACCATTTGTGTAAGGGAAATCAGAACATTAATTTACTTAAGTCTTTTAAACACAATAGATCCTTCCCAGAAAAGAGTTGGAGGATTTCCAACTAGTATATTAAGACCTCATCCCATCAGAAGGAACAGAAAAGATGTAGAAAATGTGCTTATATTATTTCTCTTTTAAGAATTCCAGAGAAAAGATATTATTTGATTATTAGCAATAAATTGTTTTACTATGCCCATTTCAGGCATTCTCAAAGAAATAAAACATCCAGAGACACACATAGGATTATCTGATAAATGATATGACATTTCATCATTGTTCCCATTGAAAGTCTCAAGGTGATATTTTTCTCGTTTTATTTGTTAGTCCTGTTAGGACATGAATGTTATTTGGAAGGTAATTGTTACTGAGAGACTATATTTAATACTTAAGAAAAGTGGACGTAACCTGAGATTTTGGCATGATATGGTGGTTATATTTCATTCTATTTCTGGGCACTAAATTAATCATACTTCTGAACTGGTCCTCCTGGGATTTAGTTTATATAACTGGTGATCCTCGCTTGCTCCGACTCATCAGTAATTTGCATTTGTGGGCACAAAGCTGCTCCAAAATTTCTGTCCTTCAGAGCCCCACATTAAGCCTCCATCTGAGTGCTGCGTAAGCAAAATTTTGTTCATGCACCAAGGTTAAGTCAAATAAATGCTACCTTCATTCCAACGCTTCAGGTACTGCGTTTAGTCAGATTCAGTTTTCTCTTAGACCCTTTAGCTAAATTTCGTCAGTGTGTACTTAAGTGTTTCCAACTTTGTCACGTTGACTACTGACACTGTTCAGTAAAAGCACATGCACTTGAAAATGGGGCATTTCCGTATTCAGAGTAGCATATTCCATTTTCATTTCTTCACCACTTTGAAAGACTAGCACAGCGTCTATAACTGAGAATTCTCAGTGGCATGAAGCGACAGGGGAGCTAGAGACCATCACAATTCAAGTGACTGCAACTGAAGTCCAACATTGTAGTTTAGTTTTTACTACATAATAGGAGCACTTTAAGGATTTTCCAACAGCAATTTAAAGTTGCTTTCCTATGAAACCTATGCCCCATATGTCCTTGCAGAAACAGGTAATGAAATCATTCGGTGCATGTACATTCAGCTTACAGTTAACCTTTGTAGTGGAGAATACAGGTGCCTTAGATCTGCTGCCAGTAATAGTAACTCAGGCAAATCTTGTCACCTCAGACTATCTAAAATTCTCTTCACCCCCTTGTATCACTGCAGTGCAACTGTAAATCTATGCTAAAGTTCTTGCTAGAAGTCGAAATGGCATCCTTCCCTCAGAAAAACGGTACTACAGGTTTCCCAATAGCTTAAGGAAGGAAGAAAGAAAGGGAGGAAGAGAGAGAGAGAGACTTGGTAATGAGACCTGAGATGGATCTGAGTTGAAAGCCCTGAGATGACACTCTACTGGCCGTGTGACCTTGTATACTTTGTTCCTGTGACCTGGAGTACTTTCCAGGATGTCCTTTGTAGCAACTGTTGTGCAGCCTCTTCCTTTTCTTGTCTTGGTTTTATTTCTGGATATGAGCTTCCTTTATTGTTTCTTAAATTTAACTCTCTAGCATCAAAGAGAATAAATGTAAAAGGGAGAGAATAGGAGAAGAACAGATGGACTTTTCCAGTTTCCTGTCCATCTGCCAGAGAAACAGAGTAGAAACAACTATGGTAAACAGGGACAATGTGCTACCACTTTGGTTAAACACTTTAAAACCTAACCTGTTGACATGGCTCCATGTGAGGCATATAAAACTCCTATCTTCCCCTGACCCATAGTGGGAAAGGTTGGGAAAGTTTATAGAATTGGGAAAAGCCTGGAACAAAAGACTGAGCTTGTTTCCAAAACATAACAACCTGTTGTTTACTTTGCAAAAGAATGCACGGTGATCCACATAACTTTCTACTCTGAAAAGCTACTGACCCAACAATCTCAAGGAGTCTAAATAAGTCTCTGAGATTCAAGAAATAATTGCTTGATATTATTTTAATCTTTTTTAAATTTTAAATATTTGCCCAACTACAGTAATTGAAAAGATGTTTTTCATCTCAACTCTTTACAGAGTCCCAGTTTTATTTTATGAATATAAAATATAAATTGTAGTAGATGATGCTATCTTAGAAAGCTTTGCGTGAGCTCACACATCAGCCTCTTACCTTCTTCTACCCTATGCAGTGGGGGGTGGATAAAAGTAGAGTTCAGAGGTCCATGTCTGAGTCAACAGCCAATGGCTGTTTCTCCCTGCTGCTCCCAGCTGCCTCTCGGGATGCCTTGTCCTGATACTGGTCAGTTCTACATGTGATGGATGTAATCTCTCCACATACATCTGCTTTCGCATGCTTACCAGTAGTGGGGTAAGTGAAGAATAAGTCATGGTTTTCTTAACTTTCCTACTCCTTTATTGTGCACACAGATACTATGATATATTTCCTGGATACATCAGACTCTACTTCAGAACTAGCCAAATATAAGGGAGTAAAACAAGAGAAAAAGGAATTGAAAGTGCTTACTTGAAGTGCTGGAGTGTTGTGAGAGAACGTTCATTATGTGAGCTCCCTTGCGAACACACTGCAGTTCCTAGCTGAGCTTCTCAACCCCAGATCAGTCAGTGTTGACCACCTGAAAGATAAAGGCAAATCTGTTGATCAAGCTATTGAAAGTAGGATCTCAGAAGGAAAATGTCAGGGGGACTCTCAGTATTTGGGAGTCTGGGCTCAAATGGTAAAAGGCAGTTCTTGGAGCAGGAGAATTTGGTTGAGACTGTGTCAAGTTCATGATAGATTAAGATGAGTGGACCCCAGTGAGGTGAGGCTCCTGAGACAATTCGTGACTGCTAAGCAAGCATTTTTCCTGGTGAGCAAGATGTTTGTGTCAAACTTGATATGCAGCATTTTCCTGCAGTGATACTTAATTTATTGGTTTACATCTTTATCTTCCTGGAGAAATAATTCCTGGTGCAAGAAGTCAACCCATGTTGACATGGCTTATCTCAGTTCTCACGTCTGCCTGCCTCTGAGGAAGTATTTTCTTACAGCTTCTAAAATGCACATCTCCAACCCATGCTCTTTAAAGGGTCACACACCCTGTTAAATGCTGGCATTGTCTTGCCTTAAGAAGTCAGCAGTGTATTTCCCAACTTAGAGTTGCCTTATCAAGAGTAATGAGAGATTTGGTCAGTATTGGCCTCAGAGTGTGGCAGCAACAGGTAGTGCCCTGGACGGGTGCTGTTGTGGCTCCATCCTGGCCCTGCTCCCCTGTGCAGCTCCCCTGCAGTAAGGAGCTTGAGAGGCCATGGCAACTTGCTCTCCCAGAGGCCACACTTAGCTTTGGAGATTTCTTGGACAAATAGTCCCTAAGCCTGTTCTAGGATTTGCACAGCTTCTCTGAATCTGTCCTGCTGTAGTCAAAAATCAGGTATCCAGTTTATATAGCTTTAGGTTCAAGGTGTGGCCCAAGTGTGGCTTTTTGAGAAGAAAAGGGGGAGAAAACAGAGGAATGAACCAGAGGGTTGTGGACAGAGCTAAGAATCGTGGCCACTGCATCAAAATACGACATTCCAGTGAGACTCTGGTGGTGCCCCAGAGGTGGGGAGGAAAGAGGAGGGGGCTGAAGGCTGTGGGTCAAGAGTGGCTTTTTTATCCTGCCAAGTTTTAGATACCTGGATGATCAGATTCTAGGAAGTTTTATTTGTCAAGATATGAAGATAGGACATTATTTTATTTAACAGCTTAGTGACTTCATGTATTATTTCAAATATGCAGACATGGCACCTAGGTATGTTGGCCTCTGTACTCAGTTTCCAATCCACAAATGTTAAAGGTAGCTCCAAGTTCAAATATATGCATGCATGTGTGTGCATGCACACACACCACAGTGTGGTCTAGACCACAGCTTTTCACAGCATGTTAAAATACTTTAAATGGCGGTACCGGAGTGGCTACATATTGACTGCCAGGCAGGGCCCAGCCTGCAAAAATCCCCTGACTAGTCACCTGAAGCAGCCAGCAGCCTCATTCCATTCTGCCAGTCATCACTGCCTGCACTGCCCTTTGCTAAAGGGGTAGAATGTAAACCTCACAAAGAACTGTTCTGTTCATGGATGTGTCCCAAGGTCTTACAATAATGGCTACCAGTGATTAGATACTCAATAATTATTTGTGAAATGAACAAATGATATGAAAATGTTGGGAAGCACTGGTCTGTATATCAAGAAAAAAATTTGTCTCTATGGAAAATTTTCCCAGACCCTTACACTCATAGTATAGTGCTTAATATTGCTGTGCAAAGTAATTAAGTCCCACACACTAGTCACCACCCTGCAGCCTCTGTCTTCAGGACTGCCTTTACTTACTTTACTGCTAGTCCTGTAACAGGACAATCTGATCAACCACCTACACAAGAAGCCCAAAAGTTATTTAAAGGAATACTTTTTGATTGTAAACAGTATTTTTTTTACTCTATCTTGGGCCAGACCTTTCTTACAAAGGCACCAGCCACTACTCTCTGTACAGAGACCAAGAGGAGAGAGTCCTCAGATCCTTTCGTTTCTAAACTGCATTCTTCTCTCTACGCTCAGACTTCCCTCCCCTCTTTCATAACCATCCAGAAAGTGTTCCTTCATACGTCACTGTTTCCTTGTCAGGTTTTATGTGAACATATGAAATACAAAGTCCCAATTATATTTATCCCCACTCCACATTTTTTTCTCTTCCTGCAACGTACAAGGTTAATCATGTCCAAGTCTTACTTTCTTACTATATGGTTAAGATATTTAAAAAAATTCATTTTCATTTATCTGTATTCCCCTTTCAGTGTCCGGTCCAGAGTAGATGCTGAACAAGTATGAGGAAGGATGGAGAGGGAAGGAGAAGAAAAGATACGTGGAAGCCAGGACATCCTATGTCTGCGTCCTCTGCCCTCTTCGCACGCCAGGCTCTGAGTCCGTTCAGTGACACCTCTCAACTCCCATAACCCTCTAACAAATATCCTTTTAAGTACCGCTGCTGCTATCCTACTTGGGGGGTGTGTGTGTGTGTGTGTGTGAGAAAGAGAAGAAACGAGAAATTGAAATGAGAAATTCTCATTTCAAATGAGAAAGTGTAAGATACTTATAAGTAAATCTAACCAATCAAGCAGATTCTCCCAGCATCCCCAACAGACGAAAGAAAGCAGTGAAAGCATATAGTGCTGGGCAAGAATACTTTCCTCTTTGGCCCAGTCCTTGCAGTTCGGACCAAAACACTGATGTCATTGCATAGAGTCGCAAGGCGAGGTGTCCCGCAGCGGTTAATTGCATGGCGGGGAGTCGTGCATCCCCCACCGAGAGAGCAGGATGAGGGCGCCCCCAACAGGAAGCATGCTGTAAGGCTTGGACAGTGTGTTCTGGCTGCATACCTACTGATCTCTTAGCAGCCAAATTCATTTTCCTTTAGAATTGGAAGGTACAGGAAGATACAGAAACATATAATAAAGGGCAGTCTTCTTCCTTTCTTATCTGTAGTAGTTTCTAACTAGCTCTCTCTGGAAACCAGTGAGTCATATGCTAGTAAAGGTCGTACGCGTCTCTTCAATAATGGTTCGTCTTGCCCTAACAAATGACCTAGGATAGAGAAACTGAACTGCTTAAAAATCTCATGGTTATCCAGTTACATCAAGCTACAACATTTACAAGCTTATTATTGTTTTGCCTCTATTATTCATGACAGGAACTACAGAAAATAGGTTATTGAAATAATTCTGTTAAGAATTCACATTTCCGTCACTCAGATGGTATTGGATGCTGGTGAATAAATAGCACTGCAGCTACTAACATATTTCTTATTATTGATGAAATGCAGTTCTCCCCTTTGAAAAAAAGTACCTCTACTTATGAATATATTGTGCTACATTCCAGTAACAAAAGTGTTCCAGGACTAAGATTTTTTAAATTATGATTACAAGAAGCTCTGTATTTCTGATTCTAATTTTTTTTTCTTGTTATTCAAACAAGAGGTGGGAATGAGTGACAGCACTATTTCCCCTGCTTTTTCATCTGACCTTTAGAATTATCCTGGGGACGCTAACTAAACTATCAGCAAGATGCCAGCAGACAGAAGTGAGCTTAGCACTTGTGTGTCCTTTCTTTCTCCAGGCCTCAAGTTCAGTCCTTTCTGAAATTGCAGACGTCTCTGAAGCTTATAATTTGTGGCTTCCAATGAGTTGGAACTTCATGCTTGAAGTGATGCACAAGTAAGTGATTTAATTCATGCACCTGTATCTGGATTTTTTCCAGACATAATGAAATGGGTACCTGCTTCAGGATTTACCTAATAAGCATTGAAGCAAAACATCGGAAAGACACTGATTGGCATATTTGGGCAGGAAAAGGAACAACGAGCTTCTAGGGGAGCTGTGATAGGCAGCTGGGCTCAGCCCTGGGAACCAAAACTGAGCGTTTCTCTGCACCCAAGGCCAAGCCCTTTGACTTCAATGATGTACAATTTTCTCATTACAAACACTATTGTACCCAAAGGAATTCCTGTCAGGTTTCTAATTATTTTCTCAGTTTGAAATAAGACCTTGTCTTTAGTAAGAAAGAGGTTTTGTCGTGTGATTGCTTTCAGCATCAACACACAGCACAGAGAATAAGAGCCCAGGAAAACAACAGCGAAGACTGAAAAAAAGGAGAAAGGCACTTTTTGAAAATAAACACAAATCATTTCCCCCAGTGATCATCAAAATACATGTTCATAGTGCTGCGGTCGGGTGCTGTAGTCTTTGGCTAGAGAGATTTGAAAAATCAAAGAGAAGATACTGCTCTGGCCCTCTCCTTCTTACGGTAACATTATCATAATTACTATTGATGAGGTCACACAAACCCTAATCTAGATGCTTTGGGTTTCGAGTGCAGTGCACCCACATAACCCTTTTTCCATATGATCTACAGGCTCTGAATATCCCGGTACACACGGAAACTAAACAAAAGCACAGGCGACGGTTGCTCCATCTTGGCAAAGATTGTAAGTGTTTCTCTTCAGTATTTTTTCATGGTCAGTATTTTAACAATGATCCAAGACTGTTTTTAAAACCGGGCTTGCTTTTTTTGTATTCCGCTTGTCCTAAAGATTGTATTTCGTTCATGTTTCCTTTTCTCTCCATCCTCTCCATAACGTCCATTCCACTTATGTTTTCATTCACCAAAACTGACTTGGTATTTACCATTATGGCCAAATAGTGAACAGATTATAAGAGAGGCAAACGGAGAATTGGGAGAGCTTTGAACAGGGAGATCTGAACCAACCAGGGATGTGGTCGGGAAAGGCTCCGGAGAAAACATTACGTAGACTGAGTGCGTGCGTGGGCTCAAGCTGCTGATAGTCCAGGTAAAGTAACAGATCGTTGGACGATCCTGAGCTGCGGAAGAGTGTGGCGCTCGAGAGGCGCTGCGGGACGGTGAGTGTAAGCCGGACTGTCCTGGAAGAAATGTCGAGGTATTCGTTTTTATTTTTAAAAACAATGGGAATCTATCGAAAGGGTTCAAGTCAAAGGAGGAATATGATCAACTGATTTTTGAAAAACAGCTTTGAATTAAGTGTGGATAAAAAATGGGAGAAGTTGGAAAAGCTGACAATTTATAATGGGTCATTGCAGTAACTTTAAGATTGGCTTCACAGGGAGACCGCTTACGTGTGGGCATGATAACAGGGGAAGCACCAGGTCGTTGTCCAGGAACTGAATGCAGGATGGGGCTTCTGAGTGACACGGGGAAGACTGGGGGTAAGAAGACGGACTGTATGTTTGTGGGAAGGGGTCAAAAATCCACATTCAATTTTAGAGATATTTGAATCGTGAAAGTCTAGGCAAAAAAAGAGAAGATAGATTTGGAACTTCTCAACATATAAATGGAAATTTAAGGAATAGAATCCAAGTGAGAACAGCCATGGGAGACGGAGAGTTGCTGAGAGGCAGGAGAAGGTTGGCAGGCATGCCTTGGAGACAGTGCAGGTTTGGTCCCAGACCACCTCAACAAAGTGAGTATCGCGGCCAAGTGAGTCTAATGAACTCTTTGGTTTCCCAGTGCATATGAAAGTTAGGTTTACATTATACTGTAGTCTCTAAGTGTTTTTAAGACATAATGCTATTGCACAATGTGCATACCTTAATTAAAAAGTACTTTATTGCTACAGAATGTTATCATCTGATTTTTCAGCAAGTCATAATCGTCTTGCTGGTGGAGGGTCTTGCCTCCATGTTGATGGCTGCTGACTGATCAGGGTGGTGGTTGCTAAAGGTTGGGACGGCTGATGCAGTTTCTTAAAATAAGGCAAATGAAATTTCCCACATGTACTGACTCCTCCTTTCATGAGTGATTTCTTTGTAGCATGTGCTGCTGTTTGATAGCATTTAACCCATGGTACAACTTTCTCAAAATTGAACTCAACCTTTTCAAACTCTGCTCCTGCTTTATAAACTAAGTTTAATGAATATTCTAAATCCTTTCCTGTCATTCCAACAATATTCACAGCACTTCACCAGGAGTGATTCCATCTCAGAAAACAACTTTCTTTGCTCACCCATAGGAAGCAACTACTCATCCCTTAAGTTTTATCATGAGATGCAGCCATTCAGTCACATCTTCAGACTCCACTTCTAGTTCCCTTGCTGTTTCCACCACGTCTGCAGTGACTTCCTCCACTGAAGTCTTGAACTCCTCAGAGTCATCCATGAGGGTTGGAATCACCTTCTCTAAACTCTTGTTCATGTTGGTATTTTGACTTCTTCCCATGAATCATGTATGTTCTGAATGGCATCTAGAATGCTGAATGCTTTCCAGAAGGTTTTCAACTTACTTTGCCCTCGTCCATCAGAGGATATCACAGTTATCTGTGATGACATCTATCACAGCTATAGCCTTATGAAAAGTATTTCTTAACTTAAGTAATGAAACTTGGAAGTTGAAATTACTCCCTGATCCATGGGCTACAGAGGGGATGTTGTGTTAACAGGCATGAAAACAACATTAATCTCATTATCCATCTCAGCTCTTGGATTGTCAATGAGCAGTAATATTTTGAAAAGAATCTTTTTTCTGAGCAGTGGGCTTGAAATAATATTCTGTAAACCATGTTATCAACAGATTTTCTGTCACCCAAGCTTTGTTCCTCCACTTACAGAGCATAGGCAGAATAGATTTAACATAATTCTTAAGGGCCCTAAGATTTTCAGAATGGTCAGTGAGCACTGGCTTTGGCTTAGTCACCAGCAGCATTAGCTCCTCACAAGAGAGGCAGCCTGTCCTTTGAAACCAGGCACTGACTTCTCCTCTCCAGCTACAACAGTCGTAGGTGGCATCTTCTTCCAGAAGGCTGTTTCATCTCAATGCAAATCTGTTGTTTGGTGCAGCACCTTTGGTAATGACCTGAGATGGAGCTTCTGGACGACTTGCTGCAGCTTCTCCATTAGCACCTGCTGCTTCACCTTGTGCTTTCATGTTACAGAGACGGCTTCCTTCCTTAAGTGTCATGAACCAGCCTCTGCTAGCTTCTGACTCCTCTTCTGCAGCTCCCTCACCTCTCCCAGCCTTCATAGAATGAGAGAGTTAAGCCGAGATCTCGATTAGGCTTTGCTTAATGGAATTCTGTGGTTGGTTTGATCTCCTTTCTAGACCACTAAAACTTTCTCCATATCAGCAATAAGGTTGTTTCACTTTATCATTCACGTGTTCTCTAGGGCATTTTAATTTCTTTCAAGAACTTTTCCTTTGCATTCACAACTTGAGTAACTGTTTGGCACAAGAGGCCTAGCTTTTGGTCTGTAGCTTTTGGTCTGTCTTGGCTTTTGAAGTGCCTTCCTCACTATGCTATATCATACCTTTGGATTAAAAACAAGAGATGTGTGACGCTTCCTTTCACTTGAATACTTAAGAGACTATTGTAGGGTTATTAATTGGCCAAATGTCAATATTACTCAGTGTCTCAGTGCATAGGGAAGCCTGGGGAGAGGGAGCGGGAGAGAGAGAGAGACAGGGGAAGGGCCAGTTGGTAGAGCAGTCAGAACACACCCAACATTTATCAGTTAAGTTTGCCATCTTAAATGGGTGAAGTTCATGGCATCCCCAAACAATTACAATAGTAGCAAAGATCACTGATCACAGGTCACCATGACAAATATAATAACGAAAATGCTTGAAATAGTACAAGAATTACCAACATGTGAAAGAAACATGAGTGAGCATGTGCTGGTAGAAAATGGTGCCAACGGACTTGTTGGATGCAGGGTTGCTACAAACCTTCACTTTGTAAATAAACACACTGTGAACTGCAATAAAATGAGGCATGCCTGGCTATAAGTGTGCCAGAGAAGCTGCGGAAAGGATGTGTTTTGAAAAGCAATGAATCGTCAACAGTGATGAATCCTGATAACAGACCAAGTAGAACTCAAAAATGTCCATTAGGTTAGCAACATGAACACCTGGTGTCTTAAGTAGAATAGTTTCTAAGGAGCAATACCACCTGATACAATTTTTTGAGCTGATAGAAATATTTTATGTTTGCACTGTCCAATAGGATAGCCACCTGTGGCCACTGAGCACTTAAAATGTAGTGAAGCTGAGGAACTGATTTGTTAATTTTTAAAAATTCAATTAGCATAAATAGCCACATGCAATGAGTGGCTACATATTGGACTGGACAAATGGATTGTGGGGAAAATGTCAGATTTTAGTAGACTGAAGAATAACACTGGTCATTATTCATACCTCATTTAAGAACTTTGCCTCCCAAGTAGAAGAGTGAAAAGCAGATTCTGGAAGGGAGTATGAGACTGAGAAAGGGTTAAGTTAGACCAGCTTTAGAATGTTCCAATGACAAGAAGCCAGTGGACAGGAGGGAGAAGTTGAAAGTACAGCACAGTGGGAGAGATTGATCTTAGATAACATTATGTCCAAGGAACAGAACAAACATACATATACTTGAAAAGAGGTCAATCTGTAGATCTGGTGTTAGAATATTAGGGTATTGCTCTTTGGAGTCTTATGTTTACGCTGTAAAGTAGGAGGCAAGGGCGTTGACTCAGAGAGCAGAGGATGGAGGGGCTCTGTGCCTCCCTTCCAGGTGATGTTCTCTCTTCCTAGCCTGTCCACCTGAGCATCCTCCAGGCTGGCTCACACATCTGCAGCAGAGCAGGAGCATCAGGCTGGACCACCTCAGTGGAGGAGCTTCAGCCCAACCTGTGTGTGCTGCCATTTGAGTCAACCCCTGTGATACTTTCAGGGAAGTAATGTTTTTCAAATTAGGATAAAACATCAAAATACAAAGCATTTGCCTCACATTAAAACCAGTTCATTTATCTGGGAAACTCTTTAACAAATATTACCAAAAAAATGCAAATCAGAAAGGAAGTGAGAAAAGTTTCTCTCATGGAAGCTCCCGGAAGCCACTAAGTCCTAGGCTCCTGGGTGGCTAGGGAGGTACCGAAAGGAGAGGCAGACAAAACACTGAAGCTAATACTTGGCTCATAATTATTCTTAAAGACAACCTTCAGCACTGCATGGCACATTCTGTATATTCAGTATCTAATCCCTTTGAAACACCCCCAGGGTGAACAGTTGGTTTGGACTAAATTCACAGAGAACAGACGTGGCGGACTGAGGAGGAAGCGTGTAGATGCTCCTTCAGTGGCTTATTAGGAGCTGCTGTGGTAGCGTATCATACGGATTCAGGGACTTCTGAGTTTTCAATGCAAGGGTACAGGTCCACTAGCTGCAATAGGAGGAACATGAAAGGTGAGTCCAGTGACCAAGTCAGGGCGGGAACGACAAGGGGAAAACAGTGCTTGGAGGACAGGTTCTGAAGGCCTTGTAACTAGGAATGAGATTTAAAGTTTCCAGCACTCACTCTCAGGATGGCACAATTCTTCTCAGCTTCTTAATGGAACTATGGCAGCTACTGACACCAAGAGGAAGAACAAAAGCCAGCATCCAGGCTGTTCAAGTGCAATGAGCACATGCTATTTTCCATAGAGAATGTTGTGTAGCATGTGGCCATGTTCCAGAAACACAGCTCCACAAACTCAAGCAATAAAATGTAATGTTCTTAAATAAATCATTATTATAAATTCTATCTAGTTAATATTTTATGACTAGATACTGTTAGAAACTTTCTTAATAGATTATATTAATTCAAGAATATAGTCTAAAATGATTGAACAGAGTTACCAAACTTAATATATGCCGTTGATTCACTTTACAACTATCCTGGCCCTAATTTAAGCTTTCTCTCAGTTTTTTATGTTAATTCTACTTTTTGTCCCAGAAATGTAAGACAATTGCATCTGAAACTTCGTTTTAAAAATATCATCACCAACCATTAATAATAAGCCCATGGACTAATTTTCAGCTGTAGAAGCTGAAAAGAAAGAATAAAAGATATTTTTCTCTCATTTTCACTGAGAACCGAAATATTCATGTCCAAAACCAATGGCCATGATGAATACTTTCAAGCATATTCTTAAATGAATAAGTCATTAAACTCTTTATTGGTCTATGTATTTTTAAGGTCTTCTACATTTCAACCTGATCAATGATGATGAGCATGCCAGTAAAAATCACTAGCCTGTAGAAATACAGTAATAATGTTATAAGATTCGGTGATAATGTTTGTGTGATTCACAGGTGTCAACATAGCTTTTATAGGTCATGAACCCAGTGGCCCATGACAAAAGGTTTTCTCTTCTGTAAGGACTTTGCTGAGTATGAAATTTTAAGCTTAGACCAAAACTTAGTATACCAAAGTATGCTAATATACTTCTTACCTAGGCAAGCTTTCATGTGTATGAAGGTTTCATTGGGAAGAAATGCATCATAAACATTTATGGAAACATGTCCACATTTATTTTTTTCTAGTCAATTACAAGCTGATTATTACTATTTGTAAATTTCTTTGTAATTATCCATAGTGTCCTCATTCTATAGTATTTCTCAGATGACTATCCTGGCCAATTATCTCAAAAGCATCCCAAGAAAATTCCTGCTTTACTAGGTTAGGAATATTTAATTTGCAAATCTATCCCCATCTTTTTCTATGGAAATCCTCTATTTCCATAATAGTTTACTTCCAGAATATAATGGCCTATAAATTTATTAATACTCACTTATAGGAGTGTCACATTTAGCAAATAAAAATACTTCATGAGATGTACTTATACTAAAAAATATTTATCTAAAATTCAAGTTTAAATGGATATCCTGTATTTTATCTGTCTACCCTATAAATCATTTTTATGAATAGTGTACACGACTTCCCTTTGAGAGTTCCTAGCAGTTCCCATCCAAGGAATTGCCAAAGTATAAAAACCCCTATGTTTTAAAGTTCCTGCAACTTTTCCTGAAAGAGTTATGCCAGAGAGATCTCCCATATAGAGACCCAAGTAGAAAGATTTCTCTATTCGCCCAAGTGGGGCAAGTCACATGTTCCTCTTGCTTTTCTCTTCAACAGAATTTTGTTTCTCACGTATTTGATCGGTTACTTTTCCCAGTGTTATGGACTGAATGCATCGTCTCCCCAAAATCCTTATGTTGAAATCCTACTCCCCAGTATAATGGGATTTTGGCGGTAGGGCCTTTGGGAGGTACTCAGGGTTGGATGAGGACATGAAGGGCCCTCACAATGGGATTAATGCCTTATGAAAAGGGATCTCTCTTCTCTCTCTGCCACGTGAGGATACAGAGTACAGGGCTCTCTGTGAACCAGGAAGAAGGCCTTCACCGACCTGACCACACTGGCACCCTGATCTCAGATTCCAGCCTCCAGAACCATCAGAAATCAGTGTTTGTTGTTTAAGCCACCCAGTGTGTGGTATTTTGTTACTGCAGCCCAAACTACAAATCAGGCTTAACAACTGGAAAGTCACTTATTTTTCCGATCTCTGTGATGATATCCTTGCAGATTCCTTATCAAGATCTCACACAGATATTCTAAAGGCCTCAGATTTTTATAATTCTACCACAAACCTATTTTTTGCAGACCTCTCTTGAGATCATTCAGACATTTCTTATTCTGGGGAAGGGAGGTGGGAGAGAATAATTTATTAATGTCTCTGCTAGGAAGAGCAAAATTGTAGAGAGGAGAAATGTAAAATAAAATCTAATAGCCTCTCGCTTTTCAGAAGCACATTTGAAAATGTACTTTTATAGGAGCAAGAGAAAAAAGCAGAGAAATAGATGTGGATGATTTGAATAGTAATTTATTTAACTAGGTTTTAGCTATGCACTGTGTGAATATTTCCACTACTATATAATAGACGTGCCGAACTCTGTGGTATTTATCCATAGCACTGTGTGTGTGTGTGTGTGTGTGAACTCACTGGACCTGTCTGTGGTATACAAATGCTACCTGAAAAGGGTGTATAAATGCATACATACACCAACAGCCTCTTTAAATACCTAAAACAATTATCATTTATGCCATGCAATTTAATAATATTTGTATATTGATTACACCTTTCAAATTGGTATGTCTAAGTCCATTTAAATTCTAAACTATTAAGTAGTGTGACATGTCACAGTCACACAGAAGAACGAAACCACCAAGGCAAGGTAAAGATGAGAGCACCAAAATGCAAATCAGCGGCCAGCTAGGGACTGGACACCAGAAGAGACTTGGCAAGTTGGGAGAACCGACTTCATGAGATGGGGGCTGAGCTGGGCATGCAAGATCCATGTAAGAGTGTAACAGGAAAGTAGATACCAAATGCAAAAGAGTGAAAGCTCATGGGCAAATATGACATCACCACCAGCCAGAACTAAAAAAAATGGTAAGGCAGGGCCTGGTGTGAACCTGAGTGACAGACACTAACTCATGTGAATGGTGACTGGTTATCATGGTGAAAATTAGAAAGCCTAATGTCCTGCTATGGAAAACATCTCCCTCAAATTTTAAAGACTCTTTTGCACAGCAATTTACTCTATAAATTCCACTGCAAGCAGCACAATGCCAGCACATTAAATAAATGTTGGCTATTGATGCATTAATGTTAACATTAAGTTTCTCATTATATGCTGTTTTTACACATTAGTTTAATGACTGCTACAATTTATATTGCAACGGTAATTCACATACAGACATTAATCTATTCTCTCCGTACTTTAAAATACAGAGTCTAGAGTTCAGCAATAAGTAGGAAGGAAAAAATCATGTGGACCAAACGCATCCATATCTTTTGAATTTATTATTACTTGTCTAGTTTGGTTCATCTCTATGTATTATCCTAATGTTGACATTACATGAAAGAAAAATGACAATCTTTTATGATATATTGAGCAACCTGATGAAAACATCTGCTTTACCTGGCAAAACATCATGGACATTGGGTAGTCCAGCTGTTTCACAGGCCTGGGAAATGTGCATAAATATTCAAAAAACAGAATTGAAATAAACACTGATGTGATGCTGAGCACCTGGAATATATTTCAGCCTGACAATGTGTTCTTGCTCTTTCTAATTTGATGCTGGTATTTAATTATTCGTTGAATTTAAAAGCATAACAATCCTGAAATCAGAAGAACTTTGAGGTACTAAGAATGGGTTATCTGACATCCACATGAAACCTGACTTAATTTGACGACAGAATGCCATCACGTTCACATAGGTGTGGACGGCCCTTATGAGCCCTGAACAACACTCCCCAGTATAAGAGGAAGCATCTGCTCACTTTAGGAGGCAGGCAAGTTGGGGAGTTTTTCCATACACCTATCTGTATCTATTTAGATATGTTATAAATATGTTTGTACTCCCTGATAGAGCAAGTTTGATTACATGGATCATTTGGGAGGCAAAGAACGTTTAGGATAATGGTCCAAGGTTCCTTCTAACAAAGGGATACATCACCCTTTATGAGTTGAGGATTGAATTATTTTAGATTCTCATCCATAATAATTAAGTTGCAGTATAGACTTGGCATTCAAAAAATTTCAGTTTCATAGCATTTTAGTAAAAAAGTTGAAGGTCAGGTGGGAATGGAGATCTTAATAACCTAGGACGAGAAAAAAATCTTTGGGTGACTAATATAAATAAAGCTAGTGAACGCTATTTAGGGATCAGGTATCAGGTACTAAGCTTAGCACTTTAGAGAAGAGCCTTTTAAACCTTAAAACGACCCTACAAAATGGGCACTGATATCTCCATGGTGAGAGTGGAGAAAGCATGGTTAAAGGAGTTGTTTTGTCACATACTAGTAAGTGGTAAAGCCTGTACCAAATGTAGGTCAGAGACTCTGGAAGCCTGTGTTCCTGAGCATTATGTGTCCGTTTCAGTACCACACTGACTACCCTTATGTGCTAGCATTATATCTTGCTTTATTTTATTTCTTCCCACCTGCTATAGTCACCTGGTGTGCCCATTGTCATAAGCAACTTTAAAGAGTGAGTCATTTCGCCCTCTTCTGGATGAGATGAGAAAACTAGCAAGGCCCATTTGTCATCCATACAATTTTTCTCTATATAACTGCTTGTGCTACTGGGTAATAATCCCCAGATGGAAGTCATTACGTTTTAATTTGTATGCATATATGACATCTTGCTTTTCAAAATCTTTTTGACTTTACTCTTTCCATTACTAAAACTAATTGATATATATGAGAAATAACTAATTAAAATGAGTGTAAAGCAGTTTCCTCAAATATAAAGCATGCTATAAAATGCTAATAAAACCATAAAAATATATAGAAAAATCTGTCAATTACAAAATTAACTTCAGATAGGAAAGCAAATATCATTTATCCTTTGAAATGTCCAAATAAATGACTTGTTTGGCAGCTAAATGCTTTTTTGCTTAATATTAATAAAACTTCAAGAATAATAGTTGTCTTTCTTTCATAACACCCACCAGAATAAAAATTTGAAGATGATCATTGTAGTTATAAATTAAATTTAGGGAAAACTCTAAATAGCTATTTGCTGGGGCCATATCTTGGTTATGGTTACATAAATGCAAATCACTGTTTGGCATATCATATCAGAATGAAGTGTTTATTTCTGAGCAACTTACAGCTGGGTAATGGGGAAGGGAGAGGATTTTGCATGGATGAAAGATAATTTATCAGTGAAGGCAGACCTACTGAGTAAATCCAGTAGGAATGTGGCTGGCAGATGGCCCTGGCTGTAAAGAATTAGAGGCAGGCTCAGGGAGGCCACTGTGCTTAACCATGAAGGCCCCCAGGTAACATTCATGTGTAGACACAAATGAACAAAAAAACTGACTTGATGTGTGTACATCCCTTTAAAGACTAGAAAAGGCAGCCCTCAAGCAAAATCAGTTCTATAAGGGAAGTACACGGCAACACAGGCCTACCTCAAGAAACAACAATCCCAAATAAACAGTCTACACTCACAATTAAAGAAACTGGAAAAATTAGAACAAATGAAACCTAAAGTTAGTATAATGAGGGACATAATAAAGACCAGAGCAGAAATCAATAAAATAGAAAGAAATCAATGAAACCAAGAGTTGGTTCTTTGAGAAGATAAACACAAGAGACATAACCCTAGCCAGACTTATCAGAAAAAAAGAGAGAAGTCACAAAATCAGAAGTGAAAAGGGAATAATTACAACTGACACCACAGAAATACAAAGAATCATTACAGAATTCTGTGAAATATTATATGCCAAAAGGTTGGATGGATGGCCTAGAAGAAATGGACAAATTCATATAAAAGTATAACCTTCCAAGACTGACCCAGGAGACAGCAGAAAAATCTGAGCAGACCAATTACCAGTAACTGAATTGAACTGGTAAGCAAAAAACTCCCAACAAACAAAAGTCCAGATGCCTTCACAGCTGAATTCTACCAAATGCTTAGAGAGGAGTTAATACCCATCCTTCTTAAAGTATTCCAAACAGTAAAAGAGGAGGGAATACTTCCAAACTCATTCTATGAGGTCAGCATCACTCTAATACCAATAAAGACACCACAAAAAAAAAAAAAAGAAATTTATAGACCAATCTCCCTGATGAACAAAATTCAAAAATACATCAAAAAGATCATCCATCATGACCAAGGGGGATTTATTCCAGGGATGTAAGGATAGTAAATATTTGTAAAACAATCAACATAATACACCACATTAACAAAACAGGATAAAAATAATGATCATCTCAACAGATGATCAAAAAACATTTGACAAAATTCAACCTCCATTCATAATAAAAACTGAACAAAGTGAGTATAGAAGGATTGTACCTCAATATCATAAAAGCCACATATGAAAAACCCATCTAACATAATATTCAATGGTGAAAAACTGAGAGCTTTTCCTCTAATATCAGGGAAAAGACAAGGATCCACTCTCACCACTTCTACTCAACATTGTACTGGAGGTCCTAGCCACAGCAATCAGACAAGATAAGGAGATACCAACCATCCAAATTGGTAAGGAAGAAGTTAAACTGTCACTATTTGCAGATGACATGATACTGGTAAAAACCCTAAAACTCTACCAAAAAACTATTAGGACTGATAACTGGATTCAGAAAAGTTTCAGGATACAAAATTAACACTCAGAAATCTGCTGCACTCCTATGTACTAACAACAAAGTAACAGAAAGAGAAATCAAGAAAACAATTCCATTACAATTGCATCAAAAAGAATAAAATACCTAGGAATAAACCTAATCATGGAAGTGAAAGACCTGTACTCTGAAAACTGTTAAGACACTGATGAGAGAAATTAAAGAAGACACAAATAAATGGAAATCTATCCCATGCTCGTGGATAGGAAGAATTAATATTGTCAAAATAGCCATCCTGTCAAAGCAAGTTACAGAAATGCAATCCCTTTCAAAATACCAACAGTATTTTTCAATGAACTCCAGCAAACAATCCTAAATTCATGTGGAACCACAAAAGACCCCAAACAGACAAAGCAATCCTGAGAAAGAAAAACAAAACTAGGGGTATTACTCTCCCTGACTTCAAGCTGTACTACAAAGCTACAGTAATCAAAACTGTATGGTACTGGCAGAAGAACACACCCATAGATCATTGGAACAGAATACAGAGCCCAGATATAAACCCATGCATATATGGTTAATTAATAAATGATAAAGGCACCATGAATATACAATGGAGAAAAGACAGTCTCTTGAATTACTGGTGTTGGGAAACCTGGACAGCTACATGCAATAGAATGAAACTAGATTACTGTCTAACTCTACACACAAAACTCAAAATCGATTAAAGACCTAAATATGAGATATGAAAACATAAAACTCTTAGAAGAAAACATAGGCAAAAATCTCTTGAATGTAAGTATGAGCAATGTTTTTCTGGACACATCTCTGTGGGCAAGGGAAACAAAATAAAAAATGAACAGGTGGGACAATATCAAACTTAAAGTAAATGAACAAGTGGGACAAACTAAAAAGCTTCCGTACAGCCAAGGACACCATCAGCAGAACAAAAAGGGAGTATGGGAGAATATATCCATAAATGATTTGTCTGTTAAGATGTTAACATCCAAAATCTATAAGGGGCTCATATGACTCAACACCAAAACTACAAATAACCTGATTAAAAAATGGGCAGAAGACCTGAGCAGACATTTTTCTAAAGAAGAAATACAGATGGCCAACAGGCATATGAAAAGAGGTGCCATACTGCTAATCATCAGGGAAATGCAGATCAAAACCACAATGAGATACCACCTCACACCAGTCAGAATGGCAACTATCCGAAAGACAAGAAACAACAAATGCTGGCAAGGATGTGGAGAATCCCTACCATGCTATGCTGTTGGTGGGAATGTAAAATGGTACAACCACTGTGGAAAGCTGTATGGAATTTCCTCAAAAAACTAAGAATAGAAATTACCATTTGACCCAGTAGTCCCACTTCTAAGAATTTACCCAAAGACAACAAAATACCTGATTCAAAAAGATATATGCATCCCTATGTTTACTGCCACATTATTTACAATAGCTAATATATAGAAGCAACCAAAATGTCCACCAATATATGAATTGATAAAGAAGATGTGATATACATTATGTTGGAATGCTATTCAGCTATAAAAAAGAAATCCTGCCATTTGGGACAACATGGATGGACCTAGAGGGTATCATGCTCAGTGAAATAAGCCAGGCGGAGAAAAACAAATGCTATATGACTTCACTTATTTGTGGAATCTAAAAACAAAACAAACAAAAATGAACAAAATAGCAATAGTCTCATAGACATTGAGAAGTTGCTGGTGGTTACCATGGGGGATACATTGGGGTGAGTGGACAAGGAGGGTCAGGGGATAAAGGGGCACAAATATTTTCAATCATAATATAAGTTGGTCACCGGGATGGTAATACAGATGTTGATTCTGTAACATCTTTTTACGTTGACAGATAGTAACTGCACTAGTTGGGGTGAAGATTTCATAATTTGGGTAACTGGTGAACCACTATGTTGTATACTTAGTACAAATATAAGACTGTACAATCTATACTTTAATAAAAATAAATTAAAAAAAAGAAAAGGCAGCCCTCAAATGTCAGTATTTTAAATAGAATTAAGTCAAGCTATTTGCTGCATTTCTGAAATAATCCAAAAAAATTTTTTTTTTTAATTAGGGGCTCTTCTTGAATTGAGTATATGACTCCATTCATTTCTTTTCTCATTTATTCATTCTAACACCAGTTAAATGTATATTATATGCCAAACAAATAATATCATTGTCCCCTGAAGATAAATTATCCTCTACATGGTACCTGCTCTCGTGTCAGATGTGGAACACATGTATTTTGCATATAGTCACTTAAGTAATGACTTGAATTTTGATGAATTCAAGAATAGGGTGCTGCCCAACTAGAAACCCTGACCCAGCCTGAAAATCAACTTTTAGTAAATGCAAAACTTAGAAGTCATGAAGGCATGCAGCATGCAGCAGCCTGTCACCACATGTGGATCAGGTGAAATGCAATTTAGGAGAAGAAATTTCTCAAATGACCCTAAGGACATACGTGTGACCACAATTATTCTACCTTCATTGTTCTCTAAGATTCTTAGATGAAAGAAAATAGGATTTTATTATAAAAAAATAACTCTATTCTTCTCACTATTAGAAGAACCAGTAAGGGTGACTTTGTTAGGGGAAAATTATCATTTGTGTTGTCCTTGGAATCACGGGTACCTAGCTTTTGAGAAGAGACCTCACATTTTTCTATAATTGATCACCACTCCTAATGAGTATATTGTATTGTGATGTTTGCTGACAATAATGTACAAGGGAAAGTGAGACAGACTGGGACATAGGAAAGAAGAAAAGTGGCTGCGTAGAACGTGGTCAGGAACGTCAGTCAGTTATGTGTCTGTTCACCGAAAGGCAGGAAATTGAGGGAAGGATGTGGCTGACGCAAAGGTTGTAGTGACTATCAAAGAGTTTTAAAATATGCCTTAAGCATCTGCAAGCTACTAACTGGAACCCCCCAACTATGAAGTGCATGTTTGTCCCCCCAAATTCATGTTGAAATCCCAATCCTAATGTTCTGTTATTTAGAGATGCAGTCTTTAGGAGATAATTAGGCTTCGATAAGGTCATGAAGGTGGGCCGCCCATGATGGGATTAGAGCCCTTACAAGAAAAGGAAGAGACACCAGAGTTCTCCGTCAGGGGAGCACACAGTGAGAAAGCAGCTGTGCGCAGCCAGGAAGCGGGCCCTCTCCAGATACCAGATGTGCCAGGGCCTTGATCTTAGACTTCCCAGCCTCTGTAACTGTGAGAAATAAACATGAGTTGTTAAAACCACCCAGTCTATGGTAATTTGTTTACAGCAGGCTGAGCAGACTAAGACACCCCTGTAGGAGAATCTTATTGGTACTGAGATTAGGAGAAGATGTTTATTAAGATAAAAAAAGTCATTTTGTATTGCTTTACAAAGTCACTGTACTCATTTGATTCTCAAGTCCAGATCAGATCTGGAATTATGCTACAATATTCTAAATCCTGAAATTGCTTCACCAAAATGTCTGGTTTATATTATGCATAAGCAGACATTATACACTTAAGGAAGTTCCAAACAGTATTAACTATTCCTCATCAACCTGGTTTGTTGGGAACTGATCGATCAGGGCAATCAGGGATGTGGGGTACAGGAATACCTAAGTAATGCAAAGATGAAAGTTCAGTGCCATCTGGCTTTGCTAGTGGTTCTTCAGCATCATGACTGCAAGGAATGGTTCAAGAATGGTTACCTTGATGTCGGTAGCTAAGGAAGGAGAAAATACATAAATACAGGGTTAGGAGTGGAATCCATTAGGAGGTTATTATTAATGAAATCTCTAGTTTTTCATTGAGCCCTAAACTACTAATAACAACCAAAGAGAGAGGTTGAAGATAGAAGAAAATACTGAAATATAGAAAATTCTAGTGCTTTACAGATGAGATGAGAAAGTTCACAAATTTTTCTGAGCTTCAGATAAAGAAGGAGAGGATGTTGCCAAGACTATTCTTAATTATTCATCCACCTAGTAAATACTTTGTTCACACTATTACACCAGTTTGGGAGTATCTTCAACCACAGGACCTCAGTTTTTGTGCCACCAGGGCACAATGCAGCTATGCATCTGTGCTTCCCCCACCCCCCAGCCACCTCCTGACCCACCTGCACAAGGAGCTCCTTGTGACTTTAGAAGTTCAAGCAAAGCAATATAACTTCCAAGCTATGAAAAATTCAGTGCTCCCTTTTCCACAGTGGCCATCTTCAAAAGAAAGTTTCCATATGCTTCCTACTCTTTGTAGCTTCCCAGAACTGAATTCAGGAGCATCAGTGAAAGACATTTTGCCAACTTAGCTCCATTAAACTCACTCCTCTAAGAACAAAATATCCGAAAGGGGAACTACCTTAGGCACCAAAAGGCTACCATCGAAATCATCTTCAGTGCACCTTTTTATATTAAGTGCCTGCAGCATGACACACAGGTCAGAGGTGTCTGGGGTTAGTCTTTAAGCATCTAAACAAAGCAGTAAGTGCTGGTACTCGTTTCCGCCTCTCTAGTTGACAAATTCTAGATCACAGGAAGTGAACTTTTATAAACAAACCTTTTTTCTATGTTTATAGGTTGCCATCACTGAAGTAGTAAGAGTCATCGTAGACAGTAACATTTCCCCCAAATCCTAATTCCTCTTAAGTAAAATATTTATTATCCATTCCCTATATATGAGGTTTTGCACAAGCAAAATGTCTCAAAAAATTTACAATAATGACATCTTTTTGAGTGTACATCATGTGCCAAGACCTGTACTAAGCAATGAATGACTTATTTAACCCTCAGAACACAGTGTGGTGGGTACTTCCCCCATTCTGAAAAGGGAGCCAGAGAGGCAAAGAAAGGTAAACTATTCACCAGACTGAAGATGCTGTAAGTGAAATTGCACCATTCATTTTATTTATCAATAAGGAAAAGAAAGTCAACAAACCATGAAATACCATTTATTATTTCACATATCCTAATTAATAATGTGGCAAAATGTGAAAAATGTTTATCTTATAATAAATGAAATTAAGTAGCTTGTTCAAGATTAAATATCTAGGGGACTAATACTGCAGCAGTCGCAAATAGAAATTACACAGTACAAGACAATGCAAAGGACTATAGCTGGAGAAGGTGGGCTGCTTTCTAAAACAGATTCCCAGAGCAAACATTTATCTTCCAGAATTTACCACAGTTCTGGGTCTAGCATCTGCCTTAAAAATTCAAAAATTTTATTTTATTGGCATTCCAGAGTTGATTGGCAAGTAAAAGCTGATTTATGTAACCAAAGCTCACAAGAGACTTTCTAGAAGACCAGTTTATTAATTTGTCATGAGAATATATATCTGCCAAGGCTCTCTAATGGAGTGAGCCTGACCAATTTATTTTTCCCTGTAAGTTATACAGGAAGACAAGTTTTTAAGAAGTTGCTTGGAGAACAAGAGTTGTAGGCTGAATTGTGTCCCCTGTTTTCATGTTGAAAGCCCATCCCCCAATACCTCAGAATGTGACTCTATTTGAACATAAAGACTTCAAAGAAGTAGTTAAGTTAAAATGAGGTGTTAGGGTGGTCCCTGATCCAGTGTGACTGGCATCCCTATAAAGAGAGGAATGGATACACAGAGACCAGAGGGGCCAAAGACGGGCCCTCTCTCATTGGAAAAGCAGAGACTCTATAGTGTTAAAAGGGATTTCAATGTGCCTTCAAGTAGAATTCCTTCAAAAGAGACATCAAAAAATGTTAATGTTTGTAGAAGGCTGAACACATACTCTGTAGCTACATTCACTCCATCTCAGGAATCTCTAGTTAAAGGGATTTGCATATTTCTAATGATTCTCTTATCTTAATTTCCAGTATTTACTCTCAGAAATCATTTTTACTTTATGAGTCATCTCTTACATCCATGTACAATCTACAAGACAAGGATGGCTATAATCAACATAGGTTAAGTATCAAAATCAAAACACTAAAAGTCTCTGAGAGAAATGAACTGTATTCAGAAGATTTAGAAAGATTCCTGGAAAATGGGCTTGAAGATGGGTTAGATTTTAATAGAATGCAAATGAAGGGGCAAGTTATTTTAAACTGGAGGAAGCCTCATCAAACAGAAAGAAAAGGGACGTATTGTGTAAATGACATAATTGAGCAGAGCCTTGAGAGTGTCCAGGGAAGAGTTGAGGGAACCAGGCCTGCAGCGGAGATGATACCTTGAACAAGAGTGTAAAATGGTTTATGTTTGGAAGACAATAAGGGTACATCCACAATGAAATATCACCCAGCTCTAAAAATAAACCACTGATACATGCTACAACCTGAATAAATCTCAAAGACATTATGCTGAGTGAAAGAAGCCAGTCCCAAATGATTGTATGTCTTTATTTATATGACATTCTAAAGAAGACAAAACTTCCGACAGACTTTGGACAGAAAACTGATGAATGTTGCTTAGGTGTTAAAATGGAGTAAGTGTGTGACTACAAAGAGGAAGCTATCATAAAGGACTTTTTGCAGGTGATGGACCTGATCTGAATCCTGATTACAAAGTTTACGTAAATCTGCACATGTTAGAATTTGTAGAACTGCACACTAAGAAAAAACACCATTGTATATTTTTTAAGTAAAATTACTAAAAAGTGTGAATTAGGATGGTAACTTCCATAAAGGAAAGAAAAATGGTTGTGAATACAGTATTTTTAAAGACTTTACTAAAGTAATTGTTCAACATCAAAGAAGAGGAAGAGAAAGAAAACAAAATCGTTCAGAGGTTTAAACTTCAGCAGGAGGATAAGTATTTCTGGTGGTGTTAATACACAAAATAGTGAACTCAGAGAATTTCACTAGTATAAGGAAATGGATAGTTTTGGACTTAACATTTTTGCCTGCCAGTAAGTGTCTGGGAGATCACCACCAATTCGTTGAAAATATGGATCTGGAATGTAAAAGGGAACTTAGAAGAGAAGTCAAGTTGAAGACACAGTGTCCACCTGCCTAAAAGTCCTAACTGCAACTATAGCCATGGAAAACCCCCCCAGGGGCCATACATGAGCATGATGAAGAACTCTTGGAGGTGTGCGTTTTACGAGAAAGAAGAAGAGGCATTAATTAGTCCTTCTCTAGAAGCACCAGCCTACCTAGCATGTGCTCTTCTCAAATATCATATCCATTTGGCATGAAGTATCAGTTAATATTTTTTAACAGTATGTGCTCATTTTAATAAACTGTGTATGAACCTGAGTATTTACCCAGTATGTGTACACAGTGACCCTACAATGTGCAAGACAGCGCTAGATGATACAATGTTGCTATTTATTACTTGGAGACAGGCCTAGCTTTTTATTAAGCTCTGGGTATCTAAACAGAACAAATTAACCGGGTTTTCGAGGTACTCATTCTGTCTTCCACTGAACAGAGGTAATAAATTGAAGCCTTGAGTGTAGGAGTGAAAATACAGTGTGTAATGTCTCATTGATTGGATTTTAGGCAGATGGAATATAGACTTCTTTACTAGAGTACTGTATTTTTCTCAGAAAATGTGCTCTAAACTTGACTAACATTTCATTATTTTGGTTATAAATAATCTCTTAAAGCTTCTCTATTCTCACCACAAGAATTTTTACTGGAAGCCTGCATCTTATTTTCTTATTTCTCTATTGTTATTGTGCATTATAATGAGTCATGCTGGCTACAAAGTTAGGGTCAATTACCCAGTCAGACTCAGGCAATTTCCAAGAATGTCTATATGTTGTAAATGACCTGAACATTTAAAAAAGGATTTCTTTTTCATGCCCATGCCTTTCTGTGTAGGAATCTTAAGAAACAACTGGGGAAAGCCCTTGGATGAGTTTTGATCAAAGTCTCAGAATTTATGGAGGCAAAGTTACAGGAAATAACTTGAGAGATACACCATTTTGTTCCTACTTACAAAAACACAATATACTTTATAATAGGGTCTTGGTTAGCTACAAGTGCTTTAAAATAGAAAGAAAATAAACTGCTGGGTTTTCTTAAAGTAACATATACTGAAGTATATGTAGGATTGCAGGAATGAGATGTATGGATTCCCATAGCAATTGTCTTTTCTCTTTTTTAAAAAAATTTTATTTTGGTATCACTCATCTACAATTACATGTGCAATATTATGGTTATTAAACTACCCACTTCATCAGGTCCCCCCCACCAACCCCATTACAATCACTGTCCATAAGCATAGTGAGATGCTGTAGAATCACTATTTGTCTTCTGTGAGTTGTACAGCCCTCCCCGTGCCCCCCCCAACATTACACCTGCGAATCGTAAGGCCCCTTTTTGCCCCTTGTCCTTCCCTTCCCGCCCATCCTCCCAGTCCCTTTCCCTTTGGTAACTATTAGTCCATTCTTGGGTTCTGTGAGTCTGCTGCTGTTTTTTCTTTCTGTTTTTTTCTTTGCTCTTATGCTTCACATATGAGTGAAATCATTTGATACTTGTCTTTTTCCGCTTGGCTTATTTCACTGAGCATAATACCCTCTAGCTCCATCCATGTTGTTGCAAATGGTAGGATCTGTTTTCTTCTTATGGCTGAATAATATTCCATTGTGTATATGTACCACCTCTTCTTTATCCATTCATCTACTTAGGTTGCTTCCATTTCTTGGCTATTGTAAATAGCGCTGTGATAAACATAGGGGTGCATCTGTCTTTTTGACACTGGGCTGCTGCATTCTTAGGGTAAATTCCTAGGAGTGGAATTCTGATCAAATGGTATTTCTATTTTGAGTTTTTTGAGGAACCTCCATACTGCTTTCCACAATGGTTGAACTAATTTGCATTCCCACCAGCAGTGTAGGAGGGTTCCCTTTTCTCCACATCCTTGCCAACATTTGTTGTTGTTTGTGTTTTGGATGTTGGCCATCCTTACTGGTGTGAGGTGATATCTCATTGTGGTTTTAATCTGCATTTCTCTGATGATTAGCCATGTGGAGCATCTTTTCATGTGCCTGTTGGCCATCTGAATTTCTTCTTTGGAGAAGTGTCTATTCATGTTCTCTGACCATTTCTTAATTGGATTATTTGCTTTTTGTTTGTTGAGGTGCATGAGTTCTTTATATATTTTGGATGTCAACCCCTTATCGGATATGTCATTTATGAATATATTCTCCCATACTGTAGGATGTATTTTTGTTCAACTGATGGTGTCCTTTGATGTACAGAAGCTTTTCAGCTTGATATAGTCCAACATCTTCATTTTTGCTTTTGTTTCCCTTGCCTGGGGAGATATGTTCATGAAGAAGTCGCTCATGTTTATGTCCAAGAGATTTTTGTCTATGTTTTTTTCTAAGAGTTTTATGGTTTCATGACTTACATTCAGGTCTTTGATCCATTTTGAGGTTACTTTTGTGTATGGGGTTAAACAGTAGTCCAGTTCATTCTCTTACATGTAGCTGTCCAGTTTTTCCAACACCAGCTGCTGAAGAGGCTGTCATCTCCCCATTGTATATCCAAGGCTCCTTTATCATATATTAATTGACTGTATATGTTTGGGTTAATGTTTGGATTTTCTATTCTGTTCCACTGATCTGTGGGTCTGTTTTTGTGCAGGTACCAAAATTGTCTTCATTACTATGGCTTTGTAGTAGAGCTTGAAGTCAGGGAGCATAATTCCCCCCATTTGATTCGTCCTTCTCAGGATTGCTTTGGCTATTCGGGGTCTTTTGTGGTTCCATATGAATTTTAGAATTATATGTTCCAGTTCATTGAAGAAAGCTGTTGGTAGTTTGATAGGGATTGTGTTGAATCTATAGATTGCTTTAGGTAGTATAGCCATTTTGACAATATTTATTCTTCCTAGCCAAGAGCATGGGATGAATTTCCATTTGTTAGTGTCCTCTTTAATTTCTCTTAGGAGTGTCTTGTAGTTTTCAGAGTATAAGTCTTTCACTTCCTTCCTTAGGTTTATTCCTAGGTATTTTATTCCTTTTGATGTAGTTGTGAATGGAATTGTTTTCCTAATTTCTTTTTCTGTTACCTCATCGTTAGTGTATAGGAAAGCAACAGATTTCTGTGTGTTAATTTTGTATCCTGCAACTTTGCTGAATTCAGATATTAGTTCTAGTAGTTTGGGAGTGGAGTCTTTAAGGTTTTTTATGTACATTATCATGTCATCTGCAAACAGTGACAATTTGACTTCTTCTTTACCAATCTGGATGCCTTGTATTTCTTTGTTTTGTCTGATTGCCATGGCTAGGACCTCCAGTACTATGTTAAATAACAGTGGAGAGAGTGGGCATCCCTGTCTTGTTCCCGATCTTAGATGAAAAGCTTTCAGCTTCTCACTGTTAAGTATGATGCTAGCTGTGGGTTTGTCATATATGTCCTTTATGATGTTGAGGTACTTGCCCTCTATACCCATTTTGTTGAGAGTTTTTATCATGAATGGATGTTAAATTTTGTCAAATGCTTTTTCAACATCTATGGAGATATCATGTGTTTTTTTGTCCTTCTTTTTGTTGATGTGGTGGATGATGTTGATGGATTTTCAAATGTTGTACCATCCTTGCATCCCTGACACGAAGCCCACTTGATCATGGTGTATGATCCTCTTGATGTATTTTTGAATTCGGTTTGCTAATATTTTGTTGAGTATTTTTGCATCTACATTCATCAGGGATATTGGTCTGTAATTTTCTTTTTTGGTGAGGTATTTACCAGGTTTTGGTATTAGAGTGATGCTGGCTTCATAGAATGAGTTTGGAAGTATTCCCTCCTGTTCTATTTTTTTGGAAAACTTTAAGGAGAATGGGTATTATTTCTTCTCTATATGTCTGGTAGAATTCAGAGGTGAATCCATCTGGCCCAGGGGTTTTGTTCTTGGGTAGTTTTTTGATTACTGCTTCAATTTCATTCCTGGTGATTGGTCTGTTTAGGTTTTCTGTTTCTTGCTTGGTCAGTCTTCGAAAGTTGTATTTTTCTAAGAAGTTGTTCATTTCTTCTAGGTTTTCCAGCTTGTTAGCATATAGGTTCTCATAGTATTCTCTTATAATTCTTTGTATTCCTGTGTGATCCGTCGTGATTTTTCCTTTCTCATTTCTGATTCTGTTTATGTGTGTAGATTCTCTTTTTCTCTTAATATGTCTGGCTAAGGGTTTATCTATTTTGTTTAATTTTTCAAAGAACCAGCTCTTGGTTTCATTGATTTTTTTCTATTGTTTTATTCTTTTCAATTTTATTCATTTCTTCTATGATCTTTATTATGTCCCTCCTTCTGGCGACTTTGGGCCTCATTTGTTCTTCTTTTTCCAATTTCAGTAATTGTGTCTTTAGACTATTCATTTGGGAATGTTCTTCCTTCTTTAAATAGGCCTGGATTGCAATATACTTTCTTCTTAGAACTGCCTTTGCTGCGTACCACAGAAGTTGTGGCTTTGTGTTATTGTTGTCATTAGTCTCCATGTATTCTTTGATCTCTGTTTTAATTTGGTCGTTGATCCATTGATTATTTAGAAGAATGTTGTTAAGTCTCCATGTACTTTGAGCCTGTTTGTTTTCTTTCTACAATTTATTTCTAGTTTTATACCTTTGTGATCTGAGAAGTTGGTTGGTAGGATTTCAATATTTTTGAATTTACTGAGGTTCTTTTTGTGGCCTAGTATGTGGTCTATTCTGGAAAATGTTCCATGTGCACTTGAGAGGAATGTGTATCCTGTTGCTTTTGGGTGTAGAGTTCTGTAGATGTCTTCTAGGTCAATCTGTTCTAGTGTGTTGTTCAGTGCCTCTGTGTCTTTACTTATTTTCTGGCTGGTTGATCTGTCCTTTGGAGTGAGTGGTGTGTCGAAGTGTCCTAAAATGAATGCATTGCTTTCTATTTCCTCCTTCAATTCTGTTACTGTTTGTTTCACATATGTCGGTGCTCCTGTGTTGGGTGCATATGTATTTATAATGGTTATGTGCTCTTGTTGGACTGACCCCTTTATGATTATGTAATGTCCTTCTTTATCTATTGCTACTTTCTTCATTTTGAAGTCTATTTTGTCTAATACAACTACTGCAACACCTGCTTTTTTCTCTTTGTTGTTTGCATGAAATATCTTTTTCCATCCCTTCACCTTTAGTCTGTGTATATCTTTGGGTTTGAGGTGAGTCTCTTGTAAGCAGCATATAGATGGGTCTTGCTTTTTTATCCAATCTGTTACTCTGTGTCTTTTGATTGGTGCATTCAATCTATTTACATTTAGGGTGATTATCGAGAGATATGTACTTATTGCCTTTGTTGGGTTTAGATTCATGGTTACCAAAGGTTCAAGGGTTGCTTCTTTACTATCTAACATTCTAACTTAACTTTATGTTAAGTTATTGTAAACACAGTCTGATGATTCTTTATTTCTCTCCCTTCTTATTCTTCCTCCTCCAATCTTTATATACTAGGTGTTTTATTCTTTGCCTTTAGTTAGTATTTGGATGGTCTGCTTTCTTTGCTATGATTTTATTTTCTCTGGTGACATCTTTATAGCCTTAGGAGTGCTTCCATCTAGAGGAGTCCCTTTAAGATATCCTGTAGAGGTGGTTTGTGGGAGGCAAATTCCCTCAGCTTTCACTTGTCTGGGAATTGTTTAATCCCTCCCTCAAATTTAAATGATAATCGTGCTGGATACAATATTCCTGGTTCGAGGCCCTTCTGTTTCATTAAGTTAAATATATCATGTCTTTCTCTTCTGGCCTGTAAGGTTTCTGTTGAGAAGTCTGATAATAGTATGATGGGTTTTCCTTTGTAGGTGATCTTTTTTCTCTCTCTAGCTGCCTTTAATACTCTGTCTTTATCTTTGATATTTGCCATCTTAATTATTATGCGTCTTGGTGTTTTCTTCCTTGGGTCCCTTGTTTTGGGAGATCTGTGGGCTTCCATGGTCTGGGGGACTATTTCCTTCCCCAGCTTGGGGAAGTTTTCAGCAATTATTTCTTAAAAGACATTTTCTATCCCTTTCTCTCTTTCTTCTTCAGGTAGTCCTATAATGCAAATATTGTTTCGTTTGGATTGGTCACATAGTTCTCTTAATATTCTTTCATTCCTAGAGATCCTTTTATCTCTCTCTGCCTCAGCTTCTCTGTATTCCTGTTCTGATTTCTATTCCATTAACAGTCTCTTGCATCTCATCCAGTCTGCTGCTAAGCCCGTCGATCACTTGTCTCATCTCTGCATTGTCTTTCCTCACTTCCCTCACTTCCTCCCTCAGCTCTTGCACATTTCTCTGTAGATCCATGAGTATGGTTATGACTTTTATTCTGAATTCTTTTTGTAGATTGTGCAAGTCCATCCCATCAGGCTCCCTCTCTGGGGTTGTCTGGCTAAGCTTTGTTTGTACCATATTCCTCTGTCTTTTCATGACGATAGAAGTGATCGCTGGTAGGCGCCACATGTATCAGCTGGGCTCTTTAAGAGTTTTTTTAAAAAATGCCCGCCGGGGGTAGATTCTGTGAGGATGCTGTAGGTGGCGCTGCTCCTCCACTGTTTGGCAGCCGCAGTGGCTCCACCTGACACTTTGCGGCTCTGGCCGGGGAGGGAATGAATGGGAGGCTGCTGATCTCTGTGGGAAGCCTCGGCATAGCTGCTTTGCCCGGCTGCCAGCCAAGGGGTCCGAAATTTCCCAAGACTCCCAGCCTGCTGGTCTGAGTGCACTGGGATGATTTTGTTCCGCTGCTGGGCCCTTGTCTCTTTAAGACTTTAAAAAAAGCGCCCACTTTTCTTTTGTCCCAGGGAGGTGGCTGAGAGGACCCGGTTGTGGTCTCCATTTCAGAACCTGCACTTCTATTTCTCTAATCTGTGATACAGCACACGATGTGTGTCAGTGCTCCCGGTGCAGCTCACCAGGGCTGGTTATTTGGTGGTCCTGTGCTTCCACTCCCTCCCTGCTCTGAATCTTTTCCTCCTGCCGGTGCGCTGTTGTGGGGGAGTGCTCGGGTCCCGTCAGGTCGCGGCTTTGTATCTTACCCGCTTCGTGAGGCGCTGAGTTCTCACAGGTGTAGCTGTAGCCTGGCTGTTTTCCTGTATCTTCTGGTCCCTCTTTTAGGAATAGTTGTATTTGTTGTATTTTCATAAATATATATGATTTTGGGAGGAGATTTCTGCCACCCTGCTCATGCTGCCATCTTCCCAGAACCGTCTTTTCTCTTTTTGAAAAGAACTATTGTATGCTGTAAATTGGTTTATTCAGCCTGTACTTCACCTTTCTTCTGAGGAATTTAGGAATCAAAAGAGAAGAACACACTTTCAGATTTCTTTAAAGCAAGAGTTCTGAAGGCAATTAGATCTGCCAAGCATACGCATGGGCATGAAATTTGGAAAGCAAAATTGAGGCAGAAGCTATCATCCTGCCACATTTTGTCCACTTCTGCTTAGAAACTCATGGGGGAAACATATTTCTCTGCAGCAGCAGAGCAGAATCCATTCCTAGCCCTACATATAGGCTCTAGCCCCATGTGGCTACTGAGCACTTGAAATGTGGCAAGCCCTAATAAAGGTGTTCTGTGAGTGTAAAACATACAATGGATTTTGAAGTCTTAAAACCCCCAAAAAAAAGTGCTCCATAAATTTTTATATGGATTATATTTTGAAGTGCTTCAGTTTTACTTAATCATGTTAAAATTAGTCTTGCAGTTTCATTTTACTTTTTTTTAAAGAGGCCATAGCAAATTTGAAATTATAAATGTGCCTCATTATATTGCTGTTAGGCAGCACTGGTCCAGCTTCCTGTGTGTGCAAGAAAGTTATGGGGTGAAGTAATTATGTAGCATCATCCATCTCTCTGGTACCTGGTTAGCAGCTACGGATCAGTTCTTTAGCTCCTGGGGTGTTCAGAGGCTGTGAGAGCGGGCTCCTGATTATGGCATGGCTTCAGTAACAACTCAAGGAGTGGCTCTCCTGATGGATCCATCCTGTATTGTTCCAGGAGCCATCAAGGTCCTGCTTAGAGTCCTTTCCTTCAGCCCTTGTTCCTATTTTGCAAACACCCACTTCTCTGTATTATTTCCCATTCCTTCTTGTTTAAAATTCTTAATGTATTTTCTGTTTCTTGAAATTACCCTAGTTGATAAAAGGAGAGTATTTTAAATAGTAGGAAGAATTTCTGGAATGGGACTCCTTTAATTTTTTTTTTTCTGAGAAAAAATAGTCTAATGACAAAATCTTCTGAAGCCACAGGAATGTCCATAATGTGTGATATTGGCCAAGGTGTGTCCATCCTTCTTGGCCTGCATATAGCACTGAAAATAGCTATACTGGCATGTTCAAAACAAGGGGCCAGCCTTGAAAACCCTACAAATGATTTAAAAAAGATACCACCACAAGCAACTACTTGCAACTACTTTTAAAAATGAAAGTGTTAAAAGAAGGCCAAATAAAGGAAGAAGAAATGAGATGGCCTCAATCTGAGACCACGAACCATTCCCTAGCCACATATGATTACCATGATAAGGGCTTACAAAATTACTTGCCATTTTCCTCATTTTCAGGCTATCTAGAAGGCATCAAAATGGTGACCTCCTTTCCCGTGTTCCTGTGTTTCTATTGTAAAAGCAATTTATTAATCTACACAGCTATAGCTGGGAAGATCCTATTTTATGTAGAGACTGTTGCCTATTTCCCATACAGGCTCCTCCATGCAGTATCACTGGGCATTCAGGATGGATATCACAGCCTCAGAAAATTGCTGCCCTCACTGATGTATTTCTCCAGATTGTTTTTGCCGTTGGAGGAAATGCATGTTTATCCCTGGATGTGCAAGGTTTCAGATATAAATAAAGCATCAGCTTCTGTCTGCCACAGTGGGGAAATGCACAAGTTGTCCAAAGCCAAAGGCAGTACAATAATCATTTGAAGACGCACACACACACACACACACACACACACACACACGGTGTATTCCTTTAAGGCAAGTCCATTTTTCACCTTTCCTATCATGCATTTTGACCATGCACAGAGATTTTTTAAAGCAGAATTTGGGAGAATCAGGCTGCAAATTGCCCAGAAATAGCTATTTTATGCTTTCTTCTCTTCCATAAAAATTTCTCACAACCCTTCTGTCACCTGAGAGCTTTACCTCATGTTTAAGGAGATGAGAGAACTATCTGATTTGAACTCCCTCATTTCCCATCTCGGTACCAAAACTGGTTTGCATCTCCCAGCATCTTCTTTCTCCCTGATGCCAGGGAATACCAGCTGCTCAGCTAGACCTCTGCATCCCAACCACTGTCACCTATTCCCCATCATCCATCTCTTTGACACTGGATCATTCCCATTAGCATGGGAACATGCTCTGGTGCTTTCCATCTTTTAGCAAAAACAAACAAAACCCCTCATTTGCTTTCACATTCTTTCCCCTTTACCAACCTGTTTCCCTTTTTGTAAAACTTCTTGGAAGAGTTCTCTGCTTAATCAATCCACTTCATACCTAAATCCATGCCAATGTGGCCTTTGGGACGACTGTATGGCGGTGTTCTTGTCAAAGTCACTTCCAGCCTCTATCATCTAGTCGCTATGTAACGACTGCCCTGATCTTGTTCACACTCTCAGCAACATTCAGCTGTTTACTGATTCTTTCTTTTGAAATGTTATCCCTTTTTCTAGCTTCCATGACAACTTAATTTCAGATTATTCCACCTCAGATTTTTGTTTGTTTGTTTCTGTTTTCTTTTCCTCTCCCCTACTTCTAAGTGTTGATATTCTCGAAGGTCCTGCCTTAGTCCCCTTCCTTCTCCTTTGGCAATGCCTTCCACTGCTGTGACTTTCAGTCCATGCATAGCAGTAGCTCTAAATACTGAGCACACATCAACATTACCTGGGACTAAGCCTTTCTACTAATGATACTTCTATCAAAAAGTCTGCGGATGGGTTCTGGGAATCTGTGTCTGTGTTGAGGGAGAAGATACTGCCTTTTGGTTTTGTTCTTTGTTGTTATTTGTATGTTTCAGTCTAATTTCTAAGTGCAGACAGGATTCGGAAATAGTGATCTCTACTATATTGGAAGCTCTCAAGTGTGTCCCCAGTTCATACTATTCCTATGAGCACCATATGTTTCCTGTCCTCCACTACCCTCCTCAAATCCATCTGTGACGGCACTTAGTTGTTCCATTTTTTAATACATTCTAAATGCTGATGAGAGAGAGATTAGAGATTTAGGAGAAAGAGGATAAGGAACAACTCAATGATCTTGAAAAGGTAAGACATGGCAGAACCCAGAGTACATATGAGAGAATCAGACCTGAGCTAAAAAAATGAAACTGGTAGGCAGTAACATGAAGGGATTTGAAACTCGAGGGTGAAGATACTCATGGTTTAACGTCTTAATGCACATTGCAGAATTGTCTAGCATTCATTCATTCAGCAAATATGTGTTGAGCAATCAGAGCCTAGCTGATGCTAGGCGTTGCAGAGACAGCAATGAATAACAGGTGTTTTTGCTGAAATGGTCACAGCTTGTTTTGTCGATATTGTAGTTAGCAAAATGATGACATCTATTTTTTTGTCTGTGCCATAAGCAGGATTATTCTTTGAGAATAAGAGGGGAGCTGAGTGTCTTTTAAATAAGAATAGAATCTCCAATAATTACCTTTAAATATTATTGTTAAATATGAACAACTGAGGTAACTAGAAAAATATGTCAGTTTTGACTGACTGTGATGCATGCACTTCAGGTTGGGGTTACTAATCACTGTGCAAACCTATGACCCATTGTGGTGTGATTTTCTCTAGCTGTGGTCAGCTGCTCAGGAGTAAGCACTGGAGAATGCAGTTATGGGGGTTCATTAAGGCTTAAGAGTTTTATTGGGTTGAAAGGCCATGAGAATAATGGCAGAGGACTGAATTTTCAAAAAAGGGTAAAGAGGACTGAGGAGGGTAAAGAGAAAAATGGACTGAGAGATAGAAGAAATACCTGCTCTTGAGGTTCCATGATGATGGAAGGTTATCCTGGCCAAAAAAAAGTGCCTGTAAAAAAAAGTTATGATCATAGGATAGAAATTTTAAAATAATTTAAAAAATGGGAGCATTTTAGATGACGGCTATTTAAGAATGTGACTGAAAGAATAGGTGCCTCAAGTAAATTAAGAGATGTCATTGCATGACTCACCCTAAACGGTTCTGGGACTGATAACCTATAGCCCTACTGGATCTTCCATTTCAAGAGGAAAGCCTAAAATTACTCAGCTACAAAGGCTAATGCAAAAAATGCCAACGTTAAGAAAATGGCTTATGTATAATATTTTTGTGGATGTTTTGGAACAGATGAATTTAGCTTTTCACACTTCTGCATCAGAGATGGCCAAAGTAAAATTTGTCATCAAGATTATAAGAGGGACATACCATATTTACTTTAGCTATAGCCAGTCCCTTAACATTTGTTGAAACTTCCAAAGACTCTCCCTGAGAGCTCTGAACTCTTAGTAAACATTCTTAAACTTTGTCAAGAAAGAGAAATAATTCCCACTGAACTACATCCACGTTATTTTATCCACAAAATGAAGACAAGATTTTTGAGAGTCTGACAATGTCCTGTGGTTTCCTGCAGCATCACCAACCCCCATAGTCTCTCAGTATTCCACAGATGGTATAATGTCAGGTCACTCAGTCATTGGAAGTGAGATGTCCCTATGCCAGGACCCAAGTGGCCTCTGCTACCATCCTATGCAGCATGTACAGCTTCTATGGCTTTTGCTTTGGGCTTCTTCCTCTTTTTATCAATGGCTGATTAATCCACTGGCATCTTTTGTCTGGCATGAAGAGACCTATAGCTTTACTCAAATAAATCTGGCCCCTCTGAGGTAGATAAGACTTTATCCATACCCTGAAAGTCTGAATCCTCTCAAATTTGATGCCCTCACTATTCTAGAGGGGCAGAAAGGTTGAAAACAGAAAACTGCATCAAGTATCTCTCTTCTGCAAAGCTATTTTATTCTCTGTGAAAGCGAAGGTCACCACTCCCTATGCCAGATGAAGTAACAAGCCTCAAAAAGATGAAATAATATTCATGTAACTTAACTGGCTGAAAGAAAAAACACATGCCCTTTAAAAGCAAATAAGCAAAACACTCAGTCACAGTAAAATTGGAATGTCTGGGATCTGTTTAAAAATCACTACACTGGAGATCTATGAAAAAAGATGGTAGTGTGAGAAGTGAGGCAGAAACCTCCTTCCAAAAACCACATGTAACACAAAAATACAGTGAATACAACTAATCCTGAAAGGCCAAACAGAACAAAGACTAAAACAGATGGCTTACATATGGGGAAAAGAGGAGACCTCACAGAAAAGTTAAAGTAGCAAAGCTGTGATCTGGCAGGACCCAAGACCTTCACCCACCCCAGAACACAGGTGGGAGGAAGAGAAATGGAGCAGGGAGGGAGTTACAGGGGTGTAACACAGAGGCTCTTACCTGCGTACTCAGCCCAGTGGCCCTGGCAATGGAGGCAGGCACAACAGCCATGAAGCAAGAAAGAGCACTTTCCTCCTGGAAGGCACTGGTGCCACTTGCCTAGGACCCTCACTATCGCTCCTGCTATTGTGAAGATCCAGAAAATAGAGCTTCTAGGCACTGGAGGGTGCTGCCTACAAGGAGTTATTATTCCATAGCACTCATTAAAAATATGAAACAGCAAAAGAATCTGGTACAAACCAAAGTCACTCAACCAGAAAGAGAGCTAAGTGAAACTGAAATCACCAATCTTCTTGATAAAAATTTCAAACTAAAAATCATAAACTTGCTCATGGAGCTACAGAAAAGTATTCAAGATCTCAGGGAGGACCTCAAGAAAGATAGAGAAAATTTGAAAAATACAGCATATGAAATGAAACATACACCAGAGGGATTTAAAAGCAGATTTGATGAGGGAGAGGAGAGAGTAAATTAAATAGAAATTAGAGAACAGGAAAAGAAAGAAGCTGAGGCAAAAAGAGAAAAAAGGATCTCTCAGAATGAAAGAATATTAAAGAACTGTGTGATCAATCAAAATGGAACAATATTTGCATTATAGGTGTACAAAAGAAGAAGGGAGAGAAAAAGGGAAAAGTATTTTGAGGAAATAATGGCTGAAAACGTCCCCAAACCGGGGAAGGAAATAGTGCACAGGCCATAGAAGTGCACAGATCTCCCAACACAAGGGACCCAAGGAAAACAACACCAAGACATATAATAATTAAAAGGGCAAAGATCAAAGACAAGGAGAGAGTATTAAAAGCAGCCAGAGAGAGAAAAAAATATCACATGCAAAGGAAAACACATCAGGCTATAATAAGACTACTCAGCAGAAACCTTAAAGCCTAGAAGGGAGTGGCAAGATGTATTTAATGCAATAAAACAGAAGGGCCTCGAAGTATTCTTGAATAATCTACCTGGAAAGACTATCATTTAAATTTGAAGCAGGGATTAAACAGTTTCCAGATAAGCAAAAGTTGAGGGAATTAACCTCCCAAAAACAGTCCCTACAGTGCATTTTATGCATTTTACATGAACTGCTCTACATGGAAGTGCTCCTAAGGCTAAATAGCTGTCAACAGAGAAAATAAAACCACAGCAAACGAAGTAGACCAATTAATTACTAAGCAAATGAAAAATTAAATAAGTTACCCACAAATTCAGTCAAGGGATACACAAAGAGTATAGAATATAATACCTAATATATAAAGAGTGGAGGAAAAAGAAAAAGAAGGGAGAAAAAAACCCTTTAGATTGTGTTTGAAATAGCATAAAAAGTGAGTTAGGTTAGACTGTTAGGTAGTAAAGAAGCTGCCCTTGAACCTTTGGTAACCACAAATTTAAAGTCTGCAATGGCAATAAGTACATACTTATCAGTAATCACCCTAAATGTAAATGGACTGAATGCACCAACCAAAAGACATAGAGTCACTGAATGGATAAAAAAGCAAGACCCATCTATATGCTGCCTACAAGAGACTCACTACAAATCTGGACACATACACAGACTAAAAGTGAAGGGATGGAAAAAGATATTTCATGAAACTAATAGGGAGAAAAAGCAGGAGTTGCAGTACTTGTATCAGACAAAATAGACTTCAAAACAAAGACAGTCACAAGAGACAAAGAAGGACATTACATAATGATAAAAGGGTCAATCCAATAAGAAGATATAACCATTATAAATATCTAGGCGCCAAAACAGGAGCACCTACATATGTGAAACAAATACTAACAGAATTAAATAGAATGCAATGCATTCATTCTAGGACACTTCAACACTCCACTCACTCTGAAGGACAGATAAACCAGACAGAAAATAAGTAAGGAGACAGAGGCATTGAACAACACATTAGAACAGATGGACCTAACAGACATCTGCAGAACTCTACACCCAAAAGCAGCAGAATGACATTCTTTTCAAGTGCACATGGAAGATTTTCAAAAATAGATCCTATATTAGGCCACAAAAAGAGACTCAGCAAATTCAAAAAGATTGAAATTGTAACAACCAGTTTCTCAGACCACAAAGGTATGAAACTAGAAATAAAATATGCAAAGAAAATAAAAAATCCCACAAACACATGGAGGCTTCACAACATGCTCCTAAATAACCAATGGATCAATGACCAAATAAAAACAGAGATCAAGCAATATATGGAGACAAATGACAACAATAATTCAACACCGCAAAATCGGTGGGATGCAGTGAAGGCCGTGCTAAGAGGAAAGTATATTGCAATACAGGCCTACCTTAGGAAAGAAGAACAATCCCATATGAGCAATCTAAACTCACAATTAACAAAACTAGAAAAAGAAGAACAAACGAGGCCCAAAGCAGTAGAACAAAGGACATAATAAAGATGAGAGCACAAATAAATAAAATTGAGAAGAATAAAACAATAGAAAGAATCAGTGAAAGCAAGAGCTGGTTCTTTGAGAAAATAATCAAAATAGATAAACCCCTAGCCAGACTTATCAAGAAAAAAAGAGAGTCTACTCACATAAACAGAATCAGAAATAAGAAAGGAGAACTCACAATGGACACCACAGAAACACAAAGAATTATTCGAGAATAGTATGAAAAATTATATGCTAACAAACTGGATAACCTAGAAGAAATGGACAACTTTCTAGAAAAATACAGCCTTCCAAGGCTGACCCGGAAAGAAATCAAAAATCTGAACAGACCAATTACCAGCAAGGAAATTGAATTGGTAATCAAAAATTTGCCTAAGAACAAAACCCTGGACCAGATGGTTTCTCTGCTGAAATTTATCAAACATTTAGGGAAGACCTAATACCCATCCTCCTTAAAGATTTCCAAAGAGTAAAAGAAGAGGGAATACTTCCAAACTCATTCTATGAGGCCAGCATCACTCTAATACCAAAACCAGGCAAAGACAATACAAAAAAAGAAAATTATAGAACAATATCCCTGATGAACATAGATGCAAAAATACTCAACAAAATATTAGCAAACCAAATTCAAAAATACATTAAAAGGATCATCCATCATGATCATGTAGGATTTATTCCAGGGATGCAAGGATGGTACAACATTCAAAAATCCATCGACATCATCCACCACATCAACAAAAAGGACAAAAACCACATGATCATCTCCATAGATGCTGAAAAAGCATTTGACAAAATTCAACATTCATTCATGATAAAAACTCTCAACAAAATAAGTATAGAGGGCAAGTACCTCAATATAATAAAGGCCATATATGAAAACCCAACAGCTAACATTATACTTAACAGTGAAAAGCTGAAGGCTTTTCCTTTAAGATCAGGAACAAGACACAGATGCCCACTCTCCCCACTTTTATTCAACATAGTACTGGAGGTCCTAGCCACAGCAATCACATAACACAAAGAAATAAAAGGCATCTAAATTGACAAGGAAGAAGTTAAACTGTCCCTGTTTGCAGATGACATGATATTGTATGTAAAAAACCCTAAAGAATCCACTCCAAAACTACTAGATCTAATATCTGAATTTAGCAAAGTTGTGGGATACAAAATTAATACACAGAAATCTGTGGCATTCCTATACACTAACAATGAACTAGCAGAGAGAGAAATCAGGAATACAATTCCATTCACAGTTGCATCAAAAAAGAATAAAATACCTAGGAATAAACCTAACAAAGGAAGTGAAAGACCTATACCCTAAAAACAAAGCCACTCATAAGAGAAATTAAAGGAGATACCAATAAATGGAAACACATCCTGTGCTCATGGATAGGAAGAATTAATATTGTCAAATTGGCCTTCCTGCCTAAAGCAATCTACAGATTCAATGCAATTCCTATCAAAATACCAACAAGCATTGTTCATCGAACTACAGAAAATCGTTCTAAAATTCATATGGAACCACAAAAGACCCAGAATAGCCAAAGCAATCCTGAGAAGGAAGAATAAAGCTGGGGGATTAGGCTCCCCAACTTCAAGCTCTACTACAAAGCCACAGTAATCAAGACAATTTGGTACTGGCACAAGAACAGACCCATAGACCAATGGAACAGACTAGAGAGCCCTGATATAAACCCAACCATATATGGTCAATTAATATATGATAAAGGAACCATGGACATGCAATGGGGAAATGACAGCCTCTTCAACAGCTGGTGTTGGCAAAACTGGACAGCTACAGGCAAGAGAATGAAACTGGATTGTTGTTTAACCCCATACACAAAAGTGAACTCGAAATGGATCAAAGACATGAATGTAAGTCATAAAACCATAAAACTCTTAGAAGACAACATAGGCAAAAATCTCCTAAATATAAGCATGAACAACTTCTTCCTGAACGCATCTCCTTGAGCAAGGGAAACAAAAGCAAAAATGAACTTCTGGGACTACATCAAACTCAAAAGTTTCTGTAGAGCAAAGGACACAATCAACAGAACAAAAAGGCATCCTGCAGTATGGGAGAATATATTTGTAAATGACATATCCTACAAGGGGTTAACATCAAAAATATGTAAAGAAACTTACATACCTCAACAACCAAAAAGCAAATAACCCAATTAAAAAATGGGCGGAGGATATGAAGAGACAGTTCTTCTTCAAAGAAGAAATTCAGATGCCCAACAGACACATGAAAAGATGCTCCACATCACTAATCATCAGGGAAATGCAAATTAAAACCACAATGAGATATCACCTCACACCAGTAAGGATGGCCAGCATCGAAAAGACTAAGAACAACAAATGCTGGCAAGGATGTGGAGAAAGGGGAACCCTCCTACATTGCTGGTGGGAATGTAAGCTAGTTCAACCATTGTGGAAAGCAATATGGAGGTTCCTTAAAAAACTAAAAGTAGAAATACCATTGAACCCGGGAATCCCATTCCTTGGAATTTACCCAAAGATTACAACCTCTCAGATTAAAAAAGACATATGCACCCCTATGTTTATCACAGCATGTTTTACAGTAGCCAAGATACGGAAGCCACCTAAATGTCCATCAGTAGATGAATGGATAAAGAAGAGGTGGTACATATACACAATGGAATACTATTCAGCCATAAGAAAGAAACAAATCGTACCATTGCAACAACATGGATGGAGCTGGAGGATATTATGTTCAGTGAAATAAGACAGGCAGAGAAAGACAAGTGCCAAATGATTTCCCTCATTTGTGGAGTATAACAACGAAGCAAAACCGAAGGAACAAAATAGCAGCAGACTCAGAGACGCCAAGAAGGAACTAGTTACCAAAGCTGTGCGGTGTGGGAGGGAGGGTGGGGAGAGAGGAAAAGGGCATTGGGGGATATTGATCACAGGGAAAACAGTATAGCACAGAGAAGGCAAATAGTGAATCTGTGGTATCTTACTACAGTGAAGGTCAGTGACTGCATTGGGGTATAGGTGGGGACTTGATAATACAGGTAGATGTAGTAACCACATTGTTTTTTCATGTGAAACCTTCATAAGAGTGTATATCAATAATACCTTAATAAAAATTTTTTAAATATATAATAATAGAGGAAACTGTGCAGGTATGGAAGCTGAGACTATATATGGGAACCCTCTGTGCCTTGCTCTCAATTTTACTGTGACCCTAAAACTGCTATAAAAAATAAAGATGTTTTTTAAAAGATCATATAGGTTAACTGTTATAGAATAATAAAAATTATTTAATTAGAGCCACACAAATCAACATGGGTGAGCCTTAGAAACGTAACAATGAGTGTAAAGCAGTTGCAGAAGAGTATGACACCATGTCTATAAAGTAAACTAAAATAAAATGCATAATGTTTTATTTAAGGATATATCCATTTGAGGGAAACCATAAAGTAAAGCAAAATGACAGAGGACACAAAATTTAATGTAAGCATTACCTCTGGGCAGAAAGGCATAGACAGGCTTGTCAGGGCCTGGAGAGGGTATTAGCTATACAGGTAAGGCTCAGGGGAAGCGTCACAAGGGCAAATTTCAGTGTTGTGTTTCAATATGTGTTCCACTAATTTGTATAGATGAATAGGTCATATCCATTAGATATTTTAAATTATGTAATTCCTGTTGTATCATAAAATATATTTTTAATGCAAAGGACAAAATAAGATTAAATTGTAGATGCCTGAGATAGCCTTGCTAAATCAAGGGAGTCTTCATTTCTTTTCTGAAAGAACTCACAATAATCTTCAAATTGTGTAATAAAATAGAGCATAGTTCAATTTAACCTCAGTAGGGAGCTTGTTTCAAATTGATTAATCAACTAAGCAAACTCCTTTATTTAATTACAGATTTCTCAATAGCTCATAGTGAGACCTTTCAGAGGAGACCAGCTGTAAAACATTTAGGTGCTCAGAAAATTTCTTTTTTGGGCAAGGCTTTTGTCTACTCTTCTTTTATTCATAGTTGAGGAAAAGTGAGGGAACACACTGTATTTAACTTTTATTTTACTCTTGCCTTAACAAGAGGAAGACAGAGCCTCTCATTCCACAGTCTTCCTTGGGTGATTTTCAGCACCGCCCGTCCTCAGAATTAAATCTGTAGGGGGTGAATCATTTCATTCTACTTTGACCTTCTTTTCAACTCTTTCTTATACATGTTCTATGATACTTGTCCAGACTCTTTGTGAGATAAGCCTCTTCTGCATTTTATTAACAATGTTAAGCTGCATTTTATCATCATTACAGATGCTCATATCCTAGTGTGCTTCTAATCCATGATTATAGGCCCAGTCCATCATATGCATTTCAGACTTATTTTTAATGACTAATCACATCATAGTTGGATTTTCAATCATCTGAATGTACTGTAGCATTTTCTCAATGCATGCACATTTGTTCCAATAAGAAAACACATGCATTTTTTTCTGACCAGAATAAAATAAAAAATCTCTTGTTCTCTAAAACCAGAGTTCTGTTAGTTGAATTTACTCTGTAACTTGCAATAGAGTATTGATTGTGCTAATCTTAACTGGCTTTAAAATGTTAGCCAAATATCTAACTTCTAAAATCAATTGGATTGCTTTAGATGCTGGCAAGATTATATTCACAAACTGGTCAACACAGCTATGCTGGTTGTATTGTTTCATTATGAACAACCATTGGGAAATTCTGGTATCCCAGAGATTTCAAATTTAGAGCTCTGAAGTATATGAGAGCAAACACCATTTACAAACATTTAAGTGTTTGGGGTTTTCTCTTATGGAAACAGATTCTGGGACACAGATTTCATGTAGGAATGTTACTGGGGAATGCACTTGGGACAACTGTAAGGCAGTATGGAAAACAGGACTGAATAGGAGAAGTTACACTCTGCATGGCCCATGAGGGATACACTGATGTGGGCAGAACCCAAATTATCATAGGGCTTATTAGCCAGCCTCTGGAATGGATGTATCTTCAGAAGACCGCCAGCATACCTTTACTTCTTGCTGGTCCAGAATTAATGGCATGTCACTCATGAATTGGCCTAATGTGATGCTGCAGAGTATATAGTTGGGCCATCTCCTTTCAGACTATAATTCTGAGAAAGAAGAGAACCGACATACTTCTGAGCAAGACCATAAATGTATTATGTTGTCACCGTATAAAAAACTCTTCAAATACTCATTCCTAGTAGGAATCAAAAACTCCACCAGGTTCTTGGTCACACCATACACTCAAGGCTTTGTTACCCGGTCTAGCAAAGACGTTATCACATCTGTCACCACAAGTGCAAATGGGGCTACTACTTAGGTTTGCACTAGTCCACCGCCATTACCCAGAACCCAGGATCCAGACTGGAGAATTAAGCGAGGATATGATGAGAACCATCACCCTACATCGTTTGGATCATTAAAGAAAAGAACATTGCCATTCTGCTGGGGATGCAATACTGGTTTTGGTTTACTGGTGTGGCCAGACTGACTACACGGCTACAACAGCTCTTAACACGCAGCCCAAGAGCGGTTATGATGTCCATCCCGATTGTACATCTGAACCAGAGAAATGCCCACTTCATGGGTGCACGAACACAAAGACCCACTGAGCCACCCTTCACCAGGATTCTATTTATTATCTGGTTCCCGTAATTCCTGTCTTCTTTAACAAAGGTGCTATGATAATGCTTTGAATCCCCCAGATAACACCTCAGACTCTATATCTAAAAGGCTTTGAAGTGGGTGGATATTCCCTTTCCCAGCCATAGCTACCCAAGGAAATGGTGTATTTCCTTTGGGGATTTACTGGGGAAATCATTTTACATACATCTGCTCTGGTGTTGCAGGGTCCTTCCTGAGGGCCGTGATTCTGGGTCTGAGAACTGGGTCAAGCCCAGAAATCAAGCAGTGGGTTCTGGCTTTTTCGGAGCAGCAGCCTTAATATTCCTAACTGTGATTTATTTTGCATCCTTGAATGTCTGCAATCATGCGGCAACTCTTAAATTGTCTGCCTCACTTTATCAAATCACGCCTGACCTCGCATCCTCACGTTCCAATACCATACATCAGCCTTCTCGCCCCCGCTGATGCGTTAGCGAGGCCCTATGACTCTTCTAGTATACAGCTCCTTTCCTCCCCTAGCCAACCCAACTAGGACTCCCTCAACTGGTTATTGCTGTGATTGGATTTAATTATCATTCAGGTGACCAGGAAGGAAGCTAAACGTAGGACATGATGTTTTTTGGTAGAGGCTTTTGCATTGTTTTAAAGCAATGGGGGAGCTTTATTTTAGCCTTTAACATGAAAAAGGTGCCATTCTGCAGGCCCAGTGCTCTGAGATTTCAAGTATCTCAAATGCATTGACCCACATATCCCAATCCCAAATTTCAGTTTCCAACTCCATCCAAATTAAGACCTGACTTTGGCATAACAGACTTTCTGGGGTTGAAAATTAAAGCACACCATCAACAAACAAAAAAGAAAGCAACAAGATGGGAGAATATATATGTAAATGGTATATCTAATAAGGGGTTAACATCAAAGTATATAAAGGCCTCATACACCTAACACCAAAAAAAAACCCAATTAAAAAATGGGCAGAGGACCTGACCAGACATTTTTCCAGACATACTGATGGCCAACATACATGGAAAGATGCTCTACACTGCTAGTCATCAGGAAAATGCAAATCAAAACCACAGTAAGATATCACCTCACACCAGTCAGAATGGACACTGTCCAAAAGATAAGAAAATAACAAGTGTTGTCAAGGATGAAGAGAAAAGGGAACCCTCATACACTGTTGGTGGGAATGTAAATTGGTGCAGCCACTGTGGAAAGCAGTATGGAGGTTCTGCAAGAAACTAAAAACAGAAATTCCACTTGACCCAGGAGTTCCACTTCTAGGAGTTTACCCCAAGAAAACAAAATCTCTGACTCAAAAAGATATATGCACCCCTATGTTTACTGCTGCATTATTTACAATAGGCAAGATAGGGAAGCAACCAAAGTGTCCATCAGTAGATGAATGGATGAAGAAGAGATGGTATGTGTACACAATGGAATATTGTTCAGCCATAAGAAGAAAGAAATCCTGCCATTTAAATAATGTGCATGGCCTTAGAATGCTACGTGACATAAGCCAGAGAAAGAAAAATATCATATGATTTCACTGATAGTGGAATCTAAAAACAAAACAAAATGAACAAAAGAGCAACAGACTCATAAACACTAAGAAATGTCTGGTGGTTACCTGGGGGAGGCATTTGGGTGGGTGTGTGAAACAGGGGAAGGGAATGAAGAGGCACAAATTCTCAATCACAATATAAATCATTCGTGGGGATGAAGGTATAGCATAGAGAGTATGGCCAAAAGTTCTGTGACATCTGTGTGGACAGATAGTTACTACACTACTTGGGGGGAGGATTTAATAAGTATATAATAACTGTTGAATCACTGTGTTGTATACTTGAAATCAAAATAATATTGTATATCAACTATATTCAATAACAAAATACATCAACAAAATAAATATTTTCTAAAAATCAGTTTCTTTCAAAATCAAGTCTGGGACCTGATCCTCAACTATTTCTGTCCTCTGACTGAAAAAGATCAGGTTCTCTTTATACACTGCCAAAAGGCCCTCTGACTTTCATACTTTGCTTTAAATTGATTAACCATACTCAGCTTCTCATTGTCTTTCTCCAGTGCATGGATTTACCCAGCAACAGCCATCTGGCTGCTTATTCTTTAGAATTACTTCTCCCCTCATACTTCTCAAACAAATGAAAGCAAGTACATTTTCATTCAGTTAACTAGTGAAAACGTTAACAGCCATACACTAAAGAATGCCAGAGGAAGACCAGAGATCAGGGCTTTATTGCCATCTAACCAGTGGGTGATCTGTTTTACCAAACCTCGTTTTATGCCTTCTTTCTAGCACAACTTCTGATACCAACTATCTTAGATAATTGCTTCTCTGGAAAGAGATTCTAAGATGAGATTTGTCTGCAAGTAAATTAGGAAGGGTATTCAAGAGTAGTGTATGTCAGAAAGCAGTCATAACAAGATTAAGCAAAGGAAAAATATGAATTATGCTGTAGTTATAACAGAGGCCTCAGTAGATTCTATGGGGAAACTGGGATTTGGGATGAACCTTCAGATTATGGCAGAGTTTCTGTACCCACTGCATCAATTACTCATTGCATGTGGACAGTCCTGAGGAAAAGGACATGAACTTGGATGAAGCAGCTTTCTTTGGCTGAGGACGATTCCTGATGGCAGAAAGTATCTGTCAGCCTTTAGCATCTACTAGGGCAGCGAGTGCTCACATAACAGCATAGACTTGACATACCATTATAAAAATTGGAGAAACATGTTTTCCTTTTGTCTTTGGGTATAAATAAACAAAATAAATTAATAATAACTAGATTAGGACTCATACATTCCCTAGGATAAATCTGGATCAGCTTATGTTGACAAATCCTCACTTTCTCATGAAAGCCATCATGGAACACAAAAGCAAAGGGAAAATGAGAGAAATAGTGACATATGCTTAACATACTTTGCTCCACAGTCTAAACCAAATATCTGTGCCAGAGAGCTCAGCCACTAATGCTGAGCATTTATTTTCATACCCTGAAGACCTCTGTTTTATTATTTGGTAGATTTTTTCCTGGGCAGAGCTGATTCCTAGCGTGATTACCCTATCTTTATGCTGTAATGATATAAATACAATGGGAAATGGTTGATAAATCCTTTTGTGGCATAGTGATTACTAGTACAATCATAAAATATTCAAGACCAGTGTACCTAGAACAGAGAAAAGAAGGGGAAGGTAGAGGGAAACAAAATGAGAAGTGATAGAGGTCTGCAAATCATAAAAACAAAGCAAAAGCAGAGATTTGCCTAAATCAGTAAATGCCCTTTGGGAAAACTGGCTTCTTTGCTTATCTACCTCTGAGTTCTGATTTTCTCTTCAATTTCATATGATAATGCCATTCAATCTTGTCAGGTCTTTGTTTCTTCAGAGGAGGTATTTAAAATTTATTTTACCCAAAGATTTTAGTTATTTTCAGCAGGACATTTGGCATGAACAACCAACTTGGCCATTCCTGGAAATAGAAGTCACAGAAGTTCATTTTTCAAAATCACAACTTCTCATTCCACGAGCGCAGCTGATTTTGGCAGGTGTATGTAATGAATGTGTGGTTCACTCTCTAAGATGCAACAAACCTCTTTTGTAAATTGACCTTTAAGCTGAGTGGGGGATCCCATATGGGGATGCCAAACATTTTTCTGACATTGCTAGCCTTTGCTCCTAGATAAACACCATCCTGAAAACTTCCCTGTAGTTATAAAAACAGATTAATATGAACAGCCTTTCTTGCTCTGGGTGAAATCAAGGCGTATATTTACAAAATTCAATTACATTAGAAATTGGTCTGCTTTTCTTTTCTTTACAAAACAACCTACATTATGGGTTTAACCTAATTGGGCTGGATTGGCAATTCTATTGAGCCACATTAGAAAACTGGAAGCATACTAGTTGCATTTCATGATTTCTATCATGCCCCCATTGCTCTTGGATGTCATCCAATGGCTTCTGTGAGTGAAGAGGAGGAACATATCCTTAGGTGACCTTGGTCTTTTTGAAGGTCATAACGGTGATGTGGCACAAAAGAGTTCCTTTCAGTCTCTGGGAAACTCTGGAGCATGATCTTTCAGGAAAATGATAGTGTGGTTTTTTTATGAGCACGATATTTGTTCTGGAGTGACGGTCTTAATTCAAGTAAAGGCTGCACAAATGAGGTATGTCTCAAGATCAATGACAAAAGCTATACGTGCCCAGAATGGTGTGCATTTTTAAACTGTTAGCTTGTGATTTTACTTTGGAAGACAAAAGATATTTTGTACTATAAGAAGCAAACTCACAATTTTTTAACAGTGTAGTTGTACTTTCTAATTTTTATAACCTTTTTGAGCTAGAGAAAAAAGTGAAACAAAGGAATCTTATAAGCCTCTTTTGAAAGAAGGCTAATGGAAGATTAATATATAAAGACAGAATGATGAGAAAATACAATATCATCCACATCTCTGAGAATTTGAGGGAATAAAGAACTTCCCATGTGGCCTTGTAATTCAACTATCCTGGTAACATTGATATGAAAAAATAAAAATTTGCTAGCAGGGTAAGATGGGACAGAATAAAAGGGCATAAATCTACAGTTATGAAAAGCAGCAGGTGGAATACATAAAAATACAACAGCTAAACCAGGAACAAATGGAAAAGAAGGCAATATTAGTGCATTTGGTGCCCTGAGGTGTTATACAAATGAAAACATCTTTTCTAATTGGTGATAGGGGAATTGCAATGGCTCTTTATCAGAAATACGTCTTTTTTGCAAGAGAAATTGGATTTACACGTTGAATGTTTTCCTGTTCCTGTGGCCACAAAGGATATTGGGGCAACTTGGGAAAAGAAATCTGTGATGTTTAGTCTGATGGTCACTGGATGATCAGCCTCGTAACCCAACCATATTAAGCACAATGAAACAAACTAAAGGGAAATAGAAAAGCAAGAGTCTCTTGTAAGCTGTCACTGGGGCCATAAACTGTAGGTAAGGACTCAGTTAAGGCAGCAAGCACTGGAAATTTTTGTTCAAAAACTCTCTCAATATATTACATCCCACTTCTACTAGATTTTGTCCAAACTTGTAAAAGTGACTTTATCCTTCTTGTAACGTGGAGGAAGTAGCAATGGGAACAAGTGTTTAGTAAAATGCACATTGGTTAGAACAAGACCCAAAGAAATATGTGTAGGGCAAAAGACCAGATGTATGTGGCATTAAACACCTTAGTAAACAGAGAAAGGCTACCGAACATGGATTTCTAAGAGTGGAATTGTCTTGGACCTTTGTTGATACTGGCTTTGGGTATTTTTAGTTTGCAGGAATATAAAACCTAGATTGTTCTAACATTTATTGAGCAGAGGTGAAACTTGCACTTCTCCAAGATATGCTAATCAAGAATAGGAAATGGGAGTTTCATTTGGGCATTTGGCCTATTAGAGGTTTGGCCGGTAGCTAATTCTGAACAGGGTCAAAGGAGATTTTTTTTCAATGATCTTCCTTATAGTAAGGTCCCAGCACTAATGAAAACCTCATCCAGTTTCTTGTAGCCTGGTCTTTCTCTACCTCTGTGTTGCCCTCTTGAACTTCTGTGACTTTAGAATATTTGGCTTATAAAGCCATGAGTTTAGTGTTATTACTTTCTTTTTCCTATCATGGTGATCCATGCAATTTAGGTCAGTAACAGTATTAACTTCAGTTAGTGGGTTTGTTTTTTTGCCAACCAATATATATAGATCATAACTATTCTTGGGTCTTTGGTTGTGAACAGTATTCCAAATTGCTGCCTCAAAAATAATTTCAGGAGCATTATCAATGCCAAATTCATTATAAACTTGCTTTATTCTAGCCTTGTAGTAAATTGTCTTTTCTTCTTTCGTTTGTCATTTGCACTTTTGGTTGAATCGGCCTTTTTAGGGCATTTTCATTCTACAGCACCTCATAAGCAGCTTTGGCCTAAATGGTCTGTAATAAGGCCAGTGGAGGATGAGATCTCTTATTGAGATTTTTAGATTTCTTTCATGAGATTATACCAGGCTAAAATGATCTCCAGTTCTTCATAAAATATCTTAGAGCATTTCAGGGTGTTGGTAAATAGGTTTATACATAGCTTCTTTCTCCAGATGTCCATGGAGCATGGAAGAGGCATGTTCTGACCCAGATGAGGGGGACCTCTTACAAGGGCCAGCACATTCATGGGCGTCTAGGATGCTGGAGATTGCTTTTGATTTAAACTCTGTTTGACACTTGAAATCACGATTACCCAGGCTGGGTGGTTAAACTAAAAAGTGGAGTGACACGGCTTCTCCATGTGAGAATGAGAGCCAACTCGAGGGCAGTGGCACCTGCAGCAGAAGGCAGTGAGCTCAGAGCAGCACGGGGACACCAGTGCCTCCAGGGAGGTCTTCTCAAAGGACAAAAGTGAAAGACAGCCACTTCATCCTTCTGTCTCCTGTTCTGATTCATGAAGCACAGTCCCTCTGAGACATAACTCAGCATGGGTAGGGATCATCGAGAAGAAAAAAAAACATTATCTTGATGTTTTATTTAAAGATTCTAACTATAATTTTTTCCTGGCGTCTCTGAGACCCTTCATTCACTCTTTGTGTATATGTTACAAAACTCCTCCCTCACAGACTGAAGCAAATCACTTAGCCAGGAGTATTTGATTGCCTATGGAACCCATGCTTATGAGGTTCTCAATTTTATGTAATACTACATATTGTTTAGCTACATACCTTTGAATTACAACTTATTTTTCAAGGCAGTTAAATATAATGTGACCATAGTGTATTCATACAAAATAAGCTAGGGTCCACATAGATGAGGTACATACTTGGTAGGAGATTTTCTCCATATTTCAGTTCAAACTAGCTTACCCCAAAAGAATAGCATCCATAAATACATATATAGACTTTTTACACTGAAAAACTTCTACATGGAAACAATTATATTCATTTAACAGGATGCCTGGATTTCTTAAGCAGAATACATTCACACTGCATTTCTCATTTCTCATAACCTTTAAAAAGAAATTTCAGTAAGAAAAAAACCTTACACATTTTTATAGTTGGAATTGTGTTCCCCCCAAAAGATATGTTGAAGTCCTTACAGCTAATACTTCAGAATGTGACTTTATTTGAAAATAGGGTCATTGCAGATGTAGTTAGTTAAGATGAGGTCCCCCTGGAGCAGTGAGACCCTAATCCAACATGACTAGCGGCCTTACCAGAGAGAAGAGACACGGATGCAGTGAAGCAGGGACTCGGCCTACAAAAGGCCATGTGAGGACAATGGTGGAGGTCAGAGTGGTGTATCTACAACCCAAGGAACCCCAGGGATTTTCAGGAAACCACCAGGAGCTACAAAGAGGCGAGGAAGAATTCTATCCTCCAGAAAGAATATTGTGCCAACATATCTTGGCTTTGGACTTCCAGCCTCCAGAACGGTGAGACGATAAAACTGTGTTGCTTAAAGCCACTCGGTTTGTGGGGTTGTTATGGCAGTCCTAGCAAACGACACATGCAATTGCTCATTTACTTGCCACTTCCTGTCATCTTCATTCTTTTGTATAGACTGATATTTCAATTTGGTATCATTTTCCCTCTGCCTGAAAGATTTCCTTCAATATTCCTCACAATGTGGGGCCGCTAGTGATGAATCACTTCAGCTTGTGAGTTTCTGTAAAACATCTTTATTTTGCCTTCATTTTTGTAAGGCATTTCACTCAAGCTAGAATTCCACAACAGCTCTGTTCTTTCTTTTCAGCACTCTTGGATGCTAATGAACCTTCTTCTCACTCCATTGTTCTTGAGAAAAATTCTGCCACATTTTTAGGTCTGTTCCTCTTACATATGTGTCACTTCTCTCTATTTGCTTTTAAGATTTCTCTTTGTCACTGGTTTTGACCAATTTATGTGTATTGGTGCCATTTTCCTTATGATTCTTCTGCTTGGATTTCACTGAGCCTCTCATGGATTTATACTAATTGTGGATTTATACTTTCCAGCAAATTCAGAAATAATTCAGTCATTATTTCTTCAAATATGTTTTCTGTACAACTCTCTCCTTCTTTTTAGACTGCATGTAATAGTTTCTCTGTTCATCTATTTAGTTATTCTGTGTTTTATTTTGGATACTTTCTATTGCTATGTCATCACCCAGTATATTTTTGTCTCACTCTGTATCAGTAACTTGTTAATGGATTGATCTTTTTTCTCCTCTTTATGGTTTGTATTTTTCTACCTCTGAGAAAAATTGTTTTTTATTGCACATCAAACACTTTGAACTTTAATTCCTTGGGTGGTAGATATTTTTATATTCCTATAAATGTTCTTGAGTTTTGTTCTGAGTTGCAGTTACTGGAAATTTTTTGCAATGTGAGATTTTGCTTTTCAGCTTTGTTAGGTGTGACAGGAGCAGCGCTCGGCCCAGTGTTAATTATTCCTCACTGTTGAGCCAGGAGCCTTCCATGTACTCTTCCCAGCGCTCCACGACATCATGCTGTTTCCCCACCAGTCTGCTGGAAACAGACACTCCTCTGGGCCCTGTCTGAAAGCCATGCACCTCTAATCCTTTCAGGTGACTCTTCCCTCAGTCCTGGGTGGTCTCCTCACATACATGCATTGGTCAGTACTTGGCTGAGGTCTCCAGGGAGTTGCCTGACGATCCCCAGAGTTTTCTATCCACCTACCTCTTTCTTCTCTGATGTCTGGTCCTGCCTATGCCAGCTCCTTGATCTCCATGAATTCTCAATACCAACTGCTCAAATCAGGGGCTCATCTAGGTTTTTCCTGGGATCTCCCTCCTGCTCCCACAGCTTAAACAGAATGCTGTCTTCCTCCTCTGCCCTTTGCTTCCGCCATGAGAGCACTTGATACCACAAGCAGGGAGAGCCATTCTATGGCCTGTCTGGGCTCTTCACCATCTGAGGTGCCCAAGATCCCAGGATAGTGTCATTCCTTTGCTTGTAAATTATACCTCAATAAAACTGACAAAAATAGCACATACCATAAATGTCCATCAAGTTTACAAACAAATAGGCGAGGATGTGAGGAAACTGGAAATCTTACCCACTTCTAGTGATGTTGTAAAGTGGCACGACCAACTAATAGAGAAATTTTCCAGTATCTGGTATGTCTAAATTTGCCACATCTTATGACCCAGCAACTTCTAATTATATAGTCTTGTGAATCTCTCACTCACATACACAAGGAATCAAAATCAGGTATTTGCATTGAAGCATTATGAGTACAAATAATGGAATTCATGTGTTTTTCAATAGTGAAATGAGTAAATAAGTTATGGTATTTTCATAGAAGGGAATACCACACAACAGTTAAAATGACTGCTGTCCATCTTTGAAAATAAATCTTGAAAATATTGAGTTTTAAAACACAGCATAAAATGCTGGGTAAAATAAGGGCAGCAGAGAGAAAGCTGGATGGTCAAAAGGAACCTTGTTTTAAATGATAAAACTACTACAATTTCTTTATATCAGAGTGATACCAATAAAAAAATGGGGGGAAATTAATGATACAGAAATGAAAGTGAAGGGAGGCTTGATCTCAGAGGTTCTACTCTTATGTAAGTCCAATGCACAGGAGTGCAAAATTTTTATAAACTTTAATGGTGTTTTTTTATTTCATGCATGTAAAACCTTTAAATTAGAAAAAAAGTTCAAATGGACAAATGTAAATATTAATGTTGAAGTAAGCAAACTTAGTGTTTTGGATGAACAGAAAGATTCACCGAAAATGAAAAGGTGAAATTTCAAAATGGGATGGCTATTATTACTAGATTTGGGTATATGAATTCCACAAGATTAGAAATGAGATACTGTTGATTATTGCCACTCTAAAAGCATTGCTCTTAAATATTCCCCTAGGTTATATTCTTCTAATTAAAAATTTTGCAGACTCAGGTTTATTAAAGTACCTGAGGCAAAGCTTTTGCAAACATAATCAATTTAAGACTAGATTTTTATTCCTTCCCACATTGGTATAAATTTATACTATTTAAAATACAGTAAAAAAAAACAAGATTACTAGCAAATAGTTTCAGCTCTATGGAATATGTGTGGTTAAATTAGGACAATCTGTCTACCAGTATATTTAGCTTCTCAATCTATCACTATATGATTAATAAGAGAGTTTCACCCTCAATTAGCTCTTGGATGCTACGTGAGGTAGAGGCATAAGCAATTAGGAAAATCCAGTTGTACTGCTTGTCCCACAGTATTCAATAAGCTTGTGAAAATTAATTTGGGCACATAGATATGAACTATAGATGTATTTATTCAAGATGATAAAATAAAATAGTTATTTTACAGATCAATGATCCATTTTAGTGTTTTCTTTACACAAAATGAATCCTATTTTAATATTCTTGTAATATCTGTTTATGTTTTATACAAAAAAATCTCAAAGGCTTGGAGAAGGCAGATTAATAGCTAAATAGATGACCTATTTTTTAAATTTGTTTCAAAACATATCAAAATAACACATTTGTACAGCAAACTATGATGCTGCTAAGGAAATCACTATATGCTACAGAATTGGACTAATATTTCTTTTCCCAAGGGTTTCCAAAAGTATTAATTGAGAGAAGGAAATAGCTTTCCAACCCATAAATAAAGGACCCGTTTGGGCATTACAAGGGAACTATGAATCCATGTGAACACCAAGCATTGTCCATAAACTGATCCATTGTGTTCTGCACACCTTTACATACTACTGTTATTTTTTCAATTATGTATGATAATGAAAAATCAATAAAAGGATAGTATTAAAAGCATTTTAAATACTGAGAAGGTTTTAATAAATTGATTATCCCAAAAAACATAGTCTGAAAGTGAAATACCATCAAATGGAGAATTAATTTTATTTTATAAAGGGGGTTGCAGTCACTCAACCACTCTAATCATATAATCTCAAATAAGGTCACATCATACTAAAACTAGGCCCTAGTATTGTCTTCTCCCATTTTAATAAATTTTATTTACTCTCTTCCAATGCCTGTCCCAAATGTCTCTCAAATCCATGTTCCATGTTCCATTTCTACTGGAGACCCTTTATATATCTCACTTACGTATTCTACTTGTATCCCTCTCATCTAACACACTCACACCATCAGTTTGGTCTGACATTCCTAGATTCACCTAACACAGTGATTCTCTATAGTTAGTAAAAAATCAAACACAAGGGTGTTTAATACTTGATATGATTATTTTCTGCCTCATTAGTTAGGACCAATCACATTATATGCTGGATATGTTTTTCAGCAAGCTTTACCTGCTTTATGAATATCTGATGGATTTAAAAAAATAGCATCTCTCATTGGGTGAGTGGTCTGTATTAGTTACAGCCTACATTTGTTTGTTCATCAAATATACATCTCTTTTTTGAATAGTTAATATATTTCAAGAGTGATCTGGGCACTAGAAAAACAAGATGATGAGAAAGTTCCTGTCCTCGTAGATAATGAAACACATAGTTTTAATACAGTGTAATAACTTATATGAGGGAAATCTCAAAAAAATACTTAGAGGATAGGATACTTTAGAACATAGAGAAGAGACAGGATGAAGACATATTAGCCTTGTCACAGAAAACTGGGGGGAAAACATTCCAGGTAGAGGGTAGCTTATGCAAAGGCACAGAGGCTAAAGAGCAAATTACAAGTTCTTTAATATAGCTGGGATGGGACAGAGGGAGAGCTTTACCAGGCAGTCAGTAAAACTGGAAAAATTGGCAAGGACCAGGTGTAGAAACCCTGTGTGCTGCTAGGAAAGCTGGGTGTTATACTCATGGGAAGAGGGAACCATTAAGTAATTTTAAATTGATAACTGACATGGCTAGATTTGTTTTTGTTTCACTTTTTAAGAATATTCTGGTTATATTTTGAAATGTGGATTTAAGAAAGAAAAGCTGAAGGAATGCCTGTGAGGAAGCTATGATGGGAAATACACAGTAATAGAGTTACACATCACTAATCGTCAGGGAAATGCAAATTAAAACCACAATGAGGTATCACCTTACACCAGTCAGAATGACCACTATCCAAAAGACAATAACGAGTGTTATCAGGGATGTGGAGAAAAGGGAGCCCTCCTATACTGTTGGTGGGAATGTAAATTGGTGGAAAGCAGCATGGAGGTTCTTCAAAAAACTAAAATTAAAAATACCATACGACCCAGTAATTCCAGCTATAGAAATTTACCCAGAGAAACCAAAATCTCTGATTTGAAAAGATATATGCACCCCTGTTTACGGCAGCATTGTTTACAAAAGCCAAGGTATGGAAGCAACCTAAGTGTCCATCAGTAGATGAATGAATAAAGAAGAGGTGGTACATATACCCAATGGAATATTACTCAGCCATAAAAAAGAAAGAAATCTTTCCATTTGCAAAGACATGGATGGACCTAGAGGGTATTATGCTAAGTGAAATAATCCAGGCAGAGAAAGACAAATACTGTATGATTTCACTTATATGTGGAATCTAAAAGCAAAACAAATTAACAATACAGAAATAGACTCACGGACACAAAGAAGAGACTGGTGGTTACTATGGGGAGGGGGTAGGGGTTGGTGAAATAGGGGAAGAGGATAAAGAGGCACAAAATTCTAATTATAATACAGTCATGGGGATATATGTACAGCACAGGGAATATAGTCAATAATATTGTAATATCTTTGTATATTGACAGATGGTAACAACGCTTATTGGGGTATTTAATAATGTAGGTAACTGCTGAATCAATATGTAATATACCTGAAACCAGTGTAACACTGTATATCAACTATACTTCAATAAAAAAAGAAATAATAATAATAAAGATTTATAAGAAGATAGAGGCAGTGAAGATGGTGTTCCCAAAACTGGATGCTCACCTGGAGGCAGGAGCATATACCGATGAAGGAAATAAAAACTGGGGATCAAGTTTTAGAGCATTAGATTAGGAAACAAAACCTGGGGTTTTGTGATAAACATGTTGACTTGAAGTGTCTGTGATAACCGAAATGAAAAGGTCCAAGAGGCAAGTGAATATGCAGGTCTATAAACAGAATACGGAATATTCACTACCTCGACCCAGATGCGTCCTTGCACACGGCGTCAGCAAGCTGGCCGGGGAGCAGGTGTAAAGGGGCTGCTGTGTCTGGCCATGTCTCCACTTCAAGAGGGCAGCTTCCTGAGGCTGCCAGAAGGGAAGTGTTCCACTGACATCTCAATGTTTCCATTTCTTTGGCAGTGAGAATTTCTCTATCTTAAATCATCGGACAAATTCATCTCCAAGGTCACTTCCTTCATTGCAACATTACTCTTTCAGCTTTGCCAACCATAGAGATTTCTTTTCCTGGTGATACCAACCAAAGGGTAAGTATTTTAATGATGTTTTTGAACCCACCTTGTTTTCCAAACAAAGAAGCATGTTCATGGTTGATGATTTGTTAAAAATAAATCAGAATTGAGGCACTGGATTTTAAGTTTGAAATGTGTGATGGCCTTGATAAAAGGCTGCGCTAGAATCTGTCTGGTGGTGCTTTAGGAAAGTAATAACCATCTGATGTAGCCAGGGGATGATTTAATGTATTGCTAGTGCATTTAGCCCTGGTGAAGCCAATCCGTACGTCCCCAGCATCCCATTATTAGGAAAACCTTAGCAAAGATGAAACATTTTTCTCTGAAGAGCTTTGATATTATAATGAGATAATTTGATGAGGACCGAGCTGATAATTTTAGCATATGGAGACCACTTACCGGTCTCACATATCTCTGAATTTCTCAACTATCCAGTTATAATAATGTCCTTTGCATATATTAGATGCAGAGTGTATCACACCAAGCCTCCTCCACCAAGTTCTCACATCCTTTTGTGATCAGAGGCAGCTTTACCAGGAAGGTAACTCAGTGTGATATTCAGGGCTCCTCACGTGGGTCTTTTCAAGGCCCTGCCTGGAAAGGGCCCTGGCACTGTGCTCACAGCATCATATGTGACATTGACAAAATAAAGACTTTTTTTTTTTTACATAGTTACTGATAACTTGCCATTTGTCACACTTGCTCTAGTGTCACTTGGTACTGAAATGACAGGCATTTGGGGGATCCAGCTGAAGGGAAGGTGAACTGATGGGACATTTAGTGTGTCCCTGCTGTGCACAGTCATCGTCAGACACCCTGTGTAGGGACGGCTCTAGGAATCCTCTGCCACCCACTGGACCCACTCAGCCAGGGCCGTGGCGGGAAGCGCAGGGCCAGGAGGCATGCGGGTGTCTTACCAGGTTCAAAGTATAGGCACAGTGGGGGAGAAACAAGGTTTGAATATATTGAGCAACACTTTGGGAAGGGCTGTCCAGTCCCTCGGTAATTTAAAACTGTAAGCAGAGGACTTATTTCTCATGGCCCTTAATCGAATTCATCGATAATGAAAAACAAAATGTTCATGCTAGAGAAAAGGCAGAACTTTCTACTCCTCCTATATAAAATGATACCTCAGAATCATTATCATATGAAGAGGTGACTGTAGATGATGCAGCCAAATCACATAAGAAAAAGACGTCATAGACGTGTGTTTGGCACTAAGTAATAAAAATAAATCATTCTTCTGGATTTTTCTTAGCTTTTCAGATTTGTGATCTGCTATGGTTATTTTTCTTAATCCAAGTAAATGCAGTTTCCTCCTCTATCTGAAAGTTCGCTTTACACAACTTTGCTTTTACAGAAGACCTACATTAGTACCTGTTTTTGCTAACTGAAAGAAATCTGAAGAGGATTTTCACCTTGACAGGGTGGTAATCACTTCTTTGCCTTATGCCGTTTCAGTTTACAAAAGGTGCCATAGGAGCACCTGACTGTCAGATGGCAGGGGAAACCCACACTTCCCTTCGTGACTGAGATGATAATGCACAGTCGTATTGTGAGTCTCCTGGAATTCAGAAATAGTGCATCACCCAAAATTTCATAGATACAGGCAGTTCTGAGTCAGGGACAGAGCAGAAAAATAGGACCACTAAGGTCACTCACCAGCAACTTTCTCCTCACATTTGGGCCCAGCTGAAAACAGGGCATCTCTAAGCAAGGTGTGCAGTCACTCACTTTTGGAAGGAGACATTTTGACCCTGACATCTCATTTTAGACATAGTTATGTAGTTCATTTGACGTTTTCCAGTAAATTCACACATTCCAGGTTCATTTATTCTCAAGGCTCTGTAAAGCCAACTTCCTCTATAACGTTAATACTCCCTCAGTGACTTCCCCTCTTAGCATGATTTTGAATAAGCCACTGCCATTTGATTATTGAATTTTGCTGGCTTTTCCATCCCTATTCAAATTGGTTTGACATCAACCAAGACATGGTTGGTTTTCCTCACTTAAAAACTTCTCTGATGTAGGTAATTTTCACCACTGCCTAAAAACAAGCTGACAATTGCTTTCTAAAGGTCTGTAATGAGCAGACGCTTCAGTTCCAAATGCAAAATCCAAGGTCCAAGGTGTCTTTCCCTTATTTGATTTCTGCCAAAGGCTTTGGCCTACATATGTCATGGTTCATACATAGCTATGGTTCATAAGGACCAACTGGGGCTGCCTGCACCACCGTCTTCTTTATTATCTAATGTTTACTTCTGTTCATGAACCTCTGCACATTCAGTTTTTTTTTCTACTGACTTTATGAATAGCGGCCATCAGGCTTTCTAAAAGAGGAATGTAATTTTAACAAAACCTGAGTAGTCCTACTGGCTTTCTGGTGTCTTTATTACTGGCAGCGTCTGTGGGAACTTACTTCTTAGGGGAACGAACTCAGTTGTTATAGTCTACATAATTCTCAGGAATTTCATACACTGAGCCAGGCCTTGAATTTTAGCTGCATATGTCAGCCAGCCTCTATCTGTCCTCCAGAGTGTCTTCATCTGAGGAATCAATGAGAATCATATCAGTGCAGTGTATTAACCTGCTCTAGTGGTTATCAAGTTCAAGTCCTACCTCATTAGATTGTGGCCATATGCCTGAGAATTCAGATTTCCCTGTATCAAAACAATAAGTGCACACTGAGTTCCATTCCACAAGATTGCAAATTGTACCTGGCTGGACTCCAAATCTGGTATTGAAATGAGCATGCCAGCCAAGTAGGTAACATCATACCCGTCCCCACAGTCTGCTGCTCTTCCTGGGTAGTCTCTACTGTATCAAGTATGGCTGAAGCAAGCAAAGGAACCACGCTGGCTAACCCTCAGTAGTTAATTTAATTTCTAAACACAGTCTTCCATTAAGTACTGGCTAGCAGGACTATTAAAAAGGGAGAGAGAGGAATCAAAATTCCCACCCCAACCATTTCTTAGCAAAAGCAGCATTTCACTTCCCTCTTGGAGTTCTCTCTAACTTAATGTTTATTATTTGAGGAAGGCTTGGTTCCAAAGGTTCCCATTTATCATGGACAATTAAACTTGCATGAATGATGGATTTAGCAGATACCCTCATTATAAAGGGTAATAGGCTCTATTTGCACAAAATACCCATCCCAAGCCTGAATGAGACCAGGAAAAGGCAAAGGGACTACCCCCATCCTGTCACACTTTCCAACTCCTAACTCCACCCCCACTTTGGTTCCCTCCAGAAGCACGTCCCAACCCTCCCAGTTACTTCCAAGCTGTGCGGAGCACCGTCCTACCCACCACAGGGTTGTTTTACAGTGGGAACCTATACGTAACATTCCTCAGAAAGTTGTGCTTACCTGCCCCAGGCCAGTTGGCATCATCATTGCATACAGTCTAAGATCCCTTGCCAGAGGCAAGCAGATCCTGGCCTCTCAGTCAATCTTTTTTAGATTTGTATGGTTTAGCCTTTAACTGAGGGAGTAAATTCCTCCTGACAGGACAGCCAGAGGAAATATTTACCATGGCCCTTTAAAAGGTAAGAGTAAGGTTGGGGAAGCAATCTCCCCTTTACCCACCTTTACTGCCTCTTAGTTGCAGGCCGTCCAGGTGCCTTTGCTCATAAAAGTTCTCAGCCTCTTAAGGATCAGCCATCAACCCAAGTAGTCACTTCCACTCAGAACATGAGAGTGTCAGCAGAATGCCTCCCAGACTGCTGCTTCTGAGATGCCAGGCCGGTAGTAGTTATTCACCGGGCTTTGCTGATGTTCTGCCCTGAGTATCCTAATGCTTGATGAGAAAGAATCCTCTTGGGATTCCATAGTTACTGGAACCTTGTCTCTAGATGCTTACATAAATTTTTGAGTAATCAACACTCACAGTTGGGTTACTTTGCAGAAGAAAGTAACATCTGTCCCAGTTATCCAAGAGGCATGAGAAGCTTTCCAGGACCGAAGAATCTCATCTTAAACTGATATTATTCTTTCCACTGCCACCAACTCTTCTTTTATAAGTCTGGCTTTTATTAAGCAATGGCCAGGGAATAAAATTTTTAACCAATTTTCCCTTTTTCCTACCCTTCTCTATCTACTTAGCCATTTCCCCCATATCTAGATGATTTCTCTACAAAATGCATTGATAAGGTAACATGCTTTGGGTTTATACCATTTCATATTATAAAGTCTAGCATCCTACTAACTTTTCATCAGGTCCTCATTATATTCTTCCCATTTCATTTTTCTTGCCAAGATAATAATAGCAACATAATAATAATAACAATGATAATAATGATGATGATAAATGACTTAGCTATTGTGATTTGTGGGTCTGAAATGCATAAATTTGCAAAGTGCACAAATATTAAATACCATAAGGGATCACACTGTCAGTTTAGACCCACGCAGATCAGAGCTATTACCCAGTATCGAACTTTACTAATCACTTAAAAAATTCAAGTAACCATAATCTTAAGCAAAGCAGGGAAAAGTCCAGGACCTCCGAGGCAGCAACTCCGATCTCTTCAGGGCCTATATTAATATATGAGAGCTCCAGGTGGTGTATGCTGCCACACTCCTTACACAGAAAGAGGCATTTTTGTCATTAAAACATCTCCATTTTATATTCAGGTAGCAACATAGTTAAATATGATATTTTCCTCAAAGCCATCCAATAAAAGTCTAACCTCCATGTTTGTTAGCCACAAGCAATCCTAAAGAACCAGATATAGCCTTTGGGAAAGCATTTCAAACATGGTAACTTGTAACTCTCCTGCTAGCAAATACCATCGGTTGGCTTGCTAAGAGACCTGTCATTAGCAAATTTACAGTAACATCTGATGAAGTCACCTCTTTGCTCTCCTGGAAGAATCCCACCCTGGAAAAGGGACAGAATGGAATACAGACCTGCTACTCACCACTTACTTCACAGTGCTTAAGTCTGTAGTTGTAATCTTGGGTTCTCTTTCCAAAAGGGGTGGGTTCCCCAAATGATATCTTTAAGTCCCCCTGAAGTAGAATAATCCCTGGTTCTGCTATATGCAGACAATGAGAGGAGAGTAAATACATTTCCATCTTCTCTCTTATCTCTATTTTAACATGCCTTTTCTGCTGCACTTTATTCAGTCTCCTCCATGCCCCATTTATCCTGGGTACATTTTACCCTGTGCTCCCACACATTTACTGTGTGTACAGTTGCCCACCTCTTCCCCTGGGGTAAATTATCTACAGCTTTCAAATTTAAGGGTTTTTTTTTCCATTACCTACACAAACTTTACATAATAATTCTGTTGCCCTTTGCAAATGCCATCTTTCTTTGAAATTTCATTGCTTATGCCAACTACTTTGAAATAGCATCCACAACAGCTACATCAATTGAGTGCCTACTGTTTGCCATGACCTTTTCTAGGCAGCTTACAGGATTGACAGTAACTGCACCAACCCTACAAAACAATAACTGTTTTGAATCCTATAGTCACTTGCCCAAAATAATACAATTAGCAAGGAGTAACAGGGGGGGTAAACTTAGACCTCCCTTTGTGTCTGATGGCCTTCAAAGGGCAAGACTCTTTCACCATACCAGGATGTAATGACCTTATTCTGCTTCATGATTTTTCTCTAACTGCTTAATTTTCGTATTTATTAATTTTCCTTTTAAATGACGAGCACATTTACAGGAACTGCCAGCATTTTAATCTTAATACCCCTCTTCACATTGGATATTGTCCGATCCATATTATAACAATTTAGTGATACCTGTTGAATATACATACACATGAGTAAATGAATTAGAAAGAAAAAGTAAAGAACACATTTTTTTCTTATTTTGCAATCCCTGGAGAGGGAAGGTAACACAAACATATCTATAAATTCTTTCTGGTTGACTATGTGTTCAGCTTGATACATTTGTTATATATACTTACATATTACCTCTATCTGTATATTATATATGTACATATATTTGTTAGAATAAAGGATAGACTACTTCAGTAAACATCCCAAGGTGCAGGGACCTAAAAATACAGAAGCTTTATTTCTATGTCATATAAAGCACTGAGCCAGTAGACTGCCTTTGATCAGTCACCCATGGACCAAAGATACAGGGTAAACTCTGCCGTCCTCACTTGAGGCTTTCATACTTGAAGACATCACCATGTCCAGCCAGCACTGAGGTAAAACCAGTAACCCCTACTCTTAACCTGTATCTCTGGGTTGGCCTTTGCCAAGTTTTCCCATAGGGTAACTAAATCACTCTGTAGGAAGCATTTACAGTTCTTGAGATCATCTGAGATAGAGATAGCAAAAAGAAATGGAACACAGGAAAAATAGGGGCTGGCAAAATTGCAGAAACCTGCAGACTGTGCCACTGACCCCTTCCTATAAGCAGCCAATCCCCCAAAATTATATCCAACCAAGTCCACCAATCTGATGCATGCTAGGTATCGGAGATTTATGCTTATAAATGTGTTCCACCTCAGGGTCTAAATAATGTGGAAATGAAAAGCCACATGGAGAAGCTGAAGGCCAGGAGGCAGAGAAGGCCAAGAGAACACACTGTGCCTCGACCCTAAGAATTAGCAGACCTTTAGCTGGGGCTTTGGACTGAAGGTATCAGGCAACTGGGAAGGAGAGAAGATTGTGTGCTCCGAACAATTAAAACTAACCCTCCAGAAAGCATCTAGATCACTGTGAAAGTTACATGAGTGGAATGATTTTACTTTTTCCAAATTCTTCATTCCCAGACTCAGTGTGGGGTTCCAATATGTTCTTCTCCTCCCACTGAGAGGCATTACAACTAGCAGTGATTGTTAATAAAGGCAAACACATCCACACTGCGTGCATACACTGAGGAGAAGTAGTGGCCCAAAAGCGTGCTTTAAGTGAGCAAGTCTGAGAGCCTTAAACCCTACTCCAGGTTTGCCGTCCATGAGCAGAGGGAGTCTTACTGGGCCTTACATGTGAGTGCATAGCCCTCTGAATCAGTAACAGTAATAACAATTTGAATATATGGCTTATTGAATATTTATCTCACACCTACTCTCTGTGCTAGTTACTCTGCTAGCCTGTGACAAGATACTATCGACCTATTTGTATATGGCATCCTAACTTGCAAATTCCTTTCCCACTGACTTGATATTTTCCTTGTAAAAATCCTGTGCAAAAGGCTGATCATTAATACTTCCTCACTGCTGAGGAAGCTGGGAGTGAGAGCAAGAGATTGTCCAATAGCAGATAATCAATAAATAGCTAAGCCAAAACTAGAATCCAAGGCTTTTTAAGGATATTGGAACAACACCAACCACAAAAGAACAGCAAAATGCTTTTTACTGCCCCAGAAAGAATAATGAGTGATAGAGACAAATAAATGCCCTATGATGCTATGAACCAAAATGGAGTTATCCAGGAGATGCAAAAAGTGCTTAAAAGGAGAATAATTTTGTTCAGATACACAAGTTTGCAACATGCATATGCTGGCATTTTTATGAAGGACTAATATCTCAGATCTGACTGAAGTAAGCCACAGTCATAAATTACAGTTCCTGAACCTCAGTGAATTTTCAAAAATACATCATGGACCAAAGATTAATCCCCAAGGTCAACAAGCACTGTTTGCAACATAGGCGAGCAAAGCCAGAGACAAATCACTCAGAGAAAAAAGCACTTCAAGACTAAGAGCAGTGACAAGCAGTGTGCCACGGGGATCAATATGAAGACCACTTTGTCACGTTTACTTCCTAAGGCTGGGGAAGATGCTTACAAATGCAAAAAATAAAAATAAAAATAAAAAAGCAAACAAAACCCAGAAACCTTTAGAAGACAGGGGATAAGTTTGGAGAACATAACTAAACTCAGAATAACTTTGGCAGAATGGGAGTCCAGGGAAATAATTTACTAATGTAACTCAGCATGAGTAAGTACATATGAAATAACAGGTAGTGATAAATAGAGCGAAACGAGCAAGACACGGCAGTGATGGGCGGAACCTGTGTCCTCCTGAGGTTTTCAGGACCCCAGGATGGAGCTTTGTGCCAAGTGATTCGGGTGCTGAATCCCTGCCCCACAGTGGAGGTGCTGATGCAGCGATCTTCAGACTTTGGGATGTAGAGTCAAAAGGGCTGTGGTCAGTAACTCTGTTTCATAGTCTACAGGTTCCTTGTTTTAGTTTTGCCAGATTTTAGTTTTTTCCGGCTCTCATTTTTCACATGTATGTATTATAAAAATCACAGATATTTACAATTTAAGGAAATTAGGATTTATCAAGTCCAACAGCTTTGCTTTATAGGTGGAAGAGACTGAGGCTCCGTATCAATTTTCTGTAAATTTAGGATATGGATTATATAATCACTGAAACGTTCAAGAATACATGAATATCATTCCACATGTCTGTCTAGGACTGGGCCGAATCCTGTAAGGCAGTAACAAAGATGCCTTTTATAATACGGGTGTCTAATCCATGCTACAGAGATGCTTTACATTTACCCAAATGTCTATAATATAAATGCTGTATGTCTACATTCTTCACTATAATGAACATTATTTTTGGACTTGTATTCAGTAAGTGAAATTAACATTTCAACCGGAATTAGAAATGTCAGATTTAATCGCTTCCCCAAGATCATACTACTTGCTACAATTCCCAAATTCCCTTACAGTGTATCATGGCACTCGTTACAACCGTTACTTCTGATCCCATCTCTGGGCTAAAGCTACTCTGCTAAATAAGGATAAAATCACATTTGTCCCTTGTAATGAGGAAGAACACAGCAATCCTTGCAGGTGACTCCAGCAGTAGCAGAAATCCAAAAGCATGGGAGGAAAAGCTCTATTTTACCCTCTGTGACAAAACACCACCTCAAGGGGCGTCTGGGGTGAAAGGGTGCTGGAAATGGAAGCTTGAGAGAGCCCCCCGACGAGACTGGCGTTGCTGGAAATCTCAGTGAAGCGCGGGCTTGGCTCCTGACTTTGCTTGCTCTCCATTCTCTCCTCCTTTCAACACCACTGAGATTCCATCAAGCGGTCCTACATCTTGCCAGATGTGGAATATGCAAAAATAATAAATAATATTTACCAATATTAGTAAACAGCCAGAGAGAGTGCCACGGCTAAAAGAGCAGCCACTGCTCAGCTCATGTGGCAATGGGGACCCCTGCATGGCCAAACCTTAACCTTTATATTCTCAAGAAAAGCTGCAATTTTGTATTTCTATATAAAACATTTGATTTTTAAGATGCCAACAATCAATTCAGTTTTATTTTAAAAATACAGCGTTGGCCAAACAAAATGTTACTGCCAACGATTTGTGGCCCGTGGGCAGCCAACTGGGAATTTGTATGCTGGTCCAAATTCTAACTTGTCACACAAAAAATACACATATCCCAAGCCAGAAGGTAAGAGAATCGGTTTCCTTTTTTAATAGATCTTATGATGACCTTTGAGGAGCCTTTTACTCTGTGGGGTTATGTAAGATAACTGTTTCCCAAAACTATTATGATAATGAAAGCAAGCTGAATTTCTGTATGATTCACCACTGGAATTTGATGAAAGAGTGCCATGAGGCCAGTACTCATACAGATCACCTGACAACTAATTTCAATTTTTTTCTACCGAAAAAAAAAAAGAAATTGAAAAATTATATTTAGATTTTTAAGAAAATGAGCATCCTATAGAAAGCAACCATAAGTACATTCATTCTCAAAACAAAATATTGCCTATTAAAAATCATCAATTCTGTTTGAGTATCGAATAGTCAAATAGAATAAAATTATAATATATAAAACTTAAGTTCACAATGATAACACTATTCTCTTTTTAATAGTAGTTCTTATAAGCTAATGCGCAAAGAGAGGAAAAGCATTTAAGCTAATTGTATTACCATCCAAGAAGGACGAACCTTGAGTGAATAAAATTTCTGTGGCTAGAATATAAAAGACTTACTTATAGATGTTAATTTAGATCCTAGCTGGAACGACATGTCTCAGTCTATAAGGGTTTTATTAATCAATGTGTGAATTAGAATCAGCTCTGTGAGAGCTGGGTTTTTGTTTATTTTGTTGTCATGGAAGTTGTTTTTACCTTCTCCATAGATTTCTAACAAGCACGATAAATCTGAGAGAAATATTTAGATGTAGAATGTTCTTTTATGTTCTTAGAATCTGTCTTTAAAAAGAGCATGAATGTTTAAATAATAGAAAGAATGACAATGAATTATAAACATCTCATTGTAAATGCTGCCCCTGAAATTAGTATCATTACACAAGGTATTACATTTGCAACAACTATGATACTACAGGCTTAGAGTCCAAATAAAATTAGTTTGAATAAGAAAAATGAGGTTGCAGAGATAAATACTATAATAAAAATATACAATTTGATTAACAGTATAAACGTTTTTAACTACTGGTAATTCTTACTATGATTTCTCATATCACAGGTGAGAAAATAGGGGAGAGAGTGGCCAATGGATGTGATCCTAAGTGATTTGTGCAACTTATGAGCCACCACATTAAAACTGTGTCTTCCGTCTTTTCACCATCTCACTGTGTAGAATGCAGACAAGGTCATGGGCCATCTTGGACTACGTGATAAAGGGCAATGCCCTAGATGGAGAATGAGCCTGTTCCTGTCAGGGTGTCATCTTCACACTGCCCATCCCTTGCCTAGTTATGGCCGGACCATGTAGGGAAGAGATAATACGTTTTTATCTTGATTTTGCCAGTGAAAATTTAGGTGTGTTGTTACACTACCTTAATACCCTAACAAATGCAAAATTTGGTTAAAACAAAATCAAGAATAACTAGCAATCGAATCATTTAGAAGTTGGTTGCAACAACATAGAAACTGCAAAAAAGGAAGTGAATGTCCTTATTCTGCCCCAGGAAAGCATTTGAGGAAATGATCTGCAGTTGCTGGTGGGAGGGGCATTCCGTGTTATCTCTGCATTTGTAGAAACAATGTGGAAAACCACAAAATTGGTATGTATTGTTTGTTTCTTGACACCTTTAGCAAAGTTGAACAAGAGCGGCTAATGACTAAGACTAATACAATTGAGTGTTTATGCTGAAATTGAAAGTAATTAGCCTCTTTTTTTAGATAGGTTTTCTCAGTCTGTAGTTTGAAATATAAGATGACTAAGAATCTGGTAACTTGGAGCCTTGCAGAATTGATAAAGCCAACTGAAATAATCTTAAGAAATTTCACTAAAAGGTAGTTTTAGAAGGAGATAGTCTGTGGCCCAAAAGTTTTCTCCCATAAAGGCCAGACAGTGTAAGCCAGTTGAATAGCTAAAAGTCATATTTAAGTTACTGCCTTACCATCTTAGTCTATTTTCAGATGGCTTATTCTCACCAAAGATGAGAATTACCATTATGCTCCCTTACGACATGGCTTCTGCAGCTTTATCGACAAGGAAGAATCTTCCAGACAGCAACATCTGGGATCACAGAGAACAACGGATAAAAAAGATTCATCCAGAGAGCAAACCAGGAGATGGCCTCACGAGGGAACTTACTCTGCCAGTTCAGGCCTCTTTTCTATGCCTTCCCTGTGTATGAGATATTTATGTGGATTATTGACTTCTGGTATTTTCCATTCTTGCCTTTTCCAAATAGTAGTTCATAGTGTGGTTTTCCTATTCCATCACCATTGTTCACTGGATATGTTGGGAAGAAGATAAATGTGTCATTTAATTTAGAGGTGATGCACCTGGAGGGGCACATCTCTCAAATACTTAAGGTTTTTAGTTGAAGATGGTCTTGGTACAGAAATTTGGATTGTCTTTCTTGGGGAGGAGTGATAGTGTTCTACACATGGGAAGAAGAGAATGGATTGTTTTTGTGTGTGTGTGGCCAAAAGGATGTATTAGGGTAAAGACTAACTGTTTCCAAACACCCATTCTTCCCTTATCTAAGAGTAATGGATATTTAGATTTATTAATAGATTTTTAGCTGGACATATAGTTGCCAGAATATAGACCATATTCCCCAACTTTCTCAATATCCCTACAACCCATATGACAAAGCCTTGCACAATGACCTATGAGAAAAAAAGTAATAAGAGGTCTTCAAAAAGTTAAACATGAAGTTACCATAAGGCCCAGAAATTCCATTCCTAGGTACATATCTGAGAGAATTGAAAACATGTCCACATATAAATTTGTCCATGCTTATTCAAAGCAACATTATTCATAAAAGTCAAAAAGTAGAAGAAATTCAAATGCTTCTCAACTGATGGATGGATAAATAAAATATAAAATGCAGGCACATCATACAAAAGAATATTATTCTGCAGTGAAAAGGAATAAAGTATTGACATATGTACAATATAGACCAACCTTGAAAATATTATGCTAAGTGAACAAAGGATGTCACAAAAGGCTACATACTGTATGGTTCCATTTTATGAAATGTCCAGAATAGGCAAATCCATAGGGAAAAAAAGTAAATTAGTGGTTGTCAGGGGATAGATGGGAGGTGGAGAATTGGGAGGTAGGGGTTTCTTCTGAGGGCAATAGAAATATTCTGGAATTAGGTAGTGGTGATGGTTGTGCAACTCTGTGAATATACTGAAAATCACCAAATTGTACATTCTAAAAATGTTTAATGTGACTTTCAGGTGATGTGAATTTATCTCATTAACAAAACATAGTATCAGCAGTTACAGGTTTTATCAAAGGGGTGTGTCCTCTCTTTCTCTTGCCTTTGTCTCCTTAGTTGGAATGCAGACATGGTGGGAGGAATTGTCTTGCATGCGTGGATGAAGGCAACTCACAAGGAGAGAGAAGATAGAAGCTCTGGGTCTGGTGCCACACGGTTAACCAAGTGATCCTGGGCAGGACCTCCCTGCATGTCAGGTAAAAGATGATTAAAATTCAGTGTAGTTTAAGCCTTTGTTATTTAGGGTCTCTGTTGCAGTAGACACATCTTTTTCGTAATTCAGGTATTAAAAGGAAAGTTATATGACTTTCAGAATTGCTGCTGAAGTGTTATTATTTTTAAATTCCGCCCAGCCATCCATATAGAGTCTGAAATTCTAAACAGAAAGCATTAGGGGGCAGAGCGGTGCTGCGTCTGAGCGCACAAGCTCTGTTAGACGTTCCTAGACTGAGTCTGCTGCTGACCCTCACTCCCCATATGACTCATTATTTAACCCCCCAGCCACATTTTTATCACCTCTAAAATAAAACTAATCATAATATCAGCCTTATGCCTAACATACAGCAAGGGCCCAATAAACTGTAGATTTTTAGAAACAGCACTTACAGTTGGGGTATTGTTTAAGGTTTTGATTTTTCTTGTTATACCCAAGTTTTTTTCTAGGGAAGTTGCTATTTTTGTTTCTTTGTCTTTGCTTTTCAAATCCTTTACAGCTCTAAAATGGATTGTTGACCATACAATGAAATACCACTTGTTGGCTAATGTTCAATATTACTGATTAGGAAACAAATAAGAGTAGTCAACAGCTATGCTTTGGTACAGCTGGTAGGATTAGTAACTAAATGAACAGGTAGAATAAATCAGAAATATTTGTGATAATCGATTTTTTTAAAGCAATTCAAATTAGTCATTTAAAGACACCTCTGGGGATTAGAGATAATGGAACGTTATTATTTATGCCCATGAAACACAGAGAAACCAAATTGCAGTCTCCAAAAAACCTGCTGTCATTCAGCCTGATGCATGGGGCCAAGTCACAGCTAGCAGTCAGGGGGAGAACTGTACTGTCAGACACCTTTAAAATGAACAACTCATCTCTTGAGTTCAATATGCTCTTAAGCACGTTACTAAATGAAACCTAAGGAAATATTTATTGTCCAATCAAAAACTTTTCCTAGTCCAAAGGCCCCAGATAATAAAAATCATCTCAAATATGCATTAAACTCCATATTATAGAAGGACCCAATTATTCAGATTGAATAGTGTCTATTCTAAATCATTACAACTTTGTTAAATAAACTCCATGTCTGACATTTCTGACTTTAAGATTGTCTATGGATTATCTTTGTGTAAGTATCATAGATTGCAATAACTATTACACTGAGTAAGGGAGAAACCAGAAAACAAACCCAGGTGGCTTCCCCATTTCCTCACACCCTGAAGGCAGGCTAGGGTGGGTCCCTGTCATTATGGGCACAAATCGCAGAATCAGTTCTATAATCGGAATGTTCAATTCAGTGTAATAACTAGTAAAGTGTAACTTCATTTAAACAGGCAGCTTGTGTATGAAGCAGAGAAACAGGGCATATTCAGTTTATTTCTCCTCCTCATTCCTTTCTCACCTTTTATTAATGACAGTGGCTCCTGACCCTTCAGGAACGAGGAGTGAGAAGGAACAAAGAGAAGCCAGAAAAAAGGTGGGCATTTCTTATTCGGCTTATTTGGGCGTTAATAGCGATCACACCAATGCGCGCCTTATAGCGATCACACCAGTGTACGCGCTAGTCCTAGAAATCTTCAAAGTAAACCCTTCCCTCCTGGGAGATCACTCGTTAGGCTTTCCCTTGATCCGCACGATTGCGTGTCTACTACAGCTGGCCACGAACACGTACTTCCTCAGATCCTAGATCTCTGACGGTCCTTCTTTTATTTTTGGCTGAGGTCTTTTGCATCGAAAGGCTGCCCTCTTACAGAGAAAATAAGACAATTTCCCCCCATTTGTTTCATGTATATGGCCTTTATCAAGTGCAGAGGGCCGACCAAAGCATCCTTTGCTCTGACAAGCTCCAGATTCACAGGAAACTCCCTCTGCCATCAGAACAACTCACCTACCAGATTTTCTCACTCTTCAGATTTCTGAAGCACAAGTCACGCATCAGCCGGCTGTGTCCGCCAAGCTGCAGGAACATGCATCAAACTTTCTCAGTGGCTTCACTAAGTCCCTGTCCCTAGTCTTGAGGTGAAAGTGTCTGATATTCAGCATACTGGCAGAGCTCTCCAAAGCCTTCTTCAAATTCTCATTATTTTCTCCAAATTGTTACATAGGCTGCAGGTCAGCAGTCAGTTGTGATGGCAAAACGAGTTAGGAAACTTCTTGCAAACGTTCCGAGGGAGCTCCTGTACCTCACCTGCAAATGGAGCAGCTACTGCTCGGAGACCTCGGCTGAAACGGCCACTGAAACAGCTCTGACTCAACATTCTTTCATGTAGTTTCTCTCTTTTCATTTTTCTTATTTTTAATCCCATCAATCTCATTTGTTTTCTTCAGAGACATGTGCCTGGTGAATAGTTAGAAGGGAGGACAGTACTGAAAAGCAGGACGTATGTCAAAGGGATAGGTCCCGACACCACTGTCGTTCTTTATGGAACACACTGACCACCCTTCTTGGGCTGCCATCGCCGGATGCCCCAGGCCGGGCAGCCTGAACAGTAGACATGTCCTGTCTCATAGTCCTGGAGGCTGGAAGCCCGAGGTTGGGTGCTGGCAGGGCCGGTCTCTTCTGAGGCCTCTCTCCTGGGCTTCCAGATGTCCCTGTGTCCTCAGGGTCCTTCCTCTGGACCTGCGTCCAGGTTTCCACATCTTATGGTCAGACTGGGTGAAAGCCTACCCTGATGACTTCATTTTAATTTAATTGCATCTTTAAAGACCCTGTTTCCAAATACAGTTATATTTTGAGCTCCTGAGGGATTAAGACTTCAACATATGAATTTTTAGGGGATACAACTATGCCCACAACATAGCAAAATAGCCATCATCTGAGACTGATTAAACTATTTAGAGCATCGTAAATTTTAAAAATTATCACCAAAAGTAATCTTGAACCAAACTTGCCACTAATATATATGTACATATATTTTTTCCTTTGCATAAGCTATGATATCCTATTCATTACCTTTAAAAACTAAAGCACTCACTTTTCCAAGTTTGCTTTCTGTAACAACTAAGAAAGGATTAGGTAGCTTGATTTTTCTCATCTTTTCGGTAGACAGCTTCTAAGCATATAATAAGCCTGATACTATGCCTACTGTCATCCCCCCACACATACACACACACAAAGAAAGAGAAACAGTTAAAATTTTGATATAAAGATATTTGGCTTTTACTAACCTCACTAAGAATTGGTTTCCTCCTCTATGATATGGTTATAATAATGGTTCTACCTTATATATTTGTTAAAAGAAGCTACTATGTATGAAAACTGTTTAGCCTCATACCAAGCACATAAAAGATAGCTCAGTAAAACTACTGCTTATTTTTATTATCAATAGCACATCTTTGACCATAACCTTCACTTTAATAATAATCAGATTTGCATTTAAAATTACTGAATAGTATAAAATATTTAAAATCAATTTGAAATACAAACCATGCAAAAACTACACAAAAAAATATACTTAAGACATTAACACCTTAGTTGATTATTCCCTAATATGTGTAGGCATATTTACTGCCCTCTGGTGGCTACTGTCCTAACAAAACAGCCATTACTAAAGGAATTATGTACAATAAATTTTAAATTGTAATCTTTTATAAAATATTATCAAACAACCTGTATTAACAATCAGAGGAATCAGACATAAGCAACTGTACCCTTCTACCTTGTAACACCACAGTCTACAAAATTTGTGTGCTTACAAAAATATTCATTTTGGGACTTTTAAAGAGTCAGGAGAACTTCACAAGACAGTAGTTTTGCTATCATATGGATACATTACCAACTGAATATGGAAAAAGCACTGAGTTAGATCAGTGTTTTCATAAGGGTTGTTTTCTTTACACACCTGGACAAAAGTCACAAGGCCACTTTCAAGGATCCATACAACAACCTCACTTTACATCATGATTATCCTCTTTTCTTAAGTGTATATCTAGCCTAGTTTCAGCCCTGTAGTAATTCATATTTCTATAAGATTTTCATATTAATTTCAATATCTCAAGCTTTAAAATTTTTTTAAACATGATTTTGTGTTTTCCATTAAAGCAAATCAGTCTTGGTAATTTTTAAAAGAAAAACTATACAAGAATTGTGCAGAATACTGGATTTAAAAGTTAACTGATTTTGACTAGTCATAAAAAACATCTTTCAAAAATGGTTGAAATTGAACATCAAGAAGACCCTGATATATTCTAGGGAACTTTCTTTCATTAATCTAAAGAAATCTCTATCATGCAATTTCTAATCATGTAACCTCTATTAGAATTTTAAATATTAGTGCATAATCATGTTTCCAATTTATATGACTAAAGAATGTATTTCAGGGGAGATCTTTTAAAAATATTTTTTAATTTTGTTGACATGGTTTAAATGAATATCTGCTAAAAGTTAGGAAACATGTACTGAATAACCTAGTTAGGCCTTAACAACATAATACTTTTTTTAACTAAAAATATTTTTTTTACATAGACCAATGGAACAAAATAGAAAATTGACCTATATGGTCAATCTCTGACAAAGGAGGCAAGAACATACAATGGGGAAAAGACAGTGGCATCAATAAATGATGTTGAAAAACTAGACAGCTACATGCAAAAGAATGAAACTGGATCACTGTCTTATACTATATATAAAAACAAAGTGGATTAAAGACTTAAATATAAGACCTGAAACTGTAAACCTATTAGAAAAAAACAGAACAGTAAACTCCTAAATATCAACATTAGAAATTTTTTTCTGGATTCGTCTCCCCAAGAAAGAGAGACAAAAGCAAAAATGAACAAATGCGACTACGTCAAACTAAAAAGCTCTGTACAGCAACGGAAACAACTGACAAAACAAAAAGGCAACTTACTGTAGGGCAGAATGTATTTGCAAATGAAATAGCCGATAAGAGGATAATATCCAAAATATAAAAAGAACTCATACAACTGAACACCAAAAAATACAAAATTGTCCAATTAAAAATGGACAGAGGCCCTCCATAGACATTTTTCCAAAGAAGACAATCAGATGCCGACACAGGAAACATTGCTAATCATCAGGGATGTGAAAATCAAAACAACAAATCAAACTCACCTCACACCAGTCAGAATGGCTAATACCAAAAAGGCAAGGAATAACAAGTGTTGGCAAGGATATGGAGAAAAGGGAACCCTCCTACACTGCTGGTAGTATTGCAAATTTGTGCAGCCACTATGGAAAGCAATATGGAGGCTTCTCGAAAAACTAAAAATAGAAATACCATACAACCCAGCAATTCTACTTCTGAGAATCTACCTGAATAAGTGAAATTATTAATTTGAAAATATATATGCACTCATACATTTATTGCAGCATTATTTACAATAGCTGAGATAGGAAGCAACTGAGATGTCCATCAATAGATGAATGGATAAAGAAGAGGGGGTACATATACACAGTGGGGTACTACTCAGCCATACAAAGGAAAGAAATCTTGCCATTTGCAGCATGGATGGACGTAGAGGCTATTATGCTAAATGAAATAAGTCAGAGAAAGAGGAATACCATATGGCCTCTTTTATATGTGGAATCTGAAAACAAACAAAACAGACTCATAAACACAGAATGGACAGTTGGTTACTTTGGGAGGAGGGTGGAGAACAGATAAAATAAGTGAAGGGCATAAAGAGGTACAAATTTCAAATTATCATTATTTATTCACAGGGATGGAAGTATAGCATGGGGAATATAGCTCATAATATGGTGATATCTTTGTATGGTGACAGATAACTACACTTAGAGTGAGCATTTAATAATGTATATAATTGATGAGTCACTAAGTACACCAATATTGCATATAAACAATATTTCAATCAAAGCTTTTTAAATTATTTTTTCCTACTTTCCATATATAGAAGCCTGTTCACATTCTTTTCTTAATGAGTTTTACACAGACCATATGAAGTCAACAATGTTTAACGGCTCGGCTTTCTTGTATTCAGTTTAATCCTCATTCCTCAATGTCTTTTTTAATGTAAGTTATTGTCATAATTTGAAAGGCACAAACATAAACCTTATGGATTTTTTAAAGCTCTTATATATTTATGAGACCTAGAATTTTATTTTAAAAAGAGCACAACTAACAAAGCTAATTCAAATTAACAAAATTAATTTCACAATGGTCACTAAATTGTGGGTTGTAATTTATATATGACACTGGGGCAGGTTCTTTGAAAGGCAACTGGTCTACCCCACGCAGAGTTGGATTAAGGACTCAATTCTCCTGCTTTACCTGCCCTATTCAAATTCCTAAGGAACTTTGTTTCATGTTGAAAAATCTCAACATTCTTTAAAACTTTATTGACAGATAAGTCCTATAATTTATCCACACTTAGAGTTTCTTCTCTTCCCTCAACTATTTTCTGCTCTTTAATGTCCCCATCAGTAAGAATCTGATCAATAATAATTTAATTGGAAGGTAATCTCTGTGATACCAATACCATATGTCTATACTACAAAGCTATGTTTGGTTTCTTATTCAAATTACAGCACTGATAATGCAAGTTAACCTATTATATGCCTTATGACCATTTGCTGATATATTTTTTGCCTGTAACAGTTTTAAAACACATCCACAAGTTCTCTGACAACTCATTTCATTTAGAGGTGGTGTCTATATCCCTTCCCATTGAACCTAGCCCGGCCTTAGGGACTCAACAGAACAGCATCAGCAGAACGCAGCAGAAGTGACCCTGTGTGGCTTCCAAACTGGGGTCATAAGAGCTGCTGCTTGCTCTCTGGAGCCCTGAGCTCGGAGCCATGAGCCGCCAGGAAGGACCACCCTTGATGCTGCCAGGCCGTGAAGTCCAGTCCCCCCGAGAAACCGTGGGCGAGGGCTCTGGCTGAAAGATCCCACTGCTCAATTTATTCAACTAACTTCTGTACATTGAATTTTACTTTGGAGTCTCATAGTTTAGCCCCATGTCATGACACCCTTCCCCTGTTGCTCAACGTGTTCTCTGAGATTTTACCAGGAAAAAGAGTTGACCAAGAAAAGGACAGTATTTCTAAAATTCCAATATTGTTAATTATTGGTAGAACAAGTTCGGGAGTGTTAACAAAACACAATCTGGTATAAACCATTGGCCAGGAGCCCTTAACATCCTCTAGAAGAAAACTTGAAGAATCCAAACAAAAATCTTTTTTAAAAGCTGATATTCTATTGTGTAGTTTGTTTACTGCTAAATATGTATCTGTATCTAGCAAAGATTAGAGACTGAAGGGACATTTTTAGCTTGATATTTTTTGACATGCATTATTAATTTAGTCATCTGTGCCTCTGTGTGTTTAGCAACTCACCAAGGAAAGTTTCGTGTGGGAATTATATCTGAACAGCTGTAAATTGACTGAATTAGAAAAAAAAAAGATAAATAGAAAGAGGTAACTTTCTACCTTTCCATATCAATTAAAACCAGGTAGTTAAAAAACACTATACAGGTTTTATTTTTAATGTTTAAAGAAACTAGAATGTTGGAACAAGCACATTGTTGCTATCCTAAAACGATGAGAGAAAATACTCTGAATCACATTTGACACTTGGTGCGGGCCTTTTTAAACTTCCCAAATTATGGTTATATTCACTCTGTCTTTCTTTAGGAGGCCAACATTTCAAAAAGGAAGAATAAAATAAAATTATTCCTCTTGAAGTTAAGTAGATGTTAGTTATAAGTGAAAACATCTTTCCTCTGTCTGCCCGGCTGTTTCATTCTTGTCACCATCCAAACAGCCAACCAAATCTTTCAAGGTACAATAGATTGTTTGTTGCATTCATAATTTCTTGTCTGATAATAATATAAAGGCATCTGTAACATATCTAGAGCCTAAAATGTTGCTTGTTTGGGAATGGTGTAACCAGTTCTCCAGGGACAATAGTGGCTCCAAGCACAGCACTGAGAGGCTATAGAGGCACCAGTCCGGCAGGCAGCGTCCTTTCAGACAGAGATAGTCAGCACCCTGGTACCCTAAGCTCTGTGTGTGTGTGTGTGTGTGTGTGTGTGTGTGTGTGTGTTTGTAAACAGGCATCACTGCAGTCACATGAGTTCTCCTTTCAATGTGTTAACGGTTCAGTATGAAGATGCTCAGGAGAAGCAAACATTTCTCATATTTTGTTCTTCATGAGCAAAATTAAGCACACAAACCAGAAAAGCAAGCAGGCACAACTGTTACGTACCTAACATCCCCTGTACCATACTGATACTGTGCTAAGTACTTTAGATGAGGCTCAGTCAGTCCTGAAAACTGATTTTGCAGGTGAGGAAACCGAGGCTCACTGAGATTAAGTGATTTGTCCTTGATTATACAAGAGTGATGCGCTGTGACAGAAAGGAGGGTCTGAACCCCTGCTCTTTCTGAGCTCAGCGTCAGATTAAACTACAAGCTGTTGTTACTATTTGGTAGTGGACACGGTAAAATCTTTTTGTTTCAATTAACAAAAATATAACAGAAAAATCTCTTAAGAAAAGTTTATGAACACTGTATTTTATTTAAATATGAAAGTTTACTTGCATGAGTCCTGTTAAGTCCATGAACCACAACTTGATTTTTCTCTATAAAAATTCTACAATTTGTGGTTTTTCTGTCACAGGTAAAAATAGCCTAATCTATTCAGGTGCCAAGACTCTCCAACTTCATACTTAAAAATATACATACTGTTTATACATTATTTATATCTCTGTTGCCTCATGTGAATATTTCAAATTTAAAATAAATGTTTTTCCAATTATAAAAATGTATTGACAAATGACATACCACTTACTGAACATGAATGTGAAAGAAACTCATTTTTCTGAAGAAACTGACAAACTGTCCAGCATCAAGTTTAGCAACAGAAACTGTAATGTTATTATCCATTATTATGACAGAATAAAACTTTGAGTTTTTAAAGAAATGTATTAACCTAGTAAGATCTATCACATTTTTCCTTTTTTATATTGTAATATATATTTAATTTTTAATAGTGATTTAAAAAATATTCACTGGCTTTATTATATATTGAAAAGTCAGTAAAAGAAATTTTCACAGTCTGCATTTTTTTCCTGGCCATAATTATTATTTATTTCATTTCACAGTTATTGAAAATGATCATGTCATATTATAGAGGAAATATAAAATACATTAGGCATGCCACTTCTGTGAGGTATATAACAAACTTACAATAAATACTTTTTCTATTTAAAGTAGTCTGTTACTTGCAACTAAGACTCCAATCTATATGAAAGCACAATGTAAATTCAAAAAAGATTCTGAAGGTCTAGAAGACACTCTGCAGAACAGCCCAAACAGAAGGAAATTTAAAAAATGATTAAGTCCAGGCATAAGAAAAGATGCTCCACATCACTAATCGTCAGAGAAATGCAGATTAAAACCACAATGAGATATCACCTCACGCCATCCAAAAGACAAACAACAACAAATGTTGGGGAGGATGTGGAGAAAGGGGAACCCTCCTACACTGCTAGTGGGAATGTAAGCTAGTTCAGCCATTGTGGAAAGCAGTATGGAGGTTCCTCAAAAAACTCAAAATAGAAATACCATTTGACCCAGGAATCCCACTCCTAGGAATTTACCCTAAGAATGCAGCAGCCCAGTTTGAAAAAGACATATGCACCCCTATGTTTATCGCAGCACTATTTACAATAGCCAAGAAATGGAAGCAACTTAAGTGTCCATCAGTAGATGAATGGATTAAGAAGATGTGGTATATATACACAATGGAATATTATTCAGCCATAAGAAGAAAACAAATCCTTCCTTTTGCAACAAGATGGATGGAGCTAGAGGGTATTATGCTCAGTGAAGTAACCCATGCAGAGAAAGACAAGTATCAAATGATTTCACTCATCTGTGGAGTATAAGAACAAAGAAAAAATCTGAAGGAACACAACAGCAGCAGACTCACAGAACCCAAGAATTGACTAACAGTTACCGAAGGGAAAGGGACTGGGGAAGATGGGTGGGAAGGGAAGGATAAGGGTGAAAAAGGACTATTACAATTAGCACACATAATGTAGTGGGGGTGGGGGTGGGGTAGGGGGATACGGGGAGGGCAGTATAACAGAGAAGACAAGTAGTGATTCTATAACATCCTACTACGCTGATGGACAGTGACTCCAATGGGGTATGTGGTGGGGACTTGATAATAGGGGGAGTCTAGTAACCATAATGTTGCTTATGTAATTGTATATTAATAATAGCAAAATTTTTAAAAATGTGTTTACTCCATGAGGGAACAATTATAATAATAACCAGAGACTTAGCAAACATGTACCAAATTCCTGCCTTCACTCCCTTTATCTCTGTCCCTAGTCTGATGACGTTTGTTACACATCACCCACGACCTTGTCAGTTTACTACCATAGCCCTACTGCCCGAGACACCAACATTCCCTTTGGTTTGGCACAGCATGCTATCCATAGCCAGTGGCTTCCTCATTTAGCCTGAATTCTAGTTCTGGTCTTGCTATTAACCAGCTCTGTGATCTTGGATAAATCACTTAGCATCTCTGGGCCTTTATTCAACAAGCACTTATTAAGCATTTACCTTTTACCAAGTACCATACTTGTAGGCTAAGAGAAGGCCCTATCCTAAAGAAGCTTCAAGTTCAGTAGGAGAAACACAAAATAAGGGAGGAGAAGTGGGAGAAACAGAAGGAGGAAAGAAGAAGGACTGGTGTAAGGTAAACTTGGAAAGGGAGACAGGATTTAGTATCAATGTCTTATCTCTTTGTATCAATACTATCAAAAACAAGGCTTAAAGCAAACGGCTGTCTCACGTCCTAGGCCAGCTTCTGCTTCTCATTTCTAGGGACCTTCTTCCTCATCTTCTGGAGAGGCATTTGAGCAATGGAGTCAGCTATAATTGGAAAATGAGGCAGAGGGAATGGCTGGTAATACTCAAAGAACTTCAGGAGGAAGGCTAAGACAATACATATCAAATCCATGATGTATTTCTTATGAATATTACTTTGAGTATTTTTTTATTTACAAAAACCTTATTATTTCCATTATGGGAACAATTTATGTTCATCACAGAAGAAGAAGACAAGACAAGATCAGAAAGCACTCATGATTCCACGCACCTCGACAGCCACTATCAGCGCCACTTGGGTATAGATGGCTCCTCTCGTTTCAGTTCTCATGTAATTGTTTCACTTTGCAAAAGTGAGATTATCCTGTTATTGTTCTGACTAAAAATCTGTATTTTAGACACATTAATAAAAAAATAGTTATGTGATGAAAAAAACTGATTAAGTCTTGTGATTAGTATGTTATGTCTCTACGATTCGAGTTATATATCCAGTTTCACCTCGTCATTTTTAAATGATAGCAATTTCCCTTCCCAATTTCCCGTTGTTTAGAGGGACTCCATTCCACCAAATGTCAATGATAATGCTACGTGAGTTGAGTCTCACTTCCTCGTAGAGCAGATACTGAATTCAGAAATGGAAATAAAGCATATCTTTTTGCCTTCAGGGGATTCACTATGTGATTTGGGCAGGAAGGTATATTCATTAAGAGACAAGTGAATTAAAGTTATGTAGCTCAAAGGGCAAATGCAAGTTGGTAGGACCGCTCTAAATATAATAAAATATTGAAAGCTTTAAAAAACATGTGAACTTTCCCATTCAGATACACCATTAGCCCAAAATTCTATGAATATTTGTTTCATGTTATGAATAATTGCTAAAATAATTGCTTCTTTTGTGCTAGACACTTGAATGCTGTATATACTTTATGAATTGAGATTATTTTGAACCTTGATTTAGATTTCAATCTTAAAAACATGAAAATCAATCAATCATGAAATAAATACAAGTCAAAATCAAGGGAGTACAATTTATCAGGGGTAAATAAAGTAATATTTCTTATGATTTTTAAGTTTGATAAAAAGTAATTTGTTTCAAATATGTTGTTTTAAAATCTATTTCTCCTCTCTTGTGTCTGTTTCCTGAACACATTCCATGCTTTTTCTCTTCTATGGAGCTTCAAAGATTTCTCCCTTCCACAGACATGGTTGTGCGCATTCTGGATATGCATGCACCACCACACAAATGACCCTACAGATTGTGCACATAGCATGCTCCCCTGTAACTCCAGGCTTCTCCATCAGTAGTGAAATTACTTGGATTATCATCAAATGCACAGGACGTCAACTACCTTAAGTAGGAATGATCTAAAGTGTCATCTGCATTCTAAAAATCATTTCAGCAGGTGGAAGGTAAGAGCTTCTTTACATTACTGATTTTACTTTAACAGTTCATTTTTTCTCTGCTATGGTGTTTTAAATAAAGCAGTCCATGAACTTGAAATAAATGAAAAAGTGATTTGACAATCTCCTCAAACAAATGCTTTTTAGAGGTAACACCTTTTGTAATCAATATTATTAACTTACTAACTTCTCTAATAGCTTCATGCATTATGAATTCATTTGGTGGTCCTGTAGGTGCCAGTTCTTCTGGAGGGCAATGATAACAGGCCATAATAAAATGAGAAGGGATGCTTTTGAAGAGACAAAAAGATTACAGCTCTAATAAAAGCAATGTATCCACTTAGTAGCCAACTAAAGTGGAGATATTAAGTGCTAAATGACATAGAGGTTAAAATTTAGGAAAAACTAAGAAAGTAAGTTTCCAATTTTTGAGCATCTCTGCTCATTTTCAAACCTAAGGCTTATATAGCAGTTGAAGTTTAGAAGTAAAATCATATGATACCTAAATGTCTTCTTTATCAATTCTTATGCCTCCTTCCTCATCATTCCACCACACCTGCCCTGTCCTTCCCCACACAGGTGCATAATGCCTTTGAACTCCTCGATCTGCTCTCCGTCTAGTAGAAGGTAAAAACTTAAACTATATTTTCTTTAGGCATAATATAAAAATATCAAAGTGCCTTGCACAAAGCCAGGTATATCCTGGGTCTTATATACAAATTTGCTTAATCTGAATGCATACTAAGTACATACAAGTAATAGATTTGTAGGAAAAGGTGAGCATCTTCCTATGGATAAGAAAATTATTTCCCTATTTGCTGTTTTATGACCCCTAATCTTCTAACAAAAGACCTTGTAGCATCTGCCTGTGTGAGGCCTTGTGTAGTCCATGCAGGCACGAACAGATAGGCACTGGAACAGGACAACTGCTCGAAACATCTCCAGCCCCCAAAGATTTGCCCTTTGTTTTTCTGACCAGTGTTGGTAATCTTCTACGTCACCTATTTATTTAGACTTTGAAAGTCAGAATTAAAAATGCTTTCAAAATGGAGAGTAACAAGAACCCATTCAGTCACCACGGTTGTCTTTATTGGTTTCTCTGTTAAACACTGAGCTACCCAGGAAGACTCTCAAAGCCAAAGACAATGAGGTTTTTTAGAATGAAAAGTCTGGGAAGGAAATGGAGTGGAAGAACTGTTAGGCAAAGCTAGGCCACCAAATGAGGCCCTGGGTGCTTCAAGGACATGGGGCACTTCAGAAAGGTAAGTAGAGGGGAACTTGTTCTACCAAGGGCTATCCCAGCCAGGGATACTTTTTTTATATTACTTTTTTAATACGGAGTTTAAAAAGCATAAAGAAGCTGGCCTGGCCAGTCACTCTGGGCAGCTCCGTTGTAACAGAACCCCGTGTGGGTGAAGTAGCCACAGCCATAAAACAGGAACAACGTCCAAAGGGCATACTCTTCTCAGAGCTGCTCCATCTCCGCTGATCTGGATTGGCCAGAGAAGTGATGTCCTCCAGAAACTTTTTAATGAATAGTATTTTAGTGTCCCTCCCACCCCATATTTACTGAGCTCTAATAGGCAAACACATTCTGTGTTTACATCCCATTTATGTGTAAAATTAAGTCAACATTGAAAGTTTAAAATTAACAAAATTCTTCCCGTAAAAATAATGGATAAATTCTAATCTGCTTACTGTTCAGCTTAATGAAGGCTTTCCTAGCCTATAATTCAAATATTTACAGGGTACATTTTTTCTAACTGGTATCAAAATAATTTATTATAAGATTGGATCTTAGTGATTCTCAATATCAAAATCCACATATTCATGCACAGTTTTCTGACCTATTTTTGTGATGTCTTTCATATTTCTTAGGAACTTCTAAATTTTAGCTAAAATAGTTATGCAAAGCCATATTTTGTTTTAACAGAAACTTGTATCAAGATGCTACAGTAACATCAGTGTGTATGAAATTCTGAAAGTGCTTTTTATTTTTTTCTCCTAGAAGGAAGAACTTCCACAGTTACTCTTGAATGTCACTGAAATGTGATTTTCACATTTATTTCAACTTTTCTCAGTCTCAAAAAAAAGGCTTTTAAAACATCTTTAAATATATATAGTTAAGAAACAGTTGCTTGATACTGAAATGAAGGATAGTTACTGAACTATTTACATACTTGATACATGCTCCTTTTCAAACTGCCTAAAGGCAGACATAGCACTTCAAACAGTCTGGAGGAAATCTGGATGAGGTGAACGAGTTATTGCACTTTGTATTTTCATCACTGGAAAATATTCAACTCATTCAAATGACTCTGTCTTTCACAATCCCTTATCGATGATAAAATTTGTCTCTCAAGGAGTATGTTGTCTATATATTTTTCTTTTCTGGTGATAGAAATCACCCAAATTAGAACAAAAGTTTGAATCTAGTTACACCATGGTAAGTCTGTCATTTCCAGATGGTGAGACATAACAAGTGGATATAAGAGTCTAGTGTAGCCAGCTCTTGAGCAAGCTTTTATTTCCTGACAAGAATTTTTTTTGCATTTTGTCTTGAGTGGCACAAATTTTAGAATAAAGCACCTCACTAACAGCATCACTTCTTCACTTACTTGACTACATATGATTTGTTTAAATAGTCACAAGACTGAGAATTCTGTAGAATTATCAAAGCAATATGTTCCAAGATTCAGGAAATGGTAAAGTAATAATAGTGCAGTTCAAAAGCTGGGAAAATATATTAAAAATAGTAAAATATATATATATATAATATAATGTTAACTTTGTCAATTCATGACACAATCTGTAAAATGGAAACATTTGGTCAATTTATTATTTTGCAGAGTATTTCTTTTGGTGATGGGGTTCCTTTACAATTTTTAGCTCCATTAGATGAGACTAGCTTGAGGTCTTTAATTATTTTTGACTGAATCTTGCAGTTCTACTTTGTGATTTCTCCTCAAGTTATAAACCATTAATGATCATTACAAAAACTGTTTCACAAACCACAAATTGAAGTTCTATAGCATTTAAAATGCCTAAGTGGCTCCATTTCCAATTACACAGCAACTATCTCAAACAGTTATTACATGAGATGCTTCTAAGTAAAATCACAATGGAAACAAGGTAAAAACTGTATGATTCCAGTGTGCCGGATAGCATGTGCTGACTGACAAATATTTCCATGGAAATCAGTCTTTAAGTTTCCCAATATTGGATTAAGTCCCCTTGTTTTTAAAATAATCTTTCAGAACCAATGAGTTATTAAAAGTGGGCACATATCCCCCAGAAATTAGAAAGGCTTCTTTAGGTAATTACAATCAAATAATAAAAGGAAAGGACACTTTTGCTTTGCATTCTGCCTCCCTTCATGAAGTTTGCAGCCCAACTGGAAACATACAAATAATACCTGAAATGGCAACCTACAGTGGGATATAATTTAGTTATAAAACTGGTTATTTTTTTCTCCTAATATCTTCCCTTTTCCTTTCTGACATTGCAAACTGAAAATTAAGTCTGTATTTCTTGTCTTAGCTGTTTCCTCCAAAATTCTAAAACTTTGGGAAAAATCAAAGAATTGTAGGAGTAGATGTTTCACCAAAGGAAGTAGACTTAAGGGCAAAGATTTTCTTGACTATAAAATAAATTGTTCTGGTCTTTTGGTCGGGGAGTGGTGAGATAGGATTAAAAACAAAAGAATGAAAATTAGAATGCTACATCACAAATCGTGGAAACCAAGAATGTCCAGAGGCAATGGTTATAGGCACACACCTACAAAGATGTAAACAATAGTAGTGAGATGTCCATATTGCAGGGCTGACAGGCAACCAGAAAATGACAATCAATGAGAACTGTTGTTTAAAGATCTAGTTATCCCATAGGAATAGAAACCACAGCTCATAAACTACCCAAACTTCACATAATCAAGTTTGGCTTCTGGAACAACTAATTATCCTTTCTGATATCATCTACATAAGATTTCAGCCAGCACTTTGTCTGGTATTCACCCAGAAGGAGTCATGCCCATAAGAGCTACAAAATTTGCATACGCCCCAGCTGAATTTCTCCTGTTAACATCTTGCCTCTAAAAGCTGAAGGATTCTTTTAAGCCTAAGAGGCAAGTGGTGAGGCTTCAGTTGAACTGAGCCAACCTGAGACTATGTTAAGACTCCTTGACAATCTATCCATTCCATGTTATACTAGGGAACACATACTTCCAGGTGAATGTGGCGATGTACTAGGAGGTAGAAAAAGCTACAGTTAAAAATCCCTGCTAAATGTGTTCATCTTCCTGGAGCTCAAATTTTGTTTTAGGAATTTTAAGGGAAACATTAAATAACTCAATGGTAGCTTAAGTTTTAAAATATTTTTAAATATTAAAACAGAACAGACTCTATTGTGGAATAGATGGAAGACCTCAAAATAAAATACAAAATATTATAGCAAGTGCCTTCAGACTCAGAAGATTCCCTCTGGCTTTTAGCCCTTTCTCCTCGGGGAATAAACTTCAGTGGGAGATCTAATAAGCACCACTCACAATAAAATATGCAATTAATTGTGAATCTTTAAGATGCTCTAAATTAAATTTTCAGAAAAAAAATGACCTTTTTTAAAATGAGATTTCATGAATGAGGCACACCATTAACTAAATACTGAGAAAAATTAAAAATTTATATAAATGTGGGAGAGATTTATATAAATATGAAGAAGCATTTTATATTCTGATGTGGAAAATTACATCTTTTGCTTCTTCATTTAGGTAAAAGTCTAATAAAATTTTATCTGTCACCAGTCAGGGTCCAGTTAGGAGACAGCAACAAAACCACTCCTTTGACCAGGGAAAACTGAATATGAAGAATTACTGATTTATAAAAGGGAATTAATTAACAGGGAGGGTAAAGAGAATCTAAAGACCATAGAAACAGCAGATACACGTGGCAGCCATCACGTCTGGGTCGGAAAGAGAATCACCAGAGCGCCACACCAAGGCTGATACCCGGAAGTGGCTGCAGAGAGTGTCCCTGTCACCCACGAAGTGACAGAATCGTGCTGAGATGCTGGACACGGGCCTAGCAAGCAGAAGCCTCCCCAGGGAATTCCACAACACTCATTAGGAAACCGCCCGCTGGGGAGGATGCGGGGAGGCTGACACTCGCTGGGAAGCCACCTCCAGGATGAGAATGAATCTCACTAAACAGCTGCCTCGAGGTGCTGGCAAAACTTGTTAGAAGCCACCCCTGGGACGCACACTACCGAGTGGACCCGTCTGCCAAAGCAGCTCAGCTGCATGTCACTGGAGCAGAAGAGAAAAACCTCAGATGCAGGAAGACAAGCCCCTTTCTTCTGCAGTACCCTTCCAGGGCCTTCCACCATAATGCTAATCTCACTGATAAAGGAGAATAGTTTACGGGGTCCGAGCTCCAGTCTAACAGAGCAGGACACAGAAGGGTGATGTGGAGGCCAAGAAGCAATACCTCGGTAACAGGCACATTGTACTTCTAAATAATTTCAATTATAATTCTCTAGCCGCAAAAGAAGACAGCATTCACTTCAAAACTCTGCATGACCATTTATCACTTACACATAAATATTTTGTGTGGTATGTGTGTGATTAGCATTAAGGAATGCATGCTTCTGACCACCTCATTTCTTAGATGAAGCTGGATGTCCATGAATAGCAGTAGATAATAAAGAAGCATAAAGAAAAATATTAAACAGCAAGATAAAAGAATGACTGCAAGCATTTTTACATGATACTAGAACACTGTTTAACAAAGCCACTTAAGAGTCCTGAGTCTCTAGTGGAAACATTCTGGGTACTATTAATTAAATGGAGACCATAAAGTTAGATATTAAAACTGATGACAGTCAATTGATTATTGTCTTACAGAAATAATTTCTGTCTGGCAAAGAAGATAAACCCAAACTTTATGGTTTTATTATCCTGTATAGGCCCTTATACCAGTTTGATATCTAACTTAGCAAACTTACTCCAATGTGTGTGTGTACCTCCTATATATATTCCCTTTTAAAAAACCATTTGCCTCCTTCATATTTTAAGATAAATTTCTATACAGACTAGTTTTTCTGAAGATCAGCATATGCATTAGACATTTTGAAAATTATCTGAAATGCTTTCCTAAGTGTTTTCAGGAAACCAGCTTATCTTGTAGTTTTAGCCCAAAAGTGCCATTTTTGACACTGAATTAAACTAGCATTTATAATTTATTTTCAGTACAATGTGTTTCAAAAAAAAATCACAAACTGGCTTTCTGGTTGGATTTCAGGTAAGATGTACTTAAGGCCAGAGGTCTTCCTCTGTATTTGATTTTTCCAATATGTATATATTTTTCTTACAGATAGTTGCTGGCTTTATGTAGACTGGTTTAAATTCTGTCATATTTCACTTCTAGCCTTTTAGAGTGGCAAATATATTACTTTCATTAACCATTGGTAATTTGGAGTATCTGGTAATAGCTGGGTAATAATTCAATACCTGAACAGTTGATATTGGTCAATATCAAAATCATAGTTTTCTTGATGGTTCTGTCTGGTTTGGGAACCAGGGGCACACTGGCATCATAGAATAAGCTCAGCAGTGCTTCTACTTCTGGGAGAGCTTGTGAAATACTAATGTTCTTTCTTGTTTAAATGTTTGGTAGAATTCACAGCAAAGATATCTGGGTCTGGAATTTTGTCTGTGGGCAGTTGTTTATTTTGTTTCATTTTGCTTTTGCTAGTTCAATATCTTCATCATATTTTGTTTATTTCTCTTTGAGTTTGTTTCAGTAGTTCATGTCCTAGAAATGTGTTAAATGGAGAAAACTCCATTTAAATCATCTCACTTATTAGCATGCAATCGTTCACAGTATTTGTTTACAATCCTTTTATTACTATAAGGTCCTAGTAATGTCACTCTTTTTCATTCTTAATTTGGCAGTTTGAGTCTTCTCTCTTTTTTGCTGGTCAGTTTAGCTAAGGTTTTTTCATTTGTTGATCTTACTTGGAAATAGTTTTGGTTTCACTTGCTTTCTTTCAGCTTCTTTTATTTTCTCTATTGTTTTTCTATTCACTTATAAGTTCCTGCCCCAAACTATATTAGATCCTTTTTCTTTTTTTCTAGTGTCCTAAGGTGGCAAGTTAGGTTATTTGTGATTTTCTTACTGTTTAATATAGGCATTTACACTATAAATGTCTCACCAAATAGGGCACTGGCTTTATCCCATAATTTTGGTGTACTGTGTATTCATATTCAGCCATTTCAAATATTTTCTAATTTCCCTTGATAATTTCTCTTTGACCTATTGGTTATTTAGGAATATGTTTGTGAGTTTGACAAATTTATGTTACTAGTTTTCAATTGCATTTATATTTGAAAATCATACTTTGTGTTATTTCAGTCCTCTTAAATTTGCTGAGGCTTGTTTTATAACCTAGGATATGGTCTGTCCTGGAGAATGTTCCATGTGCACTTGAGAATAATATATATTATACTGTCCTTAAGTGGATGCTCTATAGATGTCCATTGGGTCTAATTTGTTTATACCTGTCAGTCTTCTATGTCCTCGCTGATTTTCTGCTTGTTGATCTTCTGCCTAAATATTCCCTCCATTATTACAGGTGGGGTATTGTTGAACTTCTATTTCTCCCTTTGCCAGTTTTTGCTTCATATGTTTTGGAGCTTTGTTTTTTAGGTGTGTATATGTTTATAAGTGTTATCTTTCTGACTGATCTTATTATCATCATTAAATATCCCTTTTTGTCTGTAGTCGTATTTTTTGCCTTCATGTTTACACTGTCTGATACTAGTATAGTCACCCCAGCTTTCTTACAGTTGCTCTTTAATGATATATCCTTCTCCATGTATGTATATTCCTATCCTCCTATATACCATTTCTGGTTCTTCTCAGTTGTCCCTGTAGTTCCTAGTCACCATCTGGTGTCCTTTCCTTAGCCCAAGATGACTTTGCTCCCACTCACCTCTTTTCTGCTCTTATTGACAAGTAGCATTTCTATATGATATAGACCAAACAATACAATTCCATACATATTGTTTTATCCAATTTATTCTGAAATCAGGTAAAACAAGAAATGAGCTCTTTACCACTTTCGAATTTCTCCAAACTTCGAGAATGAAATCATTTTTGTATAAGCCTTGAACTATGAATCTGAGTGACTGAGCAGTTGGGAATTCATACCTGGGTTTTAACAAAGCAGGGCTAACTCGGAGCAATAAGGATTCAAAAGAAAATGTGCAAGCGTCCACTCCATTTGTCCTCAAAGCAGGCAGGAAATTTAAATTTGAATGTGTTAATGAGTCATGTATAGTTTAACATTCCCCAATCTTTAAAAAATAAAATTTCCTATATGCTAACGGTCCAATGACTTAAGTATAATTAAATGCCCAAATTGATAACCTGGCAATGCTGTGTACTGAAAGAGAAGTTTCAGACTTTGATGCCATGGAGCAGCATGAAAAGATTTCAGATCCAAATCCAAATAAGATGGTTTTATAGTAAATTTATTTGATGATGGAGGAGTGAAATAAATGACCAAGAAATGTATCCTCCAGCCATGCATTTCTATGATTTCAATTGTCACAAACATTATTACTCCATCTCCTCAGGTTTATATGTTTTACTGAAATGTAAAAATCAGATATTATGTGTGAAAGAATAAAAGCTTTTATGGAAAGGTAAAAAAAGGCTTTATCTGAAATAAGCAGGTCTTCTCATTTTACAACCATGATAATCAAAAGAGACCTACGCCCTGACCCTGCATTTGAAAAATGCTGTATGCAGTGAGATAAAAAGTCACGGAAGGATTTAGCAGACTTGTAGGTTCAGGCACTAGAGTCCAAGGGTAAAGATGCAAAAGTAAAAACATTAAAAAAAAAACCTGCCAAAGTAGACTGACTCCTTCCCCCTGGCAAAATCATTGCCTCCTAGAAATAAAATGTAACATCCCAATTCTTTCAAGTGACACTCTCTGATTTTTCTTCTCCATAGCCTTGGGGCCAAACCCAGTGCCACCCTACTTTTAATAAAGTATCAAGGTTACAGTGACTGTAAGAACTACAGAAGCAGCCGAAATACAAATGGGAATCTGTCGAAGTTAGAAGATTGGTGAGGAAGACTACAGAGAAAAGCCTGAAAGCCCAAGAAATAGGAGACAAAAAGAGAAATGTAAATTCAATATACCCAAAAAAAAGAAAATGAGTTTCCTTATTTGACACTTTCTAACCTAAAGCTGGAAGGAATCTGAGAACTCATCTAATCCCTAGTCTTCCATATAAAGAAACTGTAGCCTAGAAAAGTGATACTTGCCCAAATACATCAGTTGAACCTCTTCTGAACCTAAGTTTTAGAAAGAGCCATTACTAAAGAAAAAAAATGAATACAGTTAAGAGGGCAGAGGCAAAAGTTTAAGGAAAGAAAATGTATTAAAAATAAAAAGCTAAATTCAAATCTATATAACTCTGTAGATGCATCCCAATGTACTAAAAGAAAAAAATCATTCAAGTGCCATCTTTTTTTAGACATTTGTGGTGGCATATAAAAGTGCGTGTACATTAGAAAAGATCATAATATTACTTTGGGAAAGGTCTAGTTGATAAATGTAAAAATACTGTATTTTATTTTTGATGTGGCATGTATGGATAGTAACAGAAAATTTCCCCTAAGGAAGCAGAATTAGTTCTCAATATCTTTTTTTTTAATGGATAAGTGGTAAATATTTATTTCTGACAGCTAAAATTGAAGAGGCTGATGAAGAATTTGAGAAGATTCAACAATTTAAATAGCATAAAATTATATCTACTAAGATGGATAAACCTAAGGAGATTATTCAAAGGAGTTTAAATAAAAGAATATCAGTCCTCAATTTATTATAAAGGGAATTTGCACAGAGGATGAATTTCTTTACTATCAAAGAAAGCACAACAAAGTAGCTATTTACAGGATAACAAAATACAGAGAATATGTGAGAAGCATTTGTTAAAGAGCTTGCTTTCTCTACCTTTTATCATCAGGGGATTACGGATATCTGAAGTTAGAAAAACAAAGTGTGCAGGTTCACATATGTAGCCGGAAGTATTATGTTTCAGTATTCTCTCAAAAAGCCTACAAATGCTAAATTATTATTTTACCTTGGATATATACAGAAGTAACCTCAATGATAGGAATCACACTGTGATAATTTTTCTCCAAAATAGCTCTTTATTGGCATGCAATAATTAAAATAAGGAATTATTTAAGCAATAGAAGGGTAAATCTCAAAAATGTCACTTACTGCACCTCTAGATGGATTTCCTACCTTCTTTTAAGTTATCTCTTGAAACCATAAGATTTTCCTGAAATCAATGGGAATTTATTCACATCTTTAAAACCTAGGCTCGCATGCCATACTCTCAACAGATAATAACTAACACATATTAGAGATTCAGTAAATGTTAAATGAAGTTCAGGGCTAGGCTGCCTCTCTAAAGCAGATTTCTAAGTGATAACGTATACTTACTATGAAAAGAAATTAATTTAATATGTTCCTTACTGGATAAATATTAAAATAGATTCTTTTTCTACTCATAACACTAAATGCTTATGAACTCATTAATTAGCATTGTGGCAGACATTTCTAATCCAATTGATTTAGAAGTGCTATCCTACATGTCATATTCTCCTTATTTTTAGTTTTTCAAAGGTTTTATACAGTGCATCTTAAAGACTGTGTACAAAGATTTAATAATTCAGACATACTTCAAAATAATGGTAAAGAGAATTGTAAAGTATGTTGGCTTTTGAAAACCTCAAAGTACTTTCTCAGGATAGCAATCAAGTTTAACAAGCAGAAAATTTTCATTCATTATTTTGAGTTTGACTGCCACCTACAGGACTATTTTTAGTCTTGTTTTCTTCCATCTCTGAATGATCAATATGACTAAATCTCTAATTAGATAAAATTTGGGGGAGTAAAAGAGACTTGGGAATTAAGTCATTTATTCCACTTAATGATTGCTTTTAAGAAAATTTAAATGATTACTCCTGAAGCTCTATATGTGACTTATTGTACATTGATTTTATGTCTTGTTGAGATTTGGACTAATCGTTCTCTTTTCCATGATAAAATGCTTAAAGGCCCATTTTAGGACCAAAATATAAAACCTACATATAAAGGGATCCTAATTTAATGTACCTTACTTCTGTAAACCTTGAAAATCTTAATTTTAATAAAACTTCTAAATTATTTTAACCAAAGATAGGCAGTGAAGGAAACAAATATAGTTGTACAAGATAAATAGCAAATGGTTTGAAGGGGAATGATAAGAAAATATTTCCTTGGAAATGCAATCAAATTATCATGACTTGGAGCCTAAAACTTATAATCAAGTCAATTATGCATACTACATTTGTCAGGCACAAGCTAAAGTCACTGTGCAAACCACGGAAATACCAAACCTCCTCCTCTCCCAGCTAACAGGAATGACTGCTACTTTACTAATTAGAACTGTAGCCTTTCTCTAGTCCTCCCTGCTAGACTCGATTAAGATACCCTGCCTCCTCACAGCATCTAGTCCAGAGCAAAGCCTGCCTTCCTTAAGCTGCCTCCAAAATCACCTAGTACATGCCCCCCTTTTATAATACATCCTCTTTAACATCCTCTGAGATGTCTGCACAGTTCCCCATGATGTTTCCTTAGATACAACCGAGTAATAAACCCAATATGATTCCAAATTATATAGGCGTATTTTTCAATAAATCACATAACCTAGTTTCATAAAAAATTTAATTTTTTTTCTTTATTCAGTAGGTCCCCTGCTCTCCTTTCCAGTGCCTTTTCTCTTGCCCATTTCCAATTACTACACTATGATTGTCCATTAGTTTTATCACTACAGTTGATTTTTGCAAAACTAACCAAAATTATTCACCTTCCTGAACACAAGCTATGTGACTTCTCAGCTCCTCCCACCAAGAGATAGAGTTTATTAAATGCCACTGATAGTGACTTGCATTGACCACTAGAATGTGTTAGAAGTGATGGTGTCAGAAGCCAAGCCCTCAAGACGTACATGTTGTGTTCTCTTTCTCCGAATCCTCTACCACCATGTGATCAGCTATGGCTCAGCGGTGAATCAAAGGCCAGGACTGTGTCAGCTGACGGCAGACTCATGAATAAGCTCCCTGATACTAGGAGCAGCCAGACCCCCAGGAGCTCTACCCCAAATTTCAACCTCCTCATCAGGCCTGTGAAACAAAGGATTGTTTTTTAGCCACTAAGCTTTCTGGCAATGTGTTAAATTTGATACAGTCCACAGCAACCAGCTTCTATTTTAACAAATTTATAATTTTACTTATATGGAATTCACAATTTCCTTTATATCTACCTTCTTGGTGGTGTATCACTCATTAACTCAAACAGAAGTAAGGACTAAACAGTGAAGGAGTAGTACAGTGCATATTGCATGTCCATTGTATAGTCATGTATAGTCAAAATGTATAGCCATGTATAGTCAAAATGATAAGTTAAAACCAACATACTTCTAAAAAAAAGATTAACTATCTGAAAACCATTTGAGTAACAAAGGAAATAGACAACGAGTGTAAGTAGCCACTTGAAGTAATTCACTCATTTGATTTTTTAGAATAACCTGTTACTGATGTTTCCTTTAGATGAACTTTTGTGTTTTCTTAGTATCTTTTCTTGGCATTTTAATTTAACTATGCATGTGTTATAAATAATAATAAGCAAAATGGTGCATTAATAACTTGGTGGCACTACTTTTAACCTCAAAGTCTTAATCCAGAATTATCAAACTACATTTCAAGAAGTTTGAAACAGTATTATGATGCTGAGAACGATCATGCTGGCTTCTACATGCTGTGAAACCCAGATACAAAATGTGATGCAGAAATACCAATTATTTTTTGCTCTAATGCTGAGCAGGGAGAGATGATGCAGGATGGGAAATATAAAGCCCACTGAATCTAAATCTCTAACTGAAAAAAAATTGTTGAGCTAAAAGCCAACAATTCACTGAAATCTGTTCTTTCAGTGTTAGATGAACAAAAATGATATAATTGTTGTAGGAACACAAGTGTGTCTATTTGACGGAATCAACCAAGTGTTCCACTCTATTTAGACTTCTACTCCCTCCTGAAACATTCTGCACTTTCTCTTCTGTCCTCACTCAGCTGATGGCCTGACTCCCTAGGAAATATGAAAAGCACTCCACGAAGTCCCACCACGCATCAGAGCTCCCTGGGGCCTGCGCCCAAACCCGCTGCGTTCTCTTCTCTGTTACTGTGGCTGAACTCCTAAGCAAAGTCAACTCTTCTAATTCCCCCATACTTGTTTACTCCTTTGGTGAACTTCCTCTCTATTTTCCTCCCTCTTTAGATTTCTCAATTATTTTCCTCTTAAACCAGAACCAATTCTTCTAATATTCTTGTATAGATATAGAGGAAAAATGTTCTAGGCCATGGTTCTAGCACAGTAATTATGAAACAGTAGCCCTCAGACCAGCATACTGAATAAAAGAGATACACTAAGTTTTAAATTGTTTCAAATTCTTTGATTTTTTCCAATTTATGCTAAAGAGAAGATAATGTATTAGGATGCCTTAATAATGCTTTTTTACAAAGTCTGTATCCAAGCTAATATTACTTTTAGTCTTTCAATCCTTAAATTTCAACTATTATTATTTTAAGTATCTATGGTTTAATCATTAATTAGGATTAGCCATGTTTTATAATTATATTTTCATATGTAGTAAACCAAAATACATGTAAAATACAATTATTAACTTACCACTTTGGATGCATTACAAGGTGGGATTATAAAAGTTTGAGGCTTGACAAGTGATTAAAGATTTTAATATTAATCAAATTGAATGTATTTTTATGGGTAGTACATAAATTTGCTACCTCCCAAATGTTTATCAAATAAATAATGAATGCAATGAATTTAACTATTGCATTTAAAGGCTTTTTTGGACATTATATTGGTATTGAATATTGGCTGAAGCCACTAATTAAAATGAGCATTCTAGCCTTGTAAAACAAATACTTCTGATTTAAAGAAAAAAGGCAGAAAATATTTTCTGTGTGTGTCCTATACACTTGATTAGAGCAATGCTCTTGGCAAAAGGTTTTAGTCGTTGTCAAAGAAAAAAAGATTTTACTTATAGAAGAGTAATTTTAGTAATTCATTTATCTTGTAAGTCAGCCTTGCTCTTGATTGAAGGAACATGTAATTCAGTAACGTAAAATATGACTTCTGGAGAGGTAGAAAAACATTTTTTGAGAAAAATTCTAAACACTCATCAAAGTCCAAAACTGGATTTACTCAGTCCTTTGTAACTCTTAGAGCACAGAACTCGTGTCAATGGGCTAATCTGAACACACATGTGTGGCCCCCTATGAAGGAAATCTGGTTGAGTGGAGAGAATTTAGCTCTTCCTCAGGCCTTTCTACATCCTCGTCACCTCTAAGAAGCAAAGTCTTGCTCAAGTCTGATGAGTTGGATAACTAACTCGTAAAACATGAGAGCTGTATTTAAATGCAGGGGAAACAATACGAAGACGGATGTGTAGTGTCAGTGTCTGAGAAGCCTGAGAGGAAACTGGGACTTCGGTAATCTGCATATGCATATGGAAAAAGATAAAACTTGCCCATCAAATTACAGAAAAAATCATTCCAAATGAACTGTAGCTCTCAGTAAGAAAAGCAAAATAAAACTTTCAGAAGATCATATAGGAACACGCCGTCACCACCTTGGCATAAAGGGTGACTTTCTGAACAATAAACAAAAAGCATTAACCCTAAAAGAAGACATAAATAATACAACCCACATTAAAATGAAGAATGTCTGTTCGTCTAAATACATCATACAAAAACACCATGCAACACACATAACCAAGAAAAGCCTCCTATCCAGGATGTTAAAAAAAAAAAAAAAAACCTCATATGCATCAATAAGAAAATGAACAGCCAGCACAACAGCAACAACAAAAAACCCTTGCCCACAAAACAGGGCAAGGGTTACAAGGAAGAAACTAATAATTGAAAATGTGTTTAAACTTCATTAGTCATCAGAAGATGCCAATTAAAACTTCAATGAGATGTTACTACCTACGCACAAGCACTGCTAAAACTAGAAAGGATCGCACTGCCAATCACTAACAACATGGGGCAACAGGGATTCAATACTCCTTGTAGGGAAATATAGGTGCAATGATTTAGAGGGAGCATTTTAGTCACTGCTGGTTTGACAGACATGTAACACAAAGACCCCATAATCTATTACTACATATATTACCAACAGAAGCATATATATGTACATCTACATACCTGTGTATATATAATGACTCCAATTAGATATATTTCCAACACAGGGAAAACCGATCTACTATGTTAGAAGTCAAGACAGTGGCTAATTTAGGAAGAAAGGGGGTTTAGTATTTGGGAGGGGTCACAAGAGGTGCTTTTGGATCCTATTCTGACGGGCAGTGGTTACACTGTGGTCACTGCATGAGAATGTATCGAGCTGTACGTTTCTATGTTATGTGCATTTGCTATCCTAAGGAAAGATATTTCCAAACTAGGAAATAATGTTCAAAATTTAAGAACTTTGCTTTTTAAATCAACATAGAACTCCCTATTTCCAAATAAAGAGGAATGTTTGTTACTTAAACAGCCAATATTTCAGGTTCCCAAAATACAGCTCTCCTTCAGTGCCTTATATGGAATATAGAAACCCATGCCACCTCTCAAAACAAAGCTCTATCAGCTGACTTTCCCTGATTAAATACCAAGGATTAGTGTGACTTAACAGAGAAAAAGAATTCCATGCTGATTTGGGGTCATCTAAGTCCTTATCTGTATTGTACCTCCTTCATTGAAACCTACTTAGATCTGTGAAGTCTGTTAACTCCTAAAATGGAGGGCCTTGAGAGAGTTCAGTCTCCATGCCACATGTTTTTGGAGGTTTTTATTTAGAAAATTATTTTTCCTTTGCATTGCTTAATGGAATCCTGCTTTGCAAAAAATAAAAAATAAATAAATAAATTCAGCTCTTAGAGTCATTTCCCTTCAGAAATACAAATTAATATTTTTAGAAGCCAAATTCTTTTCATGGCAGAATGTAAAGCTGATAAGTAACGCATAGGCAGATGAACTTGAGCCCCCCCAACATGCCATCCCCCTCTGAAACTACTTGTCAGGTGAACTGAAGGCTGTTGGGTTTCCAGGAAAACAACTGCATGTGTCAGGACATACATTTGTTTTTGAAGCAAGACCAAAGACTGTATTGTGCTCTGAGCACACAAAATCAATGGGAAAGGCAGTCTCTCTATTCTTTGATGTCCCATGGGTAATGGTACAATGTTGAGTGAAAGAAATGATGAAAAACCTTTCTAGGTCATTCGACTGCTTATATTGCCCTTGAAACATGGGGCCCAAAGCCATGTTATTTCTGTTGGACAGAAAGTAAAAGTCTAGGCTTTGAATTTGGGGCCTAGTAGAGCATTAAGAAATAACAAGGTAGGTGAAGAGTCAGCCAGTCTTTGAGCATCAGCCAAGATGGTTCTTGGAAGAAATCAGTTCCTGTCCATAGGAAGCCTTCAAACAGAAATGAAACCAAATTGACTACCTTGGATTGGCCCAGCATTGCAAAGAAACAGAATTTATTATACTTTTCAGGGCAGGCCGCAATCAAAGTAGTAAATCGAAGAAGAGATTCCTTGACCTTTCTTTTTGCCCATAAAATGTAGTCCATTGTGGTACAGAACTGCATAAAATATAAGGAGAAATCTATTTCAGTTCAAGTAAACCCTGCACTGGGGTACAGGAACCCTTGTTCCAGCTGGTAATTCCATTCTTAGTATCATGCTGGCCAGTCAACACGTGAATCCTTTATCCAATTTAGAAGCTGCCTCGCCTACCAGCTGCCTCTCAGGAAAGAAAGGATTTATAATTGGAAACAGCAGCTCCTCTTGGGACCCCTCCACATAATCAGCAAAGGGAACCTCCTCCACATCTCAACCCATCCAGGTCTTGCATCTTCCTGTCTGAAGGCAAGATATGGTTGTGCTCTGCTTTAGGGGTGCTGGGAAGAGGAAACTCACCACAATGTCATGTATTCCCTGGATACAGCAAATTTCATGAGATTCTGCCCCGCCCTCAAATTATCCCTAGACAATTGTGTTAAATCTCCACTGTGAAAATACAAGCCTAGGCTAAGCATGTAAGTCCATAAATACCAACTATCATTCTTCCGGTAAGTGGAGCTGTAATGCGCTGCAGTGTATACCTCCCAAATTATATGCCATTGCTCAGGATTTTCAGCCTAATTTTGTTTTAACTCCACAAATTAGATGTATCAGTATCAGCTTACATGGCTGATGTTTAGACTCACCCATGTGTCTACCATCGTCTGGGCTGGCTGTTCTTGCTTTTCAGATCTTCCTTCAGGGATCATTTCTCTTCTTCCTGGACCACATTTGTTAAAAATTCCTTTAGTATAAGTCTGTTGGTGGTAAACTTTCTCAGCTTTTATTTGTCTGAAACTGTTTTTATTTCATCCTGATCCTTGAAACATTTTTCCCAAGTCTATAACTCTAGATTGACAGTTATTTTCTCTTACTCTTTTAAGTTTATTATCCCACAGTCTTCCGGCTTTCTTTGTGGCTATCAAGACGGCGTTCAGTTTAACTACCACTCGTTTGTGTGTAACCTATTTTTCATTCTGACAGCTCTTAAGATTTTTTTGTTTTCTTTGATTCTTTTTTTTTGCAGTTATGTTATACAGAGATTGAATTTATCTTTATTTTACTTAGTATACATGTTGCTTCCCATATCTAAGGATTATTATCTGTAATCAATTTTGGGTACTTATCAGTTTTCATATGAATTTATATGTTTTTTTTCATGATTTCTCCTCTCTTTTATTCATTCAATTCAGATTACATCCATATTAGCCTGTCTCACTCTATCTTCCAGTTCTCTTTACACTGATAGGAAACAAATAAATGGCACACTCAAATTAGAAAAATTCAAAGAGGAAGTGGTTGTATATAAAATGTCTATTTAAAAGATGGGCAGATTCAGGGGCACCATGACACGTGTAGCAACCAAATCTCACAGGTGTGAATCTGTTAACATCCTGGGCCCTAAGCATCAAGGGCGTGGGGTGGTTACCAGAACTCAGAAAGAGCTGTGCACTGCAGGCCGCCTTGAGGTAAGAGATGACGTGCTGTGGCGGGATCAAGCTAGATAAAAGCAGTTTACAGGGAGATCATCAGAGGCCTAACTACCCTCACCGCATTCCTCTTCCTCCCTCAGTCCTTGGCCAGGCCTCCACCCTCACTGGCTCCAGCTGAAAGCAGACTGCTGGGATGCACCCACTCCACTCAGCCGGGGACAGACCCAGTGGTGGGATTTGTCCTCACACTCTCGTACCTATCACTTCTTTTCTCATTGTGGGCTTGTGGTCCTTGAGATGTTAACTCTAACAGTTACTGAAGCCCATGTTTAAGTTATTTTCCTTCTAGATGATGTATGCAGTTGCTTTACCTGGGTGACTATCAGTGTCTTTCATTGAATGGGTTTGGAGGAACCAGTTTTTAAGGAACCACTATGGGCTCAATGTTTGTATCCCTCACCAAAACCCGTATGTTGAAATCCTAACCCCCAGAGGGGACAGTATTAGCAGGTGGGGCCTGTTGGGAGATGTTTAAGTCATAAGGACAGAACCCTCATAAATGGGAACTGTGCCTTATTAAAGAGGCTCCAAAGAGATACCTTGCCTCCTTTGGACATGTGATAATGCAAGACACCTGTGATCCAGAAAAGGGCCCTCACCTGATCAGGCCGGTGCTCTGATCTTGGATGCCAGCTTCCACAGCGGTAAGCAATAAATTGCCTGGGGTTTTTTTATAAGCCACCCAGTTGGTTGTATTGTTACAGCAGCTTAAACGGATTAAGAAAACTAGTACTGAGAGTGGGTGCTTCTATAACAAATCCCTAAAAACGCGGTGGTGGCTTTGGCACTGGCTAACAGAGAGTGGAAGAGTTTGGAGATGCAGGTTTGAAAAAGCCTTCACTGCGGGGAATGAACTGTTAAAGGCAAATCTGGTGAGAGCTCAGAAGAGGGGAGCTGTAAAGAAAGCCTCAGTCTTGTAGAGAACACCTAAGTGGCTGTTAATAGAATTCTGGTAGAAGTATCAATGGTAACTGCTATTCTGATGAGGTCTCCGATGGTAAAAAGGAATGTGTTGCTGGAAATTAGAGGAAAGGAGATCGTTATTGAAGTGGAAGAGAGCTTGGCTGAAATGTTTTTGTCCTAGTGTTCCTGGAAAGTAGAACTTCTGAGCAATAAAACTGGGTATTGGGCTGAAGCTATTTCTAAGTAAGGTCCTGAAGGAACAGATTGGCTTTTCTTGAATGCTTACAGTAAAATGCAAGAAGAGAGAAATGATTTAAAGACAGAATGGTTAATCAGAAAGGAAACAGAACTAAAAGTTTGGAAAGTTCTAAGGCTATCCATATTGAAAGCTATGAACCATGCTCAGCAGAGAATACAAAGGTAGTGGCTGAATTTGATAGACTGGTGTAGATGAACTATCTCAACGCAAGCTAGAAGCTGGCATCTTGGCAGTGGAGAGATTGCCCAGCTATCTAAACATTAGCAGGACCCATTGTCCAGGGCAAAAGAATGACCCCAGGGGCATTTCAGAGATGGTCAGCCAAACCATGAGAGCTGCAGCCTGGGCCGGACCTGCAGAGCGGGGCGAGGGGGTAGCAGGAAGCCTACCCCCAGCCCAGTCCCGCGGGCCCAGAAGGCAGGGCCCTGAGCCAAGGAGGACCGTTCCCAAGCCTCAGGGTTGAGTGTTGTTTGCCGGGTCAGGGTTTGGCCTCACCTCGGACCTGTTGGGGGATCCCCCGCTTCTCGGGGCTTTGGCGTTTGCTCTCCAGTTCCCGGCCGAACACTAGTCTGCAAGCGGGGGCTGCTCCTGACGAACTGGCAGAGGCCAGTGGTCGCGGAGCGCGACGTCACCACGCTGTGTCATCCGCGCATGCCCTCTCCGCGGAGGCGTCCCATCGTGGGACTCAGCGCCAGACGCAGGGGGAGTCCCGCACGGTAAGGTATTTTTGCAGCGAGAAGGAGAGGCACGTCCCCATAGCTTTTTTACAGTATATTGTTATCATTGCTGCATTTTATGATTAGTTATTGTTAATCCCTCCCTGGGCCTAATTGACCAATTCAGCTTTAATATGGGTGTGTATGTAAAGGAAAACCCAGACTGTGTATAGGATTCAGGCATCCCCTGCGGCCTTGGAATTTATCCCACAGGATAAGGGGGGGACTGCTATACCCCTCTTTTCTCTTCTATTTCTCCCTTTTGGAAGCTCGCGTGTCTCTCCCACGCCCGTCCTACCATTGTCCTTTGGAAGCACAAAACGCTTTGATTTCACAGGTTCGGAGCTGAAGAGCAATTCGTCTTTGGCTGAATTCTGAGTCTTCCTCATATCTGATTCAGGTGGTGTGTAGAAGAGACTGGACTTAGACTTCTGAGCTGACACTGGAGCAAGTTAAAATATGTGGGGCTCTTGGGATGGAATTAATGTATTTCGCATGTGAGAAGGACATATATTTTCAGGGGTCAGAGGCAGAAGGCTATGGTCTGAATGTTTGTGTCCCTCTAAAATTCCTATGTTGAAATCCTAATGCCAGGTATGCTGGTATTAGTAGGTGGGGCTTTGGAAACTTCGTCCATACGGCTGGAACCCGTAAGAATGGTATTAGTGTCTTAATAGAGGCTTCAGAAAGACCCCTGGCCCCTAGTCAGGCCATGATATAGCAAGAGATGCCAGCAAGAACCAGTGAAAGGGCCCTCGTTTGAGAGCAGCCATCCTGGCACCTTGACCTTGGACTTTCCAGCCTCCACAACTGTGAGAAATAAATTTCTGTTTATAAGCCACACAGTCGGTGGTATTTTGTTCTGGCAGCCCAAGCACGCTAATCGATCTGTCCTGAGTTTGGGCTATACAGTAGTTCTGAAATTTGACTCCATATATGCATACGGTTGGGAATTTTCAGGGGATATTTCCTTTTTTTGTCTTCTCCATTCAGAGACTAGACCGTGACATGCAAATAGTCATCCCATCTTCCCTGTAGGACAGCTTTTTCTCCTAGTTAACCATATAATTATGTTCCCTTTGGGGGACTCCATCTTTATCTGCACACCCCTGATCCCTCATCCCACTCTGTTACATCTCAGGCTTGGTCCCCTCTGCCTTATTTGCACAATTCAATGAAGCCAGCAAGGTCTGACAGATATTTTCAAGGATAAAGCTACTTTCTCTTTCTTTTTTTTTTCTTTTTCAGCTTTATTGGTGTGTAATTGACAAATAGAGATAGTATACGTTGAAGATACACAGCTTGACATTTTGACATATGTACAAATTGTGAAATGATTACTAGCACAATCTAGTTAGCATCCATCACCACATACAGTTACCATTTGTGTGTGTATGTGCATGCATGTGTGCATGATGAGAACACTTCTGATCCATCTTCTTAGCCGATTTCAAGTATATACTACAGTATTGTTGAGGGTAGTTACGATGCTCTACTTTAGACCTCCTGAACTCAATACTTGGTAGCCTGTCAGAATTTGTACATTCTTCTCATCTCTATTTCACAAGGAATTCTCATACATTCCTGCCCTTTTCACCTGTGCATTGGTTTTGTTTTGTTTTCTTTTTTTATATCTGTATTCAACATGTAGGGACACTACAGTCTAGAGTTCCTCGGAACATCTAGTCTGCTGTGCTGCTTGAAATGAAAGTCCATATTCACCTTTTGAAACTTGGTAAATATTTGATAAATATGTTTGAAAAAACAAAATAGAAATGACTGAACACCCATCTCTATATGAGAATTATATACTTTAGTGTACATAGTGGCCAAGGGAAAATTATTTTTCAGTCCGTAGCTCCTTCTTTGTTTCCCATGTTGACCTTATCCCGTGATGGTTGTGCTATGATGATAATGAACTACGGATGGTCACACTCATGACTTCCTAATGCTGGGCACAAGGGCGCTCCTACCTCTCACCTGTGTACACTGTCTGTGGTCACGGCTTTTCTAATGGCTGCAGCCATGGAGGTAACTATCAAAACAAGATCAGGAGACCATTTGGTTCAAAATCACTGAAGACCCTTATAAAACGACAATTCAGGGCCCTAAAGGCTTCCATGAATCACTGTGTTTAGGAGTGGGTCCAGAAATTCTCATATTAATTCAGCCTGTCTACAATCAAGAAGAGTCACTGAATCCTATTAGGTCCCTTGGAAAGGGGTTTAAATAGTGTTAGGCAGAAATGGTTGTGACTTCCTATAGAAAGAAGGAACTGCTGAAAGACCTGTGCAAAATGGTTAATGTCTCAGTAAGGACAGTTCCAGATTTATCTTTTTTCTCTAAAAAATATGGATATTTTTCACAGTCTAAAATTCAAAAACTATAAAAATATCACTTATTTTCTATGATACCCTATCAGTGCCTTTTAAAAATATAAAAAATCAGTGCAAGATAGATGAGTAAAGATTTCATTAAGTGAGTAGGACTTGAAGGATAAAAACAGTAAGTGAGGAATAGTTTGGGCAGGATTGGGGGTGGTTCAGCTAATCTGCAGGATCTGCCATACGCTGAAATTCCGAAGTGATCCAGTTAGTATACAAGGTCCTCCGTCGTCTAGCCCTGACTTATCTTCTATTTAACCTAACAGGGCTGCTTTGCTCCGGTTGGGATCCTTCACTCTTCTTTGGATGCTGGATTAGTATTTTTGCTTCTGCTGTATACTTCTGATCCCTTCTTTGATATCATTCTCAATACTCATTTCCCAGACCCACAGGTAGACGTGGTCATTGGGTGCCAAACAGTGCTTGGCCGAGGGACAGAAGTGGACGTCAGTGAGGAGTCCCAACAAGGTCTTTTGCTTTCCTATGAAAGGGACAAAGGAAGGTGGTACAGCGACCTTTCCCTCCTCTTCTTGCCCCAAACATGGACATACAGCCTGTATCTTATGGCCCACCTTGTGATCACACGATTTAAAAAAAATTAATATGAGGTTGGAGCCACCATGCTAATTTTGGTGGGTGGACATTGTCGATCAGCTAAACCAGTGCTGGCAATTGGTCTCTGAGCTTAGTAGCATGTGAGAAAAGCACACCCTTGCGTGTAAACCAGACACTTTCCCAAATTATACTTTATGAATGTAGAGAGGATGACATATCTGCGACACAACTGGGAAAGAAATGTCACTTTCTCTTTATTTTTCCAAGTGATTCATAACTTACTTCACCTTGTCAGATGCGTGGCTGGTGGAAAATTCAGTGTCATTCATGTTTGGGACTTGCCAACTTCTACTTTTAGGTGTTTTGAATAGTTATAAATGTTAGAGGAAATAATCCTACATATTCTTTCTGAAGAAGTTGTCCATAATATCCTTCATGTCCATGCTTCACTGGCAACACTGGCCTTGAAGTTGTCTGTTGTAACTCCCAAGGCCACAGGTCCTAGTCTTTAGTCTCCTTTGACATCTTTCAACAACACCAGAAGTATTGTCATGGAAGACTCTGAGTGAGATTAGGGAGTTATACTTAAATATTCACAAAATCCATAGACATGCCATCTGGTTTCTAGGCCAAGATTAGATCTCTAAATACCTCTAGGCCCAACTATTTCAGATCTCTACCCAAACAATCCTTGCCTCCAACCCATCCCTTCTGAAATGACTGTCCCTAAAATCCCCTCAATATATGGAAGCTTTGGAAACTTGGGTCTTGATAACATTTAGCTTACCTAACAACTTCTCATTTGGGCTCTACAACATAAAATCACCTAAAACAGAGGGCAAAGATAACTTTGCTTACCTTCTTGAGCTGAGGTATTTGGTGAAATATTATACAGAACAAAGAAACAACATACCCTAACTTCTTAAAAAGTTCTCAAGTCACACCCAGGTAATGGGGAGTCACCAAAGACTTTTAAGCAAGTCAGTAGCATTTTAAGGATGATTAATCTGGTAGTAGGAATACCATGAATCGGGAAGGATAATTCTTACATTTACAGTCAAAGAAAAGTTATTTTCAAGTGAATAATCCAAAATAAATTTGTACATATGTGTTTCTATTACAGCCAAAGAAAATTATTAATCACACAGAAAAATAAATACCAAAATAGGATCATCCATAGATGTTCTTGGTGACTAACAGACTGCCCAAATATCCATGTATTGGTGATGGGATGAGCAAAACATGGTATGTCCACACAGTCCCCTCTTACTCAGTAATAAAAGGAGTGTACTCTTGCTCTATGTAACAATATGGATGGATTTAAAAACAAGTATGGTGATGAAAGAAAGCAGATGAAACTTTAAAAGAGTACTTACTCTATGGTTCCATGCATAAAAAATTGTAGCTATGTGTGCTAAGCTATAGTGACAAATGCCAATCAGTGGTTGCTGGGGGCAACGGGGAGGTGCAGGCAGTCAGAGGGGTAGAAGGGAAGGATTACAGAAGGACTTACAGAAATTTTTAGGGTTGACAGATGTGTTCAACCTCTTGATTTTGATGATGATTTTATGGGTGTGTGTGTATGTTAAAATTTATCAACTTGTATACCTTAGAAGTGTGCAACCTATTATATGTCAGCTACCACAAAAATACTGTTTAAAAGGTTTTTATTTCATAATAGCACTCTTAACATTACTTCACCAGGCCCCTGGGTTGTATCGCTGTAATTCCCAAATATATTTCAAGTTACAGCTAACATATACATTTTTAATATGTTTAATATGAAGATTTTTCCCTCTTTTACTTTTAGAATTTTGTTCCCTGATTCATAGACTAGCATTAATGCAGTTCCTGCTTTATTTTCTCATGACCTCTTTTGCCCCTTTATTCTGAGTTAATTTGATTTTCAATGTATCTTTAAAAAGGAAAAAGGGAGTTTTATAAACCTTTCTGAAAGTACATGTCATTGTACTTAATCTTTCTTAATACTTAGATCTTATTGCAACTGCTTCCCAATATCTTAGGAAATTAATTCAAAAAGAGTTACTATTACAAACATGTATGAGTAATATATATTGGCTATATATTTTGGTAGTATTAGTATAATAATTATGTTAGTCTGCTACTTTCTGAGGATATGAGAATGAATAATACTATGAGCTTTCAAAGAGTTCTCAAACTAGTGAAGGAAACAAACACATAATAGACATACATGCACACTCACACAATCTTAATGACTATGAATGCTGGGTACTTCCTATGTGCTTCCTAGTCTATAAATTTCACAAACACCCTTGAAGATAGATAACATTATATTCATTATACAGATAAACTGAGGCACCCAGACACCAAGTAATTTTTCCAAAGGTCACACAGCTAGTTGCAAAGCCTGTTACTATGAGCTGTATGCTATAATCACAAGAAAGTGACTTTAAAATCTAAAAAATATACAAGTAATTGTTGGTGACAAAAGGCCAGAATATTACAAATCATTTCTGCTCTGCAAAATTTAGGATACATTGTTATAGTAACTATGCTGGAACAAAATCAACTTAAGTACTATAAAAACAAATATAGGCAAAATGTTATAGTGGCATAAAGGATTAAGAAGCATACTTATTAACATAATTTTTTAATATAGGCAAATATGAAAGTAAAATAAATGACTCCAAACCCTCACCCTCACTATCCAGAGGACCCCAATTGTTTTATTAAAAATAAAGTAATATATGTGCATGATAGAAATCCAAGCAATAATTTTTTAAATAATAGAACTTCACCTCCCCTAAGCCTTTTGCTCCGAAGTAAGAACTTTTAAGAGTTAAAATGTCAACATGTATAATATCTTCTATTGAAATTGTACAAATATATACATTAACATACCTATTCTATATTTCAAAAGCAATATACAAAAATGCACCTTGTTTCTTAGATTTTCTAATAAATCTAAAAGTACTGTCATTTCAGAGTTACTTCATTGTTTTAAATACTGCATACTGTTTTGTTGCATGGGTATATCATAATATATGAAGGAAATTAATCATTATTTCTAACAGTTTATGGTTATTTGTAGCTCACAGGACTTCATGTTTGATATGCTTCTTTCTGTCTTTTGTGATAATTCCCCCCAAGTTCCAGCAGATGGCGATGTGACAACATACCAGGGAATGTGACTCGCTAATAACCATCCAAGCTGCTTAAAAGTCAAAAAAGGACTTTCTCCTTTCCAAAGTGAAAAAATCGATTTCACAAATGCCATTCTTCCATGAATTAAGGGCGATTTCAGACAAAATAGCATAAGGTAATCTGTACTTCAGTAGTTGAAGTATTCATGTAAAAAGCCTTGCCAAAGGCAGCAACAGTAGGAAATGGGGTCAGATAAAGGATTTGAGCACTTGTATGAAAATAATAGGATTTTTTAATGGCTCTTTTCTAGTGAAAAAATTACTGCCATATACAATATCCCAGTTGATCCTCACAATGACCCTATGAGATCAGAAAGTCAAAAGTTATGTTTGTCATACAGATAAGAAAACTGAAGTTATCTTTTGCAAAGGTTCCGTCCAGAAACAGGCTTCAAATATGAGTCTTGAGACTTCAAAATATTGAGCTACCCCACCAGTTCTTTTGCTGGATCTGTTATTTTGTTATTCGTGGTGGCTCTGTTTACTTGTTTGTGCATAAGAAGTAAACATTATAACATTTTTAAGATGAGATAACATATTAGTGTGCAGTCAGTATGCCCAATATTGAATCTCACCCAGTTGAGAGAACAGGAAGGAAAAGGAAGAAGGAAAGATAAAGGAATATCAGAAGGAAGTATAGGGAAAAGGGTAGTGAAGCTGGCGGAGGCAAGCAGGATGCAAAGACAGGTGGAATGAGAAAAGGAAATGGAAAGACAAAGGGGCAGACATGCACTTGGGGTTAGAGTCAGTCCCGAACACTGGTTACATGCTCGACTGCCGACGTGCTGGACCTGTTGCTCACAACCCACACATTTCAACTGCACTAATTCCTGCACATCTGTATGTTGAGAATATATGATGTGTGTTTGTGTGTGTGTAAAATGTTTGCCACATACATATTTTAGTATCATCTTTAACATCACCTAAAAATGGGCAAGTGGGAACGGGACTCTTTATAGGTTCTGCCACTTGTTTTCCAGTGAAGTCAAGCAATTAATCCTCTTAAATCTTCCTCCTCATCTACAAAGCTGAGAATTTGAAAATAGTATCCTGAGCCTTAAATGAAGCTGTCAGCTAGCAGGTGTGCAAGTGTTCATTTCCTCTTAGCTGACCCACCATGCCTGTGCGTTTTGGCACTGAAGCCCTCAGTCTGCGTGGTCTGACCCATGTGTATTTCTCCAGCCTTATCTTGTCCCAGGCTCTTCTTTCTCTTTCTCTTCAATCAGAGCAATGACAGTGTCCTTCCTGGTTTTTGTTTGTTTTATTTTGTGTGTGTTTTTACTTCACTTTGTTCTTTTCCTCTTCAAAACATTTTTCATCCTTTTTTTTTTTTTGGGTCTCACATGACCACTAGAATGTAAACAGCAAGGTTCATCCCCATCATGAGGTGCTCAGCTCAGAGCCTAATGTGTTGCAGATATTCAGTTAAACCACGCAAAATTAATTCAGACATGTTAGTGTGGCAGTATCTCTAATAGCTAATAAATTAATTTTCTACCAATTTAAGATGAGTCAAAACTAGATAACCACCTTGCTCTATAGACCAGGTGTTACTTAGCTTGTTTTCAATGTGTTGGAAATTACAGGATCCCAACAAAATGATCAGTTAATCTCTGACAATGTGATGTCAGGATGGGTATTAATATTGCCAACACAGTGTCCAGTACTCTGCCTAGGGTGGGAATTTTCACTGTCTGGGACCCCCAAGTTTCCAAGGCTCACTTAGTCATAGGGGTAGTAGGATTGGTGGCATAGATAATAACTAAGTTCTGTATAGGAAATCAGGTGACTGCTTCAAAATGAAATGGTTTTCTGATTCCTTTTATTTCCTCCCTTAGAGCAGAAATATTAAGCTTAAGTCGCTACCACTGACTTCAGTCTCACCCCAAGGTAGATTAAATGGTGACATCCGAACGCTAATTTGAAATGGTAAATAGACAGAATTATCTTTATAGAGCCATAAAACAAGCCAGAGTAATTTGCAGATGAAAATGCTTGGAGCAGGAGATTATCTAGGTATACCAGTTTCCCCCTTTTCAGTATTATCTACATTCCTGGGAATGATTTTCACAGATCTTAATGCATCTTACTTAAGAATAATAGACAGCATCATAATTAGATAATTCCAACTTTTCCATAAGAAAAACATATCACTAAGTGCCAGTGTGTTCATTTCTGTAAGAGGAGATTAGACTGAATATGTCCTAATCCCAAACTTAAATACAAATTCTTGTTGGATTTTAGAAAAATCCTAAGGCTTACTTTAATAAATTAGAAAGTCACTTTGTAATTAGATTCTTATTTCTATTCAATATGAGGGTCATGTCATGTTCTTTGGGAAAGAAAAAATGAGCAATGGGCATAAAGCCTCTAACTCGATTGTCATTTTCTTTTGCATCCAGCCTCTCCCTCAAGTTTCCCCTTGGATTCCAACGTTTTCAAACAGTAGATAAGGTAGAGTGCTAAAATTTATCTGCCTTCCCTTCCCATAAGTTAAACCCCAAAAATTAATGAAGTATACAATAGATATTTCTTGCCCTGAAATACAAAGGAATCCTAACTTCGACTAGCATTCCAAGAACGTTATCGTTTTCTCTATCTTCAGTAAAATTTTATTTTGTGTGTCTACAAATATCCAAGATATGTGATAGATAAAATGCAAATACATTAGCACATTCATAAAAACCTTTCTGAGAAGCAGCGGCACCCTCGGTATAAAAATGACCACAAGATGGCACTCTTTCTTAATGTTAACCTCTAAAAATCTAAATTATTCTAGCGTTAGACTTTACAAAGCTCTAGAGTGGAGAATTCACTTTATTATTCCATATCTCCAGTAATTTCATTAGTTTGGTGTTTTGATAGATTGACTCATTTTTAAGTGACAAAAACAATTTACCACAAGTTTTAATAAATGCTTTCCGTGGAAATGATGCCATTATGAAGAGTTATTTCTGAATACAGAGGACATTAAATAAGGAAGTGCCTCAGTGAGGAGCTCTGGAGCAAGGAGACTTGGGTTTGGATTCTGCCGCAATTGATTTATACCCTAATTAAATGGGTAACTTGTTACCGTTAATGAGTCAGAATTTCTTCGTCTGGAAAATAATCATCATAATACATTCTTCATATGTTTGCTTTGATTATTAAGTTAGATCATTTACATAAACACACACAATAGGCTTTTAAAAAGTGTATCCTCATGCACACACACCCTTAAATGCTAACATGTGTCTAACTCATCTCTATTTCATAGTAACCTGTTTTTTCTCTGAAATTAAATTATATAATAGAAGCTTAAGACTTTCTAAATCAACACCTCTTCATTGGATCATCAAGGCAAGGAAAAATCTGTGTCATATTACAGATATTAGGAAAATCTGAATCATATTTAGTCTAACATTCCCCATGTCCACTATAAGCCAGATACCTATAGTCCATGTGCTTAGAAATAGCAGTGAACAGAGAAGAATGCCTGCCTGACTAGGAATCAGACAATAAAAAATATGTACATAGAGAAGATAAGGTAGTGTGGAAGCCAGTGAAGTGGTGTCGAGTGGTCAAGAAGGCTTCTGGAAGAGGTGATATCTGAGTTAAACTGCAATGTTGAGAAAACACGGCCTCGCTCAGTTCTGAGGGAAGAGAATCACAAGGGCGAGGAGCATCAGAGGTCCTGGCGGCAGAGTTCTCTTGAATCAACCGAAGGCAGAAAAGATAGCTGGCATGACAGAAACGCAGGGAATCAGTGAGACAGTGGGAGGAGAAGTTGGAAATGAGGGTAGGGATTAGATCATGTAGGTCTTTGAAGGTACCTTAGATTCATTCTGAGATGAGATGTCTGGAATTTTCCTCTGAAAAGTAATCATGTTATTTCATGTATACTTCAAATTTATAAACATGCAAACAGTAAGTGATGGATTGCATTGCTTAGTTATAGTGCTTAATAGTTCTCAAAATGGAGCTTGTTTATAACCAAAAGCATCATACTTTCTGAACATTTAAGAAGAATAAGCATTTGAATCTGTGGTTTCAACATCATTTAAGAGTTGCTTATAAGGGAGCAATTTTCCAACCACAGTGAAAACATTGAAATTATTTCTCAATGGCATTAATAACCATGTAGTAATAGATGTGTGTGTGTGTGTGTGTGTGTGTGTGTGTGTGTTCTCCTGCCTCAAAGATACTACTAGTTGCTCCCTACAAATTTGTATTCCATTCCAGAAGGTGGAGTTAGTTAGGGGTCTGGGCTCAGCCCACCTTGAATCCAGGTGTAGCCAAGTGACAAGTACTGTACTCACCAAAGAGTGCGAGCAGAAGTGACTTTGCTTTTCTGGGCTAGAGCCTTTAGGAAGCTAGTGAGATTTCTCCATTTTGTCTTTCCCCTTCTTCCACCTGAGGGGCAGGAGGGGCCGTAAGATGGAAAGACTCCGTTCCCTGAATTACTGGGTAGAAGAAAGCAGCCCAAACAAATACCCTTATGAGGCTGTTCCTTTACTCCACTTCCCTATTCTCCCCTCGCTACTCTAAAGATATTTTTCTTCCATGAAGTGCTATTCATCCCCCCAAGATAACTAGCATCCTCTGTGAGCCACTGCTCAAGACCATCTACTCTGTCAAATCTCAGATTTCTTGTGTGTTCTGCACATCATCTCACAGAACCATTTTCCTCTCTTTGCTGCCCTGGAGAGGTGGGGGTGGTGAGGATCTAAGGGATTTTCCCTCCACCCAGCTCTTATATTCCTTAAATGACATTTGTGCAGCTTAGGGACCAAAAACTATCCCTCCCGTGTGTCTTCTTCCTGCTTGTCAAGGAATAAATAATTAAACCTGACATACAAGTTACAGAGGATTCTGGGAAAGAAAGACATCCCATCGGTTTTTCTGGGGTATATCCCTTAAAACTGTTAAAGCAGTAGGTCAGGTAATGAGAATCAAGAAGTTCTCAAAGTTCTCAAAACTGGGGTGGACACTCTCTTTTTGAAAGAGCTGTTCAAATCAGGAAAACCAATGTTGCGTCAAATATTCAATAAGGACATGGAGCAAACAGCCAAAAATCTAGGAATACAATGCAGTCATTTCCCGAAGAATTCGAGGATTTTACCACAAACTGAGCTGAGTAAGGGAAATAATCCAGAGTGTCATAGATAAGGATTGAGCTTATTAAAAAGATGCCCCAGGTTTCCCATCTATTCCTGCTAAAAGGTGTCTGTCCTAATCTTAAAGGGCCTAGACTGAATCTTCTGAATATACTGGAGATTTTCACTAATGGTCTAACAGGTTTAAGGAAAAAGAGATTCGTTGGAGGAAAGAGCAGGAAAGACGTTAGAGGGACACTGGAGGGGAAGGTATTTCAGATACTATATTACATCAGATTATACTAAATTGCACTAGATTAGTAATATTAGCAACATTCATGAGGGAAGAATCTCAGCTGTCAGGTTTAATACTCATCTCAGCATGATGTCTGGCACATAATAGATGCTGAATGCATGTGTTGTGTGAGTTAATGTATGAATGGACAAATGGATGAATTAATGATGATTGAATGAATTTAAAAATCAAAATTTAATCTTTAGCTCTCTTGTTGTCAATTTAGCAGGGGGATGGAGATGGAACTATTCATATTTAACTGATAATCCTCACCTGAAGATTTGGATATGTGCCCTGTCCTCCTGTGCCATTCTACTCCCTTTAAGAATCATTCTTTAAATAAGAATCACCTTGAAATGTTAGAGAATGACAATGGAACACTGACAAGGTTCTAGATGAGCAATGAGGACTACGATATAAAGCAAGAAAAAAAATCTAGCTTCAAAGAAATGAGAGAAAGTTTTGAAGTCAAATACTAGATTTGATGTTCAATAGAAACCTATTTCTAATTCACATCCAACCTTACCTTTTGTGTATGATCTACCCATCAAGATTGTATTCCTTTTTCCTCACTGGAAATATTAAGTGTTTCAATGCAATTATATAGGAAATAAATTGGCCTCTGACTTCCTATCAAGAATAGCTGTCTTTCAAAAGAAAAGTATGCTCCCACAATAGCTGAAATAATTTTTGGAACACCACCAATAACTGAATAGTTGAAAATTGATCTATAGATACCTGCTTTTGCTTAACAAATGTAAAATTGATTGACCTAAATATATGGACTACTAATCATAGGTTAAAAACAACATAAATCAAAGAACACGTATTTTTTATGAGAAAGAAAACAACCTGATGAATTTTAAAATGTATATGTGACCAGAATATTTAACAAATATTTCAACTTTTTTTATAATAGTGAATTTAAAGAGTTATTAGTGACACCTACAATCAATTTATCTGGCATATGTTAAGTACAGTAATGGTCTTCAAGTATGTATTTTTCATTTACTAACATTTGACTATGAAATGCCTACTTTGAAACTATATCTTGTGCCATGGCAACGTCAGATCAGCTCTCTAGATCACCTCTAGACGGCAATGTCTCATTAAAATGACAGTTTTAGTCACTCCAAGTCTCTTTGCAGTAGACTTTGTCAAGCAAATCCTACTGAATTAAAATACCAGGTATATAACCTCTGTCCATATAACTTGTCTCTTAAAAGACTGAGACAAACGGTAGATTTTACCTAACCAGCAAGGTCAGAATAGAATGCTCCCTGTGATCCCAGACTGACCAGCTGTGCATGGTTTGACTTCAGTGAATTCTCAAAGTCGTCGGTTTGGCCACTCTTGGGCTCACCCAGCTCTGAGTTCAGATTTCTTCATGTCTTCTTTTCAGTACATGTTGGATGTCAGTCGCCAAGGTTATATTTCTCTTTGGCTACCCATGACAGGTTGTAGGATTTTTGGTGTTCTGAGGACTGAGCTAAACTTCATGACCTCATTGATCACAGGACACAGTGGATTTGAATCTCTGGAACCTTAAACTAGTCACTTAACCGCTCTACGTTTGGTTACCTTATTAGTAAAATGGAGATAATATCTAACCTGAAATGGTTGTGGTGAAAATAAGTGAGATCATGTAAACTGTAAGCATGGTACCTGATACATTAGAAGCTAAATGGTAACTCTTATCATGTCTTTCTGATTTTCAGTATGAGCAACGCCAAGTTGCCACCCAGGAGCTAATCTAACTGAAATAAGTTGGAATGCTCCTCCCTTCCCCCATCATTTTATCCATCACTTTGCAATTTCCATTCATTCTTGAGGAGCCAGCTCCAGTTTCTCTGTTGAAAAATTTCCCAGTTCCATCATCAAATCGAGTTGTCCATTCCCCTTGCTCTCACCAAACTCTGTTGATAGTTCCGTTAAAACGTTAGCATGTTGCATGTTGTATTTTATTCATCTTTGCCTTCCCAGTGTACAGGACAAATACAGCACATAGTAGGTTCTCAGAAAAGGTTTGCATCAATGGATGATTGAATGAATGACCCTTCACAGACCTGACCTTGACCACATTTCAAAGCCCATAATTCCCACAGTCCTTTCTGAGTAGATTGCAAAATAAGTCTGATTTGTACTTTTCCCAGGATGGTGGGAGGAATTGCTTATCTAGTCCCTTTGATTTGCAGCCAGAAGGAATTACTTTGGGGAAGATAACCCTGCTGAAACAGTAAACCTTTTGCTATTTTTTTTTTTCTTCATTTCCCTTTTCAAACTCCCTTTGTCATATCAGGCTAAAAAGGATGTAAGCTATGTTTCTGTGCCCACTAAATGCTGCTGCCAAAGATAAGAAATGAATAGACAAAATCAGAATAGCCTCGTTAGAGTTCTGGCATTATGGATAATTGAGCTTTTTATGGTGTGATTTAATTTTTTACAATTAAAAAACAGAAAAAAAAAGTTGAAGTCCCACTGCTCTATTAAAACCTATTTTCTACTCTATCTAAAATATTCTGACCAATAACATATTCTTAAAAATATAGCCATTACATGGTATTTTGGAGACTAAGAAACAGACTAGTTCACTCTTTCATTTGTTTGTTTGCTTTCCACTTTTTATTTGGAAGTTGTGTTTTATCTGCTAAGGAGTAGCAGAAGTAATATGTTTTATTTGGCTAAGGAGAAAAATACAGTCTACCTTATCATGTTCAAATAGGACCTTTAGTAATACCTTTTTAGCTGACTGAGATGTTAATTGCCTCTTACATCTCATACCTGTACTGATTGAAATCCAAATCCATTATCTAGTGGAATGGGTCACACCATCGTACACCTTCACCAAAATTTTACAGTGGCTTGGAGATACTGGAGCAGTTTCATAGGAATTTTCAATGTCTAAAAGGCTTGAAAAAATAACTCATTATAGGACATTTCAAAAATTGGGATTAATTACTAAGTGGAAAAGAAATTTTAAGAGTAGCACAATAAGACATAATAAGATATCTTCAGTCCCTAACATGTTTCAAGTGCAAAGGGGTTGGTGGCCAGTTTCATTTCTACAGGGAAGGTGACCTGACCTCAGGTCATCGTGGCCTAGGCAGAAACCTAGTGACAGCCAGCCATTGTCCCAGGGTGTGCCTGCAGATGGATGCACCAGAAGGAGCAATAATTTAATCTTTTAAAGATTAAGTTATCACTTTTTAAAGGGCTTCAGAGGCACATTCTCATTAACCTACATACTTGCCAACACATTCTAAGCTACCCTCATATACATATGCATGGAAAAAAATATTGGGAAGGAAAAACATCCTCAAATAAAGGGTTGACTTCTAAGGTCATTGTCTTAGGACTTCAGAGAGTAAGTGTACTTTCAGATAGTTTCTTTGGACCAGATTAGATAATTTATGGGAAATATCTTCATCTGCATAATCTTCACCTCTCTATCTTCCATTCCTTTTCCTTTTCTGATTCACAGTATGTTTTCTCCTACATATCTAATGTCTTGGAGGTTACTAGGACGTAGTTATGTGGGAAAGAGCACATTCCACAGTAATTGGCTCTAATTGATATCATTTCAAATAATGGTGCTTCTCCCTAACACACAGAAATTGGAAATTTGGTACAACATAAGTAAAAGAGACACAGAAGACAGTTAATAAATGTTAGTGTAGGCCAGCTTCCTAAGGCAAGCCATTCCTGTCCTCATGCCCCAACTATCTGGTGTTTTATGTGACATTCACAAACTTCTGGATAATATACAGTTATCTTCTATGTAATAAAAGTGGGACATATCAAAATGCTAAGACAAATTAAAAGGATAATTTAATCAGAAAGTACCTTTGCATAAACATTGGGTGGTATGCATTTTATAGTTAGCCAATAAGAAAATTATTTGAGATTTGCATAATACAGATTTTGTGTGGAGAGAGATCAAAAAATTGAAATTGTGTGACAAATCAGACAAAAAACAAGGAAGTCAAAATAGCGGAAATTAACCCAAGGACTCAGGATTTCATAATGGCTTCCTAGGCATTAACTAAAATCAATTTTAAACTACAACATCCTGATTCAGGGGCATGTTTTAAATATCTAGAAACTGGAAAAAGCAAAAACGTAATTTAAGAAACCTACTTTTCTTTTTACAAAAGCAAATCTCTGGTGGGATCCTGCCTGTCCCTTTCCTTGGTCCCTCAGAGAAGTTAAAGTTCTTGGATTGCTTTCAAGCTGATGCTTCCACAGTCACATGATGTGGGAGTTATTATTAGCCAAGAAATAAGAATGTGCCAGTCTGGTTTGTGCGATATTAGTGCTCTAGAATATAAAGAGTACCAACCAGATGAACATATTGCTACAAATAACCTTGAATAATTAAGATCATATTCTTTTAATTTTTATACAAGTTATACCAATTAAAAGTCATTCACAGATTAAAGGATAATCTGACATCAAGAAATGGCAACACATCAAACATAATTGATGATAACAATTTATGTTGCTAAGTGATTTATCACTAATGACGATTGAGTACCCCTAATATATAGTGAATTGAAACCTCATGCTACTGAATATTGATGTTAACAAAGAACAGATTATATTCAGATATTATGCAATTTATAGTACATGTGATTTTTATTAATGCTTGGCTTGTTGCTTCCATAATTCTTCCAAAAAAATTTTTTTAACTAAAATTGTTCTGAGTTTAGTGAGAAAGATGAGTTCTCATTTTATTATCAAAGTTTCCAGCACATAATAATAAAAATCTATGATGTAAGTGTATAACTATATCAATTGCCTAGGAATTAGAAACAACATACAAATAAGATAAATAATTATCAACTGAGGCAAAATTATTACAGTGGTTTTCTTTTATCATTTCTAAATCTATTGCTTTATTTCAGCAATGGTTATAGCACTATTTCTATCTCGATACAGATATACTTTTTATCATGTTCATTTTTTTTAATATTACTGAGAAGTCATTGGGTGCACATAGTAGAAAGATATATTAAGAAAAGCAATTCATAACAAAAGTTTTTCAATATGTCTGATGTTTCAGAAATTCTCTTGCTAATTAGCAGTAACAGACCTTTAATTAAAAAAATGTTTATCCAAGAAATCATGAAACATTATGGTTTGAAAATTTCAGGATGAAAACAATGGTTATCTGCCTAGTTGCTGTTTTTCTCTGCTTTCAGAGGCACAAATATTTTGTTGTTTGGATTCTTCTGCTAGTTATCTCTTCATTTCTGGATCATGTGTTCATATTGATGTTTTTTATTTATTGACTACAGACATTGTTTATTTACTTTATGATAGGAGAGAACTTAGTTCACTTAAGCCACATTTTCCATGCTCTTTTCTCCCAATAGTTATTTCATTGCCTACAGATGCTTTCCTTATTACTGCTGCAATTTAAAATAATCAATGTAAACCACCTTCTCTTGATTCATTAATGATAGAACCAGTTAACTCCTTTCTTTGTAAAATGAGGAACTTACTACTTCTACTCTTCCTACCTCTTCCACATAAAATTTCCACTATATATTTACTTTTATATCATCAGAGTTGATAATATGTATATTCTGTTGTGTCTAGTTAATCTCTGAAATGTGTCAAATAGTGGAGTTTAACAACAGCAAAATATTTTAAGTGTCCATTTATCTTAATCATATTTTCAAGTTTTCTAAGTTTTCAATCATGTGTTAGACCACCCTTTTTTCCCCAGAATGATGACTCCAGGTAATTCCATTAACTTCTCATTTTGTCTTTCTGGACCTGTGACCTAACTGACCATCTGGGAAGTCCCTTTTTATTGCTTTGGGTTTTACTACTTACTATTTCCTGAATCCCTTAAATTTCTTTCCCATCTTGTGCTGAAACTTACTCTCAAAAACCTCAAAGAAATGGAATGTAGAAAGTACATTTTATGAGATTATGCATATCTGAAAGTTTTTGTTTTACTCTCATGTTTGATTTGGTAGTTTGGCTGGGTATAGAATTCTAGGCTGGAAATGATTTTCCCCTCAGAATTTTAAAGACACTGTTGCATGGTCAGTTAATAATCAGTGCTGCTCATGACACTAATGTTGCCTGAGTTTTATTCCTTTCAAAGTTATCTGCATTTTTCCCTCACAAAACTCTAAGAAACAACGTTTTATATCACTTCTATTCTTCATTTTTTAAACGTTTTTAATCATTTGAGATTGCAGTGATCCTCTTATCTTTCCTGTGAATATTTCTGGTCTCTGTCCTACACTCTGGAAATTTACCTCAATTTATTTCCCATTTTCATTTATTTTGAAAAATCATATATCTTTCTTATCCAAAAGCTTTCTTTTGTCTTGATTGTACTCCCTCAAAAATGTAACTAAGAGTACATATGTGTCAAAACTCATTGTACTTCAAATGTGTGCATTTTATTGTATGTAACTTACACTTCAATGAAATTAACTTTAAAAGCTGGAAACTATCCATTTATCTCCATTTCAACAGTTAACCTCTTTCTCATGCTTCTGAAATATTTTTCTTGTTGATCTCTGCTTCCACTCTTGTCAATAAAGAAAATATCCTCCCCATCCAGTAATAAACAATTTTTAGCGCATGACCCCGATCATGTTAAGCTTTCTGTGGGCTCAGAAGAATATCTGCACAGTTTGGCATAGATTTCTCTGGCCTCATTTCATGAGTTATCTCTCTTATTTACCAAGTTCCGATAATAGAGCTTTATTTTATTTTATTTTATTTTTGGAGGTTTTTGAAAATGCCAAGCTGATTCCTGCCTCATAACTTTTTGTTACTTTGGCCTGAAACACATTCCCTCTGGTTGTCTGCACACCTGGTACTGTCTCATCATTTAGGTCTCATAAATTTATATCTTACTTCCTCAAAGAGGCCTCACCTGATCACCTTGTGTAAAGGTCTCCTCCATTTACCACTCTGTATTTCCATTTTCTTTGTAGCACTGAGCATTATCTAAAATCTTGTTTTCTCTCTCCCCTCAGCAGAAGAAAGCTTCATGATTGATAGGGTTGTCTTTATTTACACATATCTAATATTTTGTAACATGTTCATGTATATGCATTTCATCAGCCCCCACCCCCGGGTTATACAATCTTGATCTTTAAGAAGATCCTAGACAGAACATGCATAGTTTTGGAGCCAAAAAGATCTTTGGGGAAGTTCTGGGTCTCTAGTTATTTTATTATTTTTGGTGAGTTAGCCCCTGAGCTTCCGTTTTCTAATCAGTAAAATGAAGATATTTGTGGTGGAAGAGATTATTTAAAGAAATTAAATGACTATTTTCCTATATGGAAAAATGCTAGGTGCTCAATAAGTTTAAATCATCTTCCCTGTCTTCACTTATTCATTCCAACAATATTGATAGAACACCTGCTATCTGCTTTTAAAGTGCTGGGTCTCCATGACTTTCCCTAGTGCAGGAACCTTCCAACCTTCCAATAAAACGCATCCCATTCTGAATCAACAGTAGTGTTAGGATATTTTAGTTTATGTTAATGGGAAAGTTTCCCTCTGTTTTCTTCACAGGTTCTTCCAGATGGTAGGCTTGTGACAATGCTTTGTATCTTCCAAGTCGTCTTTGCTCCAACTTAAATATTTCCATTTGTAATAAGCATTCCCCATATGACACAGCTGCTATTTTCTGGGTGAATTCCTGTTTGTCATTTTTCCATGTAGTGCTTATTGCCTAGAACTTCACAAAATTCCCCATGTGTTTTTGCACTAGGACATACTGGAACAAGACTGTCATCTCCTCAATTTATTTTACTCGTCATCACATTAACTTTTATTTTTTCAAGTGGCATCATATGAAATCTCACATTGAGACTGTCAAATGTTTCCACATGTGTTTCTGTTATAGTGTTATCTTAATGTTGTACTTTCGCAGATGACTTTTTATACCCTAATTCAAGATTTACAATTTCCTTAATACATTTCAGGCAAAAGGATTTTACCTATATCCTCTCCTATCTAATTTTCTATGATTTTACATGAGCAATGAGTGTAATAATAGAAAATTCTCAACTTCTCCCCCAAAATTTGAATATTGTTGAATACTAACCATTATGTAATGCACATATGTGATCATTCCACACATTAAAAATGAACTTTTGAAAATTTTGACATCTGGGCTATATGCGTGTGTACTTGTACCATCTGGTGGACATTATTTCCTTCTGGAGTAAAAGAATTACATAGTATTCTAAGAAGGCAAATTTGGCACATAAATAGTCATAAATATAGAACAAAATCAAAAGAATAAATTAGTCATCAGTTCATTCCAAATCTGTATTTATTAACAAGAGAGTAATAAGTGTAAACATCTGGAACATGTAACCACTGGAACAAATTTAAAACTAATTCTTAAATATATCCTTATTTACATTATAGTTGATATCTTTGCAGTATAATGTTGTATTTTGTGTTCATATTACAAATTCAGAGTATTCATTTATCAGGATAGTTTTACATTCCAAACAGATTGTTTTCATTCAATGTCTTAAAGAACTGCATTTTCTCTGAGGTGTTTGATAAGCAGCCCTTGAGAGTAGGGCCATTGTGTCACTTCTTAACTGAATCAAATTTTGTATTGATGGTAAGTATCCCTAGGGATTGAGCTCAACTTTATAATTTTTGTGTGTGTGGTTTTCCTTATCCCCCACCACACATAAAGCAGTCATATATGAGGCTTTTAAAATATATTCACCTACAACTTATTTGGAAAACTGAAAAATAAATTCATTAAATTATGGCGTAAGTTGACATCTGTTGTTGTTCACCTATTATGCATTCTTTCCGTTTCTAGAATAACAGCTTCATTTCCCTCAGTTTACCTCATCTACTTCAGTTTTAATACACATGGTGTTGTTGGGACCAAAACCATCACATATCTCCAAAGTGTGGGGATGGGATGCAGGCCTCGCCAAAGACTTCATCCCATCCTTTTAGCAATCAGATATAAGATGTGAACATTTGGTTTATGTTAGAACAATAAGCATTATCCCTACAACTTCTGCTACAGTAGGGAAGGAAGATCCATGTGTTTACTGAGATTATTAAGCAAGTAGGATGTTACAGATTTTGAAATTGCTTAGAAATAATACCTGAAAGTGGAAGGCCATACAGAAAAATATAGCTGACAGAGATATATTTCTATTATTTTATCATTTGTATCTTTCTATACCTGAAGATCTATTTCTAGGCCCTTCAGTTATGTGGGCCAATAAAGGTCCTTTTTTCCTTAAACCATTTGAAGTGGAAAGGTCCTGGTTAAAACACATTGCAGTTCTTCAGCCATCTCAGTTTTCCCCAAGCCCTGCCCCACACTGGGCAGACATTTCCAGGACAAACAACGAGAATGTTGTGATAGTTATATGTAGCTTCCAACACCTGCTGTCCAAGAAAATGTATGGATAGTTTGAATATATCAAGATAAGTACCAATTAACTCTATTAAATTAATTACAGTAACGATCAGAACAAGCTACTCATCCTCAGAAGGAGACAATATAAGTAAAAACTGTAAACGAATTTGTCAATTAGAGCAGTGGTCAGAAAACTATGGCCCATGAAACAAATCTAGTCCACCACCTGCTTTTGTAAGTAGTTTTATTGGAACACAGTTTTACCTGCCCACATTAGCTGTTTCTGTGCCACAGTGGAAATAGAAACAGAGTCTCTAACACCAAAAAAATGTACAATACTTACTGTAGGGTCCTTTAATGAAGAAGTTTGCCGATACCACTACCAGTCAATCACCAATTAAAATGTGCACCATAAAAGTGATCAAATACGGTCTTTATGAGCCCACAAGTGGCATTTGTCTGAGCTCTGGAGTCCAAAGTCCAAAGTTCAAGGCAGCTTCTTGAACAAGGCACGATGGTAAGGTGGAAGGAGCCTGAAGGAGAGTTGCTCAGATTAGGAGCCATCATTTTAAACTTTGTGTGTGAGATAATTAAACTTTCTTATCCTTGACCCATTCTTCACTTTTGGATTTCTTGAGAATTGGTGTCATCTTAACTGACACAGAAAGCAACAAAGTATTCAAATTTAAAAAAAAATCTTCCTCCTGGTCATTTTTGCAGGCATTATTGCTGTGTCACCTACATGAGGATGGAAAATATCGGAAGAGGAACAAACAAAACGTTTCAGTGTTTACCTCTGACTGAAGAGTAACGCATGACCAAGTAAGTTTTATCTCTGCATTTGTTAAAAAAGTGTATCTCACCTAAACTTACTTGAAGAATTCCATTTTCTATTTATATTTTACCAACTATTAGGAATTATAAAACTTACAGGTAACATGTAAAGTTAAATCCATGACTACAGAAAGAAAATAATAACAATAATAATTAATTAAATTTTAATAAAAAAAAAATTCTATGCCTAGTACGATCATTATGCCAGAGAGTTCTTTGCAGTCCTGGCGCTTCCACTGTTTGCTAGCCAACGTTTTATTATTAAACAAGCAAAGAGCATTTGCAATTAAGAAATAGAAATAAGAAACTTCACTGTATTTTTTTTATCATTTGCTTCTCCCAGTGATTTGTTTATGTGTAGTCAGGATTGGAAGCCATGTGTCCAGTCCTTCACATAAAGCCATTAGACTGTATATGTACAAAATACTTATTTTCAGTTATTGACCTCTAGCAATCATATTTGTAGTTTAAACATGACAAAATGTACATATATGTTCAACAGTATGGTTGTTTATTTTACGTGTCAACTTGAGAGGGCCACAGAGTGCCTAGATACTTGATTAAACATTGTTCCAGCTGTGTCTGTGAGGGTGTTTCTAGATGAGATTAGTGTATGAATCAGTAGGCTGAGTAAAGCAGAGGGTCCTCCCTAATGTGGGCGGGCCTCGTCCAGTCTGTGAAAGGCCTGACTAAAACAAAAAGGCTGAGTAACAGAGAATCCAGTCTCTCTGCCTGATTGTCTTCGAGCTGGGACATCAATCTTCTCTTGCCTTTGGACTGGAACTATATATTCGTTTTCCTGGGTCCCCAGCTTGTTAACTGTAGATCTTGGGACTTCTCAGCCTGCAGGATCACATGAGCCAATTCCATGTTTTATATATATACACACACACCTCCTATTAGTTCTATTTTTCTAGTGAACCCTAAGATAAACAGGTAAAACCATGACCAGTTATTTGCACATATATTTCAGTAATCACATCAAAATGAGTTAAAAAACTAAAGGGGTGGAAAAAGTTTTGCTAAAATTTCGGGATATAAAAAAGCAATAATGTATGCTATTTTCCACAACTGAATCCACATCACTAAATAGTCCAAAACTAGGCTAAAAATGTGTGATTTTATGTCCATATCTGTCATATGAACATTTAGTGCAAGCCATTTCAAAAGGTTTTTACTAATCCCAAAAGGAAAAAGAAAAGTTAATTTACCTAAGACTATTTTGAGGTTATTTGTATGGTTATAAAATCTAGAACTTCCCTTATCCTTTGTATGCAGGGGAAAAAGAGACTGAAAAAACAAAATGAACAAAACAACAGTAAATTCATAGACACTGAGAGGTGACTGGTGGTTACCATGAGGGAGAGGTTGGAGTGGGTGGATGGAGAGGCTGAGGGGGATAAAAGGTGCAAAAATTCTCAGTCAAAATGTAAGTTGGTCACAGGGATCGTAGTACAGCACGGAGAATATATCCAGTGATTCTGTAACATCTTCCTATGTTGACAGATAGTAACTGCACTAGTGGGGGTGAAGATTTAATAACATGGGTAACTGTTGAACCACTGTGTTGTATACTTGAAACCAATATAAGATTGTATATCAGCTATACTTCCGCGTAAAAAAAAAAAGTCTCGCCTGAGGGTTTCAGCCTCTGGCAACTTCTCTCTGGATTCCATGAGACTGAATAACAATAATGGAATGTTGGGGGTAAAAAAGGGGGCTTATACCAAGCTTTATTCTCATGGCAGTAGGTTGAGCCCTAGACTCCCATCCTGCTTGGTCTCTACCTCTGGCTCAGCCCCTGCCCCAGGCTCTGTCTCCACCCCAGGCTCTGTCCTCACTTCCTGCCTCTACTCTCCTCTCTCCTGCTCTTGCTGTCTTCTCTAGGCTCTGCTCTTAGCACCAGGTGAACTCTTTTTATAGCAATACAGGCAAATGGCTAATTGCCAACGGGTTTACAAGCATGTGCCTGAGCAGTAGGCTAAGTATTACATCATTGCACAGATACAATGGGTAGATTAGAATCAGGTGAGGATCCTGGCCATGGAACTTCCATTTTCCCTACATAAAGTTATCAAGAAACTTAGATCACTGAGTTTTAGCCTAGGACTTAATCCATCTGGTTTCTGTGCTTTTGCCAATAAACCTGTCTGTAGTTGCAAAAACACATTGTGACTTTAAAACTCTTTATTTACAGAACATAAAACAGACATGACCGTGAAAGTCTGCATGTGATCATTTTCCTCTGTGACTCTTATGCTTTCTCTGCTGTGGGAATCTAGCAAAAAAGGATAACTTAAGGGGGGTTCCCAAAAAATGTCCCAGTGATACTTCTCTTGGGAAACTGCAGTCACTGCTTAGGGGAGAAAAAAGAAATATCTTCTCCAGAGATTAAACATATAGACAAGCAGTCTTGAAATCTTAATGTCTATAATAATTACTGGGTTATATGTCTATTTTCAGAAACCCCCCTCTACAAATTCTGGTTCTGTGTCTGAGATGTGACTTAGGCATCTGTATTCTAACAAGCACACTAAAATGATTCTGGCATAGGAGGTAGAAGTCCTCTGTTTTGAAAAACCACTTCATAAACCTTCCTGCTTCCAATGTGATTAATTTTCCTATCTGGTTCTATTAGTTAATTTTTGCTGTTTAATGAGAAAACACAAATATAAATTGCATGTAACAATAGCATCTATTTTTCAGATGGCTGAAATCAGCTGGATGTTTCTAAGCAGCTTTGTGTATAAAGGCCAGACTTGCTTATAGGCTGAGGGTGGGCTGGCCAAGCTGCTCATCCAGACAAGCCTCAGTGACATGACTGTGCCCATCCCATCCTCCAGCAGACTAGCTCAGATGTGTCCCCATGGTGAAGGCAGAGATGCAAAAGAGCAAGTAGAAGCACTGTGGGTCTCCAGGGGTCTAGGCTGAAAACAGATTGCTGCCACTTCCACTTAAATCTGCTAGGTAAAGCAAGTCACACTGTCAAACTCAGAGGGACAGGCTAGAAAAATCTTTTCTGACTCCTTAATGGGAGGAACTGCAATGTAACCAGACAAAGGGTATGGATACAGGGAGAGGTGAAAAACTGAGGCCATTACTGCAATCAACCTCAAAAGTACTGAAAATGCTCTAGACTGAAAATGAGTAGTGAGCCATGAATTTTATTCATGAAACATGGGTTTGTGGATATGCTAAAACAAGGACATTTTTAGAATTTACATACAATGGAAATGGGGCAGTATATTCTATTTCTAGCAAGATACTTATCTAAAGCCTGTGCTAGCTTTTCTTTTGCTATACAGTGAAGTATGCATAAATGGCTGTGCAAGTTCACACTGAGCATAAATACAACCTTGAGATGAAATATTAACCTACTATAGTACAATGTATCATACATATATGAGTTCATGAAGCCATCAAAGAAATGCAAGAAAATAAATAAAATAGACTTACATGAAATTTAAGAGTCTCACACACCAGTTATGAGCATTTTATAATATCATCCATTTGAAAATTGACAAACTCATATTGCAAAAAATCTTAAAGAGTCCTCATATTAGAATGCATGATATTCTAGGATGACATGTACTCAAACTCAAAGCTGCTGTAGCTATGATAAAATGCTTTTTTTGTGTGTGAGATAACATCCATTTTCACAGCAAGATTTGAAATGCTAACAGCACATTATTTTAGAATTTTTAAAAATTATTTTTATATTCTGTATGGATATTAGCTATAGTTCATCCTTAACTGTTATTAAACTATATTATCTCAAGTCTGATCAATAACAATTGTATTCCTTCTGTAGATATGCACGTTCAAGTAGTGAGACTGGCTTCCTTTAAACATTTCCTGGAATTGCTACATCTAAATTCAGTCTGGTTTTTGTTTTAATTAATGTAGACTTAATTGGATTTTGCATTATAAAAATATCAATATTTTAATAAATTACCCCAGTATTCTGAAAATTGAAGCTTCTGTATACATAACATGTAAATATTTAAAAGAAATCATTTTTGACACATAAATCAGAAAAGTTAACTGTTCTCAAAGTAAATACAGAGAGTGAAAAAATAATTAGTCTTGTTCCCACTTTTCTCATGGGAGAACATGGAGGGCCTCACTATAATAAATAGAAAACTCTTTCTTATAAACTCACATGATCTCAGGCATTCATTTATAAAAATAGAAATTACTGTTGATAAATACTCTTGACTTGGAATGCCACAGAGAAATCCTGCTTTGGATTTCTTTTTGCTAAGTCCTTACCAAATCCTAATATTCAAATACCAGTGACATTGGTCTGTTGTATGATAAAGTGTGTCAATTTGATGCTATAGACCCAGTAAGATCAAAACAAAGTGAACATTGTGAAAAGGCCCTGGAGCTATTTTATGATGAATTAACTAAGGCAGGTCCTTAAACCAAAAATATCAACCACCAACTCCCTATCATTTCATTATCTTACTTTTGTCTCATGATTTTGAAAGGCTTTAAAATTTTTTGGTTGTTGTTTTGAAATATTACTTTAAAACTTTAATGGCTCCAGAAAGATTTGTCCCTGAAGCTTTCTATAGAATAAGAGTTGATGCTTAAGTTAATATGCTGGTTCAGAATAGATTCCAGATTACTAGAAGGAAGAGATTTCCAAAGAGGGATCTAAGAACAGCAAAGAAAAGCTTCCTACATCCAACCATAAATTCGGAACAAGTCCAGACTCTTCAACAGAATTCACTTTTGCTGTTCAGACAAGAAAGGGCTAATCTAATGTTTATTAATATGCCATTATGTTGGGCATCCTTCTGTGTGAGTTTCCTGAGGAAAACTGGAAGGGTGAGCTTGTCCACTTCTATTACTAAACCAGTAAATGGTTAAGTTCCAGGAGGGCAGGGAATTTGCATGTTCACTTCTATATAAGCAAGACCCAAAACCCTCTTGGCAAATAGTTTGTGCACAGTAAAATAACGGAATGAATTGATTACAAATTTTAGATATTTATTCCCTATAAAATCAGTGATATTACAAATGCAAAGTTCCCATTTAGATGTGTGCTCTGATTTCATAGATACTGGTTTGAGACAAAGATCTAAAGCATCCAGAATAGGACCTTTTGGAGATAGGATTTGTATTTAATTTTGACGTCAATTAACCTTTACTCCTAATCTATTCCACCACCAAGAAAAATATTTTCAAAGTCCTTTTACATTGTTATTGATTAGAAGTAAAACAAATCAAAGCCATTTTATCTGTTTGATAACAATGTTGCCTAACCTTCTCTACTGATTCAGTCTGTACATGGGTGTGATTAAAGAGACTCGGTAAATATAAGTACATCCTATAATTGATATTTCATTAAACCAATGTTAAGTATACCTTAAGGGTTAAAACTGCCTAGAGAAAATTCTCATAAACATACAGGTTAGGACAGAAGTCAGTGCTTCTAGAAATTCCTTTATACCTCTAAACCATGCCCCTGGGTGGAGCAATTTCACTTCAAAATAAAAGCCCCGTGACAGTCACCTCTTCCCTCTCTTCCATCAGCCTGTGGTCCAGAATCCACATGTCCTTAGCTTTGCCCCCTGAAGGGCTCTGTTCTTCCATGACGTTAAGTGACCCACAGCCGGTAAAGACCCAATAGACTTCCCAGGATTCTCTCTCCACACCTCACTTCCCCACCTTTCCCTGCCCCAACAATCTAGCCTTTCCTCCCTACTTTTACTTCTCTAAGTAAACAGACTAGAAGAGGGGGAAACAGGAAAACTCCTTTGAGAGAATTTACCTGCTACTTACTCTTCTCAGTTCATCCCTAGATAACCCCAAACCAAGTACCTCCACTACCAAAAAACCAACAAATTAGTAACTCTAAGATTTTAAAACTCAAACTCAACACGCCTGTGATGTTTATACCATTCTGCTGAGGTATGATTGGCATACAAAAAGTTGTACATATTTAAGGTCACAACCTGATGAGTTTGGAGATAAATGGCCATCCGTGAAATCATCACCACAGTCTTTGCCATAAACATCTCCATCACCCCCAAAGGTTTCCTCCCACCTTCTTTATTAATTATTTTGTATTATTCTGTGAACAGAGTAGAATGGTAGTTGCCAGGGACTGGGGGCAGGGACATGCAGGGAATTACTAGTCAAAGGATACAGAGTTTCTGTTAGGCAAGATGAGTAAGTCCTAGGTATCTACTGGACAGCATAGCGCTTAATAGTTAACAACACTGTGTTGTATACTTAAACAAATTTGATAGAAGTGTGCATCTTATGTTCAGCGTTCTTACCACACAAAAAAATAACTGTGGTTAGTACTAATTATTTCAGACAGCTCTGTTGTAATTTTTAAGTGAAAAACTGAAATCAATAACATTAGAATTGTTTGTCTTAAGTAATGCTAAGAAATGTTGGCCTGTTTTTATTACTTTTAATTTGCTTCTTCAAGAAAAATGTGTACTCATTTAGACAGGGAATTTGATCCACAGAGGAAATGCATAAGGATGCTGAGGGGAAAATGAGCCAGGCATTTGGATTAGTTTAGCAAAATCTAGAAAATCTGTAGTGTGGGAAAACTAACAAGCAAAGAAAAACACATGCTCCAAATATTTTGCAAGTTTAAGAGCCAATTGTTGACTGTGCAGGACTCAGTCCTGGTAAATCTCCAAGCTTCTCTGCTTTCTTTTTCTTCAGAACAAAATTTCTTTTTTGAAAGTGATGAATTTAAAAACTCTGACATCATGCTATTTGCTACAATCTAGGATCTTCATCTTAGTCTATATATTATTAATATACAGTTTCTGTGGCATATTTTACTACATATCATGGAGTTTTCACTTCCTTGAACTTTTCTAATATAAACTGAAATATGTTTATATTTTTCGTTGTCGTGGGAACATTTCTAGTCTTGCAGGTTTAATTCTTCATTCCTGTTGTCTGGTAGCTGACTGTTTTTCCTGCATGGAGAAATTCTCTTTACACGTGAGAGAGGGAAAGAGAATGGGTCCCTCCGTGGCATTAAACTACAGAGTCATTCTCCTGAATCTCAGCGTGGACTTCATCAAAGACTCCTTTCTTATGACTTCAGTTCCGTTTGAATGGAGAACCAGAGAGGAAGGGGAGGGGATCAGGGATTTAATCCCTCTTTTCCCTCCATCACCATGGAGACTAGCAACTTCCTTTAACTAAAGGGGTCATTGTTCACATCAAGTCACCCTCTTCACACAATTCTCTTTCTGCCCCCCGTGCCATAATCTTAGTATCATAGTAGATATCCTTGCATTCTCCTTCCTAGTTTCCATACACCTGACATACCTTTCAAAGGAGACCTCTACTACACCTTCCTCTTCCCTAGTTCTCCAACAACTACCTTCTCCCTAAGCCCCGGCAACCAGTAGGAGCAGTTTACTTACTGAAAAACTAATTGGCCTCATCTGCCTACAAGTCCTCCCTGCTCATACCTCCACTGAGCCTGCAATCTCTGAAGTTACTGGCTGGCATCCACGAGCCTAGTCCTTTAAAAATAGCCTTCCTTAGACCATCGGTGCCCTTCAAAGCCCTGGAGAATATTATTCATGCTTTCTTTTTCAAATATTTCTGGTTCCGCTTCTGCCATATCACTTTCTTCTTCTATCGTCTTAAAAGCTCTTGTTTGATATTCCTGATTTAATCGCTGTCCCCAAGTTTCTGTATTCGCTGTTCTAATTCTAATTCACTGCTCTAATTCAACTGCCACTTCTGTGCTGACGCTTCCTAAATCTGTAATTCCAGATCTGTTTGCTAGTTTGGGGCCCATGCATTCAACAGTTCATTATCAGTTGTAATTTGAGGTTCCTTGGATGCCTCTAAACAAGTATGTCTGTTTATTAACCCATCCATAGCTCCAACCTATCTCCTCTCCTGAATTCTCTTGCTTTAATAAATACTAAAACTGTCTGCCTGGGCACAGGAGACAAGGATAATGGATTCTGCAGTGTACCACTCAGATCTCCCCTTTACCACCAAGGCATGTATTTTCCCAATTGCCCCTGGACTACGGGCAGCTTACGATGAGTCCCTCTCCAGAAAGGGCTCTCAGGTAAGAAAACTCCTTTGCTTAAGGCGATATACATCTCAGTGCACAGCCAGTGACTGTTTCATGTGGTGGATGGAACAAAAGCTCACCCTCCTCGTCCTTGTTGGGAACAACCCTGATGGTCTATCCCAGCCCCAGATCCCCGCAGAGGATCAGCAAACCCCTCCGCTGCAAGTACGTCCCAGGTCAACTTCTCACTCCACGCAGCCTGGCTTTCCTCAGCCCCCTGCAATTGCTATCCCCGCAGCGCTCCGCCAGAAGCTCCCCACACAAACTCTCTACCTCAGAGTCTCCTTCTCGGGAGATCCAACCTGAGATGGCAAGAGCTCAGTGCCAGGCCCGATGACCCCTTCTTCCTTATTTTCTTCCTCCGGGTTCCCACGGACCATGAATTCTCTTTGAAACCATCACCCTTTCTTTAAATCTGCCTTAGTTTAGCTCTTCACCATGTGCTGTAAGGGTTATCACAAGGATCTGCTAATGGTCTGCCGGACTCTAGCTTTTCTTCCTGCCATCTTATCTCCACTCTGCTACCAAAATGATCTTTGCAAATCATAAATTTCATTTTATCACTAGTTAAATTCTGTCAGACTGTTTACAATGATATCAAACTCTTCCCAATTGAATTCTTCCCTACATCTCCAGCATCAAACCCATTTACTTCTGTTACAACCACTCCTACTCCCACCGCTTACTACTACTATGGCTGGTGCCTCTGCCACCACTTGCACACATACACACACTCAAGACAAAACTTCTGTCTCCCTCTCTCTCCATGACCTAATTCAAAAAAAGGAAACTTCTCTCATAGTCTATTCTCCTAATTGCAAAAGGAGCTAAACATTCTATTCTCTAGTGTTGCTTAGCGGTAGGCATTATTAAAGCACTGAAGTTTGAATCAGATACATGGTTTTTAGTCTTAATTGTGTCATTAACTAGTTAGATAGCATTGATTAACTTATTCCCTCCCTCTGGGCCTTGTTTCTTTCCTCAAGGAATTAATAAACATGTATACATATGTAAAAGCATCAGACTAGACTTTTTATGACTCATTTCACGGTCCGTATCCTTTTGAGAAGAAAGGTATGAAAACATTCTGACATACAAAAAAGGCATAAATAATATTATAAACAATTGTGTGCTCCACACCCATGTTACAAATATAGTTGAGACCTCCATGAACCTTCCTCAAATACATTCCCAAATATCCATCACAGAGTTCTGCCTATGATGGATTTAGTTTTTATCATTCCTAAGCAATTTTTGTCCTTTACTGCATATGTCTGTATCCTCAAACATACTCCTTAAGGCTGTTAAACTTCCTGTGAATCACAGCATACTGGTAAATTCCTTGACCCCTGGCTGTTTCCCTCTCAACATTTTTGAGATCCATCCAAGAGTATATATTAACTCTTGTTGACTCATTTTCTACTGACAATGGCATTACTTTTGGTGGACATACCACAACTTATCCACTCATTCTCATATTGATAACATCATTTTTCTGGTTATTTACTATAACTCACAATGCTTCTATGATCATTGTAGTTCAAGTCTGCTTAATCTGCAGGATACATGTTTGGGAGTGGAATGGCTGAGACAAAAATTACATACATCTCAGATCTACCAGATAATAACAAACTGCTCTCCAGCATGGTTAAAAGTATTTATATTTCCTTTTTAGTGAAAAGAAATCCTGTCACTCCATATCCTCAGTAACGTTTGTTATTGTTGGACTATTTAGATTTTTCCCAGTCTGAGAGCTGAGAAATGGTATTTTCTTTTTTGTAACTAATTTACATCTTGCTGATTTCTAGTGAGGCTGAACATTTTTTATGTGTTTATTGGCCATTTGTATTTCCTCTTCTGTGAGTTGCCTTTTTATATCTTTTTCTGTTTGTCTACTTGGTTGTTTGCATGTTCTTTTTGATTTGTAGTTTTCCAAAATCTATTTTGAATACTAATCTTTTTCAGTTTTTTACATTCCAAATCTTCCCCCAGACTCTCTCAGTCTTTTCATTTTTTATTTTGTCTTTTGCTACCCAGACAGTTTTAGTTTTAACGGTCAGATTCATTCATCATTTCCTTTAGCATTTTTGCTTTGTTTATCTTATTTAAGAGGTCCTTCTCCTCAACTCAAAATTTTATAAGTATTCTATTTTCTTTTATTCTAAATGATTTAAAAGCTTTATTTTCTTCTTTCTTTGCTTACCTACAATGCCAAGCTTGTCATTTATAAAGTTTCTATATATGTCAGAGTCAATTCTTGGGCTTCTTATTTCGTACTATTAGCCTATTTATCTCTGCTTTTGTCTCTACATTCTTCATGAAACTTTATAAGCCTTGGTATCATAGGACAGTTCCCTCATTAAGTTTTTCTCCTTTAAAATTGTCTTACCTCTTTCAGACTCTTAGGTCTTTCTTATGCATTTTTACAATCATCCTGTCAAATACCAATCAAGTACCTACTAACATACCTATTAGAATTTTATTACCTTTTATGGTAATTAGTAAAGAATTGACATTGTTATATTGATTATTCTCCATGAACACAGAATAAATCTGCATTCATTTTAAGTTCTTTATATATATATATATCTTTACTCCTCAATATCTTTTAGTAAAATATTATACTTTTATCCAGATAGTTTCTCTGATTTTATGATTAATTTACTACTAGGCACTTTATATTTTTTGCTGCTGTTGTGTATCAGATACTTTCAAAAATGTTTTCTTCTGGAATGTTGTAAATTATTTTTATAGATTATGTATCCAGCAAATTTATATGTATAGATATATATGTATACATTTTACTTTCTAATGCTATTTGTGTATTCAGTTCCTCTTTCTGTAAATGTCTTCCAGATTTGACTACTTTATTAGTGTCTTCAAAGATTCAACTTTGCCTTTGTTGATACTTTCTATTGTAACTTTTCCTATTTAATTAATTTCACAGTTGTTTTTTATTATTATCTTTTTTCTTCTACTTCAGGTCTATTTTGTTTCTTCTATAATTTCTTGGCTTGAATTCTTATGTCCCTAATTTTTAGATATTCTTCATTTCTAATTTTTGCATTTATAAAATGTGTTGTAAGTATTACTACATTTAATATACAGTAATGTGTTATTTAGTCATAAGTATATTATGTAATATCAGTATATATTAGATAATATAAATAAATATATTTACATAATATTTTATTGGTGAACAGGGGACTGTGCCTTTCTTTTTTCTATATAAGCTTGTTAATTATGTTGTTCAAATATATGAATTTTTATCTGCAGTCTATCAATTATTGAGAGATGTATATTAAAATCCTCCAGAAAGAATTAAAAAATTTTTTTCTTATACTTGTAAAAATTTTTGCACATAAATCTTTATTATACGATAGCTACATTCTAGTTTAGACCTCCTACATTTCTTAGTGAAATTGAACTTTTTATCACATGCAATAATTCTTTTAATACTGATTTTTCTTTTTCTGCACTGAAGTCTGTTTCTTTTCCTTAGTACAGTCACTCGGCTGTCATCTGTTAGTATTTACCCTTTCTACTATCAACCTTTCTTCACCCTTTAGTTTTAGATATACCTGAGCTTGTATATGACCTTATGTAGTCAGTCTAACAACTTCTCTCAAAATAGACAAATTTTAGTTCAGTTACATTTACGGAGATTACTGATAGTTTTGGATTTATTTCTATTGTCATTACCTCTAGCTAAGTTTTTTTGCCTCTGTTCTCCTTTATCTTTCTTGACATATTTTTGTTGATTGGGTTTTTTATTGCATTTCCTTTGTTCCCATAGAAGTCATATGTTCCATCTTTTTTTCCTGCCCACACTACTCTTTTAGCCTTAGAAGCTATACCAACTTCATTTATAGCTCATACAGATTTGTCTTCTTTTTTTAAAAAATGTAAATGTTTGTGTGTGAGTGTGAACTCAGTTATGCATTTGACTTCTTAAAATTTTATCAACCATATTTAAGTTGTTTTGCTGTTCAGAGGGCTTTCCATCCATACCAGTCCATAATGTTACCAGAAAAAAATCTCCACTATGTATACTCTTTCCTTTTAACATCCCCTTCAAACTGATGGTATGAATAATGAAGAACATAGTTCCCATCTAGAGATAATGAAAATTTTTAATGACTATGAAAAGAAATTAGAGAGAAACTTGCTTTTTCCTTCTTTCTGATCGTACTGAAGTCAGTTATCAAAGTATATATGGAGGAGTAGTTCTCTACAACATGTTTTGTTCAACTTCTGCCAATAAAGTTGGTCACTATACCCTCCTATGACCCTCTCTAGGAATAAAAGAATGCCCTACATTGCTTTTAAAAGTTGGTTATCTCTCAGTTATGTTGTCAAAAAACAAAGACGGAATGATGGTACGGATTTCTCTGAAAAATTATCCTCAGAAGTTGTTAGATTAGATCATTAGATTCTAGGACATAGATGGATGCTGTTTTCTCCTCTTTGCAGCCACCTGCCATATGTCAGCCTCTCTACTGTCTTTCTAAGAATTTGAAATCTATGCATGGAGGGTGTCTGGTGGTGGCATAGTTAGCTGACCACCAAGCTGTCATGTTCCCCTTTCAGAATATAGAATAAAGTCTTCAACTGGCTGAGCAATGGGGACCTGCAGTTCCAAGTACCCTCTCCTTTGCATGTAGGTCAGATCGTGTGTCTAATTCTTGCCAATGGAATATGAGTGAAGGTGATGTATTTTACCTTACAGGCTGAGGTAGTTAAGTTATCAAGTGTGTGAAATTCCTAACTCTTTCTACCTTCTGAAAGCCTGAAGGTGCCAGGGTTATCTTGAAGCTATAGATGATAGGATCACAAGAATAAGTTCTGAATCATTGCTTGAAGGAGACCACTTAACTCACTCTTGGCTGTGAAATGAGCAAAGAACAAACTTTTTATGTGAATGAACAAATATTTTTTAATTAATTTATTAATTAATTTATTTTATTTTGGTATCATTAATGTACAATCACTTGAACAACATTATGGTTACTAGACCCCCTATTATCAAGTCCCCCCCCACATACCCCACTACAGTCACTGTCCATCAGCGTTGTAAGACGCAACAGAATCATTACTTGTCTTCTCTACATATACTACCTTTCCCGTGTCTCCCACCGCTGCATTACGTGTGCTAATCGTAATGCCCCTTTTCCCCCCTTATCCCTCCCGTCCCACCCATACTCACCACTCCCTTTCTCTTTGGTAAATGTAAGTCCATTCCTGGGTTCTGTGAGTCTGCTGCTGTTTTGTTCCTTCAGTTTTTCCTTTGTTCTTATACTCCACAGATGAGTGAAATCATCAGATACTTTCTCTGCCTGGCTTATTTCACTGAGCATAATACCCTCTAGCTCCATCCATGTTGTGGTAAATGGTAGGATTTGTTTTCTTCTTATGGCTGAATAACATTTCATTGTGTATATGTACCACATCTTCTTCATCCATTCATCTACTGATGGACACTTAGGTTGCTTCCATTTCTTGGCTGTTGTAAATAGTGTTGCAGTAAACATAGGGGTGCATATGTCTTTTTAAAACTGGGCTGCTGCATTCTTAGGGTAAATTCCTAGGAGTGGGATTCCTGGGTCAAATGGTATTTCTATTTTGAGTTTTTTGAGGAACCTCCATACTGCTTTCCACAATGATTGAACTAGTTTACATTCCCACCAGCAGTGTACGAGGGTTCCCTTTTCTCCACATCCTCACCAACATTTGTTGTTCTTTGTCTTTTGGATGTTGGCCATCCTCACAGGTGTGAGGTGATATCTCATTGTGGTTTTAATTTGCATTTCTCTGATGATTAGCAATGTGAAACATCTTTTCATGTGCCTATTGGACATCTGAATTTCTTCTTTGGAGAAGTGTCTGTTCAGTTCCTCTGACCATTTTTAATTGGCTTATTTGCTTTTTGTTCATTGAGGTGGATGAACTCTTTATATAATTTGGATATCAACCTCTTATCAGATATGTCATTTATGAATATATTCTCCCATACTGTAGGAAGTCTTTTTGTTCTACTGATGGTGTCCTTTGCTATACAGAAGCTTTTTAGTTTGATATTGTCTCACTAGTTCATTTTTGCTTTTGTTTCCCTTGCCCGGGGAGATATGTTCATGAAGAAGTTGCTCATGTTTATGTCCAAGAGATTTTTGCCTATGTTTTTTTCCAAGAGTTTTATGGTTTCATGACCTACATTCAGGTCTTTGATCCATTTTGAATTCACTTTTGTGTATGGGGTTAGACAGTAATACAGTTTCATTTTCTTACATGTAACTGTCCAGTTTTGCCAACACCAGCTGTTGAAGTGGCTGTCATTTCCCCATTGTATATCCATGGCCCCTTTATCATATACTAATTGACTATATATGCTTGGGTTTATATCTGGGCTCTCTATTCTGTTCCACTGGTCTATGGGTCTGTTCTTGTGCCAGTACCAAATTGTCTTGATTACTGTGGCTTTGCAGTAGAGCTTAAAGTCAGGGAGCATAATTCCCCCTGGTTTATTCTTCCTTCTCAAGATAGCTTTGGCTATTCAGGGTCTTTTGTGGTTCCATATGAATTTTAAAACTATTTGCCCTAGTTCATTGAAGAATGCTGTAGGTATTTTAATAGGGATTGTGTTGAATCTGTAGATTGCTTTAGGCAGGATGGCCACTTTGACAATATTAATTCTTCCTAGCCAAGAGCATGGGATGAATTTCCACTTATGAGTGTCCTTTTTAATTTCTCTTAAGAGTGTCTTGTACTTTTCAGGGTATAGGTCTTTCACATCCTTGGTTAGGTTTATTCCTAGGTATTTTATTCTTTTTGATGTGATTGTGAATGGAATTGTTTTCCTGGTTTCTCTTTCTGCTAGTTCGCCATTAGTGTATAGAAATGCAACAGATTTCTGTGTATTAATTTTGTATCCTGCAACTTTGCTGAATTCAGATATTAGATCTAGTAGTTTTGGAGTGGAGTCTTTAGGGGTTTTTATGTACACTATCATGTCTTCTGCAAACAGGGACAGTTTGACTTCATCCTTACCAATTTGGATGCCTTTTATTTCTTTGTGTTGTCTGATTACTGTGGCTTGGACCTCCAGAACTATGTTGAATAAAAGTGGGGAGGGTGGGGATCCTTGTCTTGTTCCCAATCTTAAAGGAAAAGCTTTCCACTTCCCACTGTTAAGTATAATGTTGGCTGTGGGTTTGTCATATATGGCCTTTATGATGTTGAGGTACTTTCCTTCTATACCCATTTTGTTGAGAGTTTTTATCATGAATGGATGTTGAATTTTGTCAAATAATTTTTCAGCATCTGTGGAGATGATCATGTGGTTTTTGTCCTTCTTTTTGTTGATGTGGTGGATGATGTTGATAGATTTTCTAATGTTATACCATCCTTGCATCCCTGGGATGAATCTCACTTGATCATGATGGATGATCTTTTTTATGTGTCTTTGAATTCAGTTTGCTAATATTTTGTTGAGTATTTTTGCATCTATTTTCATCAGGGATATTGGTCTGTAATTTTCTTTTTTGTGGTGTCTTTGCCTGGTTTTGGTGTTAGAGTGATGTTGGTCTTGTAGGATGAGTTTGGGTGTATTTCTTCCTCTTCTACTCTTTGGAAAACTTTAAGGTGGATGGGCATTAGGTCTTCACTAAATGTTTGATAAAATTCAGCAGTGAAACCATCTTGTCCAGGTGTTTTGTTCTTCTGTAGTTTTTTGATTACCAGTTCAATTTCTTTGCTGTTAATTGGTCTATTCAGATTTTCTGTTTCTTCCTGGGTCAGCCTTGGAAGGTTATATTTTTCTAGAAAGTTGTCCATTTCTTCTAGGTTATCCAGTTTTTTACCATATAAATTTTCATAGTATTCTCTCATAATTCTTTGTATTTCTGTGGTGTCCATAGTGATTTTTCCTTTCTCATTTCTGATTCTGTTTATGTGTGTGGACTCTTTTTTTCTTGATAAGTCTGGCTAGGGGTTTATCTCTTTTGTTTATTTTTTTCAAGGAACAAGCTCCTGCTTTCGTTGATTGTTTCTATTGCTTTATTCTTCTCAATTTTATTTCTTTTTGCTTTAATCTTTATTATGTCCCTCCTTCTAATGACTTTGGGCCTATTTGTTCTTCCTTTTCTAGTTTCATTGAGATAGGCCTGTATTGCAATATATTTCCCTCTTAGCAAGGCTTTCGCTGCATCCCACAGATATTGTGGTGTTTAATTATTGTTGTCATTTGTCTCCATATATTGCTTGATCTCTGTTTTTATTTGGTCATTGATACATTGATTATTTAGGAGCATGTTATTAAGCCTCCATGTGTTGGGGGGCTTTTTCATTTTTTTCGTGTAATTTATTTCTAGTTTCATACCTTTGTGATGAGAAGCTGGTTGGTACAATTTCAATCTTTTTGAATTTGCTGAGGTTCTTTTTGTGGCCTAGTATATGATCTATTCTTGAAAATGTTCCATATCTACTTGAGAAGAATGTGTATCCTGTTGCTTTTGGATGGAGTGTTCTGTAGATGTCTGTTAGGTCCATCTGTTCTAATATGTTGTTTAGTGCCTCTGTCTCTATTTTCTGTCTGGTTGATCTGTCCTTTGGAGTGAGTGGTGTGTTGAAGTCTCCCAAAATTAATGCATTGCATGCTATTTCACCCTTTAATTCTGTTAGTATTTGTTTCACATATGTAGGTGATCCTGTGTGGGGTGCATAGATATTTATAGTAGTTATATCCTCTTGTTGAACTAACCCTTTTATCAATATGTAATGTCCTTCTTTTTCTCTTGTGACTTTCTTTGTTTTGAAGTCTATTTTGTCTGATACAAGTACTGCAACTCCTGCTTTTTTCTCAGTATTAGTTGCATGAAATATCTTTTTTCTATCCCTTACTTTCAGTCTGTGTATGTCTTTGGGTTTTAAGTGAGTCTCTTGTAGGCAGCATATAGATGTGTCTTGTTTTTTCATCCATTCAGTAACTCTGTGTCTTTTCATTGGTGCATTCAGACCATTTACATTTAGGGTGATTATCGATAGGTATGTACTTATTGCCATTGCAGTCTTTAGATTCGTGGTTACCAAAGGTTCAAGGGTAATTCCCTTACTATCTAACAGTCTAATTTAACTCACTTTGTATACTATTACAAACACAACCTAAAGGTCCTTTTTTTTCTTTCCTCCTTTTTCTTCCTCCTACTTTCTTTGTATGTTATGAATCATATTCTGTACTCTTTGTCTATTGTCTCGACCTTGGGTTACATCTGTTTAGCCTTAGGAATACTTTCATGTGTAGGAGTCCCTCCAAACTGCACTGTAGACCTGGTTTGTGTAAAGTGAATTCTCTTAGCTTTTGCTTATCTGAAAATTGTTTAATCCCTCCTTCAAATTTAAATGATAACCTTGCCGGGTAGAGTATTCTTGGGTCAAGGCTCTTCTGCTTCATTGCATTAAATATATCATGCCACTCCCTTCTGGCCCGTAGGTTTCTGTTGAGAAGTCTGATGATAGCCTGATGGATTTTTCTTTGTATGTGATCTTTTTTCTCTCTCTAGCTGCTTTTAAAAGTCTGTCCTTATCCTTGATCTTTGCCATTTCAATTATTATATGTCTTGATGTTGTCTTCCCTGGGTCCCTTGTGTTGGGAGATCTGTGCATCTCCATGGCTTGAGAGACTATCTCCTTCCCCAGATTGGGGAAGTTTTCAGCAATTACCTTGTCAATGACACTTTCTATCCCTTTTTCTCTCTTCTTCTTCTTCTGGTACCCCTATTATGTGAATATTGTTCCATTTGTATTGGTCACAGAGTTCTCTCAATAGTCTTTCATTCTTAGAGATTCTTTTTTCTCTCTGTGCCTCAGCTTCTTTGTATTCCTCTTCTCTAATTTCTATTCCATTTCCCGTCTCTTCTACCACATCTAATCTGCTTTTAAATCCCTCCATTGTATGTTTCATTTCAGATATGGAATTTCTTAATGATTGAACCTCCAACTTAAATTTGTTCCTGAGTTCTTGAATATTTTTCTGTACATTCATAAGCATGTTTATGATTTTTATTTTGAACTCTCTTTCTGGAAGATTGGTGAGTTCAGTTTCATTTGACCCTCTTTCTGGGGTTTGTGAGATTTTGGTCTGAACCATGTTCATTTGACGTTTCATATTTCTGTGTGGTGCCCACTAGTGCACAGAAACTCCAGTCTCTGGAGCTCCTCAGCCCCTAGAGTGAGGTTGCAGGTCATAGGGGAGCGGAGCTGGTGCCTGGAGGGAGGAAAGATCTCTTTCCTGATTCCCGTCTGCGGAGCCTGTCTCCCATGTCAGAGCCAGTGGGCCAAGCACACACGTGTGAGCCTCTGTGTTTTGCGTCTCTAGCTGTTGTAGGTGACGCCTCCCTCTGGCTCGCCTGACACCAGCGCAGTGACTGCCGGTTTGCGAGTAGGTGCCTGCAGGCCAGTAGGAAAGCTCGGCCGGCTGTGTGTCACAGTGCGTGAACAAATATATTTTTTACGAATCCACTGAGATTAGAGGTTTTTTTATAGTATCATTTGCCTAATCTAGCTTCTACAGTGACACCCTCTTTCAAAAGGTACATTGTATACCTTAAACCTCTAAAACTCATTGTCTTTTCTGTTCTGATTGCTTTTATGGTAAATATCCTCAATCCCCACACAGTATGTATAATAGTGGTGATGTGTTTTCAATGAAATATTTTCTATTATTTAGATTTTTTATTTTTATCTTTTTAGTAAAATACCTTCAAGCTAAACAATTAACTATAAACATATACATTTTGGAAAAAATGGTGTTTAGAGTTAGAAATATTTTGTAATGTATTTCGATATCTAAGAAAGTAAATTTGTTATTTGCATTAAATTTTCTCTGACTTATCAATAGAGTAAATTAAATTATTGTTCAGTGTGATGACAAGTAAAGCCAATGTCATTATTTTAAGTGGTGCTTAAAATGCTTCTAAGTCTTCGATCATCTTCTTAAAGCATTAGATGAAATCTAGTTCTTTTCTTCTGTGAATGCCTATAAAAGGGAAGGCTGCATAGGAAATCAGCTTTAAAATATCTAGTCTAATAACTGTAATTTCACTCTCAACAGCTAGATAAAAATTAATTTCACCTTTAAATAAATGAATGAAAATTCACCCAGTTGTCTAGTTATATTCGAATTATTCTACAATTAGGATTTTATGGAAATAAAGATATGCCTTTTTTGAAATAATGATTTAGTCCATTAAGCTACTGATGCAAACCTTCCCTCTGGGAGCAACTGATATTTTAAAAGGGGAAGAGTGAGATTCTCTCCAGTCCTGGACTAAAGTAAGGGTGCATCTTACCCCACATATTACTCAAAATAAAACAGTTTACCTCTCCAAGGTCATGATAAGAAGCTGTATTTTCCTTCCAAATTTGAGCTCTATTTTACAATATCAGGATATAATATCCATACCACTAAATTCCATGATACTTCGTAAGTGAACCTGCAAGGATGAAATATATGCCATCCATAGAAATCCTGCTTTTATTAGCAAACAAGCATAGAATTAGTTGGCCAATAATGTACCAGGTTGTTAACCCCATCTAAGTGATGATTTGTCCGTATTAATAATATTACTACAATGGAAACCCATACATTTTCCAGATAGAACACACACACATCTTTAGAAACATATTAGATCACAGGTTTTTCTTATGACAAAATGAATATTCTAGGGCATAAATTATTGTAGTTACCACTATTTCTAAGGCAGTTGGTATGTGCCAGGAATTGTAATAAGTGCTTTATATGCATAATTTCATTTAATGTTCATAACATCCTGCAAGTTGAATTCCAATTTTATATGAGTAAACTGAGTCTCTAAAAGAATAAGTAAGTTGTCCAAGGTAATATAGTTAGTTAATGGCACAACTAAAATTTTAATACTGCTTCCAAAGCTGGCATGTTTTCCACAAAAACACACGGCCTGATTTCTCAACTGTTTAACAAATTTCTATTATAAATTGCATGTTTTATGTTTTATTTACACAGAATTTAATTATTTTTTGTGAATGTACCAATTCTATCCCAAATCAGTGGAAAAGGAAAATGCTATTACTGTTACTGTTTCCAGAGGCTGTGACAATAGTTTTCTGGGGAATTATACATTAAACTATGGCAAAAATTATATATATATAAATCTGCTTCTTAACAGAAAGAATCCTAAGCAGGGAGTCCCACCTGACGTGGCAGCCTCTGACCCTGGCTATTGCCAGCCCAATGTCAGTTTTCTTTTACTGCTCAAAGTACCAACAGTAGAGATTTCTTAATTTTAGAGATAGAAGTGGTTATTACCTGTGCCCCTGGGTGAATCAGGGGTACTATAAACCAGTACTAGTAACTTCTTTCCCCTTGAGAACAAGTGAAATTCAGCTAAGTCTTCTGGATGGAGCTTCTAGAAAGCCTTTGCTTTCCTAACATAGATGTGGTTTCTTGAGATGCTGAGTCATATTATGCGTGGAAGGGCGGACAACATGCTAAGAATGGCTGCACAGAAGGTGGAAACAACAACCTAAATCTGCTTGATAAGATTGTTTAATCTTCCTCAGCTCCAGTTTTCAGATAAATAGGTAAAAAATAGCAGTACTTAATCATCCTAAATATAGAGATACTGTAGACACATAGAGCTAGTCAGAAGACAAAATTAGAAAATAATACACTAGCATATTTGGAAAACCAAAAATGCATGTTCAAAAATAATGAAATAATTTTTCACGATTTAATATTTCAGTGAAAAAGATCAGTAAAATCACTCTTCTAGACCAGGGGTTTCTAAATATGTCCCTCTAGGGCCTCAATCAATAAAATGTGAGCTGCTTGCACGCATAAGACCTCTTTTCTGCCTTGCTAACTATCAGGCCAATGCTGATGTCACTTGTCTCCCTCCCATTCCCAAACTGGCCCCCTCTACCTAGGGAGCTAGACTAACATTAGGAATGAGAAGCATAATAGAATAATGAGGAATAAAGAAGAGAGGGGATTTAGCAGATGTAGAATATGGGAATTAGGGTAAAGGAACTCTTTACCATATTCTTAACATCAAGATAACTCTTTAAATCCAATTTTTAAAAATATCATTAATCCTGCAGTTTAGTCCAAAAGGGGCAGAGATCATGAGGATAATAGGCTTATTCCAGCCTTTTGACACAGAGGGCTTCTAACAAACTAGCACCATGTGAAAAGTGCTCAGATGCTCTTTCTCAAGAAGAAAAGCTAGAGACACAATAACATGCTTATAATCCTTGAAGCACTTTTAAATTAAGATGATGTGAAATACATATTGTCATTTCTAATTTCTTAGCACTCAGAAAAAAGGGTTAGATTTCAGACCTCCAAGAAATGTTCATTAGCTAAATATAAAATGAGCTTCCTCCCAGGTATATAAGTGATTGCAGTCTCTTCTGAGACACAGTCTTGATTACAAAAATACTTCGTTTTTTTTTTCTATCACACTGTACCACTGCATCAGAAGTTAGAAGGACAGCTGCCAGCCATGCAAAAAGGTTTTCCATTTTCAAGGAAAAAGGATTACTTTATGAATTTAATTTTCTCTAACAGAAAACATAATCTACCTACAAAATAGAGTAAGATAATCTAATTAACATCTAACTATACCTTGGCCAGTAATGGATGCAGTGTTCCTTAACCAGTGTTAAATTCAGAAAATGCTGCTGCCAGATTAAGCCTCCCTAAAGGAGCAGTAAGAAAATATAGGTTATCTAATCCACTTATATCAGGAGAAATGACCTGGGGCAGTAATGTTATTTTCTATTAAGGTAATCTGGAAAGTAGATGGAAACCAGTTAGACAGTAATTTAATATAAGCACAACCCAGCACTCAGAAATAAGCAAATTTATTCCTTTACTGAAGAACAGTTAAATGGTATCTTAAGCTTGTATTTGATCTGAGAAAATGATTTTCAAAGCCTGGATTATAGTAATTTTATGAACACTACTTTACAGATAATTGAGAAGTACTTTTCAAAACAAGTGTAAAGCACATAGCTCCTCTTTAGTGATTATAAAAATCACTAGAAGATTATCACCTCAACTTCTGTATTTACAGAGAAAAAAAAATGCCCAGTGAGTAAGCTTAAGAAACCCTTACTAAAAATCAAATTTCTGTATGCAACATACTAAGACATTAGATCCCAGGGTAGAATGTCTCTAAATAGACTTTTTACATATTTACCTATTTAATCTCTGTCTTTTCAGAAAACAAATGTGTCATCCTCATAAAACTGATGTTCCCAAAACGACTCATACATCCATTTATAAAAGTTGACTCTGTGTGTGTGTATGTCTCATGTTCAAAGGTCCTTTTATATGTAGTGTCTGTGTAGGAGCTGTTCTAAGCTGAAGTGGCATTTCTCTGTGTCTTTGCTCTGTTTCTTCATTCACAGCTCAGCAGTAACAGCAGCATGTCCCGGGTGGTAAAACTGACAAGAAAACAGGTCAAGTTCTAGTTGCAGTAGTATTATAATACTGCTGTGTAGATATCCAGATTTGATTCCTGAAGCCCAAATACTCAAAGTGGTAAGACCTTATCTTGAGGCAAATGAGATGTTCTTTAAAACATTTATATACACAGTGTCTCCATTTGAAGACAAGGAACAATTTTATAACGTTATTTAAAAGAAAAACATTAAGTATCCAATTTTAACCAAAATACTTTTTGTTTGTCTTAATAACTTCACTTCATCTGTCTTAGTAATTGAATGCCTTCTTCAGTATCAGAATTAAATTGTGAGTATAAGACTTCTTCAAATGCAGAAAATAAAGAGTCTCCTGACTCATTTACCTTCTTCAGCAGTTATAGCTAAATGCTATGAAGAAAAAAGTAAGGCAAGGTCATGAGGGTGCATTTGTTATTTCCATAGGTAGTCAAGGGAGATCCACAGTTAAGCTGACATTTGAACTGAGACCTGAATGCAGAAAAAAAACATCTAGGGCAGTGTATTCCAGGAGAATAACCAGCAGGTCCAAGTTCCTGGGGCAAGAATGCCCTTACCACCTTTGAGGAATGACAGGAAGGCCAGGGTACCAAGAGAGTGCAGAAAGCAAGGGGTGAAATGGAAGAGAAGGGGTGCCAAGGAAGGTGAGGAAGCCGCAGGAGGAGCCAACCTATTTCAGGCCACTGTCAGGCATTTTTATTTCGCTCTAAACTAGGTTGGAAATTACTAGACAATTTACAAGATCATTTAGTGGAGTAGGGCATTCCTGGAGGGTCAGGAGCATGACATGAGCTGACTGGTGTTTTAACAGGATCAGCCAGACTGCATGCTGTATGGAGAATAAACTATGGGACAGCAGTGTAGAAAAGGGGAAGCTGGTTAGGAAGGTGAGGCCTTGGTCAGCTGTGCTAGGACAGTAGTGGACAAAGTGGAGAGAAGTCGTCACATTCTAGATACAGACTTGAAAGAAATTGACAGGATTGGGTAAAGAATGTGTCACAGCAGGTTAGGAGGGCTGTGCACAGGGGAAAATCCTGGAAAATGCAACTCTCAAGTAATCAAACAAAGCTATCTGATTTATAATGCATAAATGAAAGGCATGACTTTGTATACAATTTTGTTGAAAATACTATGCATAAATGACCATAATATAGAGAGATGTTTAACTGTCCTGATTTGAATAAGGTGGCCCCCAAAATAGGAAGCCACTCCCGTAAATAAAAAATTTGAGAGACCGCATGTATGCATCCATAGTGTTGTTTCAGAGGACTTCCCTCTATCATTATGTGAGGGATTAGACTGCTTAGAGCTAAGCTTTTCTATGATTTTCATCCCAATTAGAGAACAATGAGAGGAAAAGAATATACAATGGAAAAACCTCAAATAAGTGAAAAATCAATCTTATTTTCACGTAATCCTCATTTCCAAAGATTCTTCATAGCACAAACTTCAGTGAAATACATGTCAGTTTCTCCACCAATGATGAATACACCCACAGCAGATTGCACATGCAAAACCAGGGTCAACAAATGGAGAATGGTGTCATTGTCTGCAGTAGCATTTCCCTGATTGGAGACAGTCCCTTGGGAATTCATTGCTGAAGACAAGGCCCAGCCCTTGAAACTGCCGCCACCCTCCCTCATGAATATCAGACAAGACATTGCCAGTGAACCGTTTGTTCAGCCCAGCCTTAGACCAACATAGGTGATGAACCAGGTAAAACTCTTACTCCTCCTTTTATATTTAATATCATATATAGCTCTTTATATGTGTGTATATGCATATTATGTGAGCGATTTGCATCTTAAAGTGCTTGTGAAAATGTAAAAATACTTCACTCGTGAAATGATATTCTATAGGTAGAGAAAAATGCCTATGATTAAATATACATAAAAAAAACTTGATTTGCTTAGTGTCCCTTTCGGACATGGATAGGAATTGTATTGATCTGAAAAGGTGTGATGTTTTCTCGTGGAAGTATGAATTTTCACCAATAACTGATCATTGTGATGCTCTGTCAGGTAGTTGTTTGGAAAGATGATTTCCGCCACATAGTTCAAAGTAAAAATACTTGTTCAATATAAAGCAGATGATCCTATTTGGGGCTTGCATTTGCATATTTGTTCTCATCTCCGTTTATTGCATGGTTTCAGTAGAGATATCATAAGATTATTATTGCATTTTGAAAGAGTGTTTATGTATGTTTAGTTTTTTGATTAGAAAAAATAACTTCATAGTGTTCTTTTTGTCATGAATTTTTTATAGAATTTCATTAATTTCATAGATTAAAATTAAATAAGTCATTTACTTCTTCTGACAATTAACTAAGGTACCAAATAGACCCAAGCAGTACCAGAGAAACATGTTACTAAGGTTATATTGGCTAAAGGCATAGCTTTTTTTAACATTCAGAGCTGCTTAATCAACAATGTCAGAATGAAATGACTGGTTGCTTTGAGGTTTGAGAACTAATTGAATGAGCAGACAGTGTTTTTTTTTCCCTTACAGCAACCTATAACACTAATGGGTAAGCTATTTTTTACTTCCCTAAAGTAATTGCACAGTCATCCTTAATTTAAAATCACTTGCATTTTCTTGGTTGTTCTCAAACAGGGCAAAGGTCCTGAACACTTATATTGGGAGATTTAAATCATCCACATGATGTAGAGTGTAGGATCTTTCAGTATAAGTAATTAAAATTTACTGTGCATCTTTTTTTATGTTATGTTAAGTACACTATTATAGTTTGTGAGAAAGGTAATATTTCTAGAAATTAATCTTATAAAGTCCTATGATTGTATTACTTCTCTGTTGATTCAATGACTTCTCTTTCCACATCGTGTAGGAAATTTTGAATAAAATATTAAAGAAAAAATTTGGCGGTTCCCAGTAAACAAACTGTCTATATCAGTGAATTGTGTATACTAACTACTCATGTAATACTGCTAAGATTCATAAGCCAGTGACTTTAGAAACATTACATTCAATGTGACAGGAAACTCAGCACCCTAATGCCTTCATTAGAAAAACCAATCCCATATTTTCAATAGTGTCTTTCTGCACAAGAATAAATTATTACAAGTTTAGTCTGGATGTTTTCAGGATTCTTACAACAGGCAGTTTGCAGAGCAAAATAATTATTTGAATTCTATTAAACTGAACTGCCCATTCATTTAACAGTTTAATTACTATCTCTATCTTAAAACTTAGCATGTTCTCTTTGTTATATTAATGGCTCTGTTATGTAAGGTATTGCCACCTAAAAACCTTAAGAAATCTTAATTTCTAGTATCTTAAACTAAGTCTTCAACCTAGCAAAATACCTGACCTTAAAATTCAATTATGTCATCAGTACACGTGGATATGGTCTGATGACAAATAGAAAATTATATTAACTATAGAAGCTTTTATCTAAACGAATTTTAAAAATAAAGGAGAATACAAAGTTCTTCCCTTGAAACCTTCACAGAATTGGAAAGTATAAAAAGCCAAAATTCTGGAAAATAGTAGGAATTTGAATTTTTTATTTTATTTTTGTTTTTTCAATAGCCTGGAAAGGCCTTTATTTTGTCATGATGTTAGAAAAAAAAATCTATGAAGAATTTTGAAAATATACAAAAACAAACAGTTTAATGTAATGAACCTCTAGGAACCCAGGACTACGCATTAACAATGGGCATGTCATACAGAGCACTTATTTGTCCTAGTTCCTATGGTATTTTGATGTAAATCCTAGACATCGTATCATTTCATCTGTAGCTGTCTCAGCACACATTTCTAACAAATAAGCTCTCTTCTTTAAAATACTACCGTACTACAATCACAAGTTAAAAAGTAAACATCCTAATATTACCAAGCAGATAGTAAATGTATAACTATCCTTCAGTCCCCTAAACATATGTTTACACTTATTTAAATCAGGATCCAGATAAAGCTCAAATATGACAAATGACTTTTTTAAAATACATTTTTTTTAATTTATAAATTCTCCTATCTCTTTTATTTCCTTGCACTTAGTGTGTTGGAAAAACCCTGGATTTTTGTCTTGTTGAATGTTCCAGTCTGGATCTTGCCGATTGCAGTACCATGTGTAGTTGAACAAGTTTCTGTGCCTTATGTATTGTTTTTAAGTTGGGATTCGAGGCGAGAGACTTTCTCAGATTCAGGTTCTATTTCTCGGCCAGGGATTTCAGAGTGGGTCTGTGTTCCCCCATCAGGAGGTACTTGATGTGCGGTTATTTTCCCCTGTGGGATGTCAGCAGCCATTTGTGCTCAGTTTCATGTATTTTAATTTGAAATGTAATAACATATGGTTAATTCTGAAAAATAATGACATGTTGAAAATATTTACAGAAAATAGCCCAATATGAAATATGAACTTTTTGTTGGAATAAAGGTGATATACAATGTTATATTGGTTTTATATGTACAATATAGTGATTCAACAATTATATACACTATTAGATACTTGCCATGGCAAATGTAGCTACCCCGTTTCCATACCAAGTTATTACAATATTATTGGTTATATTCTCTATGTTGTACTTCCTTCCTATAACTAATTCATTTTGCAATTTGCAGCTTGCACCTCTTTATCCCTTTCACCCGTTTCACTCATCGCTCACTCCCCTCACCATGATAATCAACAGTCAGTTGTCAATATTTATTGGTCTATTTCTTTTTTGTTTGTTTTTTTGGTGTTTTACATTCCACATATAAGTGAAGTCATATGGTATTTGTCTTTCTCTGCCTGGCCTATTGCCCCTAGCATGATACCCTATAGGTCCATCCATGCTGTTGCAAATGGCAAGACATCATCCTTTTTGTGGCTGAGTAATATTCCATTTTGCATATGTACCACATCTTTATCCATTCTTATATTGATGGGCACTTGGGTTGTTTCCATATCTTTACTTGAAATATGAGTATTAATTCAGGTTATTTGGCTAGCAAAATCACCAAAGCACACTTTTTTCTTACATATATCTATAGTTTGCCAAACTTAAAATTATAAATAGTAAAAATTAAATGTCTCTGATTTCTTAGAAAATGCACACTCAGTTCATTCCTCTATTCCCTTTTTTCTCAATTTTCTTACTTCCTTATCCTGTTGTTCTAGGTCTTCACAGGACACTTAGCCAAATTATCCAAGTTTCCATATCATATGCCAGCTTCATATTGTTAGCCTGATTTTTCTAAAAAGTACTTTCCTATGAATATTAACTTGGCTATACAATGGTGTTTCCAGGGATCAAAAATAGGTCACATAGCCTAAAAAATAATATTTGTCCCAATTCTAACAATTTGAGAAATATGGTTGCATGCTAAAATGTCAGCATTTTTTTCAAAGTTCTGTTATTTATGGAATCAAATGGACAGAATATTTTAAATGATAATTTTCTCAGGCAGGAACATACACGTTCATACACGTTAATGTATAAGATAGCATCTGCTTATTGGAATGTGGGAATATGAGCTCAAGAACTAGTCAGAACCTGATTACTGGAACTAAAATATGAGAAGTCTGACCTAGAGCAAAGCTAAATTATTGGTGGACAGCTGAGCTTTATATTAGATCTGCTTGGTGCTACCACACTAAAGTAACATTAAACAAGACAGGAGTTTGCCTTCAGGAAGCATTCACATGACTTTATCTTAAAAGATTGTATGAAAGTGGAGGCCCATTTCTAAGGGCATATGAGACCCAAAATAATAAATCTGTAGTCATTAGGAACATGTAAAGAATGAGATATAATTGAAATTGAAAAAATGTCCATGATGATTTTATAAAATGAATATTACATGCAAAATGAGTATACACCATTTGGAGTAGTTGAAGTGATTTTTCCTTTAAATAGGCAAATATATATATAAATAAAGGACTTATTAGCCCTCATTCATGACTTTGAAGGGTTCAAGAGGTCAGTGGAGGACATCACTGCAGATGTGGTGGGAAAAGCAAGAGAACTAGAACTAGAAATAGAAGTAGAGTCTGAAGATGGGACCGAACTGCTGCCATCTTGATGTTAAAACTTGGAGTAGCCGAGGGGCTGCTTCTTAGGGAAGCACAAAGAAAGTGGTTTCTTGAGACGGAATTTACTCCCGGTGAAGATGCTGTGAAGATTGTCGAAATGACAACAAAGGACTTAGAATAGTCCATAAACTTAGTTGAAAAAGCAGGCCCAGGGTTTGAGAGGATTGACTCCAATTTTGAAAGAAGTTCTACTGTGGGTAAAACACAATCAGACAGCACTGCACACTACAGAGAAATGGTTTGTGGAAGGAGGAGTCAGTTGATGTGCTGAACTTCACTGTTGTCTTATTTTAAGAAACTGCCACAGCCTCCCCATCTTTCAGCAGCCGCCACTGTGATCAGTCAGCAGCCCCCAACATCAAGGCCAGACCCTCCGCCAGCAAACGATCATGACTCCCTGAAAGCTCAGATGATGGTTAGCATGTTATAGCAATAAAATGTTTTTTAAGTAAGGTATGTACATTTTTTAGACATAATGCTATTGCAGATTTAAAAGACTACAGTGTTGTATAAATATAACTTTTATAGGCACTAGGAAACCAAAAAGTTCATTTGCCTCACTTTATTGCAATATCCACTTTATTGTGGTGGCTGGAATGGAACCCACAGTATCTCTGAAATGTGCCTCTGTATTTGTTTAATGGAATTGTTGACGACTGAGCCTCACTGAGACATGTTAATTGCTTTAGGCCTTTCCTTCCCCTAGGAATTCTTTAATTCACTCCCGCTTACTTAAGGTTTCAATCAGTGAATTCTATACAACCCATTGCCTTGAGCTTATAAATTAAAAGTTATCAGAGAAACAGGTATGTCTTTTCATAGTGCACTTACTTAAAATACAAGTCCATAAAGAAATTATTGGGAATTACATAATTTGAGGTCCCTCATCATCTGAACTTCTGGCCGCACTCCTAAAAGGAGAGAAAACTATTTTCTACTGCCTCATACTGACAGGGTTTAGGGTTTGTGAGATACTGCCATCTGTGTCCATTTCTCCAACTAAAAAAAACTGCACAGTGCCTATGATTCAGGCAAGGCTCATCTGAGGATGGTGAACACAACGAGGACACTAAATCTGAATCACGTTGTCCAATACGTCCATACTTCATACAAACGATACATAGTCTGAAATTTGTTTTCGTTTCTCAACTGTATGTTTTACTTGTTAGATAATGCTTTGTAATGCTTTTCCTTTCTTTGAAATTGTCCTGACTATCAAGGATTTTGCATTTCGTAGTTTCGAATGAACTTGACACTTTCTACCAGGAAAAAAGAGATTTTTGTGGGAATTAAATTTAGAAGTAAATTTGACTCGAATTGACATTACATTACTGAATTTTCCAGTCCATACACTTGGCATAAGCATCCACTTATTTAGACCGTTGTTAATATCTCTCAATCATGTTTTACCATTTTCTGGGCAGAGGATTTCTACAACATCTGCAGTTCATTCCTAGATGTTTATGTTCTTGTTTTATCCTTTGCTTTCTTCATCAGTATTTGGTAATAAAATTATCAAAGAAGTGAAGATACTCTCCATCTTTTTGTCATCTGGAATACTTTGACTAATATAAAAATGTTAGAAAAAGCACCAGAGACCGCTTCTATTTTAGTGATAAAAAAATTAACAAATTTTTTCCAATAGATTTTGATTTGCATAGGTTTTCCTCTATTCAAAGCATCTTTAGTAATTTATTAGTGTTCTAGGACATTATCCTTTCTATCGAAGTGTCCAAAATTACTGACATGAGACTGATGTAATGATTGTTATAATTCTTTACTCTCTCCTACTATTGTTAACATATGTTTTATCATTTCTAATGACACATATTTTTGTTTTAATCACACATGACAGAGGTATTTTTATTATTGATCTTTCTAAAGGAAGAGGCTTCAATTAGTAGTGTTTTGTTTTGGTTTTTTTTTGCTTTTTCAGCATCTATGGAGATGATGTAGGTTTTTTTTTTACTATTATTAATGTACAAATACATATGCAACATTATGGCTACTAGACTCCCCCTAATATAAAGTCCCTACCACATACCCCATTACAGTCACTGTCCATCAGCGTAGTAAGATGCTATAGAATCACTACTTGTCTTCTCTGTGTTATACTGGCTTCCCCATATACCGCCCCGCTACATTATGTGTGCTAATCATAATGCCCCTTTTTCCCCCTTATCCCTCCCTTCCCACCCACCCTCCGAGTCCCTTTCCCTTTGGTAACTGTTACTCCATTCTTGGGTTCTGTGAGTCTGCTGCTGTTTTGTTCCTTCAGTTTTTTCTTTGTTCTTATACTCCACAGATGAGTGAAATCATTTGATACTTGTCTTTCTCCAACTGGCTTATTTCACTGAGCATAATACCCTCTAGCTCCATCCATGTTGTTGCAAATGATAGGATTTGTTTTCTTCTTGTGGCTGAATAATATTCCATTATGTATATATACCACATCTTCTTTATCCATTCATCTACTGATGGACACTTAGGTTGCTTCCATTTCTTGGCTATTATAAATAGTGCTGCAATAAACATAGGGGTGCATATGTCTTTTTCAAACTGAGCTACTGCATTCTTAGGGTAAATTCCTAAGAGTGGAATTCCTGGGTCAAATGTTATTTCTATTTTTAGTTTTCTGAGGAAACTCCATACTGCTTTCCACAGTGGTTGAACTAATTTACATTACCACCAGCAGTGTAGGAGGGTTCCCCTTTCTCCACATCCTTGCCAACATTTGTTGTTTGTTTGTCTTTTGGATGTTGGCCATTCTAACTGGTGTGAGGTGATATCTCATTGTGGTTTTAATTTGCATTTCTCTGATGACTAGCGATGTAGAGCATCTTTTCAAGTGCCTGTTGGCACATGAATTTCTTCTTTGGAGAAGTATCTGTTCAGCTCCTCTGGCCATTTTTTAATTGGCTTATTTGCTTTTTGTTTGTGGAGGTGAGTGAGCTCTTTACATAATTTGGATGTCAACACCTTATTGGATATGTCATTTATGAATATATTCTCCCAAACTGTAGGATGTCTTTTTGTTCTATTAATGGTGTCCTTTGCTGTACAGAAGCTTTTTAGTTTGATATAGTTCCACTTGTTCATTTTTGCTTTTGTTTCTCTTGTCTGGGGAGACATGTTCATGAAGAAGTTGCTCATGTTTATATGCAAGATATTTTTGCCTATGTTTTTTTCTAAGAGTTTTATGGTTTCATGACTTACATTCATGTCTTTGATCCATTTTGAGTTTACTTTTGTGTATGGGGTTAGACACTAATCCAGTTTCATTCTCTTACATGTAGCTGTCCAGTTTTGCCAACACCAGCTGCTGCAGAGGCTGTCACTTCCCCATTGTATATCCAAGGCTCCTTTATCATATATTAATTGACCATATATGCTTGGGTTTATATGTGGGCTCTCTAGTCTGTTCCATTGGTCTGTGGGTCTGTTCTTGTGCCAATACCAAATTTTCTTGATTACTGTGGCTTTGCAGTAGAGCTTGAAGTCAGAGAGTGTAATTCCCCCCACTTTATTCTTCCTTCTCAGGATTGCTTTGGCTATTTGGGGTCTTTTGTGGTTCCATATGAACTTTAGAACTATTTGCTCTAGTTCATTGAAGAATGCTGTTGGTATTTTGACAGGTATTGCACTGAATCTGTAAATTGCTTTAGGTAGCATGACCATTTTGACAATATTAATTCTTCCTAGCCAGGAGCATGGGATATGTTTCCATTTATTGGTATCTACTTTAATTTCTCTCAGGAGTGTCTTGAAGTTTTCAGAGTATAAGTCTTTCACTTCCTTGGTTAGGTTTATTCCTAGGTATTTTATTCTTTTTGATGAAATTGTGAATGGAATTGTGTTCCTGATTTCTCTTTCTGCTAGTTCACCATTAGTGTATAGAAATGCAACAGATTTCTGTGTATTAATGTTGTATCCCACAACTTTACTGAATTCAGCTATTAGATCTAGTAGTTTTGGAGTGGATTCTTTACGGTTTTTTATATACAATATCATGTCATCTGCAAAGAGGGACAGTTTGACTTCTTCCTTGCCAACCTGGATGCCTTTTATTTCTTTGTGTTGTCTGACTGCCATGGCTAGGACCTCCAGAACTGTATTGAATAAAAATGGGGAGAGTGGGCATCCTTCCTTAAAGGAAAAGCTTTCAGCTTCTCACTGTTAAGTATAATGTTGGCTTTGGATTTGTCATATATGGTCTTTATTATGTATGCTGAGGTACTTGCCCTCTATACCCATTTTGTTGAGAGTTTTTATCATGAATGGATGTTGAATTTTGTCGAATACTTTTTCAGCCTCTATGGAGATGATCATGTGGTTTTTGTCCTTTTTGTTGATGTAGTGGATGATGTTGATGGATTTTCTAATGTTGTACCATCCTTGCATGCCTGGGATGAATCCCACTTGATCATGATGGATGATCTTTTTGATGTATTTTTGAATTCAGTTTGCTAGTATTTTGTTGAGTATTTTTGCATCTATGTTGATCAGGGATATTGGTCTGTAATTTTCTTTTTTTTTTTTTTTGTGGTGTCTTTGCCTGGTTTTGGTATGAGAGTGATGTTGGCCTCCTAGAATGAGTTTGGTAGTATGCCCTCCTCTTCTACTTTTTAGAAAACTTTAAGGTGGATGGGCATTAGGTCTTCACTAAATGTTTGATAAAATTCAGCAGTGAAAACATGTGGTCCAGGTGTTTTGTTCTTAGGTAGTTTTTGATTACCATTTCAATTTCTTTGCTGGTAGTTGGTCTGTTCAGATTTTCTGTTTCTTCCTGAGTCAGCCTTGGAAGGCTATATTTTTCTAGAAAGCTGCCCATTTCTTCTAGGTTATCCAGTTTGTTAGCATATATTTTTTCATAGTATTCTCTCATAATTCTTTGTATTTCTGTGGTGTCCATAGTGATTTTTCCTTTCTCATTTCTAATTCTGTTTATCTGTGTGGACTCTCTTTTTTTCTTGATAAGTCTGGCTAGGGGTTTATCTATTTTGTTTATTTTCTTGAAGAACCATCTCCTGCTTTCATTTATTCTATTGTTTTATTCTTCTCAATTTTATTTCTTTTTGCTTTTATCTTTATTGTGTCCCTCCTTCTACTGACTTTAGGCCTCATTTGTTCTTCCTTTTCTAGTTTCAATAATTGGGAGTTTAGACTGTTCATTTGGGATTGTTCTTCTTTCCTGAGATAGGCCTGTATTGCAATATATTTCCCTCTTAGCACGGCCTTCACTGCATCCCACAGATTTTGTAGTGTTGAATTTTTGTTATCATTTGTCTCGATATATTGCTTGATCTCTGTTTTTATTTGGTCATTGATCCATTGATTATTTAGGAGCATATTGTTAAGTCTCCATGTGTTTGTGGGCTTTTTCATTTTCTTTGAGTAATTTATTTCTAGTTTCATACCTTTGTGATCTGAGAAGCTGGTTGGTACAATTTCAATCTTTTTGAATTTACTGAGGCTCTTTTTTGGCCTCGTATATGATCTATTCTTAAAAATGTTCCATGTGTACTTGAGATGAATGTGTATTTGTTGCTTTTGGATGGAGTGTTCTGTAGATGTCTGTTAGGTCCATCTGTTCTAATATGTTGTTTAGTGCCTCTGTCTCTATTTTCTGTCTGGTTGTTCTGTCCTTTGGAGTGAGTGGTGTGTTGAAGTCTCCCAAAATGAATGCATTGCATTCTACTTCCCCCTTTAATTCTGTTAGTGTTTTTTCACATATGTAGGTGATCCTCTATTGGGTGCATAAATGTTTATAATAGTTATATCTTCTTGTTCGACTGACCCCTTTATCATTATGTAATGTCCTTTTTTGTCTCTTGTGACTTTCTTTGTTTTGAAGTCTATTTTGTCTGATACAAGTACTGCAACTCCTGCTTTTTCTATTAGTTGCGTGAAATATCTTTTTCCATCCCTTTACTTTCAGTTTGTGTATGTCTTTGGGTTTGAAGTGAGTCTCTTGTAAACAGCATATAGATGGGTCTTGTTTTTTTATCCATTCAATGACTCTGTGTCTTTTGATTGGTGCATTCAGACCATTTACATTTAGGGTGATTATCAACTCTTACTGCCATTGCAGGCTTTAGATTCATGGTTAATAAAAATTCAATGGCAATTACCTTACCATCTAACTGTCTAATGTAACTTACTTCGTATGCTATTACAGACACAACCTAAAGGTACTCTTTTTTTTCCTCCTTTTTTTCCTCCTCCATTCTTTGTATGTTATGAATCATATTATGTACTCTTTGTCTTCCCTTGGGTGACATCTTTTTAGCCTTAAGAATATGTCCATCTATAGCAGTCCCTCCAAAATGCACTGTAGAGGTGGTTTGTGGGAGGTAAATTCTCTCAGCTTTTGCTTATCTGAAAATTGTTTAATCCCTCCTTAAAATTTAAATGAAAACCTTGCCAGGTAGATTATTCTTGGTTCAAGGCCCTTCTGCTTCATTGAATTAAATATATCATGCCACTCCCTTCTGACCTGTAAGGTTTCTGTTGAGAAGTCTGATGATAGCCTGATGGATTTTCCTTTGTATGTGATCTTTTTTCTCTCTCTAGCTGCTTTTAAAAGTCTGTCTTTATCCTTGATCTTTGCCATTTGAATTATTATATGTCTTGATGTTGTCTTCCTTGGGTCCCTTGTGTTGGGAGATCTGTGCATCTCCATGGCTTGAGAGACTATCTCCTTCCCCAGATTGGTGAAGTTTTCAGCAATTACCTCCTCAATGACACTTTCTATCCCTTTTTCTCTCTCTTCTTCTTCTGGTACCCCTATAATGCGAATATTATTCCGTTTGAATTGGTCACACAGGTTTCTCAATATTCTTTCAGTCTTAGAGATTCTTTTTTCTCTCTGTGCCTCAGCTTCTTTGTATTCCTCTTCTCTAATTTCTATTCCATTTCCCATCTTTTCTACTACATCTAATCTTCTTTTAAATTCCTCCATTGTATGTTTCTTTTCAGATATGGAATTTCTTAATGATTGAATCTCCAACTTAAATTCGTTCCTGAGTTCTTGAATATTTTTCTGTACCACCATAAGTATGTTTATAATTTTTATTTTGAACTCTCTTTCAGGAAGATTGATGAGTTGGGTTTCATTTGGCCTTCTTTCTGGGGTTTGTGAGATTTTGGTCTGGACCATGTTCTTTTGTCATTTCATGTTTCTATGTGGTGCCCTCTAGTGCACAGAAACCAGTCTCTGGAGTTGCTCAGCCCCTAGAGTGAGGTTGGGGTTTGTAGGGGTGTGGAGCTGGTGCCTTGGGGGAAGGAAAGATCTGTTTCTTGACTCCTGTCTGTCCTGCCTTTCTCCAGTATCACAGCCAGTGGGCCGAGCACACAGGTGTAACCTCTGTGCTTGGCATCTCTAGCTGTTGTAGGTGAGGTCTCTCTCTGACTGGCCTGATGCCAGAGCAGTGACTCCTGGTTTGTGAGCCAGTGCTGTCAGGCCAGGAGGAAAGCTCAGTAGGCTGCATATCACAGTGCGGGGCCTTGGAGCCAGGGGGATGGAGTGCCTGAAGCTCCCCAAAGCTCCCAATCTGCTGGGCAGAGTGCACCCAGAAAATCTTGTCCCCCTATCCCTTCCTCCATGCAGCAAGCTCCATGCACACCCCACACCTGCAGCAGCCCTCTTGCCGCTAGGAAGCCTCTCAGACCACCTGCCTTTCCCTTGTCCCAGAGCGGCTGGGTGTGGATCCTGTCCTCCACAAACAGCCAGAATCTGTCTCTCAAGCACTCTGCCTGTCCCAGCTCCCCATCCTCCAGAGCACCACACAGTGTAGACTTCTGCTTACAAAGCAGATCTGCAGGGCTGGGTGTTCAGCAGTCCCAGGCTTCCACCCCCTGCCCCCACTACGTTTCTCTTCCTCCTGCCAGTGAGTTGGGGTGGGGGAAGGGCTCAGGTCCCGCCAGATCAAGGTTTTTGTACATTACCCTGTTTTGTAGGTCTTTTCTGTTTGTGAGGTCTATATGCAGTCTGGTGCACCCTTCTTTCCTGTTGCTGTTTTAGAGTTAGCTGTATTAATTATATTTTCACACTATCTGGTTTTGGGAGTAGTTCTCTGTCTCACCTCTCATGCCGCCATCTTGAATCTAGTAGTCTGTTTTTTAATTCACAGTCTTCAGGTTTCATCTGTGTTATTAATTTACATTCTTTCACCTTATTTTTGGTACTTGCATGTTTAGTTTGATTTACTTTCAATTGTATTTCAGTTATAGAAACAATTAAGGTCCTCATTTTTCACAGTATAGCTATCAATACAGGTCATTTTTACACTTATGTATACAGAGTTTCATATTTTCTTATTCAGGATAATTAAAATGTTAGTTTTATAATTATAGTATTCCCAATGACAAAAAGTTACCCTCTAATTATGTTTCAAATTTAGCTCATTCATGGAATGCAGCAAAGTTGATGTAACTATATGTCCTAGGGAGTTGATATGGGTTGATTTGTCATATTCTAATGCCACAGCATAAACTGATTTATCTAATACTGAATATGAAACAAATTAACAAAAGTGAAAATGCAGTAAAAATAAATTTTGCTTTGAGTCATTTAAAGAGAAATCCAGTATATGCAAATATGATTATGTTAATATCAGCTTATAACTACATTTGGGAAATTTATATTTCCAGGTTCATAAAAGGTAGATTACTAAAATAGATTAGTTTTAAAAGGGATATTAGAAACTGTTTGTCAGTCACTTCTGTCTCTTAATTAGCTAGTCACTCTTTCTTCAAAGAAAATATTTCTTGGAGGTGTGTGAATAATAGAAATGACCAAAGTAGAACCACTCTTATGGGCTCAGCAGAGGTGGGGAGGGATTTGCTTGCCTCATTCTTCCCTCCACCTGGTCAGCGTGGGGCAGCCCATGGAAGGGTGCCAATTAGCGGGCACCAACACTACTCCTGTATTCAAAAAAGTTACATGAGTGGAAATCTTAGTTGGATTTCACTTACTGTGTTATACCTCTCTGAATTATTTTTTAATTGACATTTTAATAATTCCAGTTACACTTAAAAATCTGTACTAACAACCCCAAAACCCTAGAAAGTAAGCTTCTCTATAGGATGAGAACTCTGAGGCCTAGTGAGGTTTATTTAAACAAAGGGCAAACCACACCTCAAGGCAGAGTAAATTTAGTGATCAGACTCTTGATGCCTCAATTCTTTTTCTATATAAACTTCTTTAATTCCCAATAATTTACACAAGTCTGCATTCCACACACATGTGGCTAAATTTAGTTGTCTCATTGCTCTCTTATTCTATATATTCAGTCACTTCAAATCTTACAAGTAGCAATTCAAATAAAAAATAGATCAGAATATGTCTACAAGTTATGTTTTTGTTTTTCTTACTCAGGCCTTCTGTGCAGTTATGAAATGTATTTTGAGTGGGGGCCTGCAAGAGAGTGAGATGTTGTCTTGAAGTAAAAATACCTTCACTATATATGTATACACGTTGTCTATCATAGTATCATTTAGTATAGCTTGGTTCACGCCTCTTATGTTTATGCATACTGCAATTCTATTTGAGCTTTATTCTCCATCATGGCACACACAGCACACACACACAGTGATCTTTAGTCTACTGTAGATGTATAAAATGGATTTTATACCTTAACAATTTACAGATTTATGTATCTATATCAATATGCTGAGAAGTTCAGCCCAACAAATGGGATGGTATTTCAGTCAATTTTTTGTTAGTTTTAGCATGATATTACAACTCATTTAAGTGGCCAAAATTAGCAATCTCAACAAAAAGTAGATGGTTATTTGTTGTAAGAAAGGATAAGCAAAGCAGATGGCCCAGTCCCTTCATATGTCATTCCTGTAGTTTGAAAATTGTCCAATGTCAGCTATAATAAAAATGTGAGATACAAGTTGAAAACACATTCATCTTTCATCTGAATGTTTTTCCAAATTAAATGTGGATAATCTGTTTCAGAATGTTAAAATAATATCAATAAATTTGATAAAAACTTTGGCTTCCATAGTGAAAGTACAACAGTTTTAAATACATGGCCACTAAAAGTCCAAGTAGGCATAGCAAGATGACAAATCTAAATTTCCCTTGTCCTTGCTGGACTTTTTATGAAGAATGAGAAGGCATCACTGTTCTAGTTTCTCCTTCAAACAACTGAACATTGGAAAAAAGAAGAGAGTGTATCTACATTATAATCATTTAGAGTCTGGAGTTCTAAATGCATGCTTCAGATATGTACCTCATGCCCATGGTGGGTACACAGGCACTTAACATGACAGAAAAATAATATGATTATAAAATAATTGCCTCTCTCAGGATATGCATCATGAAGACATTGGTTACGATTAATGTTTGGTAAGAAAGGACTGGAGGGGACTTCTGGGAAGATGGTGGCATGAGCAGGGCGGCCGAAATCTCTTCCCAAAACCATATATATTTGTGAAAATACAACAAATACAACTATTCCTAAAAAAGAGGCCAGAAGATACAGGACAACAACGAAGCTACAGCTACACCTGCGAGAACTTAGTGCCTCAAGAAGCGGGTGCGCAGCTAAGCGGGAAGGACCCCAGAACCCACATCAATGGATGGAAAGCACCAAGGGGACCAGAAGGCACCCAGCGAGACTTCAAACCCCCTCAGTGCTATAGGCAAGGCTGAGGGCAACCCTGCACACAGGCAGCTCCGGAGATTATCCCAGAGACTGCCTAGCAGTGGGTGAGGAACCAGTTCAGGCCCCAGAGAAGGGCAAGGAGAACAACAAGCAGGAAGGGACTTTGTTCTCCCAGCTGACACATGTGGCACCTACCAGCGACCACTTCTATCATCATGAAAAGAGAGGAACATGGTACAGACAAAGATTACCCAGAAAACCCCAGAGAGAAGGCCTGATAGGATAGATTTAAACAATCTTCTGAAAAAGAATTCATAATAAAAGTCATAACCATACTGGTGGAGCTACAGAGAAATATGCAAGAGCTAAGGGAGGAAGTGAGGAGAGACAATGCAGAAATCAGACAAGCGATCGACGGGCTTAAGAACAGAATGGACGAGGTGCAAGAGACTGTTAATGGAGTAGAAATCAGAGAACAGGAATACAGAGAAGCTGAGGCAGAGAGAGATAAAAGGATCTCTAGGAATGAAAGAATATTAAGAGAACTGTGTGACCAATCCAAACGGAACAATATTCACATTATTGGAGTACCAGAAGAAGAAGAGAGAGAAGGGATAGAAAGTGTCTTTGAAGAAATAATTGCTGAAAACTTCCCCAAGCTGGGGAAGGAAATAGTTTCTCAGTCCACGGAAGCCCACAGATCTCCCAACACAAGGGACCCAAGGAAGACAACACCAAGACACATAATAATTAAAATGGCAAAGATCAAAGATAAGGACAGAGTAATAAAGTCAGCTAGAGAGAGAAAAAGATCACCTACAAAGGAAAACCCATTAGACTGTCATCAGACTTCTCAACAGAAACCTTACAGGCCAGAAGAGAATGGCACAATATATTTAACGTAATGAAACAGAAGGGGCTTGAACCAAGAACACTGTATCCAGCATGATTATCATTTAAATTTGAGGGAGGGATTAAACAATTACCAGACAAGTGAATGCTGAGGGAATTTGCCTCCCATAAACCACCTCTACAGGATATCTTAAAGGGGCTGCTCTAGATGGAAACATACCTAAGGCTAAAAAGATGTCACCAGACAAAATAAAATCATAGCAAAGAAAGCAGACCATCCAAATACTAACTAAAGGCAAAAAGTAAAATCAACTATCCACAAAAACAGTCAAAGGAAATGTAAGAGTATGGAATAAAACACCTAGTATATAAAGAATGGAGGAGGAATAATAAAAAGAGAGAGAAATAATGAACCATCAGACTGTGTTTATAATAGCTTAACAAGAGAGTTAAGTTAGACTGTTAGATAGTAAAGAAGCCACCCTTGAACCTTTGGTAACCACGAATCTAAAGCCAGCAATGGCAATAAGTACATATCTATCGATAATCACCCTAAATGTAAATGGACTGAATTCACCAATCAAAAGACACAGAGTTACTGAATGGATAAAAAAACAAGACCCATCTATATGCTGCTTACAAGAGACTCACCTCAAACCCAAAGGTATACACAGACTAAAGGTGAAGGGACGGAAAAAGGTATTTCATGTAAACAAGGAGAAAAAAGCAGGTGTTGCAGTACTTGTATCAGACAAAATAGACTTCAAAACGAAGAAAGCAGCAAGAGATAAAGAAGGACATTACATAATGATAAAGGGGTCAATCCAACAACAGGATATAACCATTATAAATATATATGAACCCAACACATGAGCACCAGCATATATGAAACAAATACTAAAAGAATTAAAGAAGAAAATAGACAGCAATGCATTCATTTTAGGAGACTTCAACACACCACTCACTCCAAAGGACAGATCAACCAGACAGAAAATAAGTGAAGACCCAGAAGCACTGAACAACACACTAGAACAGATGGACCTAACAGACATCTACAGAACTCTACACCCAAAAGCAACAGGATACACATTCTTCTCAAGTGCACATGGAACATTTTCCAGAATAGACCACATACTAGGCCACAAAAAGAACCTCAGTAAATTCAAAAATATTGAAATTCTACCAACCAACTTATCATATCACAAAGGTATAAAACTAGAAATAAATTGTAGAAAGAAAACAAAAAAGCTCACAAATACATGGAGACTTAACAACATGCTCCTAAATAATCAATGGATAAATGACCAAATTAAAACAGAGATCAAACAATATATGGAGACTAATGACAACAATAACACAAAGCCACAACTTCTGTGGGACGCAGCGAAGGCAGTTCTAAGAGGAAAGTATATTGCAATCCAGGCCTGTTTAAAGAATGAAGGACAATCCCAAATTAATAGTCTAAAGGCACAATTATTGAAATTGGAAAACGAAGAACAAATGAGGCCAAATGTCACCAGAAGGAGGGAAACAATAAAGATCAAAGAATAAATAAATAAAATTGAGAAGAATAAAACAATAGAAAAAATCAATGAAACCAAGAGCTGGTTCTTTGAAAAAATAAACAAAATTGATAAACCCCTAGCCAGACTTATTAAGAGAAAAAGAGAATCTACACACATGAACAGAATCAGAAACGAGAAAGGAAAAATAATGACAGATCCCACAGAAATACAAGGAATTATAAGAGAATACTATGAAAATCTATATGCTAACAAGCTGCAAAACCTAGGAGAAATGGACAACTTCTTAGAAAAATACAACCTTCCAAGACTGACCAAACAAGAAACAGAAAACCTAAACAGATCAATCACCAACAATGAAATTGAATCGGTAATCAAAAAACTACCCAAGAACAAAACCTCCCAGGCCAGATGGATTAACCTCTGAATTTTACCAGACATAAAGATAAGAAATAATACCCATTCTCCTTAAAGTTTCCCAAAAAATAGAAGAGGAGGGAATACTTTAAAACTCATTCTATGAAACTAGCATCACTCTAATACCAAAACCTGGCAAAGACCTCACCAAAAAAGAAAATTACAGACCAATATCCCTGATGAACATAGATGCAAAAATATACAACAAAATATTAGAAAACCGAATTCAAAAATACATCAGGAGGATCATACACCATGATCAAGTGGGATTCATCCCAGGGATGCAAGGATGGTACAACATTCGAAAATCCATCAAGATCATCCACCACAACAACAAAAAGAAGAACAAAACCACATGATCATCTCCATAGATGCTGAAAAAGCATTTGACAAAATTCAACATCCATTCATGATAAAAACTCTCAACAAAATGGGTATAGACGGCAAGTACCTCAACATCATAAAGGCCACATATGACAACCCACAGCTAACATCATTCTTAACAGCGAGAAGCTGAAAGCTTTTCATCTAAGATCGGGAATAAGATAGGGATGCCCACTCTCTCCACTGTTATTCAACATAGTACTGGAGGTCCTAGCCATGGCAATCAGACAAAACAAAGAAATACAAGGCATCCAGATTGGTAAAGAAGAAGTCAAATTGTCACTATTTGCAGATGACATGATACTGCACATAAAAAACCCTAAAGACTCCACTCCAAAACTACCAGAACTAATATCTGAATTCAGCAAAGTTGCAGGATACAAAATTAACACACAGAAATCTGTTGCATCCCTATACACTAATGATGATCTAACAGAAAGAGAAATCAGAAAAACAATTCCATTCACAATTGCATCAAAAACAATAAAACACCTAGGAATAAACCTAACGAAGGAAGTGAAAGACCTATACCCTGAAAACTACAAGATACTCCTAAGAGAAATTAAAGAGGGCACTAACAAATGGAAATTCATCCCATGCTCTTGGCTAGGAAGAATAAATACTGTCAAAATGACTATACTACCTAAAGCAATCTACGGATTCAATGCAATCCCTATCAAAATACCAACAGCTTTCTTCAATGATCGGGAACAAATAATTCTAAAATTCATATGGAACCAGAAAATTCCCCGAATAGCCAAAGCAATCCTGAGAAGGAGGAATAAAACAGGGGGAATTACGCTCTCTGACTTCAAGCTCTAGTACAAAGCCACAGTAATCAAGATAATTTGGTATTGGCACAAAAACAGACCCACAGACCAGTGGAACAGAATAGAAAATCCAAACATTAACCCAAACATATATGGTCAATTAATATATGATAAAGGAGCCTTGGATATACAATGGGGAGATGACAGCCTCTTCAGCAGCTGTTGTTCGCAAAACTGGACAGCTACATGTAAGAGAATGAAACTGGACTACTGTCTAACCCCATACACAAAAGTAAACTCAAAATAAATCAAAGCCCTGAATGTAAGTCATGAAACCATAAAACTCTTAGAAAAAAATATAGGCAAAAATCTCTTGGACATAAACATGAGTGACTTCTTCATGAACGTATCTCCCGGGGCAAGGGAAACAAAAGCAAAAATGAACAAGTGGGACTATATCAAGCTGAAAAGCTTCTGTACAGCAAAGGACACCATCAGTAGAACAAAAAGACATCCTACAGTATGGGAGAATATATTCATAAATGACGTATCCAACAAAGCATTGACATCCGAAATAGATAAAGAACTCACATACCTCAACAAACAAAAAACAAATAATCCAATTATTAAATGGGCAGAGAACATGAATAGACACTTCTCCAAAGAAGAAATTCAGATGGCCAACAGGCACATGAAAAGATGCTCCACATCACTAATCATCAGAGAAATGCAAATTAAAACCACAATGAGATATCACCTCACACCAGTGAGGATGGCCAACATCCAAAACACAAACAACAACAAATGTTGGCGAGGATGTGGAGAAAAGGGAACCCTCCTACACTGCTGGTGGGAATGCAAATTAGTTCAACCATTGTGGAAAGCAATATGGAGGTTCCTCAAAAAGCTAAAAATAGAAATACCATTTGACCCAGGAATCCCACTCCTAGGAATTTACCCTAAGAATGCAGCAGCCCAGTTTGAAAAAGACAGATGCACCCCTATGTTTATCGCAGCACTATTTACAATAGCCAAGATATGGAAGCAACCTAAGTGTCCATGATGAATGGATAAAGAAGATGTGGTACATATACACAATGGAATATTATTCAGCCACAAGAGGAAACAAATCCTACCGTTTGCAACAACATGGACGGAGCTAGAAGGTATTATGATCTGTGAAATAAGCCAAGTGGAAGTCAAAGTTTCATTTGAAAGATTCCCATATGTATCTAAATAAGTATCCCTGTTCTTTCTGCCTCCTCCCTAACATCACACGTCTACCAGTCACGACTGCTCCTGAAAATCCCAGCACTGCTGTTCTGCTAACCTCCTAAGGACTTAAAGGTTTATCTTTGCCATGGAAGTATCAACTACATTTAAGGAACAGTTGGGAAGTTCCACAGAGCCTTGGTGGCTGAACCTGAAATAACAGACATAGGCTGTTTCAAGGCTGTTTTCTTCAAGATGTTGTGAGGCACAGCAGCTGAGGAGCTGTACCAAGAAAGGCTACTCTTTTGTCCTTGAATTGTCTCCGACCTCACCATCCTAATACTTCCAGAGGACAAGCAATAATGAAATAGAAAGGTACATATGAGTATTTTCTAATGCCTTCTCTTCTCTACAAAGAACAAAGTTTTGTTCTGAAGCAGCCACCCAATAAGTTGTGATACCATTGGAATTTATTCATCATTTTTAACTCTCTCCACATGACTTTTTATTATTTCCATCTCAAAAGAACCTATCCAAAGTGGACCACTTGCTATAGCTATATTTAGAGATAATTTAATTCAGTCAATCATTAAACTCATCAGATATACTTTTGGAAGATAAAGGCATATACACGTGTGGGGATTGCATATATAAGAGGAAGAGACTTCTTAGTATCTTATTTTTTCTAGATCCATTTTAGAGTGACATATTTATAAACAAAAATTCCACTGTTGCAACGTGCAATGATTATAGGTTTCCCACAAGATTTACTGAAATCCTTTTATTTAGTTGATATAACATTTGTGAGTCTATGGGGAAAATGTGCCATTCTACCTGAAGATCTTTAAGATATTGTAATACAATAAACCACAGGCAATTTCTGGCACTGTATTAATGATATGTATTTTCACAATTAGTCATCTCTCATACATAAGAGTATGTTTATGTTTAAATACGTATCTCCGGTAGTTATCAATATATCTTTCAGCCAGATTTCTTTAAGTCAACAAGAGTCAAAGCTGTTCAGCAAATTCATTGTATGTTTCTTACTTTTCCCCCTTAATTGCTTCTTGGATGACTGTAAAATATCTTTGAAGACTTCAAGCTTAAAGATGAATTTATGTATTTATTTGATATTCATCTCATTCATGGCCAGTATATTCAAAACACCCAAAGTAGGGCATTTTGATGCATTTCTATGTTTCAAAATTCCTAATGCAAAAATGGGTGTTGAGATACTGACAGATGTGTTATTTCTGTTTACCTAATTTGTTATGCATTATTCCAAGACACTGTATTCACTGATGTTGACTTATTAATATGCTTTCGTGAAAATGAACACATTTATAGTGAAGCAGTCAGGAGGATTGTCACTTGACATCTAGAACACTACTCTCATTCAAAAAGAACATGCTTGTGATTTTTATTAGCAAAAAATTATAAAGTAACTAAATGCGCCTTTGATACAGGAAGAGGGGCAGGCAGTGTCTCTGTCATTTCTTTCTAAATGATCTAATGCTTGTGACTGTGGGGAGCAACAATGAGTGCAATTTCACTAGTGCCCGCTAGTCATTCCGGTCAGATTCTCTAGATGTCTGCAGAGAAAAATATGTCTGTTATTCAGACTATACCATTTTCTTGCAACAAATAAAGATATTTCTACAGAAATATATTTAAAAATCACAGGGATCAAGGATTTAGAATCCATCAATCATCAAATCTAAGAGGCGTTACCACTACAAGACTGATCAAAAGGGATGGGGAAATAAACTGTTAAGTTATACAAGCTTTGTATGAAATTTTTAAATAAAAGCAAGCAGAAATTAGGTTATTGCTCCTAGTTTGCTTGAAAACCTACTACGACCTCTCCATGGCAAGTTTTATGTCTTGAAGGGGGTCAGAATATTGTTTGGAAACGACAGCAATATGCAAGGAAAAGACACTGAGTTTAGAAGAAAAGGAAATGAATAATGTACAATTGAAATAAAGGTTACAGACCCTAAGGAAAAAAACATAGGCAGAAAATTAAAGAATTGACGTGAAGCATAGATTTAAGAAATTCTTTCAGAATGCAGACCAAGAGATGAAAATGACTGGGGAGAATCTGATACAGTATTAGGATAAGTAGTAGTGATAGAAACAAGGATTTAGATTGTTTCTAAAAAATAAAAATAAAACAATCGCCATAGAATCAGCAATGACAGAAAAGTCATCTAAACTGAATAAATAGCTAAGTATGCCCAGTGCCCTAGGCAAAACCAGTAAGAGGCCCTAACTTCAGGAGGTCATGAGGTTATTTTGTTTAAAAATAAGGAAGTCTTATATTTGGGCTTCATGTTTATTTTTATTCTAGTTCCGTTATGGTGTGGTGAGAGGATCTTTATATGAGTGTTCTCTCTGTTTCTCAGGCCTGTGTTTGGTCACAGCGTGACCATGTTACCCTGCTGTACGACCATGTAATCGTTATGAGCATCCCCACACGGGTGAAGTTCTTCGCCCACAACACTCCCTTCCTTCAAGGATGTGCAGAGCTGATTTTTTTAGTTAGTTTTTACTGTATCACTTCTGAGTATAATAACGACATGTCTTCTTTTTAAAATTTTTCAAATCAGGTTAGTCCCCATAGAAACTCACATTAAGGGACTAAATCTGTATCAGTCAGGAGGTACTCCATTATACTCTATTAATATAAACAACCCCATAAGGAAATTGACTGAAAACAACACAAGTTTATTTCTCCTTGGAGGCACCATGTCTGTTGTTGTCTTTTACGCTGGCTCGTCTCCAGCATCCAAGCTGACAGAGCCGCCACAGCCGAGAACTGGCAGGCTGGTAAAGCGAACTGACATTTAAAAGCTTCCATCCAGAAGTGACACACACCACCTCCACTCAACATCTCAGTCATCAGTGCAAATCAGATTGTCACATTCAGCTTCTGTGGAGCAAATAATTGCATCCTCCCATGTGCCCAGAGGGCGAACTGGAAATATTTGATGGACAAAACTAACCGCTGCCACATGTTCCTAGGCGAACTGAAGCAGTTAAAGTCTCTGATGCTCCTAAACTTGGTGTGCTGATAGAAACAACTGAGGGACGCAGGCCTTTGGATTCCCTTTCCAAAACACATCCTTCTCAGTCTGCTGCTAATAAAATTGATGATGACTCTTAATAAAAACATCCAACTGGAACACAGATTGGGTGAGGGGCAGTTGAAAATACCGCAGAGCAAATTCAGAAGAAATCTGAACAGCCTTGCAACCTCAGATCATAACATCTTATTTGTGCACTGAAGCTAAATCTCTTAAACAGAAATAAAAGAGAACTGGCACTGAGGCTTGGGGCCAGGACTCAAGATACTGAATGAGAGAAATCCTCTCAGAAGCACCCGGGCAGCAGGATTGGCTAGCCAAGAGTTACTCCATTGTTTCAGCAAATATCAGCTCAGTTACTGAAATGCACTCCAGTTGAATGAAAGAGCTAAAGTTTTTTTTTTTTTAATAAAGAATTTATGAAAATTGAGAAAAATATATTGGTCGATGTTAGATTTTGGATGGCCAAGAGCACTTAAAGTGAAAAAAAAAAGCAGTTATACAGCACATTAAAAAATCAATAGATTTGGCCCCCAAAAATGAGGGACATATAAAAATATAAATGAAACAAACAAATGGTAAATGAGGTGGAGGGATTCAAACATTATAGCAAAGACTTTGTGTCACTGATGTATGAAGAGTTTTATAATTCAAGAAAAAGTCATAAATATCCCAATAGAAAAAAATAGGAGAAAGAGGAAGAATAGTTCAATTAAAATTTTCTAAGTCATTCCAAAACTCAACATATGTAAGACCTTTTGCCCCATGTAACTCTTTCATTCTACTTGCTGGGTCTTCTTGTCCTTTGGCTTTGAACTGTTGGATTACACCGGGGCCTTCTCCTTGGCCTCTTAATCAACACGTGCTCCCTAGGCAACCTCATCAAATTCTAAGCCTTTAATCCTCATATGTCAGTGAATCAATATCTGATATCTAGCCCCAAACTCCAGGTATTTATATCAAACTACTCATTTTAAATCTCCACAATAATATCCAAAAGGTATACTGCAATTAACAATGTCAAACAGAACCCTGGATTTCTCTCCCCATCCCATAAACCCAATCCCTTCTTAGTTTTCTCCATCCCAATGTGTTTCACCACCATTCATCCCAAGCAGTCCAAGTCAAAACCTATTTATCACTCCAATACCACTTTCTCTCAAATCTCATATCTAATATATTCATAAATGCTATCACTTATACCTCCAAAATGTATGTGAAATCTTTCAAGTCTTTCTAATTTCACTGTTATCAACCAAGTCCAAGCCACCATCATTTCTAACTTAAATTCCAGCAAGAACCTCCCTCCTTGCAATACAAAAGTGAGGGTTGTCATTTATAATAATGTATTTTAAATGATTTCAGTTCTCTCTTTAATATCTTCCTAGGACTTACCATCATACTTTAAATAAAAACTCAGCTTCTTGTCATTACTTAGAAACGCCACACAATATGACCTGTTCCTTTTACTCTGATCTCATATGTAGATTTCTTTTATCCAATATACTCAGCCACACTGATGTTTGAATGCCTTCAAGCCCCATTTTATTGCTGTCTGTGGGTTTCTAATGAAGAAAATATTGGAAATATTTGTAAAAAGGCATTGAAAAGTCTAAAACGTTTTGACTTGGTAATTCCTTTCCTGGGAATATCTGCTTTGGAAGAAAGCATAAACAGTTTTATATTTCTATGTAAATGTTGAGTACAACAGTTTTTATATATTGGTAAAATGAAAACTAAATATTCTATGGATGGTGAAGCAGTAAATAAAGTATAACACAGCTAAATAATGAAGATGTGCATGAAACTATTTAAAATAAATGCAATATTTAAAGAAAGGAAAACAAATATAAACTGTAAGTTATTGGACAGGGCTCCTTGTTGGAAATACAAAGTCCACTCTGGCTAATAAGAAAAAGCTTATACTAAAGAATATTTTGAAGCTCCCAGAGACTTTTGGAAGACTAGAAAGTAAAACTATAAAACTAAACAGGCAAACATATCACCCCACCATACTATGAGTGTTTTCCCAGTAGAAACACCAGTGTCACTTGCGCTGAGCAGTGAGATGCTCAGGACTGGATACCACCATTGCCATATCCAGAGGACAGCTGCTTCCGCTACCATGCCTATCAGAATAGTGATTACTGCATCCATGCCCCCTCCTCAGTCTGTTCACCTCTACATACTAATTTCACGCTGGGGACTCAGTGTGGTGGAGCCCAGGTGGCAGGTCTGTTGTATAGCTGCAAAGGAGACTGGCATGTGAGTTTTATAGCTTCTACCTTGAAAAGGCAGGACTCATAATGTGAGAAATTGCTAGAATATAAGAAAGATATTCAAGGATGTTAAGAGATCAGAAAGGTAACATATTAGAGTTCTTTTTCAAAAATTTTGTTGTTTTCCACAACATTTTAAGATAATATATGTTCACTGTTGATCTGAAAAGAACATAACTGTACAAAACATTATTAAAGTAATCATATTATACACAGATAGTGACAATTAATACATTTGGTGATAGTTTGTCATTTTTTTCAAAATCACTGTGTTCATACATATATTTTTAGAATTTAAAGCGCATTTCATTTTTTATCCATATTTTTTAAACATTTCCTTTTACCATTTCTATTTTAACATTCCTTGAAAATAAAATACATTTATACAATACCTGATGGAAAAAGTATAATTGATACCACAGGTATATGAAGAGGTCCTTCTATCTACAGGAAAAAAATAGAACATTTCATATAGAATTGGGCAGAAAGGATGAAAACAACCCGTGAAGTAAGAAACATACAAATAGCTAGTCAACATGAAAAAAAAAAATCCTCAAGGTCACTAAAATAAGTGCAAATTAAAAGTCATTCTTCATGTCCAATAACAGATTCTGAGCAGTGCAAAATCAGCTCAACACAAGTCAACATTCAGCTGAATATCGCACATGCAACCTATCCAACAAAAAAGTTGTCAGAAAGATCTGCTAAAATTTTCCCAGAAGAAATGAATAATCATTGCTCTGACTGTTGTAACAGTTAGAGTTTCCCAAACATTCTTAGAAAAATTTGGGTTTTTTTTTTCGACTAGCTTTTTCTGTAATTATACAAATTATTAAAATGTTCACTATATTAACACTTTAAAGAAGCATTATAAACATCTGGGCTAAAAATGGTTACGTTTTTTAGACTAACAATAGCCTGTTGTTTAGACAGATGAAGGATAGACTCCTGAAGGATGTAGATCACATGTTTAACATACAAAGAAACACTTGGCAAGGACTAACTTTGGTATTTGACTTCTCACTGTGCACTAGCGGCCGTAATTGTTATCAGATTCTGTTTTATGTTGAGTGGATATGGTCCAGAACTGTGAAAAAGATCTCCTCTTTTAGGAATGTGAGAGCCATCTGACTCTGTCACCTGGTCAGCTGCCCTTGGGTAATCTAGCTTGTTAGACAGGTGACCCCCTCCTTTCTTACTTATCTCAAAACTATGTGCTTAGTCACACACAAAAAAGAACTTCCCTAATGTGGAGCAAAAGAGTAGCCATGACCCTTCCCAGCCCCCATACTTCTCCAATCTAATAAATATCACTTAACCATGAATCCCAATCTAGATCTCTACTCTTTGTGAAAACAGCTGCTGAGACAGTCAAGTAGCCATAATTTCTGAATCATCTTATACTGGGGCCAAAAGTTCAAGGTAAATGGTACCAAGATTTTTATTTGAACTTTTCTTTTAATACTGTTCCTGTCATTTTTATGGAATACACTTTAATTTTATTGCTTTATTACCCAGTAAATTTGGAGGTTTTAAATATGCTATACCCCCTGGCTGTATTTTTCCTATATGGAGTGAATTTATATTTAATGGTCTTAAATCAGATGAACATGGCGATTATAATTTTCTAACACCTCCAAAATTTTTATCTTTGCCTCTGCCCTCTTTCTCTGGGTGTCAAATACTATAGAGTAAATATATTCACCTAAATGTCATACACTGAATTCAGACTATGATTTCCTCCTCAATCTGCCAACCCTCTGTCTTCTCTGGATTGTCTCTCTCAGGGAATTCAGACAGCGGCTCAATGTAAACATCATTCTTGATACTACTTTCTCTCCTTTAATCGACTGGTCAGCAAGGTATATTCATTCTGTTATCCCCATTATTTTTTCATTTTTCATGTATTTTCTCAGCCATGATCTAATTTCAGACTCTCAAAACTCATTAGTTCTCTAGGACGATGGATCTTTGCAAAATGCACTAATTGGAGAAAATGGAATTTGAACCAAAGACTTCAAATCTGGGCTTTTAGCACACCGGTAAAAACTGAAGTAGGTCGGATTTTGGATTTTTTTAGCCTGCTCAATGGAAGTGATGTTCCCAAAACAGTTTAAAAAGAATAACCTGGAATTGTTATATAGAATGTCTTGGTATAAAGGCACACTGCAGTCAGAGAAAGAGTGAAAAAGTTACAGTGGTTAAGACACGACATCATAAAGATCTATCTACAGTAGTTTTGGTGGGAGAAATTTAAAGAAAATGATAAATTACCAACAAACTTGAAAGCTTATTTAGCACATTATTTTTGTTGTCCAATTGTTCTATTCAAATATCAATATATATAAAATATTTCATTTCTATGTCCTAGGTAAATAGCACCTACTGATGAAAGGACCAGCATTGCAATTAGCAACACTGTCCAATTTCAAATATAAATTAAATGTCACCACACCACCCATTGAAAGCTAATTCTATTTGTGGTATTCGAAGGTTTCATTTTATGTTTGAAAAACACATAAACACTTTGGATTCTATAAAACTCTTTAAACAAGAAGAGAATCATACATGTCTCTTCCACATTTATCATTTTGTTTGGCAGAGTTTTGTTTGGAAACTGTCTGATATCAAAAACAAATTTCCAGTTGGAGGAGGTGAAAACAGACATATGTTCCAGCTGTTTTTAATCTTTTTTTTTTTTTTTTGCTATGGTTGAAATGAAAACACACCCTTTAAAAGACGGAATCCTCACTCTTTGTGGGGGGGGGGGCTCATATAGTGCCCACTCAGAAAACTGTGTCTCTTCTTGTGAGAATTGCATCAGTGTCTGCACGAGGTTGTGGTGTATAGCTGCATATCTGTGTGTGTGTATCGTGTGTGAGTTTCCGTTGTGTATCAACAGAAACTGTTTTGCATGTGTATCACATGCAAACCGAGCAGATCCTGATCAGAGGAGAAGTGGGATGGCTACCCACGTGCATTTCCAGCTCCCTGCTGGACATTCTTTTCATAACATCCTACATTTAAAGAATCCTCAGTGATCAAACTAGGCAAGGAGCCCTTCTTACAGAATGCCACCCTACCAAATCTTTGTTGACCCCTATCTAGAGGCACCTCAGACTCAGCATATACCTGTAGTGATGGAACTGCTCCGTATCTCAACTGTGTCAGTGTCTACATCCTGTTGTGAATATTATGTGATAGATTTTTAAGATGTTACCATTGAGATAAGTAGTAAACAATACATGGGATCTCTCTGTGTTATTTCTTAGAACTATATGTGAATCTACAATTACCTCAAAATAACAAGTTTGTTAAAAACTCCAGCAATTGTCATGTTCTCTCCCAAGAGAACAAACTCTTTTTGTCTTGCATATCTGCTGACAGCACAGAGGTGACCCCAGTGAGAACTCAGGCACCACTTTTTGCTCCTGCCGACCCCTATTCAATCAGTCAGGTCCTGCTCATTTTCTTCCTGTTTCTAGAAACCGTCTCTCTCTTCTTCTCTTCCTCTTTCCCGCTGCTGATGGCATGCTTGAGCCTTATCATCTCTTTCCTTGACTAACGAAACAGCCTTCACACTGGTCTTCCTGCCTCAAGCCTTATCGTTCCAAAACAGTAATTCTAAATGCAACTGCATATTACACTCTCTTGGCAGCTTTGAAAAAATACTACTGCCGTACCTACACCCCCACGACAATTAAAGCAGAATATATAGAAGGAGGGCCTGGGCATTGGTATATTTTGAAACCTTCTCAGATTATTCTAATGTTCACTCATGCTTGAAAATCATTACCTTGAATATCTGTCTTCAACTAAGATTCTAGGATGATTTAACTAAAATGAGATTCTGGGCACTCCATTCCTCTGTTGCCCCTCTATTGTGGTTTGAATTTTGTCCCCCAAAACGTTGTATGTTAAAGTCTTAATCCCCAGGACCTCAGAATATGACTTTATTTGGAAACAGGGTCTTGAAAGTTGTAATCAAGTTAAAATGAGGTCACTAATCCAGTATGACTGGTGTCCTTATAAAAAGGGGAATTTTGGACACGGATAATGCACATACAGAGAATACCATGGGACCATGGGACAAAAAGGCAGAGATCAGGGTGATGTTTCCATAAGCCAAGGAGCGCCACGAATCATCAGCAAACCACTAGTTACGAGTCACAGAACAGATTCTCCCTCACAGCCTGACTTCCTTTTTTTTCCATAAAGAATCAAAATTTTGCTGAAGAATTAATAAGTTTATTAATGTGTGGCCAATACTGTGAAATGAAAATGCCAGATATATTCATAGTGTTGTCTGGAAGAGAGCGCTTACAAAAATGGTTGTTTTGTTTTGATTTTGTCTTACCCCCACTTCACTGGAGGGCAAAACCCCCAGAGCTGTGCATTAACATATCCTGGCTTTTGGAAAAGCTGCTTCCCTAACTAGGGCTCTGTGTGATGACCTCCAGAGGCTGTAGGAATAACTTTTTTATTTAAGAGATAAAGTTATTTTCCAGGAAGAGTGAATGGGGTGTTTTCTTCCCCAGGGAACCTATGAGATGAGAAATTTGCCCATGTGTTCTACAACCCTGATTAAGTTCCTGAAAATCGTTTGGTAACTTGAGGGCTTCTGCATCTCTAACACTGTCGAGAACAAGCAATGGACCCTGTCTGCACCCACAATGTCAAAACAAGCTCAATATCTTTTAGGCCTTTTTGGGATCTGGAAGCAACGTAGTCTTCATTGACAAATTTTACTTAAGCCTAGTTATGCTATAATTCACAAATTGGCCCATATGGAATTGGGGCTCTGTCTTGCCTGAGGGTTTCAGCCCTGGGCAGGTTCACTGTGGATTCGGTGAAACTGAGAAGTGACAATGGAATGTTCTTGGGGTACAAGGGTTTATACCGGCTTTATTCTCATGGCAGTAGGTCAAGCACTAGAATCATGACTGCATCCAGCAGCCTGCAGGTCTGTAATCCTCCTTCATCTCTGCCTCCGCCCAAAGTGCCGGGCAGAGCTCTTTATATAGTGACTCAGTCAGTAACAGCTTATTGCCAATGGGTGTGGAAGTATTACCCTAGCAGTAGGCCAGTTACATCCTCAAGTAGTTTAGGGCCACGTGAGGATCCTTCCTGGCCATAGGAACTTCCGTTTTCCCCACAGGTCCCTTACAACAAAGGGCTCTAGGATCTATCCGGATTGCAATACAGCAGCCACCCCCACTAGTGTCCTCTCTCCCTGATCCACAAAATCATTCACTATAAGACCTTTAGCTCCTCTCATACCTTCTGAAATCTCTGGTCCACCCATGATCATAAATTTCTCATAGATTTCTGGTGTAGGAAACTGTCCTCCTCAGCCCCATGCTGTACAACATTAGTGTGGCTATTGCAGACTGCAGCCGAGCTCCCTGGAAATGGGTGCTCCAGAGGCCCCGAGCCTATGAAGCTCCATACTTTCTGGTGGGTCATGGAGGCAGCATCCAATAAGCTCAGCAGAGCCACCAAGGCCTCCTTGCCAAGACAGAAATGTTACCAACAGGGTAGAGCTAAATCTGGGCCTTCTGGAATATCCACCTGCAGAAGGGTGGCCTCCTTTGTTCTCAGTCCTTTGCCCGTTGGCAAGGGGCTAAAGGAGATCACCCTCTTATCAAACCCTTAGCCACATGGAAAGCCCTTTGGGATCAAATGAGTGAACAGCAGTGGGAGCTTGTGCACTTCAGCAGTGAAACAGCAAAACTACACATGCTGGATTTGACTGCAGAGCTGCTACTTTTCATTGCTTAATCCAGGCATCCTTGATCAAGAATGGGATCCACGCTCAGCAAAATAAGCTAAATTTAGGCAGTCATCCTACCTTGGACAAAAAGTGTCTCCATCTGCATTTTTACAAACTCCTGAGCCATTGTAAACACATGGTTTCACCAATGGTAACAACAGCCAATACTTATCCCAGGATTTGGAATCTCTTGCCTCATAGATACCTAAATGTAAATCAAGGTTACATATTAAAGCCGTAGTACCGGCCTCACTTTATCCACTCTGGAGTCCCAGACACTGTTAAGAGAGGCAATTTCACTTCCACAAATAGGCAATGCTGGGCTCTCGAACAAGTGAACTCTGACCATTCCGTGCCAGTAGTCTCAGGCTACGGCATCACAGTGCAGCATTACGGCATCCTTCGGCAAGTTAAAATGTAATGAAATGAAACATAGTGTGTTTCCATCATCAGCCAAGCATCCTGGGTGAATTATGATAGAGTTAGGTTCTATTGTTGACGTTTGACAGTCGAATACTTTCAAGCCTCCCCCTTCTGCCCACGTCTGGGCGAGCTGATAAGGAACCGTGGTGCTCCCTCCTTTGGTATTGGCAGGAAGCTCAAACAACGTGAGCCCCAGTGCACAGGTGGGCGTCCTCACCTCAGCCCCACGCCCTAGTCACAATAAAAGCCAGGCCAGTCTCCTCTCCCGTCTCTCAAGCCATTTTCCGATCTGCTTTGGAGTCGGCCTTACGCACCCACGAAGCCCTGACTATGTGAGTAATAAAACCTTTCTGTACCCTCTCAGGCGTTGTGTGGGGTCATCGGTTTTGACATCCAGAACAAATCTTGGGTGGGATGACCACAGCACACTTTTTCCTAAATTTCAGTCAATACCTAAACAAATATTGGGCTCATTGCAGCTAGGCCTTAGGATTAGTTGAGCGACCTGATAAAATTTTGCAATTTTCAGTATGATTTGATTCTGCTGCAAATTGGAAAATTTCTGAATTCTCTATTCTAAAGGGTATTATCAACCAAGAATGGCAATTCAGCTATCTTTGCCTTTTCTGTTTCTCAAATTACTTGTGCATGTACTTTTTATCTGTCAATTCCAGACAAAACTTGGGGAGAGGCCACCATTCCTATTTCTCTGCAACCTATTTAGCTATGTTGCTGCAGAAACAACTAAGTTACATTATTAGCCTTCATCATGAAATAAACTAACATGTTTAAAATTGGAGGTATTCTGAGCTGGGTGTCCCAAACATTCCTAAACAGTTCTGAGATTGGAATTTGAATGACTCAGATGTTCAGGACTGAAGTTTCTTTTCACTCCTTCTGGCATACTGCTTACTTCTGTTTTTAAGAGTTTCATTATCATAATGTTTGTTAAGTGTGTAGATTTGTTTCTGGGTGCAGAATATTTTGTTTTTGATAAAAAACCTAGATGACACAACATAAACTAAATGGATGCATTTTTATATAACTTTTATATTAAGATTATATAAATTACATATTTGTATAATCCTATACAAAGCTGCTGGGCACATTTTTAGTACATTGGGGAAATTTGTGGTTTCTTAACATCCAATCTGATAGACTTTCCTTACCAGCTGTACTGGAATCTCTTGAGTATAACTATAAAAAGCTTGGAGGAAAGATACTCATTCCTTTTGAATTTATTCAGAAGCAGACAATAAAAAATTATGTTCAAGTTTTAGCATCAAGAATTTTTTCCATTTCAAAATTGCAGAAAGTCATGGATTATCTTTAAAACTAACAGTTTAGATGAATTTTTCCATCTGATATGTGTGGATTCCAGATAAATATTTCATATTCTCTAAAATGAATACTGCATTAATTAGTTGCATACTTTCTGGAAAGATGTCTTATAAAAAGACATTCTGCTAACTTGCCACTTGAGAAAATGTGTGTGTGTGTGTGTGTTAAAAGGGAATCCAATCCATGGAGAGAGAAAGAGAAAAGTTACAAAAAAAAGCTACACAAAGGCAAAACACTGACAGAAAGGAGTATGCTGGCAGATTACTTTCTTCTTTTGGTGCAAAAAACATGAAATCTCATTGTTTGGATGCACTTATTTTTCATCCACGAAACTCTTGTTTTCATCTGCAAGGCACTATGCTAACTGTGGGGAAAATGGAAGATCCTATGGCCAGGATCCTCACCTGACCCTAAACCACTTGATGTTGTAATTGGGCTACTGCTAGGCTTCAACACCCATAGGCAATAAGCTGTTATTGACTGAGTCACTATATAAAGAGCTCCAACGAGTGCTCTGGGCAGAGGCAGGGACGAAGGAGGATTACAGACCTGCAGGATGCAGACATGATTCTAGCGCTTGACCTATTGCCAGGAGAATAAAGCCATGTAATAAACCCTTTTACCCCAACAATGTTCCTGTGCCATTCCCCAGTCTCACTGAATCTATAGTGAAGTTTCCTGGGGCTGAAACCCATTGGCAAGACACCCTCATAGACATAAAATAGAGTTTCTACCCTTGAGCTGCTCACAATCAAGTAAGAGAGAAAAGCATATCAATGAGGACACAACTGTTATAATATGAATAATATTAATGACAGCAGGCTACAACCTTTAATTCTGATTGGTCATTGTTTAAGGGTTTTGGGGTGAGTGCAGGGAAGGTGAGGTTTAGGCTGAGTTAAAGAGTACACCAAACTATGTGATCATCTCAACTAATGCAGAAAAACCTTTGACAAAATCCAACATTCCTTTATAATTAGAAAAAACATGCACAGATTCAAGATGGTGGCATGAGAGGTGAGACAGAGAGCTCTTCCCAAAACCACAAACAGTACAAAAATATAGTTAATACACTGAACTAAACTTCAGACAGCAACAAGAAAGAAGGCTGAACCAGACTGCATACAGACCTCACAAACAGAGCAGACCTCACGAAACAGGGTAACGCACAAAAGCCTTAATCCGGCGGGACCCAAGCCCTTCCCTCACCCCAGCTCATGGGCGGGAGGAAGAGAAACGGAGCGCGGGAGGGGATGAAAGCCTGGGACTGCTGGACACCTAGCCCTGGACATCTGCTTTGTGAGCAGAATCCTATATTGTGTAGTGCCCTGAGCATTGGGGAGCTCGGACAGGCAGAGTGCATGAGGAATTGACATTCCGGCCGTTTGTGGAGGACGGGATTCACACCTGGCCACTCTGTGTCAGAGGAAAGGCAGGTAGTCTGAGAGGCTTCCTAGCAGTGAGAAGGCTGCTGAAGGGTCGGGGTTTGCACGGAGCTTACTATGCAGGAGAAGGGAGAGCTGGACAAGGTTCCCTGGGCACACTCTGCCCAGCTGGTTGGGAACTTTGAGGATCTTCAGGTGCTCCATTCCCCTGACTGCCCACTCAGCTCCAAGGCACCCCACTGTGACACACAGCCTGCCAAGCCTTCATACTGGCCTGCAGGCACCTGCTCGCAAACCCGCAATCACTGTGCAGGCGTCAGACCAGCCAGAGGGAGGCGCGACCTACAACAGCTAGAGACACAAAGCACAGAAGGTTACCCGTGTGTGCTTGGCCCACTGCCTCTGACACTGGAGACAGGCACTGCAGGTGGGAAGCAGGAAACAGATCTTTCTTCCCACCAGGCACCAGCTCCGCTCCCTTATGTCCCCCAACCACACTCTAGGGGCTGAGCAGCTCCAGAGACGGGAGTTTCTGCACACTAGTGGGCACCACACAGAAATATGAAATGTCAAAAGAACATGGTTCAGACCAAAATCTCACAAACCCTAGAAAGAGGGTCAAATGAAACTGAACCCACAAATCTTCCAGAAAGAGAGTTCAAAATAAAAATTATAAACATGCTTTTAGAGGCACAGAAAAATATTCAAGAACTCAGGAACAAATTTAAGTTGGAGATTCAATCATTAAGAAATACCATATCTGAAATGCAACATACAATGGAGGGAATTTAAAGCAGATTAGATGTAATAGAAGAGATAGTAAATGGAATAGAAATTAGAGAAGAGGAATACAAAGAAGCTGAGGCACAGAGAGAAAAAAGAATCTCTAAGAATAAAAGAATATTGAGAGAACTGTGTGACCAACACAAACGGAACAATATATGCATTATAGGGATACCAGAAGAAGAGAGAGAAAAAGGGATAGAAAGTGTCACTGAGGAGGTAATTGCTGAAAACTTACCCAATCTGGGGAAGGAGACAGTCTCTCGAGCCATGGAGGTGCACAGATCTCCCAACACAAGGGCCCCCAAAGGAAGACAAATCAAGACATATAATAATTAAAATGGCAAAGATCAAGGATAAAGACAGACTTTTAAAAGCAGCTAGAGAGAGAAAAAAGATCACATACAAGGGAAAACCCATCAGGCTATCATCAGACTTGTCAACAGAAACCTTACTGGCCAGAAAAGAGTGGCATGATATATTTCATGCAATGAAGCAGAAGGGCCTTGAACCAAGAATACTCTACCCGGCAAGGTTAAAATTTAAATTTGAAGGAGGGATTAGACAACTTTCAGATAAGCAAAAGCTGAGAGAATTTACCTCCCACAAACACCTCTACAGGGCATTGTGGAGGGACTCCTATAGATGGAAATATTCCTAAAGCTAAACAGATATCATTCAAGGGAAGACAAAGAGTACAGAATATGATTCATAACATACAAAGAATGGAGGAGGAAGGAAAAGGAAGAAGAAAAAAAGAACCTTTATGTTAAGTTTGTTAAAATATACAAATAAGTTAAATCAGACTGTTAGATAGTAAGGGAATTGCCCTTGGACCTTTGGTAACCACAAATTTAAGCTTGCAATGGCAATAAGTACATACCTATTGATAATCACCCTAAATGCAAATGGTTTGAATGCACCAATCAAAAGACATAGAGTTACTGAATGGATAAAAAACAAGACCCATCTATAAGCTGCCTACGAGAGACTCACCTCAAGCCCAAAGACATACACAGACTGAAAGTAAAGAGATGGAAAAAGATATTTCATGCAACTAATAGTGAGAAAAAAGCAGGAGTTGCAATACTTGTATCAGACAAAATAGACTTCAAAACAAAGAAAGTCACAACAGACTAAGAAGGACATTACATAATGATAAAAGGGTCAGTCCAACAAGAGGATATAACTATTTTAAATATCTATGCACCCAACACAGGATCACCTGCATATGTGAAACAAATAGGAACATATTTAAAGGGGGAAATAGAATGCAATGCATTCATTATAGGAGACTTCAACACACTACTCACTCCAAAGGACAGATCACCCAGACAGAAAATAAGTAAAGAGACAGAGGCACTGAACAACATATTAGAACAGATGGACCTAACGGACATCTACAGAACACTCCATCCAAAAGCAACAGGATACACATTCTTCTCAAGAACACATGGAACATTTTCAAGAATTGCTCATATATTAGGCCACAAAAAGAACCTCAGTAAATTCAAAAAGATTGAAATTGTACCAACCAGCTTCTCAGATCACAAGGTATGAAACTAGAAATAAATTACACAAAGAAAACAAAAAAGCCCACAAACACATGGAGGCTTAATAACATGCTCCTAAATAATCAATGGATCAATGACCAAATAAAAACAGAGATCAAGCAATATATGGAGACAAATGACAACAATAATTCAACACCACAGATCTGTGGGATGCAGCGAAAGCAGTGCTAAGAGGGAAATATATTGCAATATAGGCCTACCTCAGGAAAGAAGAACAATCCCAAATGAACAGTCTAAACTCTCAATTAATGAAACTAGAAAAGGAAAAACAGATGAGGCCCAAAGTCAATAGAAGGAGGGACATAATAAAGATTAAAGCATAAATAAATAAAATTGAGAAGAATAAAACAATAGAACGAATCAATGAAAGCAGGAGCTGTTTCTTTGAGAAAATAAACAAAATAGATAAACCCCTAGCAACACTTATCAAGAAAAGAAGAAAGTCTCCACACATAAAAAGAATCAGAAATAAGAAAGGAAAAATCACTATGGATACCACAGAAATGCAAAGAATTATGAGAGAATACTATGAAAAATTATATGCTAACAAACTGGATAAACTAGAAGAAATGGACAACTTTCTAGAAAATTACAACCTTCCAAGGCTGACCAAGGAAGGAACAGAAAATCTGAATGGACCAATTACCAGCAAAGAAATGTAATTGGTAATCAAAAACTACCTAAGAACAAAACGCCAGCACCAGATGGTTTCACTGCTGAATTTTATCAAACATTTAGTGAAGACGTAATACCCATCCTCATTAAGGTTTTACAAAAAGTAGAAGAGGAGGGAATACTCCCAAACTCATTCTAAGAGGCCAACATCACTCTAATACCAAAACCAGGCAAAGACACCACAAAAAAAGAAAATTACAGATCAATATCCCTGATGAGCATAGATGCAAAAATACTCAACAAAATATTAGCAAACTGAATTCAAAAATACATCAGAAAGATCATCCATCATGATCAAGTGGGATTCATCCCAGGCATGCAAGGATGGTATAACATTAGAAAATCCATCAACATCATCTACTACATCAACAAAAAGAAGGACAAAAACCACATGATCATCTCCACAGATGCTGAAAAAGCATTCGACAAAATTCAACATCCATTCATTATAAAAACTCTCAACAAAACGGCTATAGAGGGCAAGTACCTCAACATAATAAAGGCCATACATGACAAACCCACAGCCAACATTATAATTAACAGCGAGAAGCTGAAAGCTCTTCCTTTAAGACTGGGAACAAGACAAGGATGCCACTCTCCCCACTTTTATTCAACATAGTACTGGAGTTCCTAGGCACGGCAATCAGACAACACAAAGAAATAAAAGGCATCCAGATCAGCAAGGAAGAACTCAAACTGTCCTTGTTTGCAGATGACATGATATTGTACATAAAAAACCCTAAAGAATCCACTCCCAAACTATTAGATCTAATATCTGAATTCAGCAAAGTTGTGGTATACAAAATTAATGCACAGAAATCTGTTGCATTCCTGTATAGTAATGGTGAACTAGCAGCAAGAGAAATCAGGAAAACAATTCGATTCACAATTGCATCCAAATGAATAAAATACCTAAGAATAAACCTAACCAAGGAAGTGAAAGACCTATACCCTGAAAAGTACAAGACACTCTTAAGAGAAATTAAAAAGGACACTAATAAATGGAAATTCATCCCATGCTCTTGGCTAGGAAGAATTAATATTGTCAAAATGGCCATCCTGCCTAAAGCAATCTACAGATTCAATGCAATCCCTATGAAAATATCAACAGCATTCTTCAATGAATTAGAGCAAATAGTTCTAAAATTCATATGTATCCACAAAAGACCCGGAATAGCCTAAGCAATCCTGAGAAGGAAGAATAAAGCAGGGGGGATTACGCTCCCTGACTTCAAGCTCTACTACAAAGCCACAGTAATCAAGACAATTTGGGACTGGCAAAAGAACAGACCCATAGACCAGTGGAACAGAATAGAGAGCCAAGATATAATCCCTAGCATATATGGTCAATTAATATGCGATAAAGGAGCCATGTATATACAGTGGGGAAGTGACTGCCTCTTCAACAGCTGGTGTTGGCAAAACTGGACAGCTACATGAAAGAGAATTAAACTGGATTATTGTCTAACCCCATACACCAAAGTAAACTCAAAATGGATCAAAAACCTCAATGTAAGTCATGAAACCATAAAATTATTAGAAAAAAATATAGGCAAAAATCTCTTGGATATAAACATGAGCAACTTCTTCATGAACATGATTTCCCGGGCAAGGGAAACAAAAGTAAAAATGAACCAGTCACACTATATCAAACTAAAAAGCTTCTTTACAGCAAGGGATACCATCAGTAGAACAAAAAGACTTCCTACAGTGTGGGATAATATATTCATAAATTACATATCTGACAAGGGGTTGACATCCAAATTATATAAACAGTTCATGCACCTCAACAAACAAAAAGCAAATAAGCCAATTAAAAAATGGGTAGAGGAGCTGAACACAGTTCTTCAAAGAAGAAATTCAGATGGCCAACAGGCACATGAAAAGATGCTCCACATCACTAGTCATCAGAGGAATGCAAATTAAAACCACAATGAGATATCACCTCACACCAGTGAGGATGGCTGCCATCCAAAAGACAAAAAACAAGAAATGTTGGCGAGGATGTGGAGAAAGGGGAACCCTCCTACACTGCTGGTAGGAATGTAAATTAGTTCAACCATTGTGAAAAGCAGTATGGAGGTTCCTCAAAAAACTCAAAATAGAAATCCCATTTGACCCAGGAATTCCACTCCTAGGAACTTACCCTAAGAATGCAGCAGCCCAGTTTGAGAAAGATATATGTGCACCCCTATGTTTATCGCAGCACTATTTACAATAGCCAAGAAATGGAAGCAACCTAAGTGTCCATCAGTAGATGAATGGATAAAGAAGATGTGGTACATATACATAATGGAATATTATTCAGCCATAAGAAGAAAACAAATCCTACCATTTCCAACAACATGGATGGAGCTAGAGGGTATTATGCTCAGTAAAATAAGCCAGGCGGAGAAAGACAAGTACCAAATGATTTCACTCATATGTGGAGTATAAGAACAAAGGAAAAAACTGAAGGAACAAAACAGCAGCAGACTCACAGAACCCAAGAATGGAATAACAGTCACCAAAGGGAAAGGGACTGGGGAAGATGGGTGAGAAGGAGGGGATAAGGGGAAAAAGGGCTATTACAATTAGCACACATAATGTAGTGGGGGTGGCGGTGAGGTGGGGAATATGGGGAAAGCAGTATAACACAGAAAAGAAAAGTAGTGATTCTATAACATCCTTCTACGCTGATGGACAGTGACTGCAAAGGGGTATATGGTGGGGACTTGATAATAGGGGGAGTCTAGTAACCATAATGTTGCTCATGTAATTGTATATTAATTTAGAAAACATGTAGTAAGTTAAGAATAAAAGAGAACTTCCTCAACATGAGAAAAGCTGTGTGTGGAAAACCCACAAATAACACCACATTCAATGGTGAAAGACTGAAAGCTCTTCCCCTCAGACCAGCAACAAGACAACGATGCCTGCTTTTGTCACTTCTATTCTTTAAAATAACGGAAGTTAGAGTTAGGGCAATTCAGCAAGAAAAAAGTATTCAATAGAGAAAACAGTAAAATATTTCTGTTCTCAGATGCCATGATCTTATAGCTAGAAAATCCCAAAGAATCCATTCGTAAAAACTGTTAGAGCAAATAAGTTAATTCAGCAAAGTTTCAGAATACAAAATCAAAACATACAAAAATCAGTTGTGTTTCTATGCACTAACAATGAACATCCAAAAAGAAATCGGAATGGAAAAGTGAATCCGTGTACAATAGTAAGCAAGGGAATAAAATACGGTACTTAGGAATAAATTCAACAGTGAGGCATGTGAGTTATACAGTGAAAACTATAAAATGCTGTTGAAAGAAACTAAATAAATGAAAAGATACCCCTTGTGCATGGACTAGAAGACTAATATCGTTAAAATGACAATACTATCAAAGCAATATACAGATTCAGTGCAATCCCTTATCGAAATCTCAATGAAATTTTTTTGCTTAAATGGAAAAGCCCATCCTAAAATTCATATGGCATCTCAGGAGACCCTGAATTGCCAAAACACTCCTGAAAAAGAACAGAAATGGAGATTGTGCACTTGTTGATTTCAAAACTAACTATGAAGCATAGTAATGAAACACTGCAGTACTGGCATCAGGATAGACATATAGATCAATAGAGTAGAACTTAGTGTCTAGAAATAAATCATCATATTTATGGTGAACTGATTTTTGACAAGGGCACCAAGACTATTCAATGGGAAAAGGGTGGGCTCTTCAACAGTGGTGCTGTTTGAACTGAATATCCACATGCAAAAGAATGAAATGTATCTTTCACCATACACAAAGTCTTAAAATGGATTGCAGACCTCAGCATAAGACCTAAGACTGTAGAACTCTTAGAAAACATAGGGACAAACCTGCATGAACTTAGTTTTCACATTGGCTTCTTAAATCTGACACAAAAAGCACAGATAGCAAAAGAAAATATAACCAAATTTGACTTAATTAAAATTAGAACCTTTTGCATGCCAAAGAACACTATCAAGAGGCTGAAAACGCAACCCACAGAATGGGAGAAAATATTTTCCACTCATATATCCAGAATATGTAAATAAGCCCTGCAACTCAACAAAATAGACAGCCCAGTTTTTAAAATGGCCAAAACTTTGAATAGACATTTTCCAAAGAATATACACAAATGCACAATAAGCACATGAAAATATGGTCAACATCCTTAGTCAAATTCAACTCCAAAGCAGTATGTGAAACCACTTCACACCTACTAGGGTGTTTATAATCCTTAAAAAAGGAAAATAAGTGTTGACAAGAGCGTGGAGAAACTGGAACCCTTGCACACTGCTGGTGGAAATGTAAAGTGCTGTAGCAGCTGTGAAACAATTAGGCTGTTCCTCAAAAACTTAAATGTAGAGTTGTCACATGCTCCAGCAACTCTCTTCTTAGGTGTAGACCCCAAAGAACTGGAAGCAGGTATTTATATAGATACTTGTATGCCAATGTTCAAAGCAGCATTATTCACAACAAACAAAGCAGAAATTACCCCAGTGTCAATCAGCAGATAAATGAATAAACATACACCTAGTGTATATGCACACAATGGTATCTTATCTTACTCAGCCATAAAGAGGAATGAAATTAGTATATATGCTACACCATGGGTGAAACTTGAAAACGGTACGCGGTAAAATCAGCCAGGTACAGAAAAACAAATATGATGTTTCCGCTTGTCTGAAATATCTAGAATAAGTAAATTCATAGATATGGAAAGCATGTTAGAGGTTACCAGGGACTGGGGGGAGGGGAAAATGGGAGTTATTGCTTAATAGGTACAGAATTTCTATTTGGGGTGATAAAAAATTTGGAAAGTGGTGACAGTTGTGCTACACTGTAAATGTAAGTAATGCCACTGAATGATACAATTAGCCATGGTTAAAATAGCAAATTTTATGTTTTACATATATGTGTGTGTGTGTGTGTGTGTGTATGATTTCATAAGAAAAATGGCAAAAAATAGTAAAGAAGAGAGTATATAGTAGATTATATATGGTGTTTGTATTTGCATAAAGAAATGCTGGAAGTACATGTAAGAAACTGGCATAAGTGACTACTTACAGGGAACATGGATATTCACCCCATATACACTAATCAGGTTGTATGGGTTAAAATATAGAAATACTGTCCTGATTGGTAAGGGCCCACTTCCCAGTTCCCTGGACCCCCTCTTCCTCTGCTGTCATCCTGGCATGCCTGAGTGACCCATGATCCAGCAAGCAAAGAGTTAACCCGAGTAGGGCAGGGGTCTGGCTGGCCTGCATAGAATGAAGTGGGATGGTAACAGGGTAGAAGGTAGACTTCCTACTAAACCTTTCAAAACCTTTTGATTTTTTTTTTCTTTACTGAAGTATAGTTGACATAAGCTTCAGGTATACAACAAAGTGATTTGACATTTATATACATTACAGAATGCTCACCACGGTAAGTGTAGTTACCATCTGTCACCCTACAAAGTTACTACAATATGATTGACTCTATTTCCTCATTCTGTACCTTTCATCCTCAGGGCTTATTTATTTTTTAACTGTAAGTTTGTACCTCTTGATCCCCTTCACGTATCTCACCTACCCCGCATACCCCTCCCCTCTGTCTACCACCAGTTTGTTCTCTGTATTTGTGTGTCTCTGTGTTTTTGTTGTTCATTTATTTTGTTTTATATAAATCCACATATAAGTGAAATCACATGGTATTTGTCTTTCTCTGATTTATTTCACTTAGCATCTTTTTGATTTTTGAACCACATAAACATAGCATAAATACAGGACCTATATACTATAATTATAAAATATAAAAATTTTAAAGTATACCAGCTGGAAACGGCAGTTAAGAAAATCTAAGCAAAACAAATGTGTACTTGTAAACCATAGTGGCACAAAAGAAAGAAGAGAGCTCAGGGAATTGCAAGTTCCACAGAAAGTCTTAAATATAGAGGGTGGGGGGAATAAAAGATGAAATAAGATAGGTGAATGTGGACCAGATGTTAAAGAACCTCTGTGTGGCATTAATTTGAACTATTTGTACAGCAGTGATAAGCCATTATTTGTTTTCTTTTTTTTATAATCAAGGGAGTAACTTGAACAGATATTGTCTTGGAAAAATAATTCTGACAACTATGGAGAATGGATTGAAGAGGAGAGAGACTAGGAGTGGGAGGGCTGAGATGATGCACTGGTGATGACATGGGAACAAGAAGTCATGGTCAGAGGATACTGAAGAACTGTTTATTGGTCTTTCTGAAAAATAGCTTGATGGCTGAGTTAGTAAAAAGAAGGAACAAAAGATAGCTCTAAGATTTCTAGCTTAGTTGAACAAAGGGGTAGATTTTGACCTTTATTCGGGGAATTCTAAGTGGGACATTTTTCAGAATTTTGATTACATGAAATGTATTAAGATACCAAAGATAAAGCATGACATAATCTGGATTTCAAATAAAAAGTTACTATGAAAATGGTAATGACTTGTTTTCCATTTTATTTAGGAATGACTTAATATAAGAAAATATGCTACATTTTACAGGACACAAGACTATCTTTATACATAAATGAAAGTCTAAATTCAAAGAACATTATGGGAATATGATACAAAACTGTTCTTGGAAGATTTTTACAAATACATTTTTTTGACTCTAATAGCTGAGGTGTTAGACATGTAGATAAATGACCTCCAGGTATTGTCACTAATTCTAGGATTTATATTTTTATAGAGAAAATAAGTAATAAATATGATTTCTCAGATTACCACCTAACATTTTCGCCAATAAATTTATTTTCAGGTTGCCCTGGTATTCAGGGGACAATCTTGTTTCATCAGAATGGAAATTGGAATGAACAAGAGAAGTTTCATAAAATCTTTATGGCAAAAAATGGCTTTTTAGATCATTTGTTCAAGCAGGCTTCCCTCAAATTCTGTATCTATATCCAGGTTCTCCTCTCTCTTTCTCTCCACAGCTAAATTTTAGGGGGTAGTCTACATTCATATTCTTCACTTCCTTACTTTATATTCATTCCTCAATTTACTCTGTCTGTCCAGTTTCTGTAAATGAAGTGGCTTTTGCTAAGATCAGCAGAGCCCAGCACATGACCAAACCATGTCACATGAATTCCGTTACACTGGCCGAGACAACCCATCCTTTCGTTGGTCTCAGTGACACTGCACACTCCTGGCTTCATCCTTCTATGATAATTTCTTCTCAACCTCCTTTTCTGGCTTATTCTCTGCCACCCGGCCATTAATTGTTGAATTTCTCAGGGGTGGATAATAGCCCATCTTCTGTTCTCACACTACTCTCTCTCAGAAGAGCTCACCACATCTATGACTTTCCAACTATATGCCGATGACCTCTTCCAGCCCACTCCTTTATTTCAAATCTTTAGGCTAGTTTTTTCTCTAGACAGCAAGCACAAATAAACAAATGTCTCTCAACCTCTCACTGTGGGAGTCTCAGATACACCTCAAAGTAACCATATAATCACATACAATCATCCAAATAATCATACTCTTGTATCATTCCCACCAACCCCATCCTCTTCCCAAGTTCCTATCTTAATGAAATCATTACACATCCAAGTATACAGTCAGCAGCTTAGTAACATTCTTAACATTTACCTTTTACTAAATCCCCATATCCATTTCTTCATCTGAGACTGACACTTATCACCTCCTAAATATCTCTTACATGTCTATACTTCTTCCTATGTGTACTGTCAAAACTCTAGTTCAAACTGCCAACATTTCCCTCCTGGATTGTTGTAAAAACGTTAATCATTCCAACGGTGTAGCCCTTTACAATCTGACAAATGCATTGAATGGAAATTTTTTAGTCCAATCTGAGAGGGAAGTATAGTAAAGTCCTAAATTAGTTTCCAAAAAGTGCCTGCAGAGATTATAAATTACTCAAATACACAACAGAAACATTATCCACATTACACATTGTCATTAATAAATACCATCTCCTATTTGGTTAGACTAAGTGGTTCGATAAATGGTAGAGAAAAAGGTGAATAACAAGTGCTATTTCCATTCTGTCACATCTTCTGCTTTGTATCTGGCTTTTGAAAACTAGAGTATCCGATCTGACTCTTCTCTTTCATTCTTTCCCAGATTATTCGGGGGTCATCTGAAAGCCTAGGAAGGCCCTGATGTGCCTCTCCAATAAAGGTAAGAAAGTCTTTAGTATGAAGATGTTCGTCTATTTTCTTCTGGAGTAGAAATGTTTCCAGTAAAGTCTTCTTTCGTGTCAGAAAAGCAGACTGGGCCAGTTCCGCTCTTTTTCTGTTACAACTGGGACACCGAGAAGAAATGTGCTGCTTCACTGTTGCCACCAGTTTTGTTGTCCTCATGTTTTTTAAATAGATTCTGTTAAAAAGCTCATCAGGGACAGAATAGTTTAAGGCATCTGCCTTTGAAGCCTCTGCATCCCATCTGAGCTGCAGCATTTGACGTCTGTTGCTTTTTTTCTCCTTGGAGTTTGCTCTATGGCGGAGCAGTTTTATCTTAGCGCTGCAGAAAGAGTGCAGGGCATTCAGTTCTTCCTCGGATACACGAGTGCTTTCTGTGTGAACTGCAGTGTCTAATCGGTGCTGTCCAGAGTTAGTCTCTTTGCCCTTGAGGTAGTTGATCCATTTTCTGCTGAACTCTGTTTCATTATTTTTGAAGCCTGAAAGCTCAGATTGTTTGTCTTGAAATTCCAAGCATGTGGTTGGTCTTCCACTCTCAGGTTTGCTCCCGGAGGCGTGCGGCAGGGGCTGTGGTCCTCCAGAGGAGCTGAACGAACCCGAACTCTGTACCTCATCAGTAAAGGACTTAGAGGCCTCGTTAGAAAGGTCGGCCATAGCCCTCATGTCCGTTTGGGCCACTTCCCCTTGCTCTTCTGAATCCCAGGCTTCTAGGCGGGTGGTCATCACATTGCATCAGACACAGCGCCTCATCTGTTTTGTCCAGGTCAAGACTTGCTCAGGAGCTAGTCAGGCCGCAGCTGCGAGGCGACAAGTCTGGCGGCAGATCGTTTAGCCTGGCTTCTCTTCCGGGTGACGCCTTCCTGCTGCCTTGACAACGCAGGGCGGTCATGCGTAGTGGGTCGCTGCAGCAGCCCCCCGCCCTCCCAATGCCGACTCCGCCTGCGCAGTGGGTGCAGCGTTTGCGGGGTACCCACTCCGTTCGCTCTCCAGCGGCTCCTCCTTTAAGGTTGTTTTAAGTACAAAAGCTAATATATACTGAGACAAGGTTGCACACTCCCCTTCCTCAGGGCTCAAACAAGTGTACGTGTGCGAGGCTTACAGGAGCTAAATCATGTCGGCCAATCACGTAGCCGGGAAATGACCTATCACAGACCCTATCTTAGGATAAAAACAGAAATATGGAAACCCTCCTATAGGACTCCCGGAGAGCAGGGTTCCTTCCTATTTCCCCAGGCCCGCCTTGCACAACTTTCTGTGCTCCAGGACTGGGCGACCTTGCAGCTTTCCCAGGGTCTCTGGCCGCTGGTTCAGGCAGTTCCCCGTGGACAGGTCAGCACTGCCCGTCCCTCCTCGAATGATGAGCTCCCGCTCCTTCAAGTCCCATTTCATCCGGAAAGGCCTCGTACCCGGTGCTGCTGGCCCAAACACTGTACGGCCTTTCTTTCATGGTGTGCCACTAGTGTTTGTATTTGCATTTGGTAATGCCCCTCACATTGCCCCACTAGATTAACAACTCCCTGAAGGCAGAAACCTTGTCAGTGTTGCCCAGACTCAGCAGGCACCTGTCACATAGAAGGTGTTTGGCAAATCTCTGTTGAGAAAATGCCTTGAATGCCTCGGAAACAAACACCACCTCACACAGGTCCAGTGGCTTCTGTGAAATAAGTAATACTGAGGCAAGGAAATCCTCTTTTTTACTTCCTGAACCATCCCCGCCCCTCCACCGCCACCAATTTAGTCTCTCACTTGTGGCATGCCCTTTTAAAACAGCCTTTTAAAAAACATGGTACATTTTTATTAATAGCTAGTCTCAGAAATTAGAAAATGCTAACTAGAGATTGACTTTTTCTAGGTCTTAATAAATGTCTGAGTCCAGATCTTAGTAAGTATCTGAGATAATTTCAAGAGAATAGGCTCCCTTGCTCAGTTTTTTCTGTGTGTGTGTGTGTGTGTGTGTGTGTGTGTGGTTATTCAAGTCTAGCCAGACATGTTATTTCAAAATGTTCACTTTCACAAAGAGTCAAAAGTTTAAAATGTTCAAAAAGCCTCTCTCAAATATGAGCCAGATTTGTAGTGAAGATAAAGAGATTCCATCTTCATTTATTCAACCCAAATTGTATTTTATATATAATGTTAGTCATTAAAAAGAGGTAACATAATTTGTGGATAGTTCCAAGTAATTGACAGCATCTCAAGGTCTCAAGATTTTCATTTTTAGTTTTTATTTCAAAACCTTCCTCATCTTCTCAATATTTACACGTAATCCATTGTTATACACATTTCCCCCCAAAATATTGAGCAAGAGAGCTATACTTTAAAGTATATTCTTATCTCCTAATGTGCTAAATATTTTAATAACTTTTTCCTAGAAGCAGATAAATTTAGAGGGAATATTTTAGAATTAATCAATTGCTTTGTAATACCAGCATGACCTAGTAAATTGTTTAATACTCTATAGATATGTTATCTAAGGAAATAAAATAGCTCACAGCACTATATTATCAAATAAGATTCATGAAGACAGGTCAAAGTTTGATTTTAAACATAGAAACTATTACTTTTTCTATAAACCTTGTACTCTTTACTTTCAACTCTAAGTCTATCACAGAATAAAGTTTAAAGGTGACTCTACATAAAATCCACACTCCTGTTATCTGTTTTCTATACGTAAAATAGAAATAAAATTTGTCTGCTCTCTTGCTGTGTATGAGAATTGTCAGTGTTGTGCATGTGAAAAGAAAATCTCAGACCATTTTCTAAGCAGAACTGGCAAAACATATATTTCATGTTGTTAAGAGATATTAAGAGTACTATCTGTGAACAAGTATAGTGTCTTACACTAACTTTTTAAATTATATGTTTCAGGAGAGAAAAGAAAAAATTTTAAAAAACATGTAAAAATGCATAAAGGGGAAAAGGGAATGGAGAGATGCAACCTTCTGTCTTATCTAAAAAAATTTTTAATCATACCAATGAATAAAAATCACTCCCACTCACTATACTGAAAGCAGATTTAATCGAGATTTCCAGGGGGAAAAATGACATTTTAAACATTTTACTGTATTTTTCAGGAAAAGAAAGACAAGGATTGACAGAGGAGATATTTAGCCTTCCCAGAAAATTCAGAGTGACATTTCAGTGTCTCAATAACTTTGTTATATTATTACTTACTCTTTATTAACAAATATCTGTGAACCATGACAGGTTTTTGCAGGACTAAAATTAATTTTATAAAACTCAAATTAACTCGGATTTAAAAAAATTATCCAATCAACACTCAAATGCGCAAAGAATGTGCTGTGTTTTTATTTCCTGTTATTAATGTCCTCTTCCTTACAAGTCCTCATCCACTTTGGTAGCTATGGAAAGTGGTAACCTTGATAATCGATGATATTCCAGACATTCCCATGTAGGTCAGTCTCATTTTGGCAAATACTTATGGTCTGTTGAACTCTCCACAAGGTTTATTTCCTCCTTCCCAAGATGGTGCCTTCATAAAGGGTAAAACTTTATTGCCTTCATTCAGTGTACAGGCCCCTAACTTTGTCCCGGTCCTTTTGCTGGTCTCCACCGCGTGGTGCAGGGGGGGGCTTGAGTGTGTGCTGTTTGCCACCAAGGCACAGTTAGTCAGGTTCCTTCCAGAGTCCTGGCAAAATCCAAAGAAGCTAGTGGAACTTGTTAAAACCTCTCCTTGCTATCTTGCCTGCATCCACCCATTGGTCCTTTGGCTTCCTCTTGGAGGCTGGCTCTGTTTTCTTCCAAAACCGTGTTGACAACCAGCACATCCTGGAACTCCTGCCACTTCACCGTCATTCAGGAGACTTCCTCTAGCAAACTTTTCCTCCAGAAACCTCAAGTTCTTGGCACCTCGTAGGGCGTGATGGGAACGTTGGGGTCCTTCAAAGACCACACTGTGGCTGAAGCCTGCCTAGTATGAGGATGGAAGAGGATAGGAGGTAAGAAGACAAAGCAGGCTCCCAGCCTAACCAGGCTGAGGCACTGCTTTCACTGGGCTTCAGGCCCTGCCGGTGCCCTCATAGTTCTCAGTGGGGAGCAGGGCACAGCTCGTCTTCCAACTTTTCCTCAACAATCAAATATGCTTTGCAGATATGGGACTTAACCCCAGAGAGAGGAGGTCAAAGCAAATTAGTCTTCCTGTGTGATTCCCTCTGGTTCTCATTTCTCTTTCCTTTCAGCCCCTTCCTGTCTGACAAGCACTTCTCCTCCCTGGTACCATAGCTGCCTCCTTGCTGAGGTGGCATTCGGCTTGCACCCCTTCCTAGCGCCGCCGCGATATACAAGGTATCCGAAGGAAGTCTAGTTAATGAATAAGGGAAATTAAGTTGACAGATCCTTCAAAAATATTCTGCCCTTTACATAAACTTTGCAATACTGCTTGATTCTGTGGCTCAAGCAAAATGAAGTAGTATTTCTTCTAAAATAAAAGTCTAAGATGAATGTGTCAGGAATCTCACTGTGAGAAACCATTTTTGTGGAGTAAAGTATCTTACATTACTCATGATAAAAAATGAGTTCCGCTTACAAGGCGTTGCCTGTTGAAAGTGCTTTTGCCTCACAGATATCTCAGTCTTTCCATTCTCTTTTTCTATGTGGCCTCAGCTTAATAATTTTTCTGAAATTGGTTAATTGCCTTATGAAAAGCTGCTTTTTACTTTAATAGCTGTTGTTCTGCAAAGGTAATATAAGTTTATTGTAGGTATTTTAAAAGATAAAGATAAGTTACAAAAATCAGATTTTATGTAAATTACTTGATTACATAAATTATACAAATACTGATTTTATGTAAAAGTTACTTAAGTTCTGAACTCCCAAAGATTATACTATAAACACTTATAACACATTTACTATTTTCCTTGAATATTTTTTAATAAGCGTCTAGATTATATAGGATTAATGTTTTTTATGAACTATTTTCTTCAATTAGAAATAATATGAACACTTCTCCATTCAATTTATTAAAATACTTTTCAACTGTATATATTTAATAATAATACTTAAAGACTGTATTATATTATTTGATTTATTTAATTAAAAATGTTTAGATGTGAGTTATATTCAGTTTTCTTCTCCTAGAAATTTTTGGAGTAAATATTCCTTTAACTAAATCTTTACACACATTCATAGCTATATGTCTACGATAAATTCCAGAAATTGTTAATCGATTGATCAAAAATGTATGTATAGTTTTAAGGCTTTTGAGGTATCAATCTCCCCTCCTCACTTTTTACCCCTATTGCAGTATTCAAGAATCCAATATATAATATCATAATATCCATAATACTTTAGTTTATATCTATAGTAGATAAGGCCTTTTTAAAAACCTAAGTCCCTTATTAGGATTATTACATCTAAAACATAATAATTGCTTACTATCAACTAGTAACTACTCTATATTCAAATTTCTCTGATTGTCTCAAAGCCTTTTTGCAAATTGTAGTGTTTGAATCCAGGTCCATTCTCTCCATTTGGCTTATATGGTGCTCAAGGCTCTTTTTGGTCCACAATACTTCCAAACTACAAACAATTTAAAAAACAGAAAAGAAAAAAAGGAGCAGGCAGAGTTTTAGCTTTCTTCTCTCTATGTACCA